>CM062858.1:28778138-29978138 GCA_031772225.1 Eubasilissa splendida | reverse complement strand
ACGACGATAACACTCTTTCAGGGTGAAGAATATTAATTGATCCTCGGGTCTTGAGAGGTACTTATCTTCACTTAGGATCGTGTTGCTTCTGATAGAATTTAGGTATTTTTATTTAACCAATCTTTCTACAACATACTCGAATGAGTTATATCACGACTATAGTTTCGAGAAATGCATTCCCTCTCATGAAGAGGTATAAATAACAGTACACTAATAATATATTGATAATTAATTGTATTTGAACACAATTCATTTATCGGCGATGGACGACGATAACACTCTTTCAGGGTGAAGAATATTAATTGATCCTCGGGTCTTGAGAGGTACTTATCTTCACTTAGGATCGTGTTGCTTCTGATAGAATTTAGATATTTTTATTTAACCAAACTTTCTACAACATACTCGAATGAGTTATATTTGAATCACGACTATAGTTTCGAGAAATGCATTCCCTCTCATGAAGAGGTATAAATAACAGTACACTAATAATATATTGATAATTAATTGTATTTGAACACAATTCATTTATCGGCGATGGACGACGATAACACTCTTTCAGGGTGAAGAATATTAATTGATCCTCGGGTCTTGAGAGGTACTTATCTTCACTTAGGATCGTGTTGCTTCTGATAGAATTTAGGTATTTTTATTTAACCAAACTTTCTACAACATACTCGAATGAGTTATATTTGAATCACGACTATAGTTTCGAGAAATGCATTCCCTCTCATGAAGAGGTATAAATAACAGTACACTAATAATATATTGATAATTAATTGTATTTGAACACAATTCATTTATCGGCGATGGACGACGATAACACTCTTTCAGGGTGAAGAATATTAATTGATCCTCGGGTCTTGAGAGGTACTTATCTTCACTTAGGATCGTGTTGCTTCTGATAGAATTTAGGTATTTTTATTTAACCAAACTTTCTACAACATACTCGAATGAGTTATATCACGACTATAGTTTCGAGAAATGCATTCCCTCTCATGAAGAGGTATAAATAACAGTACACTAATAATATATTGATAATTAATTGTATTTGAACACAATTCATTTATCGGCGATGGACGACGATAACACTCTTTCAGGGTGAAGAATATTAATTGATCCTCGGGTCTTGAGAGGTACTTATCTTCACTTAGGATCGTGTTGCTTCTGATAGAATTTAGGTATTTTTATTTAACCAAACTTTCTACAACATACTCGAATGAGTTATATCACGACTATAGTTTCGAGAAATGCATTCCCTCTCATGAAGAGGTATAAATAACAGTACACTAATAATATATTGATAATTAATTGTATTTGAACACAATTCATTTATCGGCGATGGACGACGATAACACTCTTTCAGGGTGAAGAATATTAATTGATCCTCGGGTCTTGAGAGGTACTTATCTTCACTTAGGATCGTGTTGCTTCTGATAGAATTTAGGTATTTTTATTTAACCAAACTTTCTACAACATACTCGAATGAGTTATATCACGACTATAGTTTCGAGAAATGCATTCCCTCTCATGAAGAGGTATAAATAACAGTACACTAATAATATATTGATAATTAATTGTATTTGAACACAATTCATTTATCGGCGATGGACGACGATAACACTCTTTCAGGGTGAAGAATATTAATTGATCCTCGGGTCTTGAGAGGTACTTATCTTCACTTAGGATCGTGTTGCTTCTGATAGAATTTAGGTATTTTTATTTAACCAAACTTTCTACAACATACTCGAATGAGTTATATCACGACTATAGTTTCGAGAAATGCATTCCCTCTCATGAAGAGGTATAAATAACAGTACACTAATAATATATTGATAATTAATTGTATTTGAACACAATTCATTTATCGGCGATGGACGACGATAACACTCTTTCAGGGTGAAGAATATTAATTGATCCTCGGGTCTTGAGAGGTACTTATCTTCACTTAGGATCGTGTTGCTTCTGATAGAATTTAGGTATTTTTATTTAACCAAACTTTCTACAACATACTCGAATGAGTTATATCACGACTATAGTTTCGAGAAATGCATTCCCTCTCATGAAGAGGTATAAATAACAGTACACTAATAATATATTGATAATTAATTGTATTTGAACACAATTCATTTATCGGCGATGGACGACGATAACACTCTTTCAGGGTGAAGAATATTAATTGATCCTCGGGTCTTGAGAGGTACTTATCTTCACTTAGGATCGTGTTGCTTCTGATAGAATTTATGTATTTTTTTAAAACATCTTTGGCTCATTTGTCACTGTAGAATATTAAACGTGTCTAATACTGACAAAGGGGGTTTGGGAAAACTGAATGTAGGAATGGTGGAAGGAATTTGGGAGAGCGACAGGAATATGGAACAGGAGGCTGAAAGACCAACCAGAACCAGGTAGAAACACGACCCACCTGAGAAATACCCCTTTAGGTATTTGGATTTTCTTTGTCTACTGGATCCACAAGTCTTTTGGCTCCAGGAAACGTACTCCGTTGTTCCGCATGAAGTATTCCTGAATTCACACTTCGTTCGACACACACAGCGAAACCGAACACACAAACAGTACACTATCAGCATGACGATAAATAACATTGGCCAACGATTCGTTCCCGCGCGGCAGGAAGAACTTGGCGGCAGTAGCGCTCCCAATGGTAAACGATCACTGTCAACTGTCAAACTTCAACATTCAACTGGTCCAAACTATAGACAACAAAAACCACAGAAAAGCTCGTGCTCTGAGTATGGGAAGGAGGGGGTAGGTGGTAATAAATAGGAACCATTCTCTATATCGCGCCAAATTGTATTAAATAAGGTTGTATTTCTTTAATCTACACATGGACACACATCACAAAGCTAATGGCCGTCGACCGAGGTAACCAGGATTCCTATAAATAATAAATATCCATCCTCACAGACACAGTGAAGAATGTTCGGCTTATGAATACTGGTGCTGGTGGTGACTATATTTTTATATAACGTTTTGTGCATGTAGTGCGCTGGCACCGGTGGATCGAACGCCAGCGTATCACGCCACCGGCTAGACTCCGTCTGCGGCTAAGGTGTGTGCGGTGTCGGTATGCCTGTTTGGGATGGCCTCATTCGCACATTAAATACACAATATCTACACAAGCCGCACGAAGTTGTTCTAGGGAAGCGGTCGTATGATAACTCGGCGTCACGCGCCTGAACCACCATCGTCGCCTTTGCTCGGGTGCAAGAGACGGCCACGTCCGGTGCGAGACTCCCTGGAGGAGCATTGCTGCCGTGCCACCTCAGTTCCTCTGCGTGGATAAATTCGGGGACCGACCTCTCCCAAGTTTACCACGAGTTTCCAGGTTTCGTATCTGCGTCCGCCGCCATCGTTTCGACTCCGCGCGCCCGACCTCTCCAGCCGCCTGTTAAAAAAGGTCCCCTCCCACACTCGCCTTCTCTCACCGCGACCGCGTCTACTCCGGTCGGTAATGCAGCGCTCGGTCTCCCGCGCATTTTGAAATGTATCTAATGGATTTATCTAAATTAGCTTTAATAATAATTTAAGCTGTTGAGCGGCCAAGGTCATAAATATACGCCCAAAAAAAAGTTTCCGGAGCCGGGCGAGCAACAGATTAAAATAACATCATTCGTTTATATAATATTATATATATATACTTAATTACATTACATGTTACGATTTACATAAATATAAAAAGTTATACTTATTTTATAACGACTCAGTCGAAGAATTTGCAGAATAAATAATATATATAGATAAAAAATAGTTTTTTCTTCAGAATTCCTTTTATACCTGATTATAAAATAACACAGCTGTAGGCAGGTACTTAAATTATTTATTTTCCGAATGGCAACATATTTATCCCGACAGTTGTCTCGATTGTGAGAAAATCAACTATTGTGTCATATCTTCATCTCCCTCTATCAAAATCATTTTTTCTCTAAACATTTATCTACAAAATTACGCACATTCATATTTTAGTTGATAATTTTCAAACATTAATTTTTAGCCTCGCATTCAACATTTATACATTATTTAGGAGAACACATTCTTATTGTGAAGTTGTAATTATTCAGAACATAGCTCTGTGATATTTTAAATATGAATTAAATATATTAATTAGAAAGATATACATATAAAATCAATTTTATCGAAAAATATTGTTGTTGCGCCACCGAGATTCGAACCTGGATCTCTTTCCTAACCGGGGAAGGTGCAATTCTGGCGTCTGCTATCAGTTTACTCAAAGGTATTTGAGATTCTGTAAAAATAAGGTAGATGGCTCTTTCAAATAATGGAACGATTAAATGTATTAATATCAAAAAGGCAACATATAGGTTCGTAAATTGTCGCTAAAAATATTGTCGCTGTAGCATAGTTGGATAATGCACCTTCCCTGTTTAGGAAAGAGATCCAGGTTCGAATCCCGGTGGCGCAACAACAATATTTTTCGATAAAATTGATTTTATATGTATATCTTTCTAATTAATATATTTAATATATATATATTACATTTAATATATACATTCATATACATTCAATATATATAATATATAATATGTATCTATTTAAAAATAATCATTTGGAAAAGATACCCAAATATATATTATAATATACTAGTATAGTGGTCCGTGGCAGGTGTTCATTTAGTTATAACTTTAAATACGGGGCTAGTAGGTATTGAGGGCATTCCTTCCACTAAAGCAGTGATGGCGAACATTTCACAAAATCTAACTTAACTTGGCTAGCGTGTGTTTAATTAATTCATTTTTCCCAATTAAATTAAATGTTTAATTTAAATTTGGAAAAAAATATGGAACCCATAGTATTTGATTTGATATCAATTAATTAATTGCTTATTTCAATTAATTGTTTTTTTCACAAAGTGAAACCCAAAAGATATACATATATAATATGTACGTAGTGATAAATTCCAACGTTGTTGGCGTATCATAGATTCGCCATCACTGCGCTAAAGTAAAATAAATTGATTTCATATTTTATCTAATTTTTTCAACAATATTTTCTATAGCATTTTTAAGTAAAAATATAATTTTGATTTTACGTAAGATTGTGTATATATATATATATGTATGTGTTTATTCTAAATTAAATTAAATAATAGTTTTGTTCGGCACATTTTAGCATTTCTATTGGCAGGTGATTCAGTAGGTAGGATTTTTATTAATAACGTTTCAAAAATGCTGCAGTTTTTACTATATACGAATATTGGCGACATCTCATACCAGAGAAGCGGTAGGTGAATCAAAAGAGCATAAAGAAGAAGAGAAGCGACGTGCTGATTGCCTCCCTGCCCTCCCGCCACCCCCGCCGGCAACCTTCCTGACACCCGCCTAACGAGCAAACATCCCGCACGGCATCTGCAGCCAGGGCTGCCACTGCTAGACTCCTGGCGGAGCAGCTTCGTGGACTTCCGGACTCGGTACCTAGTCAAGCCGTGACGAATAATCTCGTGGAATCAATACATAGTATATAATATAGATGTCTCACTAAAAGGTATCATTTCTATGTACATTCAAATTAGACGATAATTTTCAGGGCTGCTATGACGTAATTTGTAAAATATTCGAGTCTCGGTGTTGACAATATAGTCTTTCAAAATGACTTGTTTTTGATAAATAATTTTCTTTAATTTATAAATGAACTATGTTCTGAAAAATTGCAACATTTGTTATTATTTTCATTTTTATATCTTATATAACTTTTTTCATTAAAACCACATAATGAATAATTTTAAAACATCAATCGGTTTCGATAAACATCATTTCCTTCTTCAGGATGTCAGATTAACTAACTGAAAACTATATATATCACATTATTCTAATGTTGTATTCTAATTCTGGTACTTAATCTAATTCACTCGTTAACAGGTTATAATAAACAAAGATATATATTCTATAAAAATTAACATAATAAACCACAAAGTACAATTTGCATATACTAAAAATATCATATTATTTGTTTTTCTCTTTTAAGTTTTACGTTAACACGAACACTATTTTGATAAGTGTGATTTGTGACGTCATAAAGTCTTCCGTCAGCAAAATCAATGTTTAGTTATTACCTCCATATAATAAAACATATACCATATATTTGGAATATTTATTTAATTATTCGGTCACTCCCATATAGGCCGTCGCTTAGCGGAGCGCCAAAATCTGTAGGATGAAAGCTCTGATATTCTCCATAGTACTGTTTGGACTGGAAACATGACGATTAAAAGAAACAAGGAAAGGAACATGTTAAATGCTTCGAGATATGGTGCTGGAGGCGAATGCCGCATGTCCCGTAGACCGAGTAGCACACAAATGTCTTTATCTTCCAGGAGTTATGATGATGAACATTTCCCGAAAGATTTCGACAGCGTAAAAGAGAAGGACTCTCGCGTACTTTAGACACGTTTCCAGAAGAAACACATCATCACAGGGCCAGTTGAAGGAAAATGAGCAAGAAGACGATCTCCTACAAGATGGTGGACCAAATGAAGCAGTCAACAGGCTCCTCTTTAAACGCTGCGATCAGCATGGCTTAAGAACGGGAGGAACGGAAAATATGGTGCACCAAGTCCCAGATATATCATGGGACCGCGATGAAGAATAAGTGTACAAAGATTGCTGCTGCTAATATAAAAAAAAACAATTAATATATGACTATTAAGCTAGTAGAAGCTTGACAATTAACCACTGAAGTTTATCTTTTCATGCTAAACGGTTTCGAAGCAACCGCATCCACGTAGAGTCCGTATAAAATAAAATCTTAATCTTAAGATAATATCCGTTTGTATAAATACAAAATAAAACATTACACAACATACATAGATTGCTGTAATTAAAAACTTTACTATTTTACCGATTCCAAAATCACCGGTCATCAATGTTCCCTCTAATTTTTATATTCACTGCGCGGGAAATAATATTAGAATTTTTTCGGCAAAGTTTTTATAATTTTGAACTAACCGGTAAATTAAATAATAGACTAAAATATTTTGAAACGATACCCCCCCCCCCCCCCCCATACACGTGGAAAAATTGGTGATGATTAATACCTTTATTTTTGTCGTAAATATTTATTTATTTTGTCAGAAAGAATCGTGTCCAGCACTTTCGGCCACCGTATTGCTTTGCAGCACGATAACATAGAGGCCGGCAACCTCGGCCGTCGACAGTCGAGTGTGAATATTCATTTGAAAATATATATATAGCGAATGACTCAATGGATATCAACAGACAGGTACTTCCATATAAAGAATGCAGCATTAAGTTTACCTAATTACACACTTACCCAAAAACTTGACGACGTTCAAGAGAAAATTTAGTTCAAATTATGAATAATCTGAATGTACGTCAATTAAAAATGATAACAGGTGCTCTGGCACACGACTCGCGAACCATTTCACGCCATTACCATTTTACGAATATTAAACAAAGCGAACATCGTCCAAACAGTACAACGAAAGTACTGCAGAAATCCAAATCCAAGTCACACTTGACGATACGTCATATAACATTTAAAAAATGTATATATTACATCCCATTTCCCTCCCTTCCTCGCCCTTTCTACTTTACATGTTCAGTGTAAAAACACTTTTGTTCATCAGTTTAATTATGATTATTTTGTTGTACTATTTCTTATTTCGTACGTTACTCATCTTTGTTTAATTCCGAAGAATCGTCACTGCTATTATTTGTATATATATATATATATCGGTTATAATTATCGTACTGTTTGTTTCTGTCAAAAAGAAAAAATGAAGTAAAAGCGATTGAAAGTGGATTATTGGTGACCGCAGACGATTGGCTACATTTGAAAGTAATAATAATAATTTTCGCCGTCAGACATCGCGCAATTTATTACATTTATTTTATTAGAAAATTGTTTGCTTAGCATCGTGTAGGTACGTACTACATAGATACTAGGTATTTTTTAGGTAAACACCTTGTAGGTAACGAATTCACAACTAACTTTTTATCCTACCTACCGGGATGTGAAAAGTATATTATCATTTTCGAACATGTCAATGTTTTGGCTCTTTCAACGTATCAATAAGTACATACGTTTGACCTTCTACGAGTATAGGTATATGCTTACTAAATAAAATATGTAGTTACCATGGTAACGAGTATGACTTATTTATTTGGTCACTTTGTCGTCACATATTTTTCTGATAAATAAATAATGTAAAACTTAAGACAGCTGTATATATGTAAAGAAAATGACATATTATTATATTATTATTTTTTGAAGCGAGACATTAATTAATCAATTTGTTTTTCGAACCATTAAAAGTGTCTTAAATAATACCTAAATTCACAGACCAGTAAATAAATAGACATGAAATAAAGTGTACATATAGGAGAGGGGTTCGGAACATTAATTGCGGGACACATTCTTAGTGGAAACATAAATCCGATAATTTATGACACATTTATGCAACAGTATTTACTTTTCGAAAATTAATTATTTGTGTAAACAATACGTATTTTTTACATTAATGTGTTTTTAAATTTTTGTTTCAATAGAGCCATATATTTAAAAAAAGTTGCTGAGCTATTCGATTGCGTAAGTAGTACCAAAGTGATCACGTGAGTGACACCAAAATGAAAATATTGAAATAAAGAATTTCCGTTAGTTACTTACTTACCATCACACCGTTTCCCCACGAGGGTAGGCAGAGAGGATAGAGCACCATACTCTTCTGTCCTGACACACAATTATACATCTTCTCTTATAAGTTCGACAATTATTGAGGCTTCTAACAGGACCATCCTCCAGCATCTGGCTTACTCGGTCGCGCCAAGTCTTCATGTCTATATATTTGGTAGTCTGTGCCTAAATCAACGTTTGTTTCGCATTTAAAAAAGTTAAATAATAAAATTAAATCCATCCCGAAGAGGCGGCCCTCGCGCGCAGCCAGCGAAGGCACAAAGTGCCAATAAATGGATCAAAGGAATTGATGCCAAACATTACCATACGACGGAAAATTTCTTTCAGTGTGAGGAGAATCTGGGAGCATCGTATTACGGAGCTTCCACCCTCAAAGGAAGTTGAGATTCATTATATAATATATATTTACATTTATATCCAACTCTTCAATTACGATTAATTAGTTCCGCGAATTCGCGATCGACGATTGGCAATTTCGGCAGCACATTTATTTATAAACAAACTCTCATCGCCGAAGATCTCTGGGCTCCTGAGCTGTAAGTTATTACTTCATATTTGTGAAGAAGTAATTAGCATCACAAGATATGACCGTATAATAATGACTAACCAGAACCAAGAAGAAACACAATCCACCTGAGAAATGTTCCATAGGCATCTGGATTTTTCTTCACTGGAGCCACAGGCTTTCTCGCTTCAGAACACGTACTCCGTTATTCCGCACGAAGTACTCTTCGTTCATGCACTTCGGTGATGGCGCGAAGTGTGATACAAGTATAATAGTAAGATGTACCAATCAACACACACGGTAGCGAGAAGCCGTACACACACGTACAAAAACGCTATTTTTACAGCCTACCGTACCACTGGTAAACGATAACTGTCAGTTCAAACTTCAACTTTCAACTGGTCCAAGACCACAAAACCACAGAAAAAATTCGTGTTCTGTATTAGGGGTGGGGGGTAGTGGGTTGGTAATGGACAGGAACCATTCTATATGTCACGTTCACGTGCGTGCGAGACGGCGATACATGAATCATAAAGATCGAACAATAATAAAGTGTCTATCTTTAGCACCACCTGTGTTGTCGGTTCGTACTTCGTTATCGTGAAAAAAAATCCAAATATAATATTTTAATTATTCTTGACTAATATTTATTCAGAAAATGTATAAATGATAGAAATAAGCCTGTACGGGGTGAGCTCCTGTTCGGTCGCCAGAGTTCGATAAAATCTAATTTTATTTATTTATAATTATATAATAGTGGAGAGATAAATTGCTACTCTCGGCTAACCGGTGCGAGTGCGAGTGGTGTTGAATGATATCAGTGATTACAAACTGTGACTGTGATAACCATTTTACGACAATAACAAATAAAATGAATAAGAATTAATAACACCGAAATAGTATTTTGTTTTACTATTCCATCATTATATTAGGCACTTTCTTCGCAATCAAATGTACAGCAAATCACAAGATTGTCATTCCGTAAATATAAAGAAGATGTCTTTCAAATAATGGAACGAGACATGTATCAATTTGAAAGTGCAATATATAAGTTCGAAAATTTGTCGTCAACTTACTATGTCGGTGTAGCATAATCGGTTAATGCATTTCCCCGGATAGGAAGACATCCGGATATGAATCCCGGTAGCAACAAATATTTTTTCGATTCAATGATCTTATATGTATATCTTTCTAATCAATACAATTTATTTTGTATTAAAAATATCACAGACCTATGTTATGAAAAATTGCAACTTCTCGTGTTCTCGTTAAAAATATATAAGTTGTATTAATGTTTCCAAAACTCCAACTTTGGAAGTAAAGTGGAATGGATGGAAAAATCCAGTTTACATTCGAAGTTGGAGAGAATAATTCACTGAACTTCCTAGATATACCTAGATGTAACTTTAAGATATACCGAAAATACTCATATACAGACACTGTGATACACGCAGACTCCACTCACCCGGAGGCACATAAGATGGCTGCATTCAACTTAATGATTCACGGGTTAATCTCCATACTGATAGTGGTACCAGCACCAGCGATAGAAGTAAAAACTATTTTAAAGATTGCAACTAACAATACTACAAAGAAGAAACAATTAAAAATAAATAAAGAAATGCAATAATTCAAAATTATGTTTATTACAAACCAAAAGAAAATGCGAACACAGACAAACCATGGAGAAGAATCCTACATACAGGAAAACTAACCACAGACCTGCTTAAATTATCTAATAAAAAGTTGAAACCAGCCTTTTATACCAATAATAGCATTAGGAAATATATATTAAATAATAAATCTAGAAAAAATCCGCTGGATAATAGTAGAGTATACAAGATTAATTGTAAAAACTGACAATCATCTTATATTGGACAAACTGGAAGTAAAATACACACACGAACACCTTAAGGAGATAGATAACTTCAGCATAAACTCAGAGATGGCATACCACGCAAGTATAGAGATTAATATTAACAATAAAAATGTACTTAACATACAAACATCCCCTATTACATCTCCTCTCCTGTCCATATTACCACTTTCACTTTTCACCGAACCTCCACCGTCCCTCTCCACAACACCGCTCTCATACCGCCCCCCACCTCAAGTAGTCGATAGTTTATCGTCTAGTTTTAAGATTTAGTTTATTACTGAAGATGACGCATTAAGCGTCGAAAACGTTATAATTTTTAATTAAAGTGGTAGTGTAAAGTAAACAACGTTGTGTTTTATTTTAATAATTAATTCATTTTTATATAATGTTAAATAAATTTGTTAACACGAAAATTAAGAGAAAAAAAAGTAATATTAAATATATCATTTATTGACTTACAGTTCCTGATTTTGATCTCATTACTACCGATTATACTCTTTGATCCGAGAAAAAAATGGGCATATCATGTTCAAGATGTATCTCGTTTTAATTAATATATTTTAAACAAGGGTTGATATTTATTAAAACCTACGGAGACGCGATAGCCTTTCCTTGACTCGAAATAATGTGGACATTCTGAGTTGCTTTAGTTTTTTTAAAGATTCAAGATGAAAGATATCTTCAAAGAAAACTAAAAGCGAGGGTAATAATAATAATAAGCCGTTCCCCGGAAAAGAAAACAAGGCACTCCCACCCCCAGCCCGACTACCGAGGCAAAGGTAAAGAGCAGGTGGGGTAGGTAGCTACCCTCGCTAACTAACCGGCGACTTCGGAAGCTGTCTAATTTATGTGCAAACAAGTCTACAATTTCCTTTCTGAAGGCGAAGAAAAGGCGAACAGAAAACATACAGCAAAACCCATCTTAAAGAGAAATTAAAATAATAGTAAGTTCGTAACGAGCGCGGGTCGCAGACATGAAATATCTCACCGTTTCCACCCGGGCCTTCCTGAACTTCGGTTCTGTTCCGTTTTACTCTTGTGCTACTGGCTGAACAAAACATTCGCCGGCCGGGAACTAGTTCCCTGGGTACACTTTACAAGTTGACCTAAAATAAGACGGCAATGCAGGACCGGGACCGCGAGGATTAATTCCGCGTCGTGAAAGGCGCGGCTCGCCACTTCGCGCACTGCGGCGTGATCTCGTGGCGCTACAAAAAGCGCATCTACCGTCTGATGAATATTCCGAGCTTTGATCAAATCTTTTTGGAAAAACTGTCTCCTCTCCGTTCGTTCGCAATAACTTATTAGCAGACCCGTCCGGGCGTCTGGGTGCACACACACGGCTGCGATAAGTTTTATATTAATAATAGGGAAGTGTTCCTAATTGGAGCATATGGTCGGTACTAAACTTACATTCGGGACACCAGGTTTCTATTGGTGTATGCGAGAATCGCGCTCAGGTGTAAATCGTATCCCAGCCATGTGCATCTCCTGCTCTTGATTACAATCGCGATTAGAAGCTATTGTATCTATTCCCTTATTTCAGACACTCGTGAAGTCAAACCACCGCGCGGCCACAATTCTCCACAAGCGCGTGTTCTCAAAACTCAATGTGACGTGCTTGTTGGTCAGTGATCCGGTGTTCGGAGGTTCGACCCCGATTCCAGGAGACCGAGTTAATCCTATTTTCATAACCCAAGTGTTTTAGCTTAGTTTGAAAATAGAATATTTATGTGTAAAAAAATACTATTTTGGAGCTTAGTGAGCTTTCAGTATCGGTGTCCTGATATACCAGTAAAAGCTTATATAAGACAAGAAAAACAAATTCACCATTATGTATACCTGTATAAATCAGAATGAATATTTTCAGCAGACGAGGATCCAGGCGAGGTAACCAAGGCAACGGTAAATTACTAATCGAAGATGTTAATTGGTGTCGGATGCTTTCAATAATTACTCAATAACATTCATCACGACATATATCATTAATATTTTTTAAAGAGGATTCGTCTCGCTCTGTCTGTCCAAAATATAAAAATGTAATATGTATTAGTTATTTTTGTCAACTTTGTAAGTCCCTTAGCGCATTAGGTAAACTAAAACTTTCCAATATGCTGTAGATTTAATAATAACAATCAAAACATTCAACTCAATCATCTTTAAACTACAATTTCTTACATATAATACTTTTTAAGCGAGGTGCGATTTGTTCTAAAAAATCTGAAAGGATTTTTTTTATTTAATAATAATAATGGATAATTTGTATAACGTCATTTTCGTATAAACTTTCACCTCAAGGGCGCTTAAGATAACATACTCGTATTAAATATTCGGAGTACTACGACAAAATCTGCGATGATGAACATACAAAGGTATAAAAATTTCATTCAAAACATATTAATAATACCAAAGGAAGAAAGAGATAGTGGATGGTTAACTGCACAAATGTATCCTCTTGGAACTGCATATCAAAGAAAGACTGTCATGAGAACCTTGTCATACTTCAGACATTTTACTTAGAAGAGTTATAGACAATATAAAGAAACTGGTAGTGGAGACGAACAAAAGGACGGTCTCCCACAAGGCGGATGGATCGAAGGAAAGAAATCGAATGCTGCACTCGACATAGCTCGGAGTCGGCAGATCATCAGCTCAGTTTCAGAAAATCAGTGAACCACGACACTGAGCTATTAACAAAACGACTAAAAAAGATATATAAGTTTTCCATTATATAGATAATTTAAAATGGTTAGTAAAAAAAATGTCTGAAAATGACATGAATAAATACATAATTTATTAACAATATTAATCCTAATTCTATAAGGAATAATGGCCTTAGGCGTGCAACGCATGCTGGTCCATGTATGTCATGAAACGTGGCAAACGCGCGAGTGTCACCATCTGAACTGTATTACATATTTAAATAATGATTGGAGTTTCCAAATTCTCTCATATAACATCCCTTTTACATCAGCTACATTGGCTCCGATTCCCTGAAAGAGTTGAATTTAAATTGTGCTAGTTGATGTAAAAAGCGACACAACATAGCGCATCTGTATCTTCAAGAATTTTTTATCCCAGATAATTTGAATGGTAGACGTCAAACTCTCAGGTCAACCTCTACTTCAGCCGCAGGAAGGGTTGTAGAACCGACCGACAGCTGCCAGAAGTCTAAATTTAGTGAACGGGCATTTGCGGTGGCAGGCCCAAAAGCGTGAAACTCTTTGTCGTCCGTCATAAGAAACAGTGCATCAGATACTTTATTTAAGAAGAAACTAAAAACGCACCTTATCAAAAAGTCATTTCCAAAAGTGAAAATAACATTTTTTAATTTTAAAAACAAAACGTAGAACTATAAACAGTTTATGCGTAAAGCGCCCTTGAGGTGAAAGTTTTTACGAAAATGACGCTATACAAATTATCCATTATTATATTATTATTATTATAATGTTAAGAATTGCGAATTTATTTGCGTTAATCGGTTATGTTAGATTATATTGTAATATACCATCAGGTGCCGGGCAATTTACTGACTTCCCGAAAAATAAATGTAATATATAAATGTGTAGATACGCAGGGCCGGCTCGAGGGTATATGACGCCCTTAGGCCATTTTGAATTTCGATTTTTTTAAATATATTGTTTAAAAATTAGGCACCCGATGGTACCCTTAACCATATAAATATACATAAAATTTTCGCCTATTAAAACCATCAAATACTTGAAGTAATAAATCATATTTAAATTTAAAACTGAATTTTGAATACTACTTTGGCTTATCGAGAAATTGGTTTATAGATAAGAGAGCCAAACCCACATAAATTACCTTTTTTATAAAAATAATTCAATTATATTTTTAATATTTGCAAATTGAACTTTGCGGTTAATGTGAAACGGGTCATGAGCAATTCTCTTCGTTCGCATTATTTTGTCGGGTCTAGTGTACAGATTTTGTGAACCTTTAATTGTAATTTTGTATTTAAAACTTCACGAGTTTGCATTTACTGGTCCCTTCCCACCTGTCTGACGGACCATCCGGCACCTTTCTGGCGTTCGATCCGCCAGAGCTAGAAGCACTGTAACAATTTTTTTTTTATTCATGAGTTATCTTAATACACCAACCGATTTCGGAACATAGCATTTCCTTCGTCAGGATGGCAAATTAACTAACTAAAACATATATGTATGTCACGTTATTCTAATGTTTTTAAGAATCTTTTTTTTTTAAATTAATTAAAATAATAATTATTAACTTAAATTGGTACGATGGTGAAAGATGTGGAAATGGACTTAATGATACAAAATGATTAGAATTTATTTTAGTATTAGAATAGGAGGTTATTTATAATATTTTCGTTAATCGTACACGCTTTATTTATTTCTAATGATCCTAAATTATTATATAAATTAAACCACAATTTTTTATCAAAACATAATTTTGTATCATTAAGTCAATTTCGACATCTTTAAATAAATAATTATTATTTTTTAAAGGCGATTTTTAAACAACATTAGAACGTGACATATATGGTTTTGATTAATTAACTTGACATCCTGACGGAGGAAATGGTATTTTCCGAAACCGGTTGGTGTAATAAAATAACACATTAAGTGGTTAAAAACAAAGGTATTTATTATTTATTAAATTAAAAATAGGTTTTAGGGAATATCTGGCCGTGGTTAGCAATAAATGATGTTTAGATTTCTGCTAGTTTATAAGGTGGCGTGCACGTGGGTATGGGTGTCGCGCTGTCGTGTGAACCAGAATTCCCGCTGGGCAGGCACTGCGCGGGTCGAGGCCGGAGTCAAATATGCGCCTATATTATGCCGAGTTCAACATTTGAATGCGTTCCGTGTAAATTCCTTTTTAACGAGTTACTTTCAACGTGAAAAATAAACATTCAATCTTGTCTCTCGTAATGTCATTGAATTTGGATCCCGTCTCCGCGGTGACGAAAACCATTTTTGTCGTATGTGAGAAGTTGAGCGGAACATCTCGATATTGCCAAAATGTTGAGATCTAAATTGTTTAAACCTAAACAAGAATATAAATAGCTACTGATGACATCCTGCTGGATCAGAAGCGCACAAGGCAGGCAGGGACCCACGGCAGGAGAGTTTTCCCTCAAACTCAACAAGCAACCAGGGTGTCTTTAAAAGTCATGATTCTCCTCCCGACAACACGTCGGCCATCTTTCAAAAAATGTTAAAATTGAGTTACAACTGGGGTTACAATTTCCAAACACATGCCCATTATGCATTCTAACAGAAATATCTCAATTTTATTCCAATGAAGTAACTATATATATAAAGAGTGTCTGTGGGTTTGTTTTTTTATATAAATCTACAGTTTAATTCTGAGCTTCAAAACAAGAGGAAGGTCACTGTCTACATGTGATTTCGAAAAACCATCCCCATCTCCCTTTCTAACCTCTTAAAGCGGAATTTTGGTACTTCTTGATGAAATTTTACACACTTGACGTTCAAAATAAGAGGAAAATTACTGTCTACAACGCCGGGTACTTCACATAGTATGACATAAAAGCATTTCGATGTAACCGCTCTTATTTCGATGTGCCATTTTTACAAATGACAGTAATTAGTTATATTTATGGAATAAATACACCTCACACTGTCTTTAAATCAACAAATATTCGTAAAAAGCGGCAACATTATTTTATCATTTTTCAAAAGAGAAAAATTCTACACAGTTTATTCATATATTATAGCATCTCTCTTGTAAAATCAACAAATTCAAAATACGGCTCTTTGAAAGATGGAGGCGTAAAAATATCTAATTGTATTATAATACTGTATTTACATTCACTTTATAGAAATCTATTTACGATTGTTAAATCATATTTATCAAATCAAATGTTCATTAAACACATTATTTTATAATAACATTAATCTTAAACAATTACTTCTGAATTACATTCATTATATTTATCTAATTACAATTATTCAGAACATAGGTCTGTGATATTTTAAATATATAAATATAAAGCACCTTCCCCGGTTAGGAAAGAGATCCAGGTTCGAATCCCGGTGGCGCAACAATAATATTTTTCGATAAAATTGATTTTATATGTATATCTTTATAATTAATATATTTAATTCATATTTAAAATATCACAGACCTATGTTCTGAATAATTACAACTTCACAATAAGAATGTGTTCTCCTAAAATTATAAAGTTGTATCAATGTGTCCGTAATTTAATAAAAATGAATTGATAATTCTGGCGTCTGCTATCAGTTTACTCAAAGGTATTTTAGATTCTGTAAAAATAAGGTAGATGGCTCTGTCGAATGATGGAACGATTAAATGTATTAATATCAAAAAGGTAACATATAGGGTCGAAAATTGTCGCTAAAAATATTGCCGCTGTAGCTTAGTTGGATAAAGCACCTTCCTCGGTTAGGAAAGAGATCCAGGTTCGAATCCCGGTGGCGCAACAACAATACTTTTCGATAAAATTGATTTTATATGTATATCTTTATAATTAATATATTTAATTACTAAAATACCATCGAGTCATTTCTTCGCGGGGATAGGCAGATGATACATCTTCTCATGTTCGTCGATAGTACAGACTAAAAACCAGCTTATTTGGTCATACCATCCTTTCCTCATCCATCCATGTTACCAAACCGCGTGTTAATTTTCTTAATAAACTTATTAAATGATCAATATTTAAAGATCAAGAAATACAAAACGAATATATCCCTTTTTGTTTAATACATATATTATTTATAAACTACATATTTATTTTAAACGTGGGGGCACTTTTCACTCTACTCTGTCCTACTGCTAGAGCCGACCCTGCGTATAGCCTAAACGTAATATTATTTGTGTTCTGTGATGTTTTTTAGAGGAAATAGAAATAAGTACAAGTAAAAAATATAAGTAAGTAAATATATGAAATGAATAAATGCAAGTATGTTTTTATTGTTAAATAATAATTATTTATCATCGGATTGCTTACGTCACACGTGTGAAGGTGTCGACTGACTGTTTGGATCAAGATTGCGACACGATGTTTAGCACTTACTTGGTTACTTTTTATCGTGTCAAGGCAACTGCAGGCTTCATTATGATTTTACTATTCAACTTTAATATAAACGTGGCCCTACACAAACTGATTTAGGTATGTGAAACGAATCAGTTCATTTGAAAGGATCGGGCGGGGATGGTAAATAAAATAAGAGTTTTTATATTTTTCGTATACGGACTATCAACAGGTCGCGGAGTTTTCATTCCTCCTCGGCAGAGAGGATAGATACAGTGAGTCAATTGAACGAGTGTACAGTTACCGCCGGGACTGAAACCCGAGACTTTCTTTTTGAACACATAAATTGAAATTACATAATTAACATAGAAATGATCCATTAATTTATTATTAACAAGTTGCAGTTAATGACGTGCGGAACTAACTAGTTTGGGAGCAAAACCAAACAACGGAATGGTGAGTAAGCCGCCAGTGTTTGGTCACGCTCGCTAGACAACAAACACCACTAGGCCATTGTGCACTGCAGGCTCGCCCTGTTGCCATTCATACATTACGGTGGATACCTACCCATCCATGCTACCTGCCTGCATAATTTGCGCGCTCAGTCTCTCAGCTGGCTCAGCTGCTGCGAGAAGACAAGGTACGCTTTGTATGAATGAGAGTGAGAGTACAATACGAGACATTTAAAGAAATAGAAGTCATTTTAGTCAATTATTTCAAACATGGCCTTTTTAAACAAATTATTATTTTTTTGCCTGGAAAAACTGTAACTAAAGAATTATTGTACCACTTTCAAAGAGCAAACAATGTATGCACACGAACTTAAAAATAAAAATAATAACAAACTTTGTATAAATCACATTGATTTATTTAACGTCGACCGGTTTCAACACTGCTGTATCTTCGTCAGACTTAGGTACACTAAAAAGTCCATAAAATAAAACGTATCTAAAATTGTATTTTGCGATCAGTTAGTATACATCTGAAGATATATTAGTATCGAAACCGGTTTACGTTAAATTAACAACGCAGTTTATACAAAGTGTTTTTAATAAATTAAAACGCTAAATTCAACGCTCTAAACGATATTTACTAAAGCTTAGTTCTTTCATTCATGTTTTTCATCTATCATAAAATACAAATATTAGCATTCAGAAGATTATTGGTCACCAAACTACAGCTAACTAAATCCTCTCTAATTCTTTATAATATGTTGAGAGCGAGCGTCACACGTGATCACTTGGTTTTGTAAAACATCCATCACATATATATGACAAGACACGTGACGTCACAGTTGCGCATTGGCTCTGATACAACACTTCTTTCTTTATTTTATTCCCCAGACTAATTAACATACTTGACATTCGCTTGTTTATTTTTATTTTCTCCGTTTTTTGTTTGTTTTCGAAGTTTTATTGGACTCTTTGATCTGTTTACCGCCCGCCTTAATACGTATTTCCGGTGCAATGGAGATAAACTGGCGCCGCTTTTGAACCGAGGCCAAGTTTTTCTTGCGAGGCTGGCAACACCGCGTGACGTAAGAGCGGCCAGCGGGAAAAAATCGAAAGGCAGAAAACATTATCAACAACGTCGCTAATACTGAAATTACTAAAAAAGACGTCGACACAAAAAAAAACACGTTTATGGGAAATTTAATAGTATCTCGGTTAGCCAAATTTAACACTGGCAAAAATGTTTTTTTTTCGATAAATTCAATTTTCCTATACCTATATCTTTCGAGTTGTATTAATATTCATTTACAATCTTTTCGTATTGTGCAATAGATGTGACCCATGTCTGATATATATTAAAACTGCTGTGAATAATTCATAGATATAAATTAGTGCATAATTTTTGCATTGCAGTTCAAAATGGTTTACACAAAATATCATATTCTCTTGACATTTGAAATTAACTTTATTTACCTGTTTATTACCATATTATTAAAGTTCACTATATCCTTCGTGTTTATGATTTTAATAACATTCTTAAGATAATCATAATATCAATCATTTTACGATTCTTACTGGAAATAAGGACAAGGTTATACTGCGTGCGGTGTACAAGGTACACTAGTCACGTGGTGCATTGATAAAGCAATATAATAAAATGTTGTTGTCAAAATTAAAATAATTATAAAAGGCTTTTAAAATAAATTCTTGAGTATTATTGTTACACGCCAACCGTTTAGGAACACTTATAAAAATACAATTTAATTTTGATAATTATCTCGAGATTGACACTTTAAAATCTGCTAGGTTCGAGTTTCTGTTTGTTACACGTTGGTAAAAACAAAGACGTCGAAACAGGTATCACGTAATTAAAGGTTTGTGGGAGCCTTAGTGGTTCGAACCAGACTAAAGTGTATTATTTATTGACAACATTCTTAAAATTATTTTATTCCTGAAATATAACCATAAAGTTATTGCTTCAAATAATATATTACGAAGAAGATTTGAGACATTTCAAGGCCGCAGCCGCCGTCGGGTAGCGCCGCAGCCTGCTAGCAGGACCTGCTCCACTTCCTCTCTTACCTGTAACAAATAAAAAATTAATTAATTTATACAATAAATTATTTTATACATACATAACCAAAGTGATATTTTGATTGTTTTTACATTCTTTTCACTAATCATAATTGGAGACATACTGATTCTCGATATTTACAAAAATATACATATTAAATATTTTTCATCGTTTAGGGAAACTGAAACTCCACGTCGTTTAATAATTTGCTTGATTCTAATGACGTTTCACACATATTTCACTTTCATGTGTCTGTTTCATTTCCAAATGTTTGCTATGTCATCATTTTAGAATATTTATTTCTCATAATTTGTACTACTTTTTGCTGTTTTTTTTAAGAAATTAAAAATCAAATATGAAACTACTTTGTAGCGTACTGCGAATAAAATACACAGTCTGTAATTTCGCTTTGCAATTGTTCAGTTTTGCGACCTGGAAAATAAAAGAAAAGCAATTATGATAATGTTATTACGGTATAAAAAACGTTTAATTCGAACTGTAAAAGAAAACGGGAGATTAACAAAAATAGTTCAAGCCACTGTCATCTTTGAAACAATCGCAATTTTTTTCTTCATTATCAGTATCTTTACCATGCCCATCGCGTGTTGGCGTTAATTAGCAGGTCAATGAAATGTTGAAGAACTGGCTAATTGTTAGACTATCAAGGTAGTCGTTTCATTCTTCTCTGCTGAATTTCATTTTAAATTACATTATTTATTTATCAGAACGGCACAAGACTGGTTCACAAAGCAATATCAAACTAACAGTAATACAACATAAAAAATCTCAATTATATCAAGGGAAAATATTCAAGAGGCAGTAAATTTCTAGATGTACTAGATCTTATAAATTTTAATTTTATATTTAACGGGTTGACTGCCCGGGGACGTAAACATCAAAAGATTTTTCAGAAATGTTTTTTTCAGGATCTTTTGAAAGGATTTGGCTTCGGGACGAATTAAAAGCATTTGTTTCGGGCTAACAATAGACTGAGAAATTTTTTCAATGTAAATATTTTATAACATTTCAGTTACAGAAGAGTTGTGCATCCTCTATGCAAAATGGTAAAAAATGTAGTAAAATGTAGTAATGCGCAGGGTCTCATGCAATTTCTGGAAAAATTACTGCGCTTCAAAGTTCAAAAAAAGGACTTTTATCGATCATGATTTTCATTTTGATCACCTCGATCCCACCCTCCATTTAAAGTATCATTTGCAAAATTCTAGACACATTCACGATAGCAGGCGGCATACTTTATTTACTGCAGATGCTACAAAGCAGTTTAACATTTGTTTTTAACGTTAAAAGGGGAAAACTAAGTTTGGGGGGAAAATATTCGATACAACAGCAAGTTGAAAACGAAATAATGTGAAACGTTATTATTGAAGCTAATTAATGAACGACGCGGCTTCAATATTCTTCGAATTACGCGGCTTCTATTCGAATTAGGTGCATATATTACATACTACTAAAATAATATCACTCTGCTGTGCATGGCGTATGTGTATATACCTATTTTATATATTTATATGAAGTTGCGTCATAAAAAGATTCCATAGCGTTGCATTTTATTAAATGTGGTCCTGCCCATTACGTATTACCGTCGGTCGACGAAACAAGTTTAGCAGTGCTCGCGTCTCGAGGACACTAGCTGCAAGTTGTCGGCTCCACTCCGCTGCCGGCCAGGACGATTAATCGAATGGAGCATTTTTAAAATATGCACTTGAAAAATTATACCTATCTGTCAAGACGGGCTTACCTGTGCTTCTATTTTTTCGGCGTATCAGAGAAACCTGTCCTCATCACGACCGGCGATTGAACGAGCGCCCGTGTACGCGTTGTGCCCGTTTTACACCCATCAAATACCTACATCATGTAAAGAAACCTCGCTTTTAACAATCGGCAGTGCCAACATGCATTATAGAATCATAGATGCAATTGATTTTAAAATATAAAAAATAAAACAGAGTAAAATGCGTATTGAGTGTTAAGAACATTACAAGTTGACTGATATCATTACTAGAATATAATTATCATAGTAAAAATGTTTAGAAAATAGTCACGTGAAATAATTTCAAGTAAACAACATTTAGAAAATAAATTCGACGCATAGATCGCGACATCTTTTAATTAATGCGAAACGTGACGGCTCAGTTTCTTGAGTTTGTATTTGTAAACGTTTTTAGTAGGTAGGAATAATGAATCATCACAAAGTTTTATTTTAAATTATATATTATATAGTAAATGCTATTAGCACTTGGCGCACGGGAACGCTTAGTGTCGCTGTCTCGTCTCCGTGCGTGAATACTAGCGGGTCAGAGGATTTGACTGCCGATGGACATCTAAGAGCCCTCGGGGAAGACGACATCCCAAAGTTTGCCGGGAGACAGAAAATGGAGGAAAGCCAGCCCCAAAAGAAGTGGAGAAGGAAGGTATAAGTGATACGGTACACGTGTCTGAGACGTGTAACGTGTTTTTAAAATTATATTTTACAGATAAAAAATGTTTTTGTTTCAGATACAGTTACGAGTACTACGATAATTATGGCCATTGGATACATGGAAGCCTAATATTTTTTTCTATTTAAAAATCATAGTATCAAGACCCTGTGCTATATAACTATTTTAATATGCATACGAAGGTCACCCATACAATGCGAGTAATACATGTACAGGTATGGCAAAAACTGTACTTCCCTGTGTTATTATAATTCGTAAATATTTTTGTTTGGCGCAGTTCAAGGCTTGTTCTGTTTGAATGTTTATTAAGTTAATTGATGAATTTTAATTGATCTTATAATTTTACTTATCTATTTTATGATAGTTATAATTTATTAAGCGGCAAAAGTGGTTTTATCAAAAATAATAAGAGGTTAATTTCTAAGTGTCTTCCTTTACCACCGTCGATTCGAATGCTTGTAACATTTTTAAACTTAACACATTTACTTAAAAGTATGGAATACCTATATTTAAGTAGGAAATATTTTAAAGTTGTTTTTTTTGTGGATGTTCGTTTCTTATTTTTAATCATTTACAAAATACATGAACATGCTTAAAGTCATCTAAATCGTTTTCATTATCATCTTCAGCCATGTCCATCCACTGCTGGAAGGCCTCCTTGGCGCGCCCCGCTGCCGACAGTTTCGTCCGCCCGCCGAGACTTCGCGAGTCCTCTACTTCATCTTTTTGTCTCGTAGATACCATTCGAGAATATTATCAATCCATCGGTTATCTCGAAATATGGCCCGCCCATTGACATTTACGCTTTTTGTCAGGTTTATAAATAACTATACTTCAAATTAAATAAATCTAATTAAATTAAATGATAGAACTAGATGCTACCGGTAGCAACTAAAATATATTCTAGTTGATTAATTTAATTTGTATTAAAAATACTACCGAACTGTTAGTGTGTTCTTAATTCCTACATAGATTCCTCAACCTATCCCAGACACATACTTGGTTACCTACTTGCTCGCCAACAGCGCGGCGCATTTCAGTGTTAATTTAATCGATGTATTTCAGCTACCTACCTCGAGAAATCTACGCAAAGTGGCCGACGGTACCTTTCTTCAATTTCGAGTGTCTTAAGAGTGATCATCTTCCAGCATCGTCGAGGGTTTACATAACATATTGTGGAGCGAGAGAGATAGAGAGAGAGAGGGAGATACTGTTATCCTGCTTCCTTCATTACTGTCCACTGTGATTATCCCTGATAAGAACAATGTTCTGAAATTAGAACTTCTCTACAAAAATGTGTTTTCCTTAAAATAATTATACTACACCAAAATTAATTATTAACCTTCATATATTTTTAATAAGAAAAAGAAGACTTTTTAATCAATGTGGAATATTTTAATTTTTAACCAAATCAGACATGATCAATTTTACCTAGAATCCACTAAATTTAGAGCTAATCTTACAGTCTAAAATGCATGTGGTAGGTTAGGTAATCATTGTGATATTGAATTATTATTTTTATCAAATGAATAAACTGTATCCTCGGCTTTGGTACTATTAGACGTGGTAATTGGTTGTTTCTGAACGTCGCTGACACTGCGTAGGAGAGGAATCTGGGGATTGTTAGGACCAATCAGCGGTCGAGATTTTAATCACCACCAATTGACGTCGATTGGACAATACAATAAATACTTATCAATACACGAATGAACTAACTCTATATCCACATGACAGGACTATTTGCGTGTAATAAATCTCACTCGGCCACACGACACAACAGAAACATATGGCGTCATCAGTGATGGTGTCAACATTTGCAGACCGCTTCCTTCATCAGCACCGGTCGGCGTGGGCCAACCGAGGATACGGCCCACGCAAATATCTCCAATGGTTTATTTCAATACGTATATTTGTGTTTATGAACAAAAATGCTGTCGTTATATACACGAATTGGACATAAAGGCGTACGACAAAGCGATAAGAGGAAAGTTAGCGTATTTCAAACATATACCGGCAGTTGCATCCTTTTGAAAGAACTAGTGCATGTGTAATAATTACTGGCTTATTCAACAACAACAACAGCTAGTTGAAACTAGATTTGTTATTTTACAATTCCACAGTAGGCGATGAATGAAAATTAAAACAGTTTTAAAGAAAATGAGCTTATAGAAGAATGTCATGTTTATGCTCACGCCCGTTGCTTACTCTACCAAACCAATATTAGTGGATGCTGTAGAAGAAGTGAGACGGTGTGGTTTCTAACAACTAATAAACCTGGTTCACAGTATTTTAGCGGAGTAATCTAAAATTTTAATTGAAAATGTTCAAGCTGCATGTGCATAATATTAAAGTATTCAGAGATGTAACATTTTATTGATTAATACCTGTCAGAAGTGACAGGTTGTCATTAATATTAATGTCTTGTAAATTCAATATCGGGCTTTCAGTTTCAACTTACAAAATATTTCATTATAATGTAATTTTATCACAGATAGACCCTAGATCCATATTATTCGAATACCTACTGCCCAAAAAAAAATCATTTTAATTATTATTATGATTTTTTTACATATAGCTTGAACACTCTTTACACCTCAGAGTTTAGACATCTGTACCACTCATAAAGTACTGCAGACTAAGTTTTAGAAGGCAGTGAAAACCTTAATTTAATTACTCAGTATATAATATTAACTAGTTTTCATTTTTACAAAGATTTAAATACTAATTTAAGGTATTAATTATAAATATATACATATAAAATCAATTTTATCGAAAAATATTGTTTTTGCGCTACCGGGATTCGAACCTGGATCTCTATTTCCAATCCGGGGAAGTACACTACCAATTGTGTTATAGCGCCAGTATTTTTCATGACAAATTTTCGAACCCATATGTTACACTTTTTCAAAAATACATCTGTACATAAAATAATGTAGATGGCTTTCAAAAATAATGGAACGACAGATGTATTAATTTGAAAAAGTGTTACATATGGGTTCGAAAATTTGTCATGAAAAATACTGGCGCTATAACACAATTGGTAGTGTACTTCCTCGGATTGGAAATAGATATCCAGGTTCGAATCCCGGTAGCGCAAAAACAATATTTTTCGACAAAATTGATTTTATATGTATATATTTATAATTAATACATTAAATTAGTATTTAAAACATCACAGACCTATATTCTGAATAATTACAACTTCACAATAAGAATGTGTTCTCCTTAATAAAAAAGATTAAATTTATTTCGTAACAATTAACCTTGCCCCGCGAAGCGACGAATCCGAGTTTTGAAATACCTGGCAACACCGATCGGTCTAACAGAAATAATAATGTCACCGACGTCACGTGACCGCAGTAGGACCGTGCAGGGACAGGGAGAATAAAGGGATCACGTGACCCACAGAGCTGCAGCAGACGCGGGAAACCGGCGAGACGTCACGCTACTGATCATTTCCGGGACGTCCGCAAGGTCAACTGCTGTTCAGTGTTCAACAATCATTCCCTACAAGGAAAAATATTCGCCTACGCTAGGCTCCGTTCACTGCTCGAACCGGTTGCGATACAATTTCAGATGGGTCGCGTTGTGTATCGTGATCTACGGTCGTTCTTTCGAATCTCGTTCGTTTAGTATTTAGGAATCGTTGAGAGATTTTATCTGTATTGTTTAAATTAAATTTAAATAAGTATTATCACTTTTATTCATACAATTTTTTGTTTAAATCGTAGGTTTAATTTATCTAGCGCTTGAACACGGATGATAATAAAGGTCATTCTGCTCTGCGTATTAAATACAACAGACAAAAAATGACAGTTCGCTCCAAAGCTGTTATTTACGAAAGTGTCCAGACGGGTTTTGAGACAAATTTCATCCATATACATGCGCCCTAAAAGGATTCATTTTTATTATAAAATAATAAATAAGACAATACATAAAAGTCAAAAGTATAACATTATTCATGCGTAATAAAGCCTTTTTGGATTATAATATTTTAAATGTGTATTTAAAAAAGTTAATATTAAAAAAACACAAAAGATTAGTATAATAACGTTATTTAAACTGTTATTGTAACTGTGATAACATTCGATTGTAACGATGGTTGATAACTGATTATTCATAATTCTTCGAACAATAACTGGAGTACTAGAAACTAGAAAGTAATCCTCCAATACCAATCATTGGTAAATTTTAGTTACCAATCACTGTTACAATCACAATCACACGACGGCTTACCACCACCACTAAGAAATTTTTTAATTTAAAACAAGAAATATATAAATTTCATCCCCTTCCCAATTAATATATTCCCTTTTAAATAGGAATAACAATTCTATCCAAAAGTAATGTGTCTCGTGGGTAGGTTAGTTCATCCATATCTGGGTGGCCTACATAGGCCTGAGTTGGGGTATGGAACTTTAATAGTTCCACCAACATGAAGAGTGTAATAGCTCTTTTGTAAACAAATTGAATCAATTGACCATAAAAAGCGAGGAAAAGCAACAATAGACGGATGCATTGGCGCCCAATTGGAGAATTGGCATTTTTAATATGATTTCTCTACTAATAATTTCAATTTTCTTAAGGCGCGACTTTCAATAATAAGTCCAATTTTCGCATTTTTACGAAAACGTGGGATTTTATTATTCATTTATATTAGAAGTTATTCACTAGATTCGACTTTTTTTAAATTTTATCATCAATTTTCGACGTTCTTAAAATACTTTGTTTTAGTGAAAACATATGTTTTTAAATAATATATTCCATTAACTCACATATATGAACTAATATTGAACTTATTCACAACATTAGTAATAAATTTCATAAATCAAATATTTTTTACTGATCTTAAGGGAAAACAACGTTTTCTTGAACAAAGTAAACATTTTAGGTGCGTTATTTTTATCTAATATTTCGTTTATATAGTATAACACTGTTGACTTTTAAACACTAGCTGTCTGTTTTATAAATAGTATGTAATTATGAAACAGACATGTCACCAAAACGGCAACATGGTGGTTTAAATCAATAATACAAAATACATCTGATACGGTAGGTACTTTGGCTGATTTCAAAATATATTAATATACATATTATTTAATTAAATGATATTAATATGATAAATTATTTAATTTTCGATAGATTTATTCAAATAACAGCACCCAGATAAGCCTGGGTGCTGCCTGCTGCCGATAAATACCGTATTAAGAACTTTCAACGTTGTATTGATCCGAGATATTATTCTCAAAGCTTTATTTCGCAACACTGACAATTGTTACAATTGTTGACATTAACCAAAAACAAAATGCTGCTGCAGTAGTTGATGTGAGAAATAATAACACAGTTGTATACTATTTTACAAGACTCAGTACTAATGAAACTTCTAATCCTTCTCTGAAGTGAGATTTTTTTAGCAATCTTTTTAGTCACGTGTATTTTGCAAAAAGTTTAATTGATATTTTTTCATTTTCAATGTTCATGAATTTAGTTTTGTTTATCTATTTTCAGCCATTTTGCTGTATTGTTTATAATGGCCCAGTAGAAAAAAGCTCCAATCGACGGACACGCATGAGAAGTGACTCTCTGTCTCCCTCTGAGAAAGACACGATGGTAAAAGATGGCCAAAATTTAATACCAAATTCGCTCAACGAACTTTCTTATTTTGTGCTCCGCGAATATTTAACAAATTGCCACTAGACCTTGATGGGTCTAAAATAATTAACGACTTCAAATAAAAATAACAAAGTGATTGCTTGATGTGGGTAGAAAGCAAAATGAATCTAATTTGTCATTTGTGCTAACCTAACTATCTACACATTTTTGTTTCCAACTACTGTATATTACAGACAATAATATTTTTATAAATTTTTTTCAATAATATTTTATAACTCCAGATTGTACTTTTTTCACATAACTTTTTATAACTTACTTAACATTATACTTACTTACCTCTAAACAATTACAACTTTTAAAAACTGTACAAGTAATTGCTTTAGAACAGACCACGTCTAGTAAAGTAATTACCTTAATTTTTTCATATACACTATTTATGCTACAAAAAAAAAAATATAGTTAGTTTTAAAATATATGCACTTAGCGAAGTGCTGTCCCCCTGCAGTAGTAAGAATTTCTAATATAATTAATTTGACAATATTGAGCTTAACTCAATCAAACCATGTTGGTGTCTCACAGGGGTTCTGAATACTGACTCGGTTAGCTCAAGCTTCTGACCCCTTCTGCGCGTTCACATAACACCAGACCAGGCCACTATCGCCAATTAAGAAAATTCCCGAATGAACACGTGCCGTCGCTGTTAAATTCTGCCAGCTGACCAGCAAGCGAAGCGACGAAGACAGTTTTTTATTTCGACCACGAGACCTTCATCTTGCGTGCGGATAAATATAACCTCAATTTGTGTCTTCTGTGACATCACCGGGACCAAAATAGACCAATAAGCAGATGTCAGATGGGTCGGGAAGCATTATTCATTGCGGAGGCTGGGAGATGGGAGACATTCCTGCCTCGTGCAGCATCTCTGCTCATGGCTGTGTGTGTTTTTAACCCCAAGAAGACCAGCGTCGACTATCGCCGCGCGAGAAAGGGACAGCGATAAACGTCAGAATATATAGCGCTAAACTATGTATAGACAATAAAGACGTCGCGCGCAGATACCGGTAATTTTGTGTTGCCAGATTTCTGCTCTATCCAAATGACAAGATTTTCAGTAATATTATATATAATAATTATTAATTTTCAGTAATATTAATATGGATTGCACTTCTAAAATACCGGAACTTTTCAAATGTAAAGTAGTCGTCAGTTACACTTTAATTCCAGCCGGTACAGGGTGTTATCAGGATTTATCCTGCAATACACATATATTTACAATTGTATCCTTATTTCGCGATACTCATTTGTTTGTAAGTAAGTAATTAAAGTGAAAAAGATATTATTTTTTAGTTATTAACTATAAAAATACTTCGTTATAGAGTGCTTCGTAAGTGCTAATATGGATTTTTTCGTTTAAGGTTATCAAATTTTTGAAAAAAAAAAGTATTTTTTTACGTTTACAAACATATTTTTTACAAAATGGCGGAGGGTGACTTTTTCTCTAATGGAGATATTGCGGACTTCGAAAAATTTCTGATATGCTCATTATTACCATAGAGTTCGATGATGAGAACGACGTCGAGGATGATTATTTTGAGTTTCACATCTATGATGAAGATGACCTTGACAATACCGTTGATGAAAACCAGCCATCAACAAGTGTAAATAGAAGCTCCATGTTTTTTTATTTATACATATACCAATGTTTTCATCCAAAAGCTAATCTATGAATTTTGAATTTTACCAATTTTGGCGCCAATTGGTGGTATGATACTGGACTTTTTCTGGGCAGCCAACAGGTTAAACATAAAGATATTGTACCACCACTCCGAAGCCGCATCCATATCTTTAAGTTGATCAACCTAAACCTTTCGTGATTTGAGAAGAGTTATGATGACAGTTGAAACCATTATTTTTAATTCTTTTGTCTAATCATCAATTATTATGTGTTCATCTTTTTAAGAGTACCAAATTATTATAATCTTATTATTACTGTGTTCCGTGAGCGTAGGAGATGTGCATTGAAACGATTATTGATACCATTGATTGATGACTTTGTTTACCCGGTACGGAACCAGATGTTAAGCTTATTTACTTATTATTCCCAGAGGAGATATTCTCCAAAACTATGTTTTTAAACTGTAGCAAGACCCTACAGCGGTCTATTCTAAAATCTATTACATCTCCGTGGATACATTCGTGCACCTTTATTGAATCAATGAACGAATATTCACAAGTACCGAGTCGTGATTTCAAGACCTCCCGATTGGAACACAAACGGGCAGCGAGCGTTCTGGTTTCTACTAATGGCTGCGTTTTCGTATAATCTATTTTTCAATATTGAAAATGTAAACAACGAAAGTAGATTGAATGCGGTGGAAATGCGGTCGCTCAGACGCGTGTGCGGAAAATTTAAATAAGATAGAGTGAAGTGTGAATTAATACTGGGTTAACGAAGCAAACTGCTCATATATGAAACTATAATAAGACCAGCGGTTACTTATGATTGCGAATTGCCTAACCCAAATTGAAGACAAATTACTAGTTTTTGAGCGGAAAATATTAGGAACAATTTATGGACCTACACAAGAAAATGGAAGTTACAGAATAAAAATGAATAAAAAATGTAATTGTGCAAGAAGCATTTGTAAGATTCTGTACGTCCTAAAGACTGCGATTGGCCGACCGTGATGAAAGAATGCCAGGTGACGAGAGGAAGCTACCTAGAGGTGGGCTGGCTGTGTCGAAAGGGGCTAGAACAGGGATGGGTGGGATAGGAGGAGGCCAAATTACACCCTGGGACGAAGTGCCGCGGAAGAAGAAGAAACACGTACAAATTAGAAACGAATATATGCCAGCATATATTTGTAGGCACTGAGACACGTCATCTAATAAACCAGATATTGCAGTACGACCTTTTTAAAAACTTCAAGAACCGACAAGAGGTATAAAAGTGGACGAGGAAAGTATAGTATGTCAAGGCAGAAGTGTGTGGCGTTCTATTCTTGCTGTCTACAAAAACACAAGTAAAAGTAGGTACTTACAAAATGAAGACATTAAGTATAGGAAAGATATTTTCAATTTATTAACGGATCTATGATATATATTTGAATCAGCATTATTACATTTTCATTGATGCGAAGTTCTTTACAAAAAATATTCAATCTTCGCGAGCATTAAACAGCGTCTGTCCATCTACCGTCAACTGTCATCATGTCCGCTAGTCAAACAAATCAAATCGGCCATCAACAAGTGTTCCGGCGCGAGCGTGTCGACGAATTTTGCTATTATTTTGACATCAATGACAGCCAACGATTATTTCCCGGGAGCCAGCTGCATCGTGCCGCGTGCAGTATGCAGCGCGCACCCGTGCGTGGCGCGGCGCGGGGAGGGGCGGGGAGGGGCGGTCGAGCCCACGCCGGCCGCGCTGCGATTGGTCCGTTCGGATCGTATGACTTTCGTATTTCGAAATGCGTGCGCATGCGGTGCAACTTGATGGATGAGCGAGCGGCGACTGGCGACTGGCGAGTGACGCTCAAAAAGGTAAGCGTACATTATAATAGTCAGAAAGCGATCGGCTTCGTCGGGTGTTCGTCGCTAGGCCTTGCGGGCTAATACAGTACATTGAGAACATCATTCGCAATAAAAAATAAGGGAAGTGTTTTACCACAGCGCAAACCACCAATTACCCTAACCCGGGGGTCGGGGGTCGGCGCACTTTCTAGTGAGAAGAGACAAATATTAGGTAAACAGAATCTTTAAACTTAACACATTTTGATGATAAAATCAAGATTTTTATTTAAAACTCAAATTCTCAATACAGTCCTAGGCTACTTAGAAGAATTTAATATATGTGAGTTGTAAGATTCACCAGCTCCGTGCACAACTTATGAAACAAGAAAACCTAAACAATGGTTAGAACGGTGACCTGCACGCTATGTCCGCCAAGAAACTGCCTGTTCAATTGTAGGCCAGATTGTAAATCATCGTCGGCTCATGCCACTTAACTATTTGTTCGCATAAAAAGGTACAGCCGAATACGGTAAGAATGGAAAATGCTAGTTCTTTTATTGTATCGTTTGTTTCAGGCAAACTATTCCATGTATTATATATGATTGTAGAGCTGGAGTTGAAGAGTCGCAAATGCCTATGAAAAGAGTCACACTACCCCTGCCTTGACCAATTAACGCAAACAAATGTCTAATGAGATATATTCGTAACATTATTTAAGTACGCAATATACCGTTCAGGGGCAACGCGACAAACGTCCGCCACGTTTCGTGTCTCGCAAAGCCGAGCGACAGGTTATATGAACCGTCATACATCGCGCGCCAGTATACAGGGTATACATAGTATACAGGGTAATAACATTGGATAATAGCAATAGCAAGCAGTGAAGTCTGCTGAAGGTTCAGTCTATTGTTTACTAACAAAGGTAATGCACGCTACCATATACCAGGCCGGTGAAGCTTGGCGACGGTCGAATGCCAGTTTCAATTTTAAATCAACGTTGTGAGGCAGCATTCTATGAGATCAATTCTTCCTGAATGGAGATAAGACATATGTGAAAATAAAACACTTGTTTTTTTATTCTACTAATTTAATTTACTTGAGACGCGTTTCGCCTTGCAAAGGCATTATCAATCTAACAATTTATTATATTCTATAAATTACCCATGACATTAAAATACCATTAGTGTTGAAACTGAACGATTACTTAGAATAATTAGAAGTATTCAAAATGTATGGAAATCCTCATAATTTCAGTGAATAATATTGTCCCTTTTCACCTTATGTAAATAAAATTGTATAGCTGTCCACCATTATACTTATAAATACAAATTGTTGAGTTAAATTGTGCGATTGATAATGCCCTCGCAATGCGAAACGTGTCTCAAGTAAATTAAACAAGTAGAACATAAAACGAGTGTTTTATTTTCACATATGTGATTATGGAGTTCTACAAACTTACCTCGAAAACGGTAAAAATGGTGATGAGAGATGACGAAACGGGGTAGGCCAAGCTTCACTCATCCTGTCCAGCATTAACTAACCGCATTCCTCGCAACTATTTTAATTAATCAAATGCCAGTGATACTTCATGGAAATATCACTGTCATTTGCTTCTGCTTTACGTCGATAATACCTACACATACATAACATGAGTACAGGCATGACTCGTGTATCCCAGCTATCCAATATTATCTAAACATTTTCAAATAGGTAATCTTCCATAGCCTGGTAAATATGATGGTGCTGCCATAATATTATTATATCGGCATGAGGTTCGTTCGAATAGATAAGTACACGTATAGGTCGGATTAAAATCATTCTCTGTTCGAGCGCTCCGCGGAATTTTACCATGTGCAAATCATGAAATTCCAATTACTCAGGTTTGGGCGCAGAATGATAAACCACAGTCTAATCCCATTAAAACACTTGTCCCTTTGTCAGTAAACAATGCTAAGAGGATAATGTAAGAGGCTAGGTTAAACAAGGACCCGAACCCTGGAGGCAGGAGGCAGCAGGCAGCAGGCACGGGACAGACACACTTGTGACGTAATAATGGTAATGGAGTTTAACAAGTTGCGGCAAACACCAGAATTAAGTCTCGTTAAATAATCCCCGCCTAAGAGTATTCACAGAGGCTTGTCAGATTGATTAAAACTGTAGTTCGGTAGACGTATTAAGAAAGATTTGCGGCGAGCGTTCGCCTCAAAGATTGCCGCTACTTCAATATTCATGAATACTATTGAACATATTATATTTTAATTAATGTTTTGCCGTCAAACGGATTATCCTGATATTATAAAGGCTTAAATATTGACAGTACTCTACAAAATCAGGAGAATGAGTAGAAATGTCGTACACCATAATTATAATTTATATTATATTCATAACAATTTAATAGAATTTTTATTTTTATTGAATTAATAGGTCGTTAGCGACCCTTATAGAGTCCCAGTATGACAGTAAGATCCAATGTAAAATCACTTTAAGTCGATTAGGAAACAACGTGCTACAGAACTTGTTTTATGATTGAGAATAATAAATAGTATGAAAATATAATAGTTCCGCCACCAATTCACAATTAAGAAAAGTAAACAAGATATTAAAACCTACCGTACAAGTATAGAAATGCGTGGGTTCCAAGGTCGACGAAGTCTAATCACATGACTCATCGTTTAAATGACTATTAATGTTAATATAATGTGCATGACGTGTACCGAGGCTCCGATCGGTTCTCGGAATCGGGTCTGTTCATCTCGTTGCTGATCAACCTTTCTCTCTTCGTCTTTGTATCCGGTGATTAGTATTATAGCAACATGCCTAAAGTACTGAATTACTAAAGAATGGACACATTCGTTCGTTTCATAGTCCGCGGTATACGCAACGTACGACGCCAACACCACATTTCGAAGATGTCGAGCTTCTTTCTTTCCTTCTCGGGGGCCATGTTTTTATTCTGAGTAAATTTTCACACCGAGGAGACAGATAAGATGGTATTTGAATCTGGGGTTCAAATATGACGAAAACTTTAGAATTCAAACAAACCAACGTCCCCTCAATAAAATTTGTTGTTACCTCATATGTCGAAGGCAATCGAACCATAAGTGTTTGAACAGGGGCAAAAATATCAGACATTAGATTTCTTCGAAAATGTCCGGTCGTAGCCGACTTGACATCGCACCTTACAGACGCACCGAGACAAAATGATTCGTTGATAGTTTGTATCGCTCATCCATCAATGCGCGCGCGCACCGGCGGCCGGTGAGAAGGAATGCGCGCGGGCCGCGGGTACACCTGCACCGGGAAACCGAAGCCTGCCGGCGCTACAGGCCGTCGGTAAAATAAAACCACAGAGTAATAAAGCTTGTTCGCGCGCTCTAAGCCAACTTAGCGACAGACGGGGATCGCGATTTTTTTTTTACCGGGTGCCTTTTTGCTTTTAATTTCTCTGGGGAAGAATGAAGCGAAAGACGAAACGACGTGACATTTAATCGGATGGAACGAAATTCGAATCGCGAACACTTTAGAATTTGAATCTGAAAAGTTCTGCAGCGTAACATTTATATTCTTTTAACATTGCAATTATTATATTACAAAAAAATCATCATAATCAACTTTTGGACCAAATTGTAGGTAGATAGATTCTGTACGTAAGTAATATGTTTATGTGAAAACATTCGCTTGGACAAAGGACTTAAGAAATGGAAAAAATCCGAATCATGTCATATATTTTTAACAAATTTTACTATCTAACTTTCTATTAGTCGGTTCCCAGCAAAATTACCAGAGGATAGAACGCCACACTCTTCTGCCCTGACACAACTCCCGCCTCATCCAAATTCATGCATGCTCCTCGATTATTAAAGTTTCTAATGGAACATCTTCCAGTATCTGGTATTCTCTATTTCTTGTACCATCAACACTCGCATCGTACATATTTCTGAATGATGACTACAGCTGACCTTGCCGTTGTTCGCGTACGTGCGAATGGCGGACCTCGATACAAAATCAATGTTTTATTATGTATTTAGATATCAAGTTTTTCCGTTCATTATGGGGGTCATCTTCAGAACTTTACAATTTTTGTGTAAAAACATCAACGAATCTGATTGAGAATGGGGGCATTACGACCACACAGACAGACAAACAAAGTATTACAATAAACTTTGTCGATTTATGAGGTCAGAGAGAAATAGACGATTCAGAATTCTAGCGGACTCCGTAGAAGGCCTCCGAAGTACATTGACCCGAGTGATTAAGGCAGGCCAAGCATATGGTCATCTTCTAAACGCAAATAAGACCATTTTGTTTACGTGACAAAATGGATGAAAATGAAATAATACTAGAATAAGTAAAGAGAATAGTTTACTTAGAATGCAGATGAAACGAAAACTGAAACCAAGCTCGAGCTGCATTCTTCCGCATGAAGAAAGTATTGCGCAGCCATTACCTAAATTTAAATTTGCGACCGAAAATGGTATATTCACTAAAACAATGCTTCTCGACGTGAGAACTAGTACAAAAATGCTGGACTTACAGCTTCATTGCTAGTAGAAGAGGCCCTGGAAGACAGAAAACATCTGTCTAAAGAATCTAAACAGTTCGGTAAACAGACAAGCGCTAGAAGAACAAATAAAATATCATACTTTTAACTTATTATTTAATGTGTTATCAAACAGGGTCTTCCTATGGGAGCACCCACAAGTCCACTAATAGCAGACAATTTGGAGAGGAATATTCTTGATTGTGATTCTCCTTTGTTAAAAAATGTTTTGTTGTGGAAAAGGTATTGTGGATGATATATTATGTATTTGGTCAGGTTCACAACGTCAACTAACTACATTCTTAAATTTCATTAATTCATTTCGAAAATAATTCGACACTAAATTTTTTGGATCTAACATTGATTAAAAATAATAATAAAATTGAATTCAAAATTTTTAGAAAACCAACTTTTACAGATACGATTAATTTTTTCCTAAAAATTATTCGAGTAAATTTGTATTAAGTAATTATTTGAGTTAGGTACTAAAAAAATATATAATTTTTTTTTAAAATAGATTCTGGCAAAAAAACAATAATATATGTTTTAGTTAGTTATGACATTCTGAAGAAGAAAATGGTATTTTTCGAAACCGATAGATGTATTTAAACACAATTAAGTGGTTAATAAAACAAAGATAATAAATAAAATATCATCTATTTATTCAATGGAGTCGATGTTTGTACTTTAAAAGAAACCACCAATAAAAGGCTGAAGGCATTTGAGATACAGCTGTATGAGCTAAGGTTCCCCTGGATTCATCACACCATGGAGAGATAATAATAGTTCTCGACTGCGTAAGCTCAGAGTCAAATGTCTTAAAGGGAAAGTATTTATTATATAATATATCTTACACGAGTTAAATCAGCATAAAGAAGAAATAAAACTTTTTTTTAATTGACAAATCATTAAATCCGACAAGATCGCGGAGAGACATTGCGCCCACCGGCAGCGCTGACCTAGTCGCCGCGTCTCGGCCATAGTCCACGCGAATAACAGAAACATCGAATGGGTTATTTTGTATCAGATTCAAGATCGCTGGCCGCCGCCCAAACCGGCACCAGCACCGGCACCGGCACCGGTGGCGTCTGCTACAGAGACGACGAGCCAATCCTATATCGGTAACATTCACCCACCATATACGTCACCGCGCTTCCACCGATGTCGCTAGGTATACTAGCTGATGTACACGAAGTACTGCGAGAAGAAAATTTTAAAATCTAAAACTCTGAGAACCATCTAAAAATTAACCCACACACACCACCCATTATTACTTTGCATTTAGATCCTTTCGTAACGCCGACATTTTCTTTCTCAATGGCGCTGCAGCCCAAATTGAACCACGACCCGCGGTACTCAAGCGTCTGCTGCCCATTTCCAACTATTCACCAGCAGCTCTCTCATTCTATCTCAGCGGGAGCCCGTGTGAGGGTCTGCGCTCCTCCATCAGTCGCGGGTCCGCAGATGCACCGCAAGATTTTTATTTCGAAGATGTCCGACAGCCCAACACTCGTCTCCGCGTTTTACTTTCATAAGACACCGCTCCACACACTGGAGAAAAGTATGTTTTACTTCGACAATTGAGTCGCTGACTTTCAATACCTGATATAATACATTTTCATAACATGGAGGAAATTGAGCAAAACCGCCACACTTGAATTCTTCACTTGACTGTCGATCTTGATATACTAGCTAGTGTAGATTGGTGTTGGCATCAAATCTTTAAATACTCGACTACTTTCCAATCTACCAAAATAGCCATCGACTATTTTAATTCATGCACGTATAATAAATATATATACATTAAATGAGAGTAAACTTAATTTACAATTCATTTTAATTTTAAAAACAATAAAGAATTAAATGTCTCATATTTGATATTTGTGCGTAGTTTTGTTTTGATAATTCCCGCTGTTGAGACAACTCTCCGAGTGCCGACGTCGGTCTAATTGTTAACAGTGAGTTGAATAATAAATCTAATATTTCCGTCAAATTTTTAAATGTATCGAATTTCTTGAAAGCCTTAAAATTTCCTTCTTTAGCATAGCTGACGACCGAAACTGCAAAAATCAAACTTGACAGTGATCGCTCCAGCCCGGCCAGTGAATGCCGGCACAGCGCACAAAAAAATATCTACTTGACTTATTTTTTTTAAATATTTCATATTACTGGAGTATTTTTCAAAATATTCGATTAAAAACTGGACAAATATACTCGAGTATCGAGTACTCGAATTGGAGACCAGCTACGTCGTACCGCTTTTCAGGAATATGGGATGGGTATGGGTAGCGATATCGAGGATGACACGTGTTTCAAATAAAATAAAAACAACATTTGACCCACCTCGAGAGCATACACAGACATCATCCAAAGTGGCAAGAATTGGAACGGCAAAACAAATATTTAACACAAGAAAAGATGTCCTGAGCTCTGAAATAAATAAAAATTAAAAAAACCGTTCTTAAAATCATTCATCCGAAGCATACCACCGGAAGTGCGCCATTTTGCTATGTTGTCCTAGTAAAATATTCCATGTAAAAAGAGCAAAACACTATGTAATTAAACACACTAGAAATAGGCAACGTAGTATTATTTGAATAAATTACTTTAAACAAAAGTAGAAAACGATTGTGTTACAATAATTTTAAATGTGGGAAATTTGTCGATCGACATCACACTAGGTAAGTAGATATTTTCATACTTTTTAACTGATCTCGAAATATATTAATGACACGATTTAAATAATAATAAAATAGCATTCGTATAACAATAATAACAATTATCTGACTGAATAAATTGCATAAATATTTGTTTATAAATAGTTTTCTAACATCTAACAAATTAAAAATCTATGCAAAAATTTAAACGCCATTAAAACTAGCTGCACTCGCAGTAACTTGTATGGTAAGAACCTAAATAAATTATTTCAGTTTCATTATTTTTATTTTTAACTTTCTTTTTTTAACATCTAACGGTTTCGAAAAATAACACAAAGTTAATTTTGCAAATTTTTAAAATATCTATGTTTTTGAATGACAACACGTACCTATATTTTTTACACAATTTATTATGATGGTTTTTTGACAGCTCGTCTCGAATGTGAGAAAACCGACCAACTGATTCGCGTCTCGTCTCTCTCTATTTAAACCTTTCTATCCATCAACATTATGTTGAAAGAGTATGAAATGTGCATAGAATGCTTTAAATTTGAAATTGGAAAAGTAAAGTGATGCACAAAGTTGACAACTTCCTCCGCGAAGCGTGAGAATAATTATTATTGTTAAATAAAATGTTAATATCAAACAAATTAATGTTGAATAATGAATTACATCAATGGATAAATAATAAAATAACATGGCCAAACAAAGATATCATATCAGATACAATTATTACAAAAGGCTGTTGTTAGTACACAAGTCACTCGGTTTATATTCAACAATTAATGAAACAAATTAAGAAGAAGGAGAGCCAGATTTCGCGAGACCGACGCCGTTCACAATTGAAAATACTACCAACTGGAAAAACTATTCCTACTACGTATCGTGAGCAACACGAATAGCCTTGGATCCAATCCCTGCGTAGTAAACAGACACCGCGCGTTCAATCAATAAGGCGGGGCAGCGCAGCAGCCGTGACAAATGAACGATGCAAATCAATTGAAAGACAATTACGGATTGTCGAAATGTCAAAGATGATTGATCCACGATGCGGAGTCACATACCCAGCGCCCAGCATCCAGCGTTTATTGGGAGAAGGCGATACGTCGGAAAGAGATGCCGTACCAGACGCTGAATTCAAATGAACAAATTGTTCTTGCACGACGTGTGTAGGAATCAATCTGATTTGGATCTACTCGAGTGGCTGAACAGAAAGGAAACGAGTTATCGTATTATGTCAACATTATTTATAGATTAGAGAGAGACAGGAAAATACTTTTTTTTAAATATGTAAAAATTATAATAATTTAATTAACAATAAAACGTAATAATACTTGGTGCATTTTGAACCTTCGTTTGACTCTATTTTACTCACTTACCTATATTTTATAGACTAAGCATTCATAAAGTAATACTTCGTATGGTGATGAACATGATTAATGTCGGTATCAACACACAGTTCATTCATTTTCACTATTTTCATCAAATAAGCCAAGTTTTTGATAATGTACACATGTTAAACAATTCGGGCCTAAAGCCCTCTTGGGTCGATATCTCGACAGCCAAAATCCTGACAAAACAAAATGTATTAAAATATAGATACATATAAATTGATTGTATGTTGGATATACAGGGCTCCATTATATACGAAAATAATTCAAACACCCTTGAAAGTTCTATGAAAATTTTTAATTCAGAAATAGTGATAGGTCCATCGGTCACAACCGCATATGTTAGACGGAGCATCGACTATCTTGGATAATATCGATCTGTTATCACAGGAAAGATCACTTAGAAATTATGTTTATATTTATTTTAAATGGTCGTTTAATATACCATTTAAAATTATAACAGAAATATCTAAAGAAAAAGAAACATGTACGTTATTATCTATAAAACGGTGTTCATCCTCCTCTTCCACGGCCTACATTCCTGGCCATTCATCTCCAGCTTCCAGAACCTCCCATCCTGCTCCATCGTCTTGCACACATCTATATGTGTTCTTCCTCTTCCACGGCACTACATTCCTGGCCATTCATCTCCAGTTTCCAGACCCTCCCATCCTGCTCCGTCGTCTTGCACACATCTATAAAACGTATTTTTGTTACAAGTTACATAACGCCGTGGTAAATGTGATAGACTGTATATCAAAAATATTAAACTTTTCAGGAGAGACAAAAAAACTCTCCCATCACAGCGATTCTTTCGCAAATTTATTATCTTAATTGAATTTGCTCTCTGTTAACGGTGTTATCGCCGTTTTACCTATTGCAGGTTGCAATAAATTGAAATGGATTTTTTTTTATATACAGCCTACTGCATTTACCACGACGATAATTGGGTTATTATAATACTTTGAAACGAATAAAATTTTTGAATAGTTTAGAGTTGTAAATTGGTCTTCAACATTATTCCTAAGATTGTCTAAATCAGAAAAGGTATGTTTATACCTAATGACTCCGGCGGGCAGCCTTACTGCAAAACTGGTTATTTTCAACTAACACCTTCGTCACTAAATTTTTTGACACCTTCACGTTCACTGCTACTGCATTCTCATTCCAGATAATAAATAGTAAGTAAAAAAAATTCGATTCTAAAAGTATTACGTAACACCGTTTTCCAATAAAATCTTCAATTAAGAAAACAAAATCGTTAAATAAAATAATTCGCAAGTATAGAAAGTTTGTTAAGATTTTTGACATATATATTAAATTATCTACAATAACACTTTTCATTGTTTTTTCAACGAAAATTGTCCATTTTTCTTATAGTTTTTGTAATTGTTATTGCATTATTTTGTAGTGATACTATTTTGCGTATTTACAATTTTGATATTTTTTATTATTTATTTATTTATTTTATTACACTTAATGATTGTCAATTCATAAAACATAATGGATTAAGGAAAAATAATGATTTCACAATGCCGCGGCGTAGTTGGTAGTGCGGGCACACCGAACAAATTTTAGCTCTGATGAATTTGAGATTCTGACAGCAAACTGGCTAAAAATTTAATCAAAATAATTAATATTTTATATAATGTATGGTAATGAATTCGGAATTGGCAAAATACATTTAAAATAGACTGAATGTGGTGGAAAAATATTGGCTCGAGCGTGAGGGATAGTGAGGAATGACTAGAACAGGACTAGACTAAAATAGGAGGGAATTTGAACTATTTATAGCAAGTCGATAGAATTAAGAAAGCGTCGCCAATATCAGAATAATAATAAACAGAAGCCGTCCGAAAGACCCGGCATGATTAGGTAAACCAGATTTGCAGGACGCCCTAGTAAGAAGTTTCAGTAATCAACGTGCGTGCATGAGAAGGTGTAATGTATGAAGGTGGAGATAATACATTTATAGATCTTTTAATTGTCATCATCATCCCTCCATTCCTGTCCGTTCGCTATATCTCTCCGATTAGATTAATACAATAACATCTTACAGCGATATGACATTCATTCAATAATTATAGTTCTTTTCTCGAGCGCAATTTAGAGTAGCTGCCATTGTCTGTATTAACGCGACTACGGCAACGTCGCAAACTCTTCTTATGTGTTTATTATTTACGCATTGCTTGGACCATTTTTTGTACGAATTGTGAAATATTATTAGTATTATCCACTTCTGACATCGAGAATATTTGGGTCTTTGACGTAAGGAATACATTTACATAATTCGCCGTCACGTGGTTGTTCGTGCCGCGGCTCATTCTGGATGATGAAGTGTAAACACGATGAGCGAGGATAAAACATTGGAATGGTATTAGAGTTCTATTTCTAATTTAATTCATCGAGACAAGAGATATTTTGAGACTCTTCTAATGAAATAAGAAACACGTCTAAAATGTTATTCATTTGTTTGTTCTGTCATTTAGCAACCTACCACATTTCAATAGTATATTTTGTATATAGCTCAGCAGGGAGAGCAGACTACTGGTTACACAGTATATATAGGTATATTATAAATGTGGATACATTAACAAAACAAAAATATAAAAATGTAAATGATTTTCCTATAACAGGTTTTATAACAAGCAAAATATGTTTATTGTAATTAACAAAACAATTAGCTCCAATATTTTTCGATATTTGTGTATGAATAAATTTAAAAATTACTCAGAATCGACGTTTACAATTCTCACAAGAGGTCGTTAAATTTGAATGTGTCGTTGAACTCGAATGTTTAACATGAACAATTGAATCGAATGCATCACGAAAACGAATAAGTTTAAATTAATAAATTAATAAAACGACTAACCTCAATTTTTCTATTTTTAGTAAAGGGGTAAAGTACAGGTCACCTTACAACATCTTCAGGAACTCAAGGATCTGCTTGGTATATTATGGAATTTTTTAAGACCAAACCGATAGTGACACTTCCTGCTCTTTATAATATTCTGAACCAGTTAGCTTCCGAGTCGAAAAGTGTTCAATGCAAGCTTATCTAATCTTCAGTCCTCAAACACCTATAACTCCACTACAACACTGTGGATACGAGACCACACCGTCCTTACGTACTTAGTTTGACACGATGGTATGAATGATAGGGATCGATGGAGAAAGCTTCAGCTCCAAGGAAAAGTCCCTCAAGAGGAAGAAGAAGATACGAATGATCGGATGAAGTGCAAGTACATGTATTACTTTATATCTTTCGTCACGTTCAATCGGTCTGGCCGGCAGAAGCCAATACTGTCACATGTCCCCGCGGGGATACCCCAGGGATCACTTTAAGGCCTCGTTTCATTGTCAGGGGGATTATTAGACCTGTTGGGTCTGATCCTTGCTTGTCATTAAGGGAAATGAGGGTTCCATCTGAAAACTGGCGATTCACACAAACAGCCTATCGCTAAAACTCGGATATCGAGATTTTAACCACATGATAATATTTTTAATATAGAGAATTCGATATTTATAAGAAATACAATTTTTTTTTGTTTTTTATGCTATTTTTCGACCCAATCCCGGAAATAATAATTGTTAGAATTCAGAAATGGTTTATTAAGGGATGAATCTGGCATTTTTGATGCACGAAAGCAACAGTGATCAGCACAATTTATCGGCAACTACATACTTAACAATGGATGTTACTAATTACTAAATCAATACAATCTCATCACATGGCCGGCACTTCACTTGGTTCCTATCTTACTTTCATTGCTGAAAATGGTGTAGCTCTAAATAACAGAAAAGTATTACTAATAGTGATTAAAGAAATATAATATATTTACATTATAATTTTTTTAAATAGGTATGTAATGTTTTATAATAACTGTGCTTCGCACTTTACTTTATTTTCTTATTTAACGATTTTAAGGTCCCATCAGAATTACGGAATGTCTAATAAATACAGTTTAAATAGAAAGATAGCGAAAATGAATAAAGTTTGGCAGTAAAGAGATAAAATTTAGGCCATGTGGATTAAGGCTTTATATTTGGTAAACTTCAAAAATGGGACGTGCAACGGAATTTTAAACTTTATTTGTCACAAGGCGCACTTCATCTCCGAGTTTCCGAAGTTGAGAGTGGATGTAGGTCTGGCGGCGGAGGGCGGCGAGGGGAGGGGAGGGGGTGGTATCTGGCAGACCGAATTTCACTCTCTAAACTTGGCTAATTAAAACCTGTTGGTCGGAACTGGCGCGGTATGGAGATAAAGCGGTGAGGCTGTGTATTGCTGCAGAGATCTCCAAGATGATGGAACAAAGACAGATTCAGGGAATTAAAACCGAAGGAATCATTCGCAAATTGTTTAAATAACGCCGTGTTACACTTTATTTAGGAGAACACATTCTTATTGTGAAGTTGTAATTATTCAGAACATAGGTCTGTGATATTTTAAATATGAATTAAATATATTAATTAGAAAGATATACATATAAAATCAATTTTATCGAAAAATATTATTGTTGCGTCTGTTTACTCAAAGATATTTGAGATTCTGTAAAAATAAGGTAGATGGCTCTGTCAAATGATGGAACGATTAAATGTATTAATATCAAAAAGGTAACATATAGGTTCGAAAATTGTCGCTAAAAATATTGTCGCTGTAGCATAGTTGGATAATGCACCTTCCCCGGTTAGGAAAGAGATCCAGGTTCGAATGCCGGTGGCGCAACAATAATATTTTTCGATAAAATTGATTTCATATGTATATCTTTCTAATTAATATATTTAATTCATATTTAAAGTGTTACACTTTATTGAACACAGTTTGGAGCTGATAATCTTCGTTTTGGTAGAATTCTACAAATCAATCAAAATTTAGTGTTAAAGAATTGAATGTACATACTGCCAAAAATTTATCAATCAATTTATTTTCCCCCATGTGTTCTTATATATGTCACATGCAGTTCTACAAACTTACCTCGGAAGCAGTAAATATATTACTTAATACTTCACCCCTACTTTCTATATTTACCAAACTGTACTTACCTGATTTATTATTCGCACCAGGTGACGAGAGGTTGCAACTCTGGAGACTATCAGTGATGATTAAAGTAAAACAGAACGTTAAATCATGACCATGGTTTAACAAATCCACCATTCGTATATGTGCTGCCATGGATCTGTATTCAATCAATTTGAGAACTTGCTAGTGTAATGCTGTCCTTTTCAATAATCAGGCCTATTCTCAATATTGCAATATTTAAATGAAGGTGATTGTTACACCAACCCTCAAAAATAGACAGTATGTAAATTAACGTCCGTGTTATATTTGAATGAGAGAGAGGGAGAGAGAGTGAGGGAGATAAACGTACCATAATCTGTCAAAACATAAAAATGGCAACCCGATGGAAATTCCAAATGGGCAATTTTTACAACTATACCGCCTTGATAAGGTACAACTATACCGCACAAATCACGCAAACGACGTCTTTCCATTCTCGAGTTTCGACTAAAAATATAAGTTTTTGGTTAAAATAAGTACTAATACAGTATTCAAAGTTCACAGAAAAAGGTTTGTTCATAAATTACCTATTGATTTCCTCATCCGCAGCGTCGTAGTGAAGAATCACGGCCAATCCTGTTGCCATTTTTATGTTTTGACAGATTATGGTACGTTTATCTCCCTCACTCCCTCTCTCTCATTCAAATATAACACGGACGTTAATTTACATACTGTCTATTTTTGAGGGTTGGTGTGACAATCACCTTCATTTCAATATTGCAATTTTGAGAATTGGCCTGAATAATGGATAATTTAAATAGCGCCATTTTCGTTGAAACTATCACCTCAAGGACGCTTTTAGGAACCTGCTTGCAATACCGTGTTGATAAGAAGTGTTGTGTGAAACGAGTGTTGTTGCGTTGTGTGTAAGCTCCATCTAATGTTGGATCACTACGTGTACTTAATCATAACACTAATGGGATTCGAAACGGTCAGATGTACAAGGCATATTAGCCCATAAAACATATATTAAAAACTTCAGATAAAAATAAAAAATGTAAAATGTCCTAGACATCATAAAATCAGGACAGCTTCCTGCGCCGATCAGGTCGGAGGGCGGGTGGTCGTTGCGGCGCCGGCTTCGCGACCCCTGGCCAGCGGCCGGCGGGCGGGGGAGGGACCGAGGACTGAGGGAAGAAGGGCTGTAGAAAGGAAAAACTGAGCGCCGAGTAATATTGTTGTTATGCATAAGTTTAGGCCGACTGCGACCCCCGGGCCCTGCGGGGAGGAGTGGCTGTGAAACAAAACTTTTATTGCGTCAGTAGGAATTAAGTTGAAGGAAGCGTTGATTAAAGTGGGAATAGGCGGGAGAGTCAACACCCTAGAGCATATTCAAGTGTTTATATGCTTTTTGTAATACATTTTTCATTTAGAAGGTAACACCTTACACTAGTTTCCGAATGTTTGCGCACGTCTAAACAGTGATCATTTATTTATTTTTTAATACATTTATTTATAACATTTACGAATTGACGACACAGCTTATTGCTCGAGCCGATTGTGTGTGGCAATCGATATTATATTTTTGTAAAATATATATCTTGTAGGTGGACGGCGCACGATTGTAACATCTCTAACTTGTTCATGATTGACTGTGCATTGCGCACATGTGATGGCGCGAAACAAACATGGAATACATGTCACATAAATATTCTTACTATTTTCGAACCAAGTTAAACGCTATGAAGAGGACTAATTTGCCGGTCTCCTGTAACGAGACGCGAACCCCTGACTACTAGATCACTATGCCAGCGTCCTGACCACCACACCGACAAGCTACTCATGCTGTACACGTCTTAGAAAGGTTTTTAGTTCAAATATTACAAACTCAGTGAGAGTAAGGAGGACATCGGTAGTACAGACATACTCGTACAACTGTATGTAATCATATACAGGGTGGCCCAAAAAAATCAGTTATTTCAAAACATAATATAATTAATCATAATTCTTAAGTAAATTAGTAAACAATTCAAGCTATTATTGATATTAGTTAAACTAATTTTGATGTAATTATATCACCTTTTACGAAATGCTCTCATTTTTTTTTGGGCCACCTGTATAAGATGAGACAACAATAATTCACTAATACGTATAGTTTTGTAATAATAAGTTTACATACAGTGCTCTGGCCCAGCAGTACACTGCTACAGTGCAGGGGGTTGATTTTATTCAATGTTGTTGTGTATTTTGCAAAGAGTTAAAACAAACATGGCCATATTAACATTAGGCCATTCTAACATTCTTTACAAACGTGTGCATTGTAAACAGTAGTTAGAATGAAGCAACAATTCTAGTTCTCGCCGGCTATTCTACACAGAACGAAATTGAGACATTCAACCTTTGCCCACTTATGTGGTGAACCAAAATACAATGCTCCAACGAGCGATGAGCGTGCGATTATGAATGTGGACGTGGCGAAGTTATCGTGCGTCAGGACAGAAGAGTGTGGCGCTCTATCCTCTCTGCCTACCCCCGCTAGTCAGTATTACATCAGAATCAATATTGATTATCCCATTAGTGAACTACCGTCGCTTACAAGCATCAGTGGCCGCCGAGAAAACATAAAAAAAGTTAATTTACATTTGGCATCCAATCTATTTGTGACCGTCTTGTTCGTCGCGATCTCATCAAATTCCAATCAGCAACAAGAAAACTGGCTGAAATCACAAAAATGATCGCCGCTGCAGACAATCTCCTCCCTGGCAGCCGATTGGCTTCCACGATTATTGCGGCGACCAATTAGTGGAGACACTCCCCTCCCCCTCCGCCGTCCCGTCCGACCGACAGGCGGTAAACAATAAACATCTGTATTTTCTTCAGCTCTGGCCGAAATGGAATCATCGGAAACAAACTGCCCAATGGTAATCACATTATTTTTTAAACATACACACACAACGTATCCCATTACCATTACCTACAATTTAATTACCGGTACAGTTTTTGTAACACATTTTTGATCTTAATCTCATTTCACTGAATTAAATATAATCGTTACTACAATATCGTTATTAATAAAAAATAAAATGAAAGAACATAATATAAATACTAATTTAATGTATTAATTATAAATATATACATATAAAATCAATTTTGTCGAAAATAATTGTTTTTGCGCTACCGGGATTCGAACCTGGATCTCCATTTCCAATCCGGGAAAGTACACTACCAATTGTATTTTCCATGACAAATATTCAAACGTTACACTTTTTCAAATTAATACATTTGTTACATTATTTTTGAAAGCCATCTACATTATTTTTACGGAATCACAAATACCTTTGAGAAAACCGACTGCAGACGCCAAAATTATCAATTCATTTTTATTAAATTTTGGACACATTGATACAACTTATATATTATTAAGGAGAACACATTCTTATTGCAAAGTTGTAATTATTCAGAACATAGGTCTGTGATGTTTTAAATCATTTTAAATCATTACAACTTCACAATAAGAATGCGTTCTCCTTAATAAGAACGTAATATAGAATAAAGAAGAAACAGTTATAGAAATGATAAATTAATATTACATGAACTAGCTCTAAGTAATAATGAACTAGGTTTTGATTAATTTGTTTCAATACAAGTTAATTAAATTGTCCCCCTACAACATCGGATCCGGAAGACTTACAAATGGAATGAAAATCATGACCTGAACGAAAGGCGATATTATATTTTCTGACTCGCGCCCTCCAGCCGGGGGGCGGCGGGTGGGGAGGTGGGGAGGTGGGGTGGCGGGGAGGTGGGGAGGAAGCTGTACACATTAATTAGGTGGTCAGGTAACATCTCGGGCGGTAATCAACGTCTCCCAGTACATACAATCACGGCCCAAATTATTGTTTCCATTTGTCAACTCGTAAAACTAATTATAGGGGCGCAGCAGATTTTTAGCACTAATTAAATAATCATTTTTAAATATCTTTACAGACACAAGAGAATCTTTTAAAATTAGCCATATTAACTTTGTGGTGAAAATTCATATTTTATTTATTATCTTTATTTTATTAACCACTTAATTGAGTTTAAATACATCTACCGGTTTCGAAAGATACTATTTTCATCTCCAGGATGTCATAACTAACTAAAAACAAATATTATTATTTCTTTACCAGAATCTATTTAACTAATAAATTTAGTACCTAACTCAAATTGTTACTTAATACAAATTTACTCGAATAATTTTTAGGAAAAAATTTTAGAATGGGACTCGTAGTTAAATTTAGTTGGTTGTTTATAATTTTTTGATTAGTTTTACACGCTTTATTTATCACCAACGCTTCCAAATTATTTAATTTGTGACCAACACCGTTTATATGTAAAAAAATTTATCAAAACCATGACCATTTTCTATCAAATGATTAGCAAATTCTGAAAACCCACTATTGTTCAAACATCTCAAATGCTCCCTTACTCTTATATCAAACTTTCTACCCGTTTTACCAATATAAAATGCAGCACAATCCTTGCAACTATTTTTTTAAAATAAAATCGAGAACACATAGCATCTGACCATTCTCATTCGCACATGACTGGAGAACATATTTTTCATGCGGATAAAGATTGCTCGAGCTTACTACTTTCTCGAGTGTCTCATTATATGTCCAAGATATTTTAATCGTTTTACTGACATTTCTATCTTTATTCATCTGTTTGAAGACACCTTCGTTTCGAATTCTGTCCATCTTGAGCAATTCCTATGCAGATCCACATCTCAAATGGCTCAAGTCGCCTTAGCAATGCTTCGGATAATCGGCTGCAGAGTGTCTTTTTGTGTACATGAGGATTAATATCACCGAGGGTTGTCGTCGAGTGATGACGCGCGTGCAATGTTCCACCGCCAACATAATCCGTGAAATCTCTCGGACAAAGAACCCAGGCTAACCGCAACGAAGCCTGTATAAGGGTCAAAAGAAAAAATTAGTACCCCGCTGTCTTTTGTTCTGAAGTAAATTTAAAGTGGGCCAAATTGTAACAATGAACTCCACCGCACAAAACAATAATTCTATTTTGCGTGGTGAACTTGGTCTAACCATTTCAATTGTTTAATAATTTAGATACAGTTTTTAAGAGAGATGACTCGCTTTTGTTTATTTATTGTTCCATTTAACTAATATCTTACAAAAAAGAATTTACAAACAAGTTACAACATTTTATTGTGGCGTTATAGAGATCAAGTAAAATCATCCAAAGGCGTGCAGAATTTGTACAGCGTGTGTCGGTGTCGGTGTCGGTGTACTGGTCCGGAAGGCGGGCTTTTTGATGGATGGATGAAATTTTTCCACATTAAGTACGGTACTTCCTATTGGGGCAATTTTTAAAAAATCCAGTGAATACAATCAGTATTTTTTACTCTAATGGTTACGTGAAAACATGTGTGTATGTGTGTGTGTGTTTTGTACAGTTCAGTGAATATATATACTTTGTGTAGGTACCTTATAGGTATTGCAGAGGTTGTGGTTGTTTACTATTATCATCAAAATATATTTGAACAAGATGTGGTTTGATGCCGTCCACCTAGCGGCGCAGATCAACTAGCCAACAGATCAGGTCCAAGAAAAGTACATCACTCGAAAAAGCACAAGAAATGGAAAGTGAGAACTTTTGCAAGACGTTTTCTGGTATCGAACAGTACAATAAACGGCGAGATGTTAATCGTCCGATTTCCATGACTTCTCATCTAAGTGTATCAATATTCAGAAAACGATGTAGTATCGACCGCCTCTCGCCGCCCAGCCCGCAGGCAGCGCGGTGGTGGTGGGGATGCTTTATTATTGTCGCCTGTCGATCACATCGGAACTCCAGGTCAGCTGGTCACTTATAAATACATTCATTTAAGAGTACAATAAGCGAGTAGTAATACTATTCATTTGAAATGTATCATTGTTGCATGGACTCAATAATGTAAACTGACTCATAAAACGCTGAAAATTATTTATATGTAAAGATTGTCCAGCGAATAAATTTCAAGTTTAAATTCTAATTGCTCATAAACCATTATGATGAGGTAAGTGGGAGTGCTATTGTTCGACGCGCGTGATTTGCTGATTTGCCAGTCGCAATAAGTCACAGGTCGGGAGCGCACCGCGCGTTCGCGGTTGAGCAATATTTAAAGTTGAGTGATTCATTGGTTCGTGTGCGTCGCGCTTTTGTACTTATTTTAATATTCGACGAGTAAGTGATGGGCCGAGCACGCAACTTATCTGGTGTTGGGTTCAAAAGTTCAGGCAAGAAGGGACAATGGTTAACCAAACTCCTTCAACGTCAGCAGCGACGCCAAAATCTTAGCGAGAACGATGCTGGAACGTTTTGGAACATCACGAACGCTTGGAAATTTATTCTTTACTGACGAAGCACATTTTCAAATCGATGGCTATGTTAATAAACAGAACGTGAGATACTGGTGCTCAGACAACCCGAGGGAACGCCATCAAAAACGTTTGCATTGTCCAAAAACGACAGTGTGGTGTGCAATTTTTGCCCGAGGGATAATTGGCCCTTATTTTTTTAACCAGCGAGAGACAGTCACTGCTGAAGTGTATTGCCGAATGATCGACGAGTTTTTGGTACCGCAACCGCAGCTATTTCCCGGGTTCAACAACAAAACATAATTTCAGCAAGACGGGGCCACTCCACACACAGCTAGAATTTCAATGGAGAAGCTGAGGGGAATTTTTCCAATAAATTAATCAGCAAGTACGGGGACATACCCTGGATACCTCGGTCACAGGACCTTACACCGTGCGACTTTTTTTGTGGGGGATACCTTAAGTCGAGAGTTTACAGCAACAATCCTCGAACAATTCAGGCCCTACAAGAAAATATCTGCCGTGAAGTTGCTGCCATTGAACCAACGTTTTGTTCTCGCGTGTTCGCAAATTTAAGAGTCCGATTGCAAGAGTGTCTTGAGAGAAATGGACGGCATTTAGACGATTTTGTTTATAAAATGTAAAATCCGCATCGTTAAACTCCATTTTGTATAAATAAAATATGAGAATAACATTGTAGTTTTTTTGTTGTTTAATATTAAACGAAAATTTTCCGCTGGACACACTTTAGATATGTTATGCTAGGACTATCTAATAAATACAGTCATATCCACACAATTCGTAAGAAATCAGTTTCTCTCTGGGAGCGTGGGTTCGAATCCTGTCGACCGCGAGATTGTTTTAACGTTTTTTTTTTTGAAATTTTAATCATTTTTAAATGACAGATGTTCAAAGTTGTGTGTTTTAAAATCGATCGCTTTATACCAAACGAAAGATGTGACGTCACATCTTCCGAGTCGACAAGTCGGTACTCCACACTCTAGTACTAATATATAGTATAGTACTGGTTAGTAGGTACGAGAGATATTGATAATCCGAGCGTTTTTCAACAAGCCCAACTTTGAACGGCAAATTCAAAAAGCATAGTAATGTGTATTTTTTAAAAATTTTTAGCATACTACAAAAGCTCATTTTTGACATGCTCCACTACTTCATTAGAACATTGTGACATTAAAATGTGAATATGATATTAATGTAATAAAATAATAGACATACAAAAAAATTGAATTATCCGAATTTTTTAAATTAAAAATAATTTAAATATTAGAAGCGAATTCCGATCTACAAGTTTGATATTCTAAAAGTAAAATATACCGCAACCCAAAATCACTATATTTATCGAGGCATCAAATTTTTTAACAATCTCTCCATCAGAATTAGAAAAATTACAGACTACTTGAAACATAAATTATACACTTGTATACTCCTTCTCTATACACGAGTCTAACTCTCATAGAGAAGAAATAAATGTTAAAAGAAATATGATCCTACTGATTATTTTAAAAATGTATTATATCTTCTAATATTGAATAATGTGATAATAATATAACGAGACACATATTTTATTTGGAATCATTTGGCAATGTAGCGACTGCATCCGGTAGCTGTTACTTTGTAATGTACTCACGGTGATTTACGAGTCCCGTGTAACGTGAAAACTAAAAATGGTGGATAAAATAAAATAGATATGTTATCGTTCTACACACAAATTCGGTTGCATTCTTGGAATGGTATATTTTGTTTGAATTATCAAATCAGATTAAAAATATTTATTTGCAACCAGCACTCCGCTTTCGCTGGAGAAAAACTGAGTAAAATAACAAATAATACAGTTTATTTAGGAGAACACATTCTTATTGTGAAGTTGTAATTAAAGAACAGACGGTCTGTGATATTTTAAATATGAATTAAATATATTAATTAATTGCGGTGGCGCAACAACAATATTTTTCGATAGAATTGATTTTATATGTATATCTTTCTAATTAATATATTTAATTCATATTTAAAATAATACAGTGGTATGGAAATTGTTAGAGAGTCTTCACGAGCCACACCACTTTTGGGCACATCATATTTTACTATATCAAATAAGAGCCACGCATGCATCATTTGTCGCCACCTATTCGGTCTGTGGCATTTCTTGCACATTCCTGAAGTGCGTCCAGCATCCAAGTTTTAACCAGGTCGGTCTTCAACGAGATCTGGTTCCTTGGAACACCAATTTTTCCATGGAGTTCTCATATCTGGTAATACGACCATTACATAATAACCATTCTGAAATATATGTATATATACTTGTACATAATCGCCCATGTGCAAAGTGCGTATTGTTGATGCAATCGCACCAGAAATATCCAAGAATTTTGCAATTGAAGTCAAGTGGGACAGAATGGAACTACTATTTTGAGCTGAACTTAATACGTTCAAAATGCGTTCTTAGATAACTGAGAAAGATAATCCTGTATATTCCTTAATTATGCAATGAAACGTGAAGGATAAGTGTTAATCTAGTGATCAAGTGGTCGGGGCTTCGAACCTCGTCCCGGGAGGCCAACAAGTTTTCATAGCAACTGCTACTTTCATGACTTAGAATGAAAATATCATTAATTCAACACGATTATTTTATTTTTTAAATAAATTATACTTTGTACTACACACCCAACTGAGTTATATGTTTGAAGTCCTTTTTAACATTTACACGCGTTAACGAGAGGGACCGCATCTCTATAAATCACAGTCGTGACAAAAATATAAGTTGCAGTGGCGTAAGTATGCTAATGCAGCGCATTGGGGCCAACGTTAAAAAGGGGACCAAAAAGTTCGCGCCCTACAATCTTAGAAATCGACATTTTTGCGATCATCGATAACTTTCACAGCTTTAAAAGTAATCGACAACAAGAAATGGAGTTATACAATTTAAAAAATAATAATTCTGACACGTATTGCTAAAACGCGTGGAAAAATATCGATATACCTGCTATACCCCACTATACGAGTATGTCGGGTTAGGGACCAGACTATCACCGTAAAGTGAAAAATCATCTTAAAGCAATTATTTCTGTATATTGCAAGTGCATACTTAAATGCCTTCCAAGGTGTTAATATGGAACAAAAAATTAATTTTGTTCTTATTATTTAATATATAAATCGCGCAGTACATACTAATATTCATATATCTTATATACAATACCAATTTTTGTAGTTACGCCACTGAAAAGTTGTGTGTAGTGCCTATGAAGTTCAGTTATTCAAAAAATGAAAATAGTTTGAAAACAGTAAGAATGCTCATGTGACATGTATTCCGTGTAGGTATCTCTTTTTTTAAATCATCATAATAATAATTCAGACCATCCAGGTTCAAGGCTGTTTCAAAGATGTTTTTCCAAGCTGGCACGTGTGCGCGAGCATAATATACACACAAAAATATATTGCGCGCGCACAAATTTTAAGACACTTTTTAATTTCCAAATAATGTTTTGTTTATATACAAACTTAAATAAACAACGTTAAGGCAATGTTTATCGTAATCGCTCCAACAGCGCACAAATTAAAGCATCGGACCTTACAATTTCACAAAATATGTTTTTTGAGTTACAGTGATCCAAAAATGATAAGGAACAGAAATATAGGCCCGAAATTTGATCTGTCTAAATATCTCTGAACCTGAAAATCTTTGTATAAGTTATAATTAAAAGGAACACATTTTATTGCGATGTATAATAAACAGTCCCTGGAGACGCTAGGGGATGGTAGGAGATGGTGGGGGGGTATCTCTCCAGCGTTCTCTTATATTTGTTTCCAAAACGTTACGATGCTAATTATGACGTCTCGTAATAAAATTATTACATTATTATGTAAAGGTTAGAATTAAAATACACTGTTTTTGATATTTATGTTCACTTCATTCTATATATCTTTTCGTGATACTTTTTCTACTGTGGAAATTTATTGTACATTCCGATTTTTACGTTATTTAAAGCTGCTTTGCTACTGGCGATCTTCCACTTAACCTACGGAGAGACAGACTGTTCTTAAATATTAGCGTGTATTAAGCAGAAGTATTTAATACTAATTAAATGTATCAACTAGAAAGATAAATATAATTTTTCTGTATATCCTTCTAGTTGATCTGTATTAAAATATCACAGAACTATGTGTTCTCTTGTGATCTATGTGATCTTAGGACGTGCATGTGCTGAACCAGTAGCGTAACTAAAACAAATTAAACCCCGATGCAAAATGAAAAAGGAGCCCTCTGTAATATGTACTGCAAAAGAAATATAAGATTATTATGCGTTTTTATTAATTAAATAATAATATAAAAATTGGTTTAATTTCTCCTGCAGCATTCACATTTTAATGTAACAATAAAACTAAAGGCAAATACAAAACTCGCAGCTGAAAAAAAATCGCTTTTTAGGATTATTATTATATATTATTATTAGCAGGATGTATACATCGATAATATTTTCAAATATTTCCCTCCACAATACATGTGAAAAATTATATTATTTAAAATTTATTTGAGCAGTGAGTACGGACCTTTTGGTCCCAATGCCCCGCATCGGCTTAGTCACACCGCCGTGCTGAACCTACTGTTCAATCAGTTGATGTATGTTGAGTTAAAATAATAAATAAACAAATATTATATTATTAAGGAGAACACATTCTTATTGCGAAGTTGTAATTATTCTGTGATATTTTAAATACTAATTAAACGTATGCATTAGAAAGATGTAAAATATTGTTGTCGCTACCGGGATTCGAACCTGGATCTCTTCCAATCCGGAATAATAATGGAACGATAGATGTATCAATTTAAAAAGTGTAACATATAGGTTCGAAAATTTGTCGTCAATGTACTGTGTACTGTAGCATAATCGGTTAATGCACATTCCCCGGATTGGAAGACAGTTCGAATCTCAGTAGCAACAACAATATTTTTCGATTAAATTGATTTTATATGTATATCTTTCTAATTAATACATTTAATTTGTATTTAAAATATTATGTTTCTCAGGGGCGTGCACTGCATACAAGCAAAAAAGCTTAATATTACTAGAAATTCAGGTAAATAAAAATAAATTAAATAATCTTTATATTATGAGAAGACCCTATAAAATTCTACCCGTTATGATCCGGATTAGCGTAACCTTGTCTATGACGTAACCCACGACATTTGTCTAACCGTGGGTTATTTACGAACCATTTGCAACAACTTCATGTGGATTCTGGTCCGCAATTTACTAGCACTTAGATCTTGAATGAACCTAACTTGTGTTTTCAACCCTTATAATAATTGTATTGAACAGAATATTTTCTTACTGAATCTATGTCGGCATCTTGACATCTGCGGATTTTCCGCATTTTTCTAACAAAGTCTGCTGTCTTCAAAAGGGATTATTCCTTACTGAAAACTGCGTAGAATAACATTTCTACGTATTTTTTTTACTTGACAGACTAAGCGTTTCGTGTTCTTAGTGTATTCTAACCTATGATTCCATATTTTGGTGTTTGCATAAATACAATTTATTAGTTATAATTTATTATCATGATTTCCCCAGAATGCCAACCATTTAAACATGTTCTATGTTAATAATAAGCTCTAATAATGTAATAACGTGAGATTAGCATTTGTATCATTTAAGAATAACAAAAAATTAAATAAAAAGAGACATGTATACAATATTGATGCATTTAATGTTCGCGTGTTTGTGTGCGAGCTTACGAGGAATTGCAGAGTGCTGAGCTGGATATATCTGCTTAAGAGACTTGAACATACATTGTTTGAGTTCATTAACGGTACGTGGAATATTCGAGAAGATCACGTGCGCTTCGAAGAATCTCGTAAAGCTACGCGAATATTTATAACACGCGAATTGCTCTGATTGTAATTATAAGATAAAAATATACAAAACTAAATTATACAACATTAAATTAAGAATCACAAAGTTCCAAAACTATCTAATAACTACCATAATAACTTTATTTCATTAAATTCAGTCAGAAATTGATCAATTTAATAGCTATATGTATTCATTTTTTTAAATAAACTAAACTTTGCGCCGCTCATACGTTGTATTATTTTTTTTGTACCGAGTACCGCTTCCTGTGTTCCGGGGAGAGGTTTCAAGGTTTCGTTTTCCTCAAGTGGCAATTTGAGATTTTCTATCCTAGACCGAGAGTGCAACTGCGGAGAGCGCGCCCGATTGCCTGCCAGATTAGCTACATGTACGGAAATTAGGTGCATGGAAATGAGTCGAGGAACCGGTGAAGGAAGTGGAGATAGGAAACTCCAGACGTACCTGAACCAACCGAATCAATAGCGAGCAGGCACGCTGGACATGACTGCATAATTGCTCCGAGTCGATACTTGTAAACGTACGTACTGCATATGTATTAAAATATTTTTCTTGTGTATACTGAATAAAAGCCAATTAGACCTGGGTAGGGCAGATGGATTGAACGCGCGGAACGGACAACGGACAACGGACGCTTCGACTCGTAAGAAAGTAGACCACAAACAGAGTCGGATAATGGACGATGGCTCCTCAGGAAATTCGAATTTAAATTAAAGAAATACTATTATATATATGGAAATGAAATCGATCGACGTTAAATTGATCAAAAAGTTTATTTTTAAGATGAATAATTACGTCTAACCACAAAGTTACCGCAGTAAACATAATAACAAATAAATAAAGAAATACTAATAAAAATAATATTATATTTTTATTTATTATCTTTGTTTTATCAACCACTAAATTGAGTTTAAATACATCTACCGGTTTCAAAAAATACCATTTTCTTATTCAGGATGTCATAACTAACTAAAACATATATTATTGTTTCTTTGTCAGAATCTATTTTTAAAAAAAATAAATTTTTAGTACCTAACTCAAATCATTACTTAATACAAATTTACTCGAATAATTTTTAGGAAAAAATTTTAGAATGGGACTCGTAGTTTTTAAAAATAGATTCTGGCAAAAAAACAGTAATATATGTTTTAGTTAGTTATGACATCCTGAAGAAGAAAATGGTATTTTTCAAAACCGGTAGATGTATTTAAACTCAATTTAGTGGTTAATAAAACAAAGATAATAAATAAAAATATGAATTTTAACCACAAAGATAACATTGCTGATTTTAAAAGTATAAAAAGAATATTATTTAAGCGCTGTGTGATTAAAAAGAATGACATTATCAAGGAGTACCGAAAATAAAATCGAATTGAATATAATGTACGGCAGCCATTGTTATTCTGCCAAGATATATTTCTAATGAAACGATATGAAATACGAATTGTTCGGTCGTGGGTGGATTATATACTTTTTGCAGGAAGCAGCTGGATGCGAAGTACAGAAGGTAGACTTCATCCAACGATGTGTGGGATTTTTTTTACTGTGCAAGTTCCAATATACTTTTTAAAACAATTTTTAAACCCTTTATACCTAATGCACATTACAATGTACACTAATTTTGGATGCAAACCCTCCTATTTACAGGCACGATCCATATAAGAATATAATAGATTACTTCTAACTACTAACTAATTCTTTATTAACTTTTTTTAAAACTACTTATAAATATTAAGAAGAATGGTATAATTTTAATTTTTCTGATTTTTGGTTGTGGTTTAATAATTATAATATCTTTTTCATTATTCGGTGATTTGTTTATAGTGTAATTAATATAAAATAAATAATAAAAACATTTCCCTATACTCCATACTAATACTCGCGGGCACGATTTGAATTAATTGAGGTAAAATTAAAAATGAATTTGAAGTATCGCGGAAAGGCAGGAATCGTTAACCAAACTAAATGAAGAACCTGCGGTTAGCCCGACGAGAGAGCAATCTGTTTCAACCTTCCCCGGAGGCAGCGCGGATCGCCACGCTGTGCGGCCACCCCTAGGCGCTCCTCGAACAGCGGAACATATCGTGACAAAAAGAAAATAAAGCAAAAGGCTTATAGGGGTTCCGTATTGACGGATTGAAGTATGATTGATTGTGAATTGTGTATAGCGCCCGCGGGTCGCCCCCCATCGCAGCTGTAGAGCAAAACTCTGCTCTGAAATCTCAACTACTCGGGATCTGGTGAAAAGGTCAGAATAAACAAGAAATGAAAGATTGCATACTCACAAAAGCTGGCCGTCTATCGAATCGGATCGAACATGTAAGAAGACCTAGTCCACAATACTTTAGGAGGTTATAGCTTTTAATAATCTTCAAGCTACCGTGTCCTATTCTCAACCATTTCAGAGATAATCGAAATTCAATTTTCGACTTGTATTGAATCGAATATCGCGTATGATCTATTACTTGTATGTTTCCATCACAACGTAATTAAATCACGTAATAAATAAAACGAGAATTACTAAAAAAAAAACCAATCTAATCTATATCATAATTTCTACTGTCAGAAATTTTCATTTCACGTTTCATATTTTGCATTTTGCAAAGAGACTGTAGGAAGACTAGAGACGTAGTAAATTAGCATTCAGCGAGGTTTATTAGAACATGTACATAGCTAATGAGTGTTACGTGCCTTTCTGGTTTGCATACTTGACCAGCACCAGCACCAGCACCAGCTCGGGCATCTCACTCACCATTGCGGTCGAGGTGACTTCACGTCAGGCATCAGGTATGCGCAATACGCAATGCTGCTTTACAAATTCGTCAAACGAGTTGAAATTCATTATCGCTCGCTGTCACATCTGTCATTCTGGTTGTGTGATCAGTAGTAAATTTTTACCAACGCCCGTGGTTAAAATCGTTTGCGGGTTGTTCGAACGTCAAATTTACTATTGTCAAATCATAGATGGAGATGTCTATAGGTGTGACAAATAATCATGAAATATGTTTTATTTTACGCATTATCTTTGAATTTTTTGATTAGGCGTTCGATATCTGTCACTTTTTTTCGTATTATATATGCGTGATAATGTATATTAAACAACGAGATCATCATCGGTCGAAGTCTCATCACTAAAATAGCGGAATGATGAAATGTCATACTGTAAACTGCAACTTTGAAAGTATTAATGTGTCGGATGACTTTTGTAACAGCTATGAATAGTCCGCCATATTTAACTATCGATTCTCGTTTTTACTATCTGACATCGCTGTGTGAAATGGGTTTACTGCGGGATGTACTTTCGAGGAGTAAATATTTTTTTACTTTAGTACCTTTTTCTACTATAGCAAAAGGTGACTACTGATCACACAACCGGCTCTAACATTTTTCACTCACGTACGAAGAAATAATTAAGTACGATCCGCATGTTCAGTCAGTGGAGCCTGTTACATCAGTGCAGATGTCGCATTACTCATTAAATGCAGCTTGGGTGTGCATCTATAAACGCGTTCAGTTTTCCATCTACGAGCGCTTTCAGAAATGCCCCGACATATAAACAAAGTTTCATAGAAAATTACGGGATTTTTGTGGGGTGATAGATGAGAAATCATACTACGGTCGTGCGTCGCTGGCTCCTAGACTCTGCAATGCAACCAAAAATTAATGGAATAAAGTATGTCCAACTGCTCGGAAAGGAGCACTAGGCAGATGGCTAACAGAGGCGGGTTGAAAGCGTTCGGAGCTACTCTCGTGGATATGTTTTACACCATGTATCTACATTCTTATTATTCTTGTACATTAGTTACAATGCGAATTTACTGTACTTTTATTTTGTATATTTTTATATATTATGTTCGATACCGTGTGTTAGTGATCTAGTTATGGCAAGTGTTGTATGTACTCTACTGTTTTAATTTTTTATTTAATTTACCATGTTCAATGGTTGCTGTTGCAAAACTTTTTGCGCCGGTTGTGATACCGGCTGACAGTGGTATCATCTCGAGCATGGGTTACAGATCTGTCTCCTGACAAATCCTTATTGTATTCCAAGTTGTGGGTCGGCAATCAAACACTTTTGTCATGTGACAATCAGCAGTTATAACACAATGTACAAGTTACTTAATTCGCGTCGCAGCAGTGAGAGCGGCTTACTTATATGACACATGCATACACACACACCTATCACTTCCCATATCGGACCTCACAATAGTGTATGTATCCATATTTGGCTTGAACCACAGTGACCGACTTATTGCAAATGATACAAAAGAATAAATGCAAATGATACAGAAAAAAATACTGTCCATTTCGATACGGACTCTGATCTAGTGAGATGGACGGGAAATATTAAATGTAATCAAGTTTTAAATAAATACAATAAATACAATAGTTCTCATCGGATTTTGATCAAACTGAACGAGTTCTCGGCCATGTTTATTAACCAGTCTGACTCGTAACTTAATTAATTGTACCTGGATAAAAAAAGTAAAAACACGCACAAAAAGGAAATGTAGCGGATAGTTGCGGCCGATGAAGGAAGGGAATATTGATATCGGATAGAGTACAACACGACCCGGCACAACACAGCGGAGCGCTGGCTGTTCAGACGGCTGAGGACGGAATATTACGAGGGGAAGTGTCAATAAATTATCACGCGCCGCCATCAGCGCGCGGCTGATAACGATAATTTATGGAAGTAATCTGTCTGCTTTTTCTAGACATATTCGCCGAATAATATATTCTCCGCCTCACATGGGCGGGCGGAGCCGGGGGGGACCTCCTGCCTCTCGCCCTCGCCTACCTGCGGACTGTAATGCGAAAAAAATTCCTCGTTAGAGAGAGACGATCGCAACCACCCGACGCCGGTGTTTTTGCAAGATTTTTTTGACGCATATTTCGGTCACGTGTTTTATTGTTTGTCGAGATCTCTAGGTGCTGCAGGCTGCGGCCGCCGTGCGCTCTTGTCTCAAATATGCAGCGTCACCAATTACCGTCACCTCGGTCATACGTGTTCGCACGAGGCCCGACGAAAGTTTTCTTCTTACATCATCACATTGCGCGCGACAGCTAAATGACCAACCAATCATGTATGTGTACATATAGGAGAGGGGTTTGGAACATTAGTTACGGGACGAAGGGCATTCTACAAACATTATTTGTGGAAACATAAATCCGATAGTTTGCAGGAAAAATTTTAACTCTTCGAAAATTACATTTTTGTGTAAACAAGACGTATTTTTTTTACATTAATGCATATTATATTGTCAGCGTTTAAATTTTCGTTCCAATCTCGTCATATATTTAAAAAAAAGTTGAGGAGCTATTTGATTGCGTATGTGGTACTAAAGTGATCACGCGGGTTATACCAAAATGCAAATATTGAAACATGTGATTTGCGATAGTTCATGTCTATATATTTGGTAGTCTGTGTCTACTAGTGTTCTTAAAAAAGCTAGGAATTAAAATTTTAGCTAAATATAAAATGTGTAGAAAGGTATTTTCAATGTAACCTTAAAATGTTCTGTAAATATTAGTAATCAAATAAATAAATGGTCGAGTCGTGTAAACGACGGTTCCATTTTGCGTTCACCGGTGATAGCGTGATCATTATAACCGCTGCTCCCGGTACGTTTTTAAAAATACCTTTTATATAATCTTGAGGACAAATGCTATTTATTATTTGCGCGCTGGGGGAGAAAGTAAGGAAACATTACCATACCAGTCCACTCCAGTCCAGTCCAGTACGGTACAGGGCTACCGGGAGGGGGAGGGCCTGGCCCTGGGTTGACCGTATTACTAATGAAGACGAAGGGCCGGTTGCGTTATCAGTAGTAAAAATCCTTTGCGGATTGTTGATACATCAAGTTTACTACTGTCAAAGCATAGATGGAGATGTCTATGGGCGTGACAAATAATCATGAAATATGCTTTATTTTATGCATTATCTAAAGATATTTCCGCCTAGGCGTTTGAAATCTGTCACTTTCGCGGTGAAACAACGAAATCATCATCGGACGAACTGTCATCACTAAAATGGCGGGATATTGAATAATTGATTGTCGCATAGCAACTTTCAAAGTCTCAATGTGTCAGGTGACTTTTGGAGTAGCTGTGAAAATTCCGCCATTTAACTATCGATTCTCGTTTTTACTATCGGATATCGGAGAGTAAAATTAGTTTACTACGCGATGTACTTTCGAAAAGTAAATATTTTCTACTAACGATCAAACAACCAGTTTTCGCAAAAAATGTTAGTAACTTTTTTACTATAGTAAAAAGTTATCTGATCACACGACCGGCCCATGAGACGCAGAAATACACAACTATCTAGGAAAGTTGTACACTTCGGACACATTTTCCGCAAGAAAAATATCATATTTTGCAACTCATTATTTAGGGGGAGACAGAAGGAAGTTATCTTGATGCGTAGCTCATTGTCCACAATGTTGATGATCTAATACAAGATAAATAAACATCTTGAACGGCCGCCAGACCCGCACACCTCGGAGGGAACATCCATTACTATAGACCTATAATGAATGGTCCTTCTTTCTTCACACAACATTCTTCAACGTAATATAAAATGTTGTTAGTTATGTTCGATATCGCTGGTCAACACTGGTCAACAAAAAATAATAATTTTCGCCCTCTTGGGAAATTTTGAAGAGTGCTGATTCTGAATCTGACTGCAGAATTTCTCTATCACCCACCATTTAGGAAAGCAAAGGGGTTTTATAGCAAACATAACAATTTTTGCCGCTCTTCGCTCGGCTGTCCCGAGCGGCAAATATTCTATATTCCCTCCCTGAAGAGCCACGAGCGCTGCACCGCTACAACATTGCATCTAGTGATGCTCGTCGTTTCTTACTCTATCCAGCAATAACTTCACGTGTTTCTTTCTTCCTCGCGCGTTGTACCTTCCATATAGACTGCGACTGTCTTGTCAACGAGTCAATCTATTTATTATCATTTTAGGGAATTTTTACCGGATTACAACAAACAAATGATCGATATCAGTAGATGGCATCTTATTTACTCAGCTTGAAATAATACGTGTAATATTTGCTGATATCGGTGATTAATGTTTAAATATCGCAAAAAGTGCCACTCGAATATCTCAGGAAATAAATTATTATTAAGAACTGTCTAGTTAGAGCATCGATTTCACGGTGACTGCTCCGGAGACGTAAGTAACTGCATTATTAGTATGAGCACAGACTCAGCAGTGTAAGGCGGTAATGGAGGCACCTTACATAAAAAGTCCGCGCCTAACACGCTTTTAAAGTAGCTTTTAAGATTAGCATAGAGGGTTGTTTAGTACAATTTCAACATAGAACAGAATGTTTTATCAGACACTCCTCGCGGCTAACAGGCCAGTTTTGAAGAGGTCATTCCCGCGAAGCTGTACCTTCCGTGACAGTAATAATACAACTGATGTTTTATCTTTTATCGTCCATCGGTTTCAGAACATCGGTTCTATTATCAGGGCAGAATAAAACTTCAATTTTCATGTTTTCAACTTTGCAGATGGTCGTGTTAACGTATATTCGGATTCAAAAATTAGCTTTATACGACTCTGACAACGCAACAGATGTCCCGAAACCGGTTGGCGTTGTAACAGTGGTCAAATACAAATTTTATTCAAGTTTAAAAATTTATGAATTTTTTTTTTGAAGTTGCAATTTTTATCAATAACATAAAAAATATAAAACACTAATATAAATAGATTAGTGATTTATTAACACTGATAATATAAATAAAAAAATATAATTTTTTCACAAAATAATGACTGAAATAAACTAACAGGAAATGTAACCAAGAAACCATGTTAAGCACAACATAATGTGACTATTTTCCCCACATGTCTTGTTTTATATCCTCAAACTACTCAACGGTTCTCGGTAAAAAGCGGTTTTACAAGATAAGATTCATTCGGTAAAGCATTCGTTCAAATTTAACCAAAATGCAAAAAATAGTTAAAACATTACACTAACGTGAAACAACGTCATTAGTAATCTATTTTTGAAATGTCAGTTGTATACCTTTATCTAGAATAGAATAAATTCCAAGGATACATTATTATCATCTATGGATCCCTTCAAAGCTCTCGGTGTTTAAAATCACAAAGGTTTCAGAGATATAACAATACACATTATATATAATATACATTCAAGTTTTACTAGCAGATAAGCAATTGGCCAAATTCCTATTATATCGCTTTAGATGAAATACAGATTAATCGCCGATTGCTTTTCTGTTACTGTCCCTGGAATTGCACAAACATGAAAAATACGAACAAAGCATTCGTGTCACATTTAACAGTGACCATAGAGTGCGACGCGATATGACCACGAGACATAGATGAGATGACATGATACTTTTCTTATCTATGATAGGAGTCTCACAGACCTGACCGTTTAAGCGAGTACTTTACAGCCATAAATGACATTACCGAGTCGCCACGGCCGCCACACCCAGAAGTCATAGAGGGGAAACGTAATATTATTATGGATGGTAGATTTCAGACGGTATACTCGTATTCAAATAGTAAAGCACAATATGTATAAGTGTCAAATAAATAAATAAATATTAAATATTCACGATAGTCCATGATGAACAAAATTGAGGTTATCTCCATTACGTTATCTTTATATCTGCAGACAGCATTGCATCGCGGCCAACGTATCATGTATATATTATGTCTACAACTTTTCATTGTGTCTGGCGACAGATTAAATGGACCGCCGTTTACTCGTTATGTACTGGCTGTCTTTTATACCTGGCAACACAGCATTTACACTACCACCTGTGATTTTAGCCTAATATAATTAAGGATGGGTGTTTAAAAACGGTCATATTTTTTATAACACTACTGTACAAAATTCAGAGGAGTTTGAGTAACGCTAATCGTTAATAGTAAAGGAACATTTGAAACAATAGGTGAATGTCACGTTTAAAAATGGTCATCCTGCCCCACGCTCGACTTGAAAAACCAATTACTTGTCACAGTTCGGTTACTCTCAACTGAAGTTGCCTGTTGTCGCCGAACCGTCGTGGACTGATTATTCAGTTCACAACTCAAAAAGGCTGAACTCATCTGTGTCGTGTCGTAAAGTTAGATGGGCCATGTAGTCGGAGCATTCAGCTTCTTTATGCGAGCTTTTGATTGAACGTCGTGTCGTAAAGTTAGATGGGCCATGCAGTCGGAGCGTTCAGCTTCATTATGCGAGCTTTTGATTGAACGTCGTGTCGTAAAGTTAGATGGGCCATGCAGTCGGAGCGTTCAGCTTCTCTATGCGACCTTTTGATTGAACGTCGTGTCGTAAAGTTAGATGGGCCATGCAGTCGGAGCGTTCAGCTTCTTTATGCGAGCTTTTGATTGAACGTCGTGTCGTAAAGTTAGATGGGCCATGCAGTCGGAGCGTTCAGCTTCTTTATGCGATCTTTTGATTGAACGTCGTGTCGTAAAGTTAGATGGGCCATGCAGTCGGAGCGTTCAGCTTCTTTATGCGAGCTTTTGATTGAACGTCGTGTCGTAAATTTGTGTGAGCTCAAAAATCAGACTGGAGCTGTCTGCAGTCTCGACAGGTATAAGGACCTTCGAATATCGCTGCTCTTCCGATACTTTCCCACACGCTGTGGCGTGACTGAAACAAATTGTCCCCAACGCAAAATGAAATAAGATCAAAATTGGTGTATTTCTACTAAAATATTCACATTCTCATGAAACAAAACTAAAGACATTTGGGCTAAATTCGCAGCCGGAAAAAAATCCGCGCTTGGCTTTACAACGATTTTCGCTTTTGAACGGTTCTCTGACTGACGCATTAGCAGGATGCTACTGTATTTACATAACACAACACAACACATGCTGTTGCTGTGATGGTCTACATTAGCGCTGGGAAAAATATTGATACTCGCAAAAAAACTGTAAAAAATATTGATACCAAAAGTAATGTAAGGCGCGGACCTTCTGGGCTCCTTACAAACGTGGACCCCAATGCACCGCATAGTTACGTCACTTCCCATAATAAATATATTCCTATCCCATATTTCTCATTGCCTTATATCCCATATTCTTTTTTTTAAAATCAAACCCCGATCTAAAATATCAAATTCGTTGAACCCACAGTAATGGCGTGTGATAAATGGCTTCAGAAGTTGTCTGGAAACCAATTCGTGAATGATGCATAACTGCGGCCACAACCGAATACAAATCAATAAGTCATAAATACAATTTTGAATTAATGAGTACACAGGTCGATTTTTTGGCCATGGCACTCCAAGAATATGTTGTGTACCGATACACGTCAATGTGTGCGGGAGCGCTATCTAAGCGAGAAAGAGACAAAGTTATATGACTGTTTCATGCTAGACAGTCAACAACGCACTCGGCGTCAGTTGACGCATGGTATCGGTTGTGTACACAGCGCGCAGTAAAATAAAATTTAACACACTGATAATAATTATTAAAACTTTCCATTATAATAATATAACAAAATATACTGTTCACTTGTAAAGTTCTTCACCGACTAGTTTCAACTGATGAAGGGCATCATTATTATTATTATTATTTAACATAAAATAATAATTGTATTGTGATAATAAAAAAATATATACTAGCAACAGCTTCGTCAGCGACCGACTGTCTTTACTCAACACGTACGATGTAATATTAATTATTGAATCCAATTCCGATCCTGAATTTAAATATAATAATTATATAATTTAATAAATATTTAAATAATGCACATTTACTGTCATGCCTATCATACTGCATTTCTAAAAGAGGTCAGAAATAACAAATATAATTTACGTAAGATATTTAAGTAAGGAGTCTTTCAACAAAAAATAATAATGCAAGATTGATGAATAACAATTTTATTATTATTAATAAACACGAAACCTTTTCAATCAATCGTTTAGTTTTGATCTTTAATAATAATAAATAGAAAACGACTTGCACATCATTTCAAATCTCAATTTCTAATAATAATTAGTTACCTATACCTATTTAATATTGTGCTAGTAAAGACGTTTTTATATAAATGTCTAAATCATGCAATATTCACTGGTAGTCAATTTTGACCATGGTAACTTTTTACCATCGCCCGTGATGAAAAAACATCTGCGGGTTCTTCGTACGTCAAAGATAATCATGGCAAGGCGAATTATTTTACCGAAATTGATCTATTTTAAATATTCACCATTGGCAATATATACAATTTTATGCTTCATCTTTTGTTTTATTCACCCTGCGTTCGAAATCTGCCACTTTACTGGCGTAAAATAACAAAACAGAAATACTACTGAAACAATAACAGTGAGATCATCATCGGTCCAACTATCATCACTTAAATAGCGGGATATTCAATGATTCATTGTTGTGCACCGCCATTTTCTAAGGATCAATGTGACAGATTACTTTTGAAACAGCTGTGAAGAGTCCGCCATTTTTAACTAACGATTTACGGTTTTTGCCACCAATATTGGATGGTAAAATTAGTTTACTATTGAATGTACTTTAGATGAGTACATTCAATAATTAATAACCCGTTTTCACCATTTTTTTTACTAAAGTAACTTTTTTTTTAATTTACCACTGATCACATGGTGAAACCGACCCATAGTGAAACCTATTTGCGTTTACTCCTTTTGTAGTCTTATTTTTATTTAAAATGAAAAGAACTGAGTTTTATTTTTCAAATTGGAGATGTAGCACTGGATACGTCAATGCATAAATTCCATAAAATATTATAACATGTTAATAACAAAAACATGACTAACAAAGTAAGGAAAACGAATAATGCACCTCCGATTTGTAGATGAAATTGTGATATGACTACGCTCAAGGGCGCTTTACACAGAAATACTCCTACACTATGTTTGTATTTAAAATTAAAAATTGTTTTTTGAACTTATGAAAATGATTTTTAAAAAAGTTTTTATTCTCTTTTTAAATAAATTATCCTTGTATACGCTGATTTCGGCACGTTATGTTTTTTCTTTATTTTAATTATAATACTTTCATTTCTTGCTTTTACTTATTTTTTGGTTATTATTAATGATTGACTGTAATTTTGTCTTTCTTAATTGAAAAATTGTAAACACAAGATCTTTCTCTTTTAGAGAGGTACAAAGTCACTTTAAAATAAAATGTATATACTGTAATAAACACTGAGAACACTGAAATTGTTATAAACAAATGAAAATAACCCTCCAAGTGCGTATTCATCGTATTCACTGCTAAATAACCTAACCTAACCTAACCACGCCTTCAGCTATCAGCACTAAAGAGGCCCTCTTCAAACATCATATCTATCAGCAAAAATTTCCTCTATTATTTGGATTGCCTACGCGGACTATTGGATTATCTGAACCACTCTTCCTGGAAAAATACTATGCGCATATTAGTTCTGTGAAATACTTTTAAAAATGAGCGCGCATATCATCTGTAAGCACGAACGATGTTTTATTAATGTGTAAATATCCTCGGCTTGGACGGCGTTGAAGGATTTTAGGAATTTAAATAATCTGAACACGTTTCAAATTATTTATTTTTTTCGATATTTTCAGCAATTTGAGTTTGCAAAGCAATAACGTCTTCAACGGGGTACTGTTTTACAGAGGATTAGTAATAACTAGAGTAGGAGACCCTCGTGAGAAAATGGTTAAACGACTTCGAATCGTAGAAATGTTATCTCATTCTTTTAAAGACACGAGAGTGGAGGCTGTGAAGCTATGATCGATTAGAGTTTTAACCATCTTCAAATTTACTCATTATTTTTTTATACAAATATTATGTATACCCAAAATTACCGTTTTTTATCTGACTAATATTGTCAGTCAGTTATGACTTGCTCGCCGGCTCGACTGCAGGCCGGAGGCGTTTTGCCGCTCACTGCGAGCGATGGAGAAATTTTATCCTAAAATAAATTCACACGGATATGCTGTACGAACTTCACCAAAAAAAATTCGGCCACATTAACCTTATACATTTGTACAGCTGTTCGTCAATGCCATAAATTGTTTAGGAAAATCAATTTTAGTAGTGAAGATAAACCTCGAAGTGGAACACCTAAAATTGTTAATGAAGATCGAATTGCTACTGAAAGTGAGACCAATTGAACTAGAACTAGAACTAGCTAACGAAACTGGGATCTCACGGTCCATGTCCAAAGACGCGTTATAAAAACTGAGAATGTTTGGAAACGCGGGATATGAGTACGGCGCGAATTAAGCGAAGAGAACAAAGCGGCATGTGGTGACTGGGGATGAGAAATGTTATAAAAAGATGCAAAATGCAATGGCTGTCGTTTAAGCGGGTAGCGAGTTCAATTCCAAAACCCGGCGTTACTTTAAAAAAGGCCCTGTTGTCTGATTGGTGGAACATTCGTGGAATTAATCATTTTAAATTACACAAACCCTGCGAATCAATAATGGCAGAGAAGTACATACTGTAAACAGTTGAATCAATTTGGTAAATCGAAACGCAACCTTTTTGCAACACGATTAACGTTCGTCTTCATACAGCAAAAATCGTGCATACAAAATTAACCCACTAGGATGTGTGAAAATTGTGGATCTAGAACTAGCTGATAATCATTTGTTTATTTAACAAGATTATAAAAGAAAACAAAATCATCTCTGCAACATAACTCATATGGAAGAAGATTTCAACGTTAGTGATGTGATGACGGCCCTAACTGAATATTTTCCGTCCAAGTGTAATGATGAATCACAATTCGCTCGAACGATGGAGGAAGATTGCACGTATCGAAGAAAAATATATGGTTTTAAAAAAATTACTTTTCATTTCAAAAAACTACTTCTTTTAGGTAGTAACTTACCTTACTTTCCCCTAATATACGACACATCTGAGAATTCCGTCAGCTTCTCATTGTTTTATATAAATAATAATTATGGATTTATCTAAAAACATTTTTAAAAAAGTATTTTTCAACTTGTTGGCTTTTTCAATACTTGAAAACTAGATTTACTAGATAGATAGATAGATAGACTAGAGAATATTGATTTCATATTAATAATAAAATGCCATACTTATTGCATATATTTAGAAAATATACAACCCGCCCCACAGGAAATATTTTAACAAGTGTGCGCCGCTCAGGGGGGAGAATACCACGGGAACAGCTGACATTCGAGCCTTCGAATACCGTCAACGTCGATTTAATAATGTTGGAACCAATCTCGCCGCTGTTACGTAGAACAATGGACATTTGACGGATAATGGTTCGATTCGAATGACTAGAATATTCGAAAGCGATGGTCTACGTGTATTTTTGAGAGTATGGATAACAATTACGCTATTGTTATTTTCACAGTAGACTTGTACACAAGTGCATGGCGAAGATTATTTGGTCGACTGCTACCTCGCAACACATCGGCGAGGCAAGATTTTATTCAATTAAAAAGCATAGATTTGGTGTTGCCGGAGAAATTGAAAGGTGAAGGTTCACCGTCGGGCGGGCTGCAACGCCGGGACGCTGACTCTCTTACCCTCGCGACGGTAATAGAAACATTATCTTTATCCAAACAAGTTGTAAGCGGTGGAGACGTTTTTGTTCCAAATATTATCTGCCGAGATGGCGCGCGGGGCGAGGGGGAGGCTGAATGCGAAGTGTATTGTTCGCGTAATCTGCCATCAAGAATGGCGATATTGCCCACTGCTCACCGCTCGCTGCTCGCTATTCGCTGCTCGGTGTCAGCCCGCACGGCGCACAGCGCTGGTGGCGTCGTTAGCGAGCTCGTCTTCGGCTTATTACAGCACTAGATACGGAAAATACGCACTGTACAATCTTCGTAGGGAAGTCAATTGACTTCATTTTCACCACCCTAATTTGCATCAGCACAACACAGACACAACAATCAGACTACATACAACGCGACATATATTTTATAATTTACAGAGCATATTGTGATGTATCTGGATTTAGCGAATGCGTGACGCGCGCATGTTGTTAAGGGATAAAAGATCGCCGGGCACTCGGGCGCGCTCTCTCCCATCGGAGCCGTGGCTCGAAACGCATCTCTTGTATTGTATTCATATAGATATCACAAATCGATGCAGCCCGAATTCAGTCGGTGCACAGAATATTATAATTATAATTCAAAATATAGTCATTAAACCTTTCGTCACGTGCGTTTATTATAGTGCACTACCCACCGCAGTTTATAGTGTAGATACTACAGTGCATTGATAATGAAATACAATGTACAATACATAAAAATTAATGTTACAGCATATATCTGAATAAATTAATGTGAAAAATACACGAAAGCGTAAAATAATAATAATAATTTATTTATATATTATACAGTACATTGTGTTACATAATACAGTGTTATAATAAGATAAAACATTGCAGCAAAAGAAGACATGTATTTCGGTACCCTGCCTGCTACACTAGTATTTTACTGTATTATAGCAGACAGTGCTTTTTCGGTATAGTAGTAAACATAATGTAATGTTTAAATGTATAAAAAATATATAAATAGTAAAACAAGATGCAATTAGATAGTATATAAATAAAAAATAGCATGTAAAGTAAGAGTAAATGAGTTATAAAACATACAAATATAAAGTAAGGTTATGTAAAATAAGTGAAAAAAAAACTGTTAAATAACGTACTAACACAACTACAGAGAAAAGTAAAAAAATGTGATGTTCAAAATGTAATATATACTGTTGTAGCAGTTTTAAACTTAAGTTTGAAGTTAGATAATTACATACAGGAACTTAAATATATATATATATATATATATAAATATTTAGCACTAAAATATGCATATTTAGTACTAATATACATGGTTTCAAGAAAAAGTGTCATATAAAAGTTTTGTGTGGATTAATACGAATTGAATTAATTAATATGAATTGAAGAACATGTCCAACTCATTTACTGTCTGAATGTCGTTATACAACCTACAGATCGGATCAAATCGGATTTAAGAACGCTATAATCTAATATCATAAATCCCTCCAATAACTTGGACATTTTCACGGATTAATTGTTTCCCTTCAAAATGAAATGAAGCCAACTTATTAATAATTGTATATGCGTGTGTGTATATACATATTTGAGTACATATATGTACACTTTATTAATTGTTCAAGCAAATTATACTTTAATTATGGATTGGATCCTTTCCGCTTTATACAAAGTTAAAACACTTTTCGTTTATCAGTTTGTTAGTATTAGTATGTACTATTTTTTAGTTTACATGATACGTTTACTTTGTTCAGCTTCGAAGAAAATTTATCGGTCATATTTTGATTAAATTATTATATAAGAGTAGCACCTGTGTGCACAGAGTAAACTTGAAATAGAAATGCGCTAAATAATGTGAATGGTGCTCTGAATGCAATTATCGCCGATAGAAATTTGTCACACGAAGCGAGACATAATGCAGTTGGCAAAATAGAACGAAAGTAGACTGAACGCGGTGGAAATGCGGACGTGTGGAAAATATTTATACGATAAAGTGAAAAATGAACAAATTATGAGAGAAAAAGCTGTCGATAGAATGAAATAAGGGTCGCTGAAATGGGTTTGGTCATATGGAACGCATGCGCTAGGAAAGGATGGTAAATAAAATTCATATACGAGGCGACTGTTGAAGGTAATTGAACATAGGGCGTCCGCAAAAGACCTGGCGTGACCAGATAAACCAAATATTGAAAACGACCCTGGAGCTTCAACAATCGAAAAGCGTACACGAGAAGATGTACGAAAGTGGACGAGGCAAGAGCGGTGAGAGTGTGGGCTATCTAGCTAGTTAGTTAGTTTAGCGGCACGCTTCATATTCCATGGACCAGCGCAGGAACGAATGTATCCATCCTTCGAGAGCTTCACACGGTTCGGAAGGCGCGGTGTCGGTGCGTTCAGTCAACTCGGCTGTAAACCCGAAAACGACATCAAACCTTTTTACGTGTCGCATCAATATTCTTACTATTGCAACTAAGCTAAGTCACAATGACATAACTACAAGACAATACAGAACTAAGTTGATAGTCAAGCAGGTCGAGTTCCGTCGTTACTTGGACCGCGATTATTATTAATTATAAACCAGCTATAAAAATATGTTTTGGATCTAGCCCCGTCCGTTCGGTCATTGAGTGAGTGTCCTACAGCTGGACTGGATTGTAACATTTCATTTACTTATACTATTCTCTTCTACGGCAATGGCTGGACCATCACTCATCAGCTGTTTATTCGTTTTGACTTTATATTATATATCTTAATATGTCTTCATGGGACCTACAGAGGTCGTTAAAGGACTTATTCATAATCTATTTAGTTTTATTAAATAAATAAATTAGTAAATATGAATTAAATATATTCATTATAAAGATATACATATAAAATCAATTTTATCGAAAAATATTGTTGTTGCGCCATCGGGATTCGAACCTGGATCTCTTTCCTAACCGGGGAAGGTGCTTTATCCGACTAAGCTACAGCGACATTATTTTTAGCGACAATTTTTGACCCTATATGTTACCTTTTTGATATTAATACATTTAATCGTTCCATCATTTGACAGAGCCATCTACCTTATTTTTACAGAATCTCAAATACCTTTGAGTAAACTGATAGCAGACGCCAGAATTATCAATTCATTTTTATTAAATTTTGGACACATTGATACAACTTTATTATTTAGGAGAATCTAAACAATAAAGATTAATAATAATAATAAATCTCCTAAATAAAAAAATAAATTAGTACTTTTGACTTATAACGAATCACCGAACCACACAACAAATTGTATGTAGAATGTATATTTAAGTTGTAATGTATATTATCAATGTGTTAAACAAACATGAATAAAGATGTAAAATTTTCGATAATTAATTGTTATTTGACGACTAAAGTGCGCATTATTACCTTGAGTATTGAAGAATTGACGGAAAAATATTCGAAACATATTTCACGGACATCTACACGGCATGAGGGCAAAACATGTCCGAAAATACATTACCGATTGTAAAAGAACACATAATGATTTCACTTGTGAACAGTTGGACCCGCACAAAAACACTAATGAATTAAAACGCGTGTGGGAAAAAAATTGTCTACAAACTCGCTTAACATTCATCCAAATCGTTAATCTAGTGTATAGTGTATAGCGGACTTTAATAACAAATGGTTATGTTAAATTAATTTCAAAGCCGTGCCGACGGAATAACGTAGCATTTTCGTTCTCCGGTTATGGAATCATTTTAATGTTCAAAATTATAAAAGATATCAATTATTTACAACTTTTTAATATGATTTGAATCGGCATAATTAAGTTCGCGCGTTTTAAATGGTATTGTATGCAATGCAACATAGTGATCGACTGCTACGCCTCATTTCAAAAATAACTCTAATTCTCGCTTTTTGTTTTTGAAATGACATAAAAGTCATCGATCACACCGAACCGGACCGTTCCGACAAAAAACTAATATCCTAATAACCCAATATACGAACAAATTACTGCTAATAACTCGCCCGTTTAGACGGGATGATGTATGAGATTGTTGACCATCAACCGAACTGAAAAAGTAACAAAAACAAGCGTCAACTGACTAAAAACTGTCAACTTCGTCGGCCAACAATCCATCAGTGGGACATTTAGTATATTGCCTTTATTTTGCGCGGTATTTTATGTTATATCGAGTATTGGAGCAAGGGCGCGATGTTTACGAGTTTACAACTGCACAACGCACGGGCGGCCACAGACCGGAATATACCAAAAACACGGCATAAAGAAAGTTTCTGCAGTGTAAGAACATACCTGCAACAAGCAGCGCGACCAGCGCCCCCAGGGTCATGTTTTTCCAGATCATCTGTGCAGATTGTTATTCTCACAAAACTGCAATATTTCAACTGTCAAGTTGAAGGTTGTCTGCTACAGTTCCAACTCGCCACCGTACCACTCTGTTTTAGGCTACCGCCGGCGGAACGATCGCCTGAACTGGCGTCGCACACGATGGAGGGAAAACACAATCCTGCCGCTGCAACCGAACGAACTGAAGCGGCTGAGTATCCCCTCGACTTCTCAAACAACTTTTAATTAGAAAATTCGATAAGGACGCGAAAAACTCACTAATTGACTGCGAACGTAGCCGGCGATTGCGGCGTCTGGACAACTTTTCGCTCGAGACTTGAATTTCTAATTGAAACGAAGTTTCTGCGAAGTTATGGACGAGCGACTTTTCGACACAAACTTCTGGGGAGCACTCGAACGCGAAGAACACTCACGCTTGCGAGGAACGCGAGCGACTGATCGGCCGTTTCTACTGGCGCCCCCCCTCCGGCGGGCGTAACAGCTGATCGCGACTCTGGCCCGAACGTCGGTACGACGAAGTGACGGAGTGAGCGAAAGGTTACGCGCGAACCCTCGAACAAAACCTTTGGCGAGATGATGGAGTCTGTCGCTTTTTACCAGACTGCGCCCACCGCACCTGGATGTCGCGGGAAAAGGATTAATGTGCGTTTACCGTGTGTTTTGCAGAAGTTGTGACTAAATAACAAATAGCACGTGGCTGCGGCTGCGCGTGATGCCAAGACTCGATTGTGAATGGTAAGTTTTTCATGTTCCAGTTTTTAAAATGATTTCGTTAAATAAACAGAACGATGCGTAGTACTTTAAAAAAAATATAGAAATGCGTACACGGAGAGCGTGTCAAATCAATATTCTTACTATTTTGGAACTAAACTAAATCTCGTAGGACTAGATATAATGGGAGTAGGACTTTTCTACGTATTTTATATTCATGAAAAGATAAAAAAAACCTTTATTGATGTACATTATTTTTTACATCAGAGATGAACATGGAATACTGGTTACAATCACATAATGGTGAACATGGAATAATATATATATGTACACTGGTTACAATCACATAATGGTGAACATGGAATAATATATATATGTACACTGGTTACAATCACATAATGGTGAACATGGAATAATATATATGTACACTGGTTACAATCACATAATGGTGAACATGGAATAATATATGTGTATACTGGTTACAATCACATAATAGTGAACATGGAATAATATATATGTACACTGGTTACAATCACATAATGGTGAACATGGAATAATATATATGTACACTGGTTACAATCACATAATAGTGAACATGGAATAATATATATGTACACTGGTTACAATCACATAATGGTGAACATGGAATAATATATATGTACACTGGTTACAATCACACAATGGTGAACATGGAATAATATATGTGTATACTGGTTACAATCACACAATGGTGAACATGGAATAATAAAGGTATACACTTATTACAAACACATTGCTATTAAGTTTATTGAGCGGAATCCGTCCACCTCAGATAGATACGGCCTTGTCTTGGCTATTTTGTTAGACTGCCTTCTTATTTTTACTAAATATTTATTTGATTACTTTTTATTAATTAATTAAAAATAATATAATATTATAGCTAATCTTAAAGGGAAAATAAGTATATAAACAATAATAATGATTTTCCTAATTTTACCCCATCAATTTTTAATATTTTGTCTTATCGCCGTTGTTTTCCAAGTAAAAATATTAGTATATCGATGGTTGACAGGACATCTGTTGAACTTGTTCCTGTTAAAAGCACTAGGTCATCTACTGTAAGGAGTCGCCGGCTGTGTACAGCACGAGCGGTCACTTTCAGCCAGTATCGAGCTTAGTCCGCCTGTCGGCCTGGGAGAGTCGTAATTAAAACAATCGTACAATTGTGTAAAATTAAAATCAATCTGTTGTAAATAATATTATTAAATGTGAAAAATTACCACTGTGATTTTATATGTGAATTAAATTTAAATTATTCAGATGAAAAAATTCTCATCCCGTTTTGGCACCCCCCCTAATCTGGCGTCCGAGGACATATGCCTCCCCTGACCCCCCATAGTTGAATAGCCAGTTTTGTTTTGTCGTATTAAACGAGTAAAATGATAGTTACAATAAAGTACTGTGTCGAGTTTAAGTAGGAATGTGGTTTTGCGTTGCTTTCGACTGGATCATATATTGAGTCATTGTGTGTCCGTTTATATACCTAATTAATATACTATTATGATATAATCTCCTTGACCATTTGAAGTATCTAGTGCCTTGATAGCGATTTCATAAGACTCGCAGGCAATATCAAGTTGTTTGACATGAGGTTACCGGTTATTAGGTTAAAAACCGGTTCTCGCGAATCAGCGCGAACCTATAGGTAGGACATTATCGATGCAAGATTCTTGGCTGCTGGCACTCCTGACTTTTGAACACTCCTAACGTTTGATTTGAATTGTTATATTCTCTACACTAGTATAAATATAAGTAGAAAGTGTGTATCTAACGTTTATTTCTTTGTAGATAAATTTAAAAGAAAACTCGTGCATTACATTTGAGAAATGTATCAATTTCCTTTGAAATACGAATCGGGTGGATAGTGGATATGTCACATTTTTGTTCTAAAGACACATTTTTTAAATAGATAAAGGAATGATTTTATTTTTACTGTTCGAAATTTCAAAATATGAATTTGTTTTTGAATTTTACAACTTGGTATTATTATTACTTAGATCATTTTGTGCGCACTGCAGACTGAAGTGCACGTGCTGTACAGACTATTTTAAAACAATATATATTTAATAAATATTCGTGTTTAGATATGTGACAATGTATAAAGCTGAAAGTTTGTTAATAGTAATCAAATATTTGATTGGTTTCTGAATTTATTTAGCGTGATGGAAGTCATTTCATCATTTAAAGTGGAAGCTCAAACTGGAGCACGTGACCCGTCCTAAAACGGGTGTGCTACATTATTCCTAATTTTTAAGCTACAATAATTTGTTATTGTGCATTTAAAACTATTATAATATACTTAATATATATTTAATTATTCTATTGCCGATTTACGTTGATTATTCAACACAGGCCTTTTGCCTTCCACAGCTCCACGTTTCTTGCGCTTTGCTTTCAATTTTGCCCAACAACTTAATCCAATTATTGCGTCTGGGGGAGGACTAAAAACTAGTGTTAAATAATAATAATTACGAGTATGTAATGGTTTATAAATTAATATTAAAATAAACAAATTTATCGAATAATAATAATTTCTATACGCAATGTTGTCAATGAGATTTTATTTAATATCTACATGTTTATCTGTTAATATTATTTATATGTATTAATATAATAGTATATTTATTGTTAGGTAAGCCGACATTGTATACAAAAACTACGAGACTTGTTTTTCCTTTCCTTTTTGAGCGATAATCTAAAAAGTGACGCATCAATAAAATAGCCACTTGAACATAACCTACAAGTCAGCGTCAAATATAATTCTATTCAAGTTTCATAAAACACCGTCATATAAATCTTTTCATCTTTGCATAATTATAATTTCTATGAAATACATTTGAATTGCATATTTATGTAGGAAGTGCATACTACGAGTAATTTAATGTTAATGTGTAACCATCTAGCGGAAAAATTTAGAAATAAAAAATAAAGCTATGTTTGATATCAAATTTGAAGACAAATTCGACTAATTATCCGATTATAGATACGGTATCGTTCTATATTATAATATGGTAATAATCATTTTCAGTCACTTTTAATATTAAAATATTAATATTTTTTCAAGAACAAAAAAACTCCCACAGGTATTATTTTGATTAAAAAATGCTTTTGAACGATTTTAATTAATTTCCGTGTTCCCTGTCCGCCTCACTAGATCAGAGTCTGTATGAAGGAGAGATTGTACCTTTTCACGTGCAAAGAGCCTCCACTTCAGATATGTTCAACCTCTAGTGATAATTCAAGCTATCGTACGTCTAGTGCACGCCGCTGCTTAATTCTTATCAGTGGCGTGACTTCACTTCAGATGTCTGGAGCAGATTATGTTCCCCCTTTCTGCCGGCTTATTTTAATACTCATCGTGACATTATAATAATCAATTTATTTTTTGACGGAATGACTAACGCGGGAAACAAGCGTTTGAATATTATTATTATTTAATGTTTGTAAAATACAATTTGGATATTCAAAGAATAGAACTGTTTTTCAATGAAGTCCTCCCAGATCTGGGGCGCGACTATATTCTGTATTACAAGGATGTATCCGAAGGGAAACAGTTATTAAGGGAACCGCCGAATGAACCTCCCCTCCCCCCACCCGCCGCTAGGCGCGTGCAACAGGTGCTCGCCTCCATCCGACGAGTGCCGCTCCGCAGAAAGTGGAAATAATCCAGAAAAACAGACCAAATAAAAAATGTACGGGATAACTTTTTCGCAGAACAACTCCGACAGAAAATGACCAAAGAAAAAATGTTCGGCATTCTTTGATAAAAAATGCAATTCCCTCGAGTGCAATGGATTTTGGAATGGATGCCCGAAGATTGCGACATCTATGAAACCCATCGTTGATCCTCTCGATAGCATTACTCCATTATTCTCGGCATCCTGATTTCCAAGTTACAAGGGAAGAGGCTGTCGCGACTCTATCGATCCGTGGATCTGCACGATAGTTGGCGAAATAAAATCAAATCCGTTTAAAATGTTAATATCAAACAGCTGGAACCTTTAACCCTTATAACAATACTGAACTATGTAAACCTTCCACTCTACCGGATGAACAATAGTGAGGGTGTGAGAAGTCAGGCGTCAGCCTAACCGACCATTAATTACATTACATTACAAAATTAAATAAATTCAAGAGCGAAATTTATTCAGTTCAAATGTCAGAGACTTTATTTTTTAATTTAAAAAATATATGTATTGAGACGCATGCACGTCGATATTCTAATATTCCTACTACTTGCAAAGTGAGCAAAACGCTTGGATTCACTTGACGGCCTCGCGGAATGTGGATCGAACCCCCGATCATCGGATTACTAGGCGACAATCACTTCTTGCACAAGTAAGGTATTTGTATCCGTGTTGAATTTTCGTTAACAATCGCTTATACTACAGTTTTTACAATGTAGAGGGAGCCCCCAAAATTGATTTCACATCAAAGTGACAATAATTACCTACGTTCAGTTTTCAGTACAATAGAAATTAAATAAACTTTTGATACGGACAAATGACATGAATATTAATTTATAATAATAATATTTCAAAGGATAAATCACAAATATTGATGAAGTGAAATCATTTAAAAATGTGAATATATTCTCAAACGTTTCAACAAAACCGTCACCTACACTGAAGCCGCACATTTTTCAGAATAGCGCCCGGATTTCAGAATAGGCAATCTACAGAGCACAGTAATTACTCCGAAAGTTTCTATTAGGCGCGCCTCGCTTCCCCTGACAGTTGACATTCAATTCGTTTTGCGTCATGTAAAGTAAAACCATTTGATTTAAGACTACGAACTCATTCATAAGATCAGTAAGATCCTTTTCGGGAGCGAGATTAATATACCGTTAAAAATAAATCCAGTGTTATGTGTACAGTTCACTAGGAAGGAGGCGAACAATGAAATATTATTACATTTATATTTGGCATTATTATGTTAGAAAACATTTGGTAAGTATTGTACTCTGTGTAGGTAGGTACGGTAGATAGGTGTTTTTATAATTTTCATACATGTGAGTGTTGTGATTTTTCGAATACGTGAATTTGTATGTGTTATGTCACGGCGTTTCTACCGATGCAGTAAGGAGGTGAAGAGGATCCTGTTTAAATCATTCTTCACCAGCATGTAGTCGTATACCTGCGAGATCTGGTCGAAATACAAGCAAGTGACGTACAACCGTCTCCGAATTCAGTATAATGACTGGTACAGAATACTGATCGGGTTGGCGCGTTATTGTAGTTATTGCGAGCTACGGCTGGAGCTCAGCATCAACTCTCTAGTGCAAGCTAGTACTGGCTCCCTGACCAGAGAACGGCAACGACTACAGAATAGCTACAGATACAATAATAGCTCTGTCTGAAATGATGTAATTATATTTTATTTATACTCGTAGGCATATGTGTGAATTTTTTTTCATCTTTTTTTTGCTTTTCTTTTCATGACACAAATATTATTTTGTAACTTAAATGTATTATTTTTATGGCGAATCGGATCTTCATAAAAAAATACCCGCTAACGCTGGAATAAATTATTATTAGCGAATATCTTATTTTTGATATTAAATAGTATAGAAGGATTAAACAAACTATATTAAGATAATTTGTGAGATATTTTAAATATACGTATATTCCTCTAACTGTCAAATAAGTGAGATTATTTGACAGGCGATATCAAACCTAACCTAACTTAATTAAACAACTGACTCTGTGTCCAGCAATCCGAACTAGTCGTTTGATTTCATCCCCGAGCAGTTCCGGAAAATAGTAATTCAATCCATTATTGTTTATCTGATAATTTCAAACAAATCAGTTTTAACGAGCTAATCGCTGTCCTACGTCTTCGTCACCATTGATGAATGTATCAGTGAACAAGCGGGTATAGAAGAATGACGCACGTTAGTCCGACTAACAATAGAATACGACAAAACAAAATGTCAAGTTTTATTTTTTAAAACAATGGAATATGTTTGAAAAATATGGGCTAATCAGCCGGGTAAAATACGGGCTAATGCAGGGTTTATCATCAAGGCTGAAAAGGTCAGATATACACGGCAGATTAGCCCAGAAAACTATACATAGAAGATTTAGAACAGCTGTGAAAGCCAAACGGTTACGTTTTGAAAAGTAGGCAAAGATGTGCTGATCTTAAAAAGAGAACACGTTCAAGTAATGCAGCTCTATAAGAGAGATGGTGAACGCTTGAAAAGGAAGAAGGTGAAAGCGGAAATCCGAAGTGGAACTAGTATGGATAAAACTACCACGTCATAATTTTTTTCGTATTTTCATTTTAAAAATAAATTTATAAAATAAAATATTGAATAGTAGTGAGTGATAAGAAAATATAGGAGAAATTAGATTAGTTTTTGAGTTACAGTCAGTTCGGAGAGTTTGGTTGGCAGAGAAATAACAACTCCCCCTCTCCTCCTCGATAAACATTCTCAGCCAATCGGAAGGGCGTTCGGGACTGCCACGATGGGCCTGTACGCAGTTAAACTCTATTCGCGCAGACATCACAAAAGCTGAAGCGCAGATTTACAGTGTCTTGTTATATCTTATCTTATATGTTCGGCCAGTCTCCAACTTGAGGTTCTTCTTTCTTTTATCTCAGATCCTCGGGGAGTTTTCAACCAGCCTCTGATTTGAGGCTTTTCTCCCTTTCACATCCGTTTTACATGAAATATTCAGCTAACTATTGATAGATTAGTATGTTGCCCATCTACTTATCTATGGGTAAATGGAAGTGCGATAACATGCGATGTGATTGGAAAAACATGTTGATCGAATAAAGATACCTTTACCTTATTTGTGGTCTTCATATAGTGTGCAGCTAATCTTTGACTCGAGGCTCTTGAACTCAACTACGCCCAGTCGGTTCGGACGTCACGCCCATCATGGTGGATGATGCAATCCAAATACGTATTATGTAACAAGTATATATATTATTGTACAAGTACATTGTAAGGATATGTCCGATTGGGCATTTGTTCATATTAATTTGTTAAGTTGTACTGCTTGTAGTACTTATATTTTCAATATTAAAAAAACCGCGCATCGCAATACAATCGATTCCGCTTAATTGGGACACATTGGGCCCAAACATTTTGTCCCAAATAAGCGGATGGCTCTAATAAGCGAAGTTTAAGATCAAATTAAAAAATAATATGTACATATTTTTGAACTTTATTAAATTATTGAAAAAAATATTGAATTACAGAAAAATATTGTTTAATTATTAGGTATACATATAAATATGCAAAAAAAAAATTAATTAAAATTTAAACAATTATAATAACATTAACTTAAAAAAAATAGTCATGAAAATAATGTACATAACACATTTATAACAATAAAAAATATATTTCTGCAGGAATTCATCCTGTCTTGTTTTTGTAGAATTGCAATTGTACAAAATCAGTGCAGGTGTTCAGCGGACGTTGGGCATTTATCAACATATTTATTTTATTTTTAATTCACTGTCCCAATTAAACGGAATGGTGTCCCAGATAACCCACGTAAATTACTATTACTTACTTTATTTGGTTTCTGTTCCTCGGGATTTGGCCCAAATAACCTGACCCGATAAATCGACTGTTTTAAAAAAATTCGGTCAGTATAGCCATAGCCTAACTTTTCTATCAGTACATACAAAGATATCTATTTATTATTTACAAAATAAAAAACAAACTCAGTGCTTACTTTTAATAAATTAATAACCTCGTGTGAATCTTAACACTCTTGGCAACATTTATCAGAAAGTGACTGAAATATTTTAACCTCATTTTTAACTGTCAAGTTATTATGCAAGTTTCAAAGCGGCTTATTTTTATAAAAAAAGAATTGTCTTTTATAATTAGTTATAAACATTTTATTAAAATAATTAACATTAACAGCTCTTAAATATATTTATTTATAATGTTAAAATTAATTAATGTATATTTTACTTTACGGGTTGTATATTTTACTTTTTGATCGTTTTTATATATAAGTGTTTAAATCATTTAACACAAATATGTCTTTAAGATATATGTTCAATTTATTGCGACCCCAGGTTACAAAATCAGTTTGCTTAAGGCGAACCCACAATGAAAAGAAAATTGTAGTTTACGATCCGTTCGCTAAAGTCGCCGTGAAGGATAAAAAAGCCTATATTCAAATGATTAAAATGTTTATTGACAATGACGCGAGAAGGAGGGGCCACGTGGAGTTCATCTACGCGGCCCTCGGCTACTTGGAAGAGTTCGGAGTCCACAAAGACTTGGAGGTGTACAAGACCTTGTTAGAAGTGTTACCCAAAGGGCGGTTTATCCCCACCAATATATTCCAAGCGGAGTTTATGCACTTCCCGAAGCAACAGCAATGTGCCGTGGACCTGTTGGAAAAAATGGAAGTAAATGGTATAAAAATGAGTTTAAAAATATATTTTATCCACAGACCACCATATAGACATGAACTAATGCGAATTCCTTGTTTCAATATTTGCATTTTGGTGTCACCCACATGATTATTTTGGTACCACTTAACGCAATCAAATAGATCCGAGACTTTTTTAAATATATGACTCGATTGGAACGAAAATTTAAATGCTGACAATATAATATGTATTAATGTAAAATATACGTCTTGTTTGTACAAAAATAAGTAAATAGAGTAAATACTTTTACTTTTACATAAATGTGTCATAAACTATCGAATTTATGTTTCCACAAATAAAGTGTGTATATATATGTACACTTTATTTCATATCTATTATCTACTGGTCTGCAGTTATATCTAATTTTTTTACACTTTTGTCTTGCGCTCTGTCTCCCCTAGTGCTCTACACAAATTAATGGTAATTTTTTTATACTCTGAAGATCATTTATGTTTGTCACCTAGTGATCACGTGATCGAGGGTTTGAGTCTCGTCCCAGGAGACTACCGAGTTTATACTACTGTCTTAGCATAAGTGCTTAGCTTAGTTTGAAAATAATAATAATATTATTGTTGCGACATGTATTCTGTATGAAGGGAAGACATGTTTCTGGAATAAGGTGGATATGAGATTACCAAAGGAAAACATTACGCAATTAAACATTACTTATCGACTATTCCGACTCTCCTATGGTTGCATAAACTCAAACTGAGTAAAAGGTTTGCAATAGTTTCACTCTTGTACGAAATTTTATTCGACTAGTTCCATTCCTGGATTCTATAACCTGTGACTCAATTATCTGCTTTTCAACTCTTTTCTAAACTTATAATAAACAATTGCAGAATTCCTCTCCCCACTATTATTCAATCTCTTCTCCCTCGGTGTATTGTCCACATACAGACTTCTTAAAATCCTCCACGAAAGTTCAATTCGGTTGTGTAAACATTTATAAAAAGAGACAGAATACATGTCACATCAATATTCGTAGTACTTTTCAAAGCTTAGAGCATGTTCTACTAAAAATAGGACTAACTTGGTAGTTTCCAGTAACAAGGCCCAAATCCCCAAATAGGAATGTTAATTCAATGAACATAATGTAATTGTAAGAAAATAATCTTATATATAAAAGACTCCTCAGACCACCGATCACTGGTTCCAAATGGTGTCATAAATGTGTACTATAATATTTTTATACAGCTTTAAAATTTGATTTGCTGTTTAGGTTATTGTATTTAATTTTCTGCTAACCTGTCTAATATTTATTTTTAACTATGAACTATGTAATGTAATAATTTTATTGTTTGAACTTTTCACCGTAATATTGTGTATTATAAATAGCTCAACTTCAATATAGTGATTCTACTGCCTATAATGAGAAAATTCACAATTACTGAACCAGCTGATTATCTTAATTTCAGGTGTGATGCCCGATTTCGAGACTCAAGATATATTGATGACCGTGTTTGGGCGGCGTGGAATTCCTCTGCGCCGGTATTGGCGCATGATGTACTGGATGCCTAAATTCCGGAATCTCAGTCCGTGGTACTTGCCGCAGATCATGCCAACGGACTCCCTAGAGCTGGCCAAGCTGGCTATCCAGAGGATCACCAGTGTGGACAACGATACCAAGATTAGCATATTTCAAGTGAGAATAATAATATTTGTCGCCTCTTGTCAAGTTTTAGCTGGACATTTAGTTAGTTTGACTACCTTTGATTTTAATGTTTTTTTAGAGTATATGGTGTCATTTTTTTAATGCTTTGAGAAACATTGTTTTGTTAAATCACAGAACGAGATTAGTTTTAAAAAGTTTGTGTAAGCCGTTATTTTTATTCTATCAGTGCACATCATAGTAGACGTGGGTAAGACCCGTTCGTTCAGATGATATGTATCAGTGGATCTATATCACCAAAAAGAATTGTGCTTTCGAACTATATAGTTCACGTGACTCAATAGGTCATTTAGGTCGAGAGTGAAGAGGAATGTAGCAATGAATTTCAAGTCAAATTCAGAGTAAAAATGTTTTCAGCAAAAGGGTTACTACAATGTCCAAACCAATACATATTTTCATAGTTATAATATGAGTGCTAGGCTATTTTTTCAATAGATTTTTATTTTACCTACATATTCCAACACTTCTGTATTAAGGGCAGGTTGCGTCAACTTGGATCAAAGTAACTTTTACTTTAAACCTTAACTTTTTCCAAAAACGGATTCGGTCATCTCATTTTGTTGCTTAACTTTAACCCGCTGTGAATCCTCATTTAAATGTAAATTAGCCTAGTGCGCACTGTGCGCAAGCCACCTGACATCAAAATTGAGTTTTTTCAATTTTTAACACTGTCGTATCGAAATGTACAATATTTTGTCGGATAGCAGTGATATCACAGACTTTTCTGATGATCAACTAATTGTACAGTATATCCTTAACAGGAAAAGTGAAGCTCGGACCTCGACACATCATTTTTTGCGGGAAGAAATGGGTTTTGCTGCTGGATTTCGTATGTCACATCTGGTTTCAATTCTTGTTGATAATATTACGTAGTGGGTTTTGATAACCTTAAATTTATACGCAGGATCAATGAAAAGATGTACCTGAAGTAGACAAGAGCGGACTGCGGTCTGAGATGAGCTATTGCACAATAAAAAAAATTAGGCAGAAAGTACTATGTATAGAAATTAAAAATACATTTTTGCATTCGATATTATCCAATCTGTTGGCAATATTTTTTACAAGAGCTGTATACAAAGTAGATTGAATAGGGTCCCAATTACCAGATTTGGTCGTTATTTTGTAGGAGACCGCATGCAACCTACTGTATTACACATCATATGCATCAGGAAAAATTATGTATTTTTATATACATATAAAATGAAACAGTTCATCCACTGTATATAACTCCTTTATTTTTTACATACATTTAAAAGATAAACCAATATAATAAAATGAATATGTATATCAAAACCGTACAAAATAGATGTAAACAGAAAGACATTTATTTTTTGCTGATTATTGATTAATCACAGATGAGTTCTAACTCTAAAAAATATTTATTTTCTTGTCTCTCTGACACTGTTTTTATATTTTTACTCTTTTCAATTTTTCAGTACACGAGGGAGTAGATACTTTTCAGGCTTTTATGGGCTGTTTCGGTTTCAAATTACCTACAAACAAACAAAGGATTATTATCTGATTCCTAAAAACACAAATATAAATAGTTTATTTTTCATTAATTTTTACAAACTTTTTAGGCGTATTTTTTAATATTTTCCAAATGCTTTAATGTTCTACATTTATTAAGTGGGTGCAATTTACCCCTTATTTTTCTTTAATGTGGACAGAACTACTTTTTTCTTCAGAAATATTCCCTTGCATATGTGGACAAAGGAGAAAAATTTGAAGAGCGTTCTCTGAAACAAGAATTCTTACTTTATATTGTCATTAATTGTTTCAAAACAGTGAATTGCTAATGTCAGGAATGAAAACACAATGTCAGATCTACTGTCAAACAAAGTGTCCTACATGTGTTGCCATAAGCAAAATTACTCACGTGGGCTTTTGTCTATGAAATTGAGATTTTATGGGGCCTATTTAATTGCCACATTTCTAACTTTAATCTGAGTTGACGCAACTCGATTCTATCAAAAGATTTTAAACTCAATTAAAATGTAATTGTTACTTTCTAGCTTATCTTTACTTTAATCAAAGTTGACGCATCACAACTAACAAACAACCCAATAATACAATCGTATTAATCCTTAAAACTAATAATATTACTTTTTTAACCATACATCTTTTACAAGAGATAACTTGTAATTGAACTTACTTTTGATATTATTTTATTTGTAAACTGTAATATCCAAGAAATAATATGTAACATATATAATTAGTATTAATACGTAAATAAAATGTAATGCAAAATTGTACTGCATATTTTTGAAAACCCAGTCATTTAAGTAACTTTTAAGGAATATTTTAATATTAATAGTATTTTAATTTTGGAGCAATTTGCTTGATAAGTACAAAAAATCAGTCAGTCGAGGTTGTTATAGAGTGCAGGTATTTTACTTGAATCTAACGAGACTAATGCGATAAATAATTTTGGTGGAGTTTTTAAATAATAAAATATCAATGTACCAGTACACGTTGAAAGACCAATCCATCGTTAATAGTTTATTTGTCAAATAACTTTTATTATTATTTTTATTTTATTACTCTCTCAAATATCATAATGATGTGAGCTGATAGTCCGCAACAATAGAACAAACGCCTTATTGTACTACACTACTGGGATTCAGTTATGTTATTACATCGTTTTGGTCTGTTCAATCAGTCCTTAGTGCATTCAGTTCTTTAGTTCAATGTTAAATCTAGTTCACCAACTAGATTGAATGAGATTTGGGAACTGTGTCTAGTTCAGTATAATTGATCCGTTCTTTTGGACCCATTCATTTGCAAACAAATCACCTCTATTTTATAGCAATCAAAACATTTCTCGAATAGAGCTCTCATTGAGTATTTAAAGGTCTTTTTTTTTTGCGACAATAACTCCGAGAGTGACAGTTGTGTTTGTGCAGCACCCTTGAATTAATTGGATATGTTTTTATAATTTCAATTATTTATCTTTAATATATTTTTTACAGTTTAGGCATTTGCGTTTTTTTTCAGTAGAATCTATTTATTGTTACATTTTTATTTTCATTTTGACATTTGTCAGAAATCTTTTTTAATTTAATTTATTTTCATTTTCGGCCCCAATGGAGGAATTAAGACCTCTCCTCCTCCATCACATCTTTCTCGTCCCTCAATATCCACCTCAGAAGATGCAGAATCTTCAGATGATTCCACTTTTTTAGCATTCAAGAAAAGGAAAATTGAAAAGAAGTCAGAAAAAACAAAGAACAATCTTAAGATAACCAACATCATCTCATCTCCTTCTATCTATCCCACTCAAATCCCAACTATGACCTCTGATCTACCTTCTGCTTCTCCTGTTAATATAACCCGTCCCCAACTATTATACCCGAATTCGGCTGTCTCTCCTTTCCTTGTTTGTGTCCAAAAAACAGAGCAAGGACCTATACATCCAATTGATTTTGGAAAATATATTTCCCAGCAGAACACTCCTGGTATCTGCCCAGGCGGTATAAAAGCAGAAGGCAGATATAAAATTTCTGTGGAATTTAAATCTGCAGTACTTGCTAATAATTTTGTTAAATCTTCTGAAAACACCCAAAATAACAAATTTAAAGTTTTCATTCCGACCTACAATTTTACCCGCATGGGCCTCGTGCGTGGTATCTCCACTGACCTCTTTGAAGACGACATCATCCTATCTATCTCTACTCCCCAAAATATAGGTAAAGTGATAAAGGCTAGACGTTTGAATTACAAAGACACTTCCACAGGAAACCCTCTCAAACAGTTGTGCTCACTTTCGAAGGACAAACCCTCCCGTCACATGTGTATCTCTTTTACAATTCGTTGCCGGTAGAGCTTTATGCTTTCCCGACAATGCAGTGTTTTAATTGTTGTCGGTTTGGACACTCCAAACCAACTTGTTTTCCAAAACGAAATTAAATAAGTTTGAAACTTCCTCGATCTGCCGTATGAGGATCGGCCATTGTTGTATCAATTCTCACTTGTTTCAAATCCGCATTTGGGACTCTCCTATGTGTGAATGTCAAGTAGAAGAGGAAAATTTAAATGATGTTTCTTTAGGATGCCCTATCAATGACCAGTATCCAAATTTAATCCAAGATCTTTCTAACAACAAAATTCCACTCCCCATCAACATCCCAACTTTGTTATCATCTAACAATCAAACTATTTTTAAAATATTAACGAGGTTCCTAAACGCCAATGAAATAAACCTGTAAAAATTAAATGTATCCAAAAGAAACTTCACATTAAATAAAATTACTCGGTAATGCCAAGAACACTCCACAGGGGTGAAAGACTATTTAAAAAAAAAAAAAAACTTTTTTTCTCATTTAAATTAAGATATGTACATATACAATATATTAAGGATAGGGAGAGGTCCAGGTTCAAATCCCGGTAGCAACTTAGTATTTTTTCTGTATATCTTTCTAGTTATACCAATTACCACATTGGTATAACTTTCTAAAACATCGAATAAAGTATTATTATTTACCTGACAAATATGTTTATGCTTACTTTTTAACACTATCATTAAATATTTACTGAGGTAAGTTTGTAGAACTCCATATGTAATCACATATGTGAAAATAAAACACAAAGTACAAGTTGTTGAGTTAAATTGTTAGATTGATAATGCCCTTGCAAGACGAAACGCGTCTCAAGTAAATTAAACTAGTAGAATTAAAAAACAAGTATTTTATTTTCCCAAATGTGACTATCATTACATTATGTTATATATTAATTATGTAAGGTATGTCATGTCATGTCATATACAATCATTATAACATTTATCACAATTGTTTTAAATGAGCCATTTTCCCCACCTCTATAATGATGATCTATTTGGTTTCCAAGATCTATTATAGTTGGTATCAAAAGAACATAGACTCGAGAAACACGGCCCAAAATTGAATAGACTTATTGCGAATCTCTTTTTTGCCTACATTTTTCTGTCATAAAATAGCATTTGAATTAATAAAATCATCAAAATGCAACGTTAGACTTATTATTAATTCTTCTTATTTGTAAGAATCTTTCTTTGGATATTGTTTATTTATTATCATAATTTAATTGGTCTTCTCAGACAGAAAATGTAGAAGCGGCCCTGGACAACACCTGGATAGTGTCGGCGCAGAGCCCCGTCCAGATAGTCCTGCTGGCAGCCGAGGCCAAGAGACGAAGGGTTAAGGAAGAGAATAAAGAATCCGAGCAGAGAGAAGATGGAACAAAAATAAAAGCTGAGCAGGAAGCTGTAAAAACAAATCACGACTCGAAGAAACAAATTTCTCAGGAAAATGACTCACTGGATTGTAGAGTGAAGAGTCCCGATGAAAAGAAATTAAATTCTTCTGAACACGACATAGATCCCCTGACTGTGCACGGTCCATACCGGGTACATCTGAGAGATCAGCTGGTGTCCTATTTCGTACTCTCGGGCCCTGTAACAATCAGGCCTAGAGAGTTTGTAGATATAGATGGTAAATATATTTTTATCTATTGACTTATTAATTTAAACTTGCCCTATAGTGATCTTGCTGGTTGCTCAATGTTACGTTTCCAGCAGTCAGAATTTAAGTTTTTAAATTTTAAAGATCTCTTTGCCTCTTTGCAAATGCTATAATGTTGGATGCAATCTGAATTGATATTTTGATTTGTGTTACATATTCAACAAAAAAATATATAGATAAATACATAGTACAGGTTGAAAAGAATGAATCGATGATATTGTTAAGATAAACCAGATAAGATCGGCCAGTTTTTGTCTTAACAGTTCTAGGCCACATCATCCAGTCCACCCACTGAGTATATTGCTTTAAAATTCTACAAAATAACAATTCTTTTCACTTGTTCTATGAGAACAAAGATTCGGAGTAGCGACATACCCTGGTCCCAACAGTTACATAATGCATTTTGTCAAACTGTTTTATTCATGGTGATAAATTTGTTTCCAGTTTGGAATATGGAATTTTTGACTTGTTCTACTAATTATGTGACATCTTGCACTTAATGCATTGGCATGGAATGCAGATTCTGCGGCAGTGCAAGAATTGAAGTACCATACCTTAATCCAACTGACACTTATTTTAATTAATTTCTTGCAGATGTAACCAAGTTACGGATCCCCAGTCCATACGGATCTTCAACTGTCCCGGTCCTTCAGCCCACAGTACATGAACAAGATGACGGAACTATCTTGGCAGTGTGTGCGACAGGTGAACAAACGCTCACGAGTGTCTATACTTAATGTTATTTCTTGCTTCCATCGATTTAATTTCAAATGTGTAGTTCTATAAATTCTGATCCAACCCTAATTTGATGACAGTATATTTCGTTATTATTATGTATAAAACAAAGAAATGAATATCCAATATGTTAATCATAAGATTAGTTGGGTCGGTCCATTAACCCTTGGCAGAGTCAGGATAAATCAGTAGACATTACAGGACAGGCGATATCAGTTGTAGAAATAAAAATTAGATTGTAAGTAGTATGACAGTGTCAAAGAGACTGAGTACAGTGAAATGGGGCCTCCGATCTTTGGCGGTGCGTTTAACTTACCGGGCAACATATTCGAGTCAAATCACATATGTTGCCGCACTGACTGGAGTTGTCGCCTCCGTCTTAAACAGAGGACAAGAGATACCTCTGCTAGCGCTGATGGGGGCCTACCGAAATGTCGTGCCGCCCTCCCGGTACCTGCCAATTTAGCCACCTACCCAACCTAGCGGTGAATGAAGACGATATAGGAGCTTTCGCTCATAAAACGGTCCTGGGTAAGCAGAGGGTCGCCATTCATTCACTATAAATAGTATGGCACAGTCGACTTGTAGAAGAAAATGATTTTTCTCAGCTGCTGTCCTGACCTGCTGAATTCACATTCAGAGTACAATTATCATTGAGTGCAGCATTTAAATGCATGCAAATTTAGAAATAGTTTAGTACTGCGTAACATTTATCAGATAGGTTTTATATTTTCAAAAATCATTATGTTTTGTTTATTCAGTCATTCGATAACAATATTTTGCTATCATCCTGAGTTTAATTATTTTGCAGGTACTTCATCACGAGACTCCCTCCTGTCATGGATACGACTGCTGGAGAAGCACAGCAATCCTGACCTGGGGAATCTTGGAGTAGTTTTCACTCTTCTCGCTCCTCCATCAGAACTGACTATCAACATCACAGATCCAGTCAAAGCTGAATGAAAGAGTTTTTTTTTTATTAATTTAATTTACAAAATAGAAAATTGCTTCTGAAAATCTGGTGGGACGATTAACATCAAATTTGTCTATTGTGCGTATGCCGGTGGATGCGCTCTAATGTTCATTGCTTTGGTAAAAATGTACAAAAAATTTGTAATTAGTTCTTTGTTTACTGTAGAAATTTGAAAGTGGATGTCGATCTTGGTGATTGATTGCGAGCAGACTTATCCTGATATTAGAATCTTGATTACACAAGACATAAACATTGCCAGCATCAACAATACCTAACAAAGCAAGTAAAGTGGCTTGAATTTTATTATATACGAGTACATCTGATGACATTTGGAATCTTACAAATAAGCATTGTTTCCACAAAGACTAATCAAGACTCAAATGAAAACTTGGTTTAAAGATTTTTGACTTCACAATTATTTTGAAATACACCCAACTATTTGCAATATCTTAACAATCATGTTTTGATTGTTATTCAACAATACTTCATCAATTGTCAAGTCCTCAGATTTAATAGTTAACTTATTAGTTATCTTGAAACAAAAACATTAGAAACGTTGTCATTTGACAGTTGAGTGTTTGGATAACAATATTGTTATTTTCAGGATAGGCTAGGATGACAATGGTTCTTGAAGAAACCCTCAACAAATAAACAAGGAATTAATAATTTATTCTTACATAAATTTCAAAGCATTGTAGATCTCATAATAAAACAAATAAAGACAAAAGCAGCAGTAGCCAATTAATTTACACTTTATTCATGCAATTAACTTTCTCAGTCCTTCAAATTATAAAGGGTTTCTAGGAGTAAAGTAGCTTAAGGACCAGTTGTGTGATCAGTAGTAACTTTTTACTGACGCCTGTCAAATTTACTATTGTCAAAGCATAGATGGAGATGCCTATAGGTGTGATAAATAATCATGACATATGATTTATTTTATGCATTATATATGGATTTTTTCACCTGGGCGTTCGAAATCTGTTTCTTTGGTGGTGAAATTTTTTCGTATTATGTGCTAATGTATATTAAACAACAAAATCATCATCGAACGAACTCTCAATCACTAAAATAGCAGGATATTCAATGATTAATTGTCGTATACTGTAACTTTCAAAGTATCAATAACAGCTGTGAAGAGTCTGCCATATTTTACTATCGGATATCGAAGAGTAAAAGAGTAAGAAGAAGTAAAAGTAAGAGTAAAATAACTTTACTACGAGATGTACTTTTGAGAAGTAAATATTTTTTACCAACAATCAAACAACTCGTTTTTGCAATTTTTTTTACTTTAGTAACATTTTTTGCTAAAGTAAAAAGTTACTACTGATCACACAACCGGCCCTAAGAATGTCGTAATCAATCAGAATAAAACCATTAGTTTTATGGCTGGCAGAGACCTCGATCAGGACTCTATTTCCATCAGGATGGTTAAAACAATTTGTACATAGACTTCATGCCATTTAATTGAAAATTATATTTTATTTTATTTAAATGGTTAATGAATGCAATATGTTTAAGTTCTATATATATATTACATATAATAAAATGTTATTTAAATAATGCTGTTTATAATTTTAAAATAGAGAGTATCAATAAAATGCATCAAAAAGTATAAAAAATATTTATTATTCCTTATAAATAATTATGTACATTTTACAGACTTCACTTGCATATTAGATAAATTAATTCTATGAATAAATATTATGTTACATAAGTACAAGAGAACAAATTCTGGGCTTGGCCTCGTGATTGGACTAATTACATTATTACTGCTGATTTGCTTTAGTGCTCGGATCTGTGCAGGCTTAGATTCGCAACTGTCAGCCTACAAAATTATCTCACAGATTTAGAAGATCAACATGACATGACTGAAGAAAAAAGGAGTTGAATGTACCAAATGATGGTCAAACATATTGAAAAGAATTCACGCTAAGAGATCATTTCACACAATATAAATTGCTTCTAACGTAATGAATACGGATGGGGATTCCAACATTGATTGTAATATTAAAAACTCAGGACAAGTGTTGCCGATTTACTCCGCGGACGGGAGATTCTTCTCTGGAACAAGCGATAGAGGTTAATGATTTTTAAAAATTATTATAAAACTATAAATATATATTTTTAAAACATTGTATTTATCATGTTGATAATGCAGTACAAAAGACATTTATCAAATGTAAAACCATTGAAAGCTGTACACATCCTGTCTCTTGCGATAAAACGTATCAGTATTATGTGTTTAGAATCATATGGGCATGACATTAAAAAATGGCAATATAAAAAGAGTTAATCTATATATATAAAGAAGAGTGTCTGTTGATTTGTTTATTTTTTATACAAATCTACAGTTTTATAACAAGCTTGATATTTTTCACACTTCACCTTTAAAACAAGAGGAAGGTCGCTGTCACATGAGATTTCGAAATACCACCCCCATCCCCTTTTGTCACGGCTTAAAGCAGAATTTTGGTACTTGATGAAATTTTGCACACTTGACCTTCAAAATAAGAAGAAAATTACTGTCTTACTAGTATTGAATAGTTATGGATAAACTGGATATTACTAGGAGTGAAGAACGACAAACTCCCAAGTACTCATTAAATAAATAATCTAATTAAATGTTGTCTCAGCTATCTCACTAAATGATGAATTCTTTGAATAATATTTTTACACCGAGTGATGTCCATCTTATGTTGGCAGAATTTTAAATGGTAACTGATGCTGGATATACACTGTAAAAAAAAAACAACCATTAATAAATTAATATTATTAATTGATTCTTAATTTGGCCAAATTATTATACTTAATGTAACATGTGCACTTCGTCGCTATCACTATTGGATCTGTATTTGAATATGTCATAGTGTCATAGCCAGTAAGAAAAAATACCAAAGTAGCAAATATGTTAAACGTGTTTTTAATATTTCTAGGTTTAAGATTACTTAAATGTTTTCTCTTTTATATATTCAATAACAGTACGCTAATATATATTCAATTTGAAATGAAGTGTACAGTAAGAAAAAACATATATTAAGCGAAATAGTATGAATTTTCCGACTAGCAAGTATATTGACTATCTGTCATCTTGCATAGTCAATCATCTGTCAAATATATGTTTGTAATGTTCACGTTTGTTCAGTAATTATTTATAAATGTAAACATGATCTTAATTTTTTGAAAAATGTTTTTAAGTAGAATATATAATTCAAAGTTGATATGTAAGAACGCTTTTTGTACAATTGACTGCACTAGTAGAAAAGCAGTCAGCTATCGCCAATTGCTTGCTGCTAGGCCTAGCGGGTGGCTATTACGGCCACTTTGCAGCTGATAGTGGACGCTACGTAGCCCGTGGTGACCGTTACGCGGCCAGGGCTTCCGTAGAATCTATATTTCAATGCGGAATTACCTTTACCAATATAATAAGTCACCACTGTCCACGTAGCGGCCGCTATCAGCCACAAAGCGGCCATAATAGCAATAGTACTAGTTGAAAATGTTCAGCTGCATGTGCCTAATCTCAACCATGTCAGAGATATGAGCATTTAAAAAAAGTCATAGTTATGTAATTATTTTGGCTAATTGAAATATTTTATTGATTCCAAATGATATACATATATTGAATAGAAAAATAAAAGATCTTCGAACTCAGAACGGCCAGACTGTTTTTGGTTAGAAGCAAAGGTATAGATTAATAATGGGCCAACTTTGCAAATATTTATTTCCAAGTAGACTTAACATGATTTGGAAAAAATTTCAATTTCACGGTAAGAATTTGTACATATCCCTTGAACATTTTCACTAAACCTGTTACACCCTGTACATCATAAAGAAACAACTTGTCCATACTGGTAAATGCAGAATAAGCTAAGAGGCGCTGATTCATATTTTAAAATATAAATACTCAATTTCACTCACTTTATCCAAATATGTCATTTTAGCGTGAGGGCAGATATCATTCTTCATATTGACGATGAAGCTTCCGGACAAACTCTTATTTTTATCAATTATTTTCCCAATATTCTCCATCAGAAGGTCCACGGATTCCTGACTATTGAGATCACCCTCCAGGACAGTCTTGAACCGGAAAGCCATGTATTGATCGCTGGATGGATCTGTCTTCACATAGAGACATCTGTGGGCAAAATAAAATTTGAAAATATCAAATCGGTCACAATTAAAATGAGGATAAGATTGGAGAGTTATTCTACACAACCTACTTTACGTGTGCTCAAATACCTGTACTGGGAAGAGGTCCGACCGGGCTGCCAGTGCGGGGAGAGGATGAGCGCCAGGAAGGGGGTGGGGCCCAGTGCCCCCTGCATGTCTCCCTGCGAAGCCAGGTCCTGGGCGGACGGCCAGGGAGGGAAAAGAGGATGCGAGTGGTGCCAGCCCAGAGGCTCCAGCCCGCAGGACCACAGCCATTGCGTACCTGCACTTTGAGATACTGCAATACAAAATAATATCTAGAAGCGCTCGGTTTGATTAGAAAATAAATTATATTAATTCCGCATGCCAAAATTCCAATTTTTAACTCCATTTTAAAAAAACTAAATACGTTTAATAATTCCGACTTTTCAAATACGAAAACTGTACAAGTCCACATCTTAAATCACGACACAACTTACAACGCAATCTATCATTTTTTTAATGTAACATTGAACCATGAAATGACCTCACCTGGACACATATCGCAATGAGTACCGCTATTGTCCAAGCTGTCACAAGGCACGTATGCGGTAATGGAAACTATTTGATTGACCTGGTCATACTTCCCCCCCAACAAACCCATAACTTCAGCTCTAGAAGTGTGAGCGTGGAAGTCCATCAGTATCAATGCTGACAGCGATATGGTCACCCGATATGGGGCCTAGAAGAAAAATCATTAAATTACTGACTTATTATGGCCAATTTTGATCAGCCAATGTTTCCAGGCGAAGAATACTCACAGGGTGATCTTGGGAGAAACTCCTGCAGTAGATGAGGTTTGTAGGTTTTTTTTTTACACACCTCTGCTGTTTGGGTTCAGCTACCACCTCGTGGATTTCACCGAACTCACCGTGGGTTATTGTGTAGCCACCGTCTCCATCCTAGCAGAAAAAAAAATAATCAATATTTTCAAAATCTACATTTCATAATAATATTTATTTACAACGGATCAGCATCCACATTTTCCTGCAATTTGCATTAAAATTTACCCATCCCGTTTCAGTATTATATAATACAGTACCGCCAACATGCGACACACAAAAAACATTCCCCACAATTTACGCACTTTCAGTGGACAAAATGTCAAACTGATGTGTATTGTTGTCGCAGGCTAATATTCCGCATACATATCTGTATCTGACACTATTGTCTTCTAAACAGAGCAAAATACTATGTGAGTATGAAACAATCGGATCACAAAACAAATATCTGTCACAACCATTTTGAAATTGGTTTATTGATAGATTATTATGTAGGCATTTGGATACTTTTTGATTGATCTCAAAACATATTTATAGAAATAACAATAATTATCAACATGAAGAAACTAATACGATTTAAATAAAGTAAAAATAAAACAACATTTGATTTTTATGACAAATTGACTGAAGGAGTTGCGTAAATAGTTTCTCTTCGCAACATTTTCTCTTGTACTAGATTAAAGATCCATCAAATAAAATAAAAATGCCGTTCACCATCTCTATGGGTAGTTCAATAAACTATTTCATTTTCCATCAGATCATTCAATACGCATTGTTGTGTTCCACAATATTATTATGATATAAGTCAGAGGACAGACAGTGTTGTACCCGGTGGAATCAACAGGCCAACAAGCCACCCACCCTAAAGCCCGCTGGACTGATGAAATCATCCAATTTTGCAAAAATACGTGCCAACGAATAACGGTGAACAGAGAAAAGTGGGAGACACTCGGGAAGGCCTTCATTCAGCAGTGGTTAGAAAACGGCTGATAGTGATAATTAATGATAAAAACTCGCTTATTTTGAATGTGAGAAAACCAATCGGTTTATTCTCGTCCCTTTCTATTAAAACCTTTCTTTCTAATATAGTTTATGTAAAAATTAATGCACTTTAATATTTAGATGTTAAAAACATATTAACAATTAGTCAGAGTCGTCCTGAAAGAGAATGAAATATGCACAGAATACTTAAATTTATTGAAAGAGAATTAAAACTAACTGACTTACCATCACACCATTTCTCCGCAGGCGTAGACAGAAAGGATAGAGCACCACTCTTCTGTCCTGACACACAATTCTCACCTCATCCACATTCATACATCTTGTCGTATAAGCTCGCCGATTATTGAGGCTTCTAACAGTATCTGGTCATGCCAAGTCTTCGGCGGATGTCCTCTATTTCTGGTGCCGTCAACGCTTGCATAGTTTATCTTTCATACTATTTTCTCCTCATTCATCCGTTCCATATGACCAAACCACCAATTTCTTAATCTTACTCACTATGCTAAGATCAGCTTTACGTTCTCTCCTTATTTCTTCACTCTGTCATAAATAGATTTGCTAAATATACGCCTAATAAATCTCATATCCACAACATTTAGTCTACTTTTGTACTTCTACTGCCAGCTCCAGGCCTCACCTCCATACATCAGTGTCGGTACCGGACTCCATTGTGTTCCGCTAGTCTTGCCTCGGTTGACAAGTCCCCATTGGATGTCGGCTCACTTTGTTCTTTTTGATATCTTTCTTAGCCTTTTCGTTTCTATCAAACATACTTCCCAAATACACAAACTAATCTACTTGTTTCAAACATTAATTACTTACAAGTATTTTGCACATTGTCTTGCTTTCCTCCTTCTCGAATAACATCACTTTCAGCAATATTTGAATATGTTCAAGAACACACAATTACTGGATTTTTACGTATAAAGGCACTGTTATTAAATAAATATCAGATATCTCATAGAGACGAAGTTATTTTATTATACATCACTTTCAACTTGTTGACATAATAAGGTTGCTTTCCTTGCACACATCGTACATTCTACTCACTAGAGCACGCACGCAAACAAATCACCAACTTTTGCTCCTATATTCATACATTCCAGTTCCTTCACACAATTATTTACATACAAGTGTTCAATTTGGAATCCATGGAAACATTACACAATATGCACAGAATAGTTCAATTTGCAAACTGGAAAAGTAAAGGAATAACACTTTCCCCAATTTTACAATACTTTAGTTCAGAATACAGAAATGTTAAAATCAATGAAGTGAATTTCTGCATCATGCAATCAGCAAGGTGGGTGCTGAATTTCCTCAAGTAAAAATTTCAGAGTTAAAACACATTGGAGCCTGAACCTCAGCCGATTGTTTGGAAGTGTTTAAGAGGAAGGAGAGATGAATAGACAAACTGGAGAAACATTGAACCAAGCATCGAGGGGATTATGTTGAAAAATAAAATACAACTTCAATCAGATTTATTTTGTTTTCACTGTCATTCTGGAAACTTTTCAATCTGTCCTCGTACTATGATTAAATTGAATAATTTAAAATCATAACTTACAACCACAATTTTCTTTTTACGCTGTCTGGAGGGATCCATTTTGATATTATCTTCAGTGGTCTTAGCTTTAGACGAAGATGCAGACGTTGGATTACTTGAAGAGGACGGAGTGTTTCTCATCAGCAGCATACTCAATGGTCTGATGTACGAAGTTTGCTCTGCAATTATATGAACCAGTTGGAGTAAGATTATTGGACAGAAAACATAGCAAGGATGTGACCAGAATGTGTACCCGAGCGTGTAACACTCAGATCCAGCAAATAAAAAATCTTTGCGAGTAAAGACTGAATCTGCAGGGAAAGCTGGTACCGGTGCCAGCAGAAGACTGAGATGGATGGAGAAGCCTCTCAGCAGCGTTGAACACCCGACTCACTGATGAAGTATTGGTGTAAGATTATTTGAATGCAACAACTGTTAGGCAAATTGCAGTATGATTTTTAACATTTAAAAGCAAGTTCAATTTAGAAACAAACAATTAAAGTAGTAACCTTTGGTGTTGACACCAGCTATCGTTAATTTTTACACAAGAGAAATACTTATATAGGGATGTTGAACATTGATACTGTCACCCTTGTGGAAGGTATCATTTTCATCAATTATCACATGTTCTTCTTCTAACAATAACAGATATATCGCACAAATGTTATGCCATGTTGGACTACATGAATATCATATATTTTAATGTCAAATAGTCTATGACGAGTCACCGGATAGCAAAGATGCCGACTTTGCTAATTTTATGGATAAATCAAACAAAACGTTCCAAAACAGAATCTAACGGAAGAACAATATCAAAGTTTTCTTATGTGAGAAAAGACCAAACACCTACTAGTTGGAGAATATTTATAAATAGTTATTTTGGGAAAATATTGATACAATAACAATTTAGACAAAGGTAGCACGGACCACAGCCAAAGTTGATGGCCCCCAGTTGCTCTAGGACCGAATGTATGCGGCCGATGCAGTTGACGTCTCCGCAGTTGCGTAGGCCGTGCCTTGCCGAGGTTTTGGTGAGGTACTGCGGGCAGCACTGACGCCAGCTCGATATTAGATGTGCGCGAATCAGCGCATAGCGGTCTGGTGTTTTTGCCGGGCGGCCTGAGAAGAATTTTGAAAAAGAAAAATGCACAAATTGAAGAGTTCAGTCAAATAATGGTAATAACTTTAGCGGAGACAATAAAAGTCATTCTTAAATTAGTGAAACACCTTTTTTGCCCGGAAGTAACATAGACTGTTATTCTGTCAAACTTTTATAGCAGTGACATTACTTATGTCATTGTTTTCTGTGAATATTATTCTTCATTATGGCCAAATCACCCAGTTTCACTTAATATGACGGAATGTTAATAGGATTATTAAAACATGAAAAAATTAATAAGATAGTTTAGAATGCAGCAGTATCATAAACAAAACTGTAACGAGCCAATGTGCAAATGTAACAATAAATAAAACCATGAACGCAACTGCGACACAGACCGTTGTTCCAATTATGGAATTCACGACTCCAGCTGTATAAAGTGGCGTAGCAACGACATCTGTGGGTTTCTGTAGGAACTTACTTAACCCTTAGGCTGCTTTATAAATACGCATCAAGTGACATCCCTGCGCAGGACTGTTTTCGTAAATTCTGTTGTAGGACACTTTTAAAATGACATTTACTGATAGACAAATGCGCCTTGTATCTAATTTATCACTTGAGATCTTCAAATCATTAATATAATGTAAATAAATACTAAACAAAGATGATATCGATATTACGTTGCATTCTTTCCTGCTGCCAGTGACTCACACGTGCGTATTGTTTATATGATATAGACACTTACCCGGCGTGTTGATTTTCAGGCCATGCGTCGATATCTTAAACACGCACTTACACATTAGTATTCTTTGTTCCTTGTTATTTAATAAAAGATATTGAAATGCAATATACTCAAAAGTTTTATTTTTCATGGTATGTTCTAAAGCACGGCCACACACACAATGTTATATTACACACTGGGCATTTATATTGGGACATTTTTCTTTTTTTGGAAGCAGCGCAAACTCGACAGGCTCTCTGTAGTTTTTTAGATTCATTGTTCATAATTGTTTCGGGCATGTGTTTTGCTAATAGCCTAGCAGTAAGTCATAATGGTGTATCGTGTGAAGAGTAAGAATGAGGCACAGATCGGGGAGTCATGTGAAACATTTATAATAATTGTCATATTACTGCTAATTGATAATCTGCTAAACTAACATTTTTATTAGTTACCATTTTATAAGCAATATGTGCATTTAATAAATATAAGTCAATTATATGTAAGGCCACTTTTTTATACTATTTAATTGTTTTTCGCAAGCAACTTAAACTGCTCAACATCATGTCCACTTTATCTACAGAACCCATACACTTATTGTAGTCAATGACGCACTTAGGTTTTACAATTGGCTGTCGCGTTTTCCAATGTATCTTTCCGGTCATTTCCAAAGAGTCTGAGAAGTGTAACATACGAAGCAAAATTTCATAACGATCTCTGGCCATGATTTTGCCAAAAATAGTACTGGCGAGCAATGGGTCGGTGGACCAGTGTTCCTCGATAGTTAAATGTCTGTTTCTGGTCATTAACATTAAAGTCGCAAAAAACTTCTTCGATGGATGTGTCTACCCATCTACGAAGTCTGGATTTTTGAGACGGTTCCTGTTTGGAAATAGTAGCTAAGTAATATTTATTAGTTTCCTCTACTATTTTTGTCATTATTTCTTTGTTTAAGAAATATGTGATTGAAGGAACATAAAATGTTCTGTGTATAATTTTCTGGGCTAATCTGTCGTGTATATCTGACCTTTCAGGCCGACGTTTCGGAACCCATTGAAGGGTCCATCATCAGGCCTGATATGATGTATGACTGTTAGTGTTATGGTTAAGTACTGGCTTGCAGTACCGTGTCGAAAACAGATGTTGTGTTAAGTGAGTAGTGTTGTGTTATGTTAAGTCCCATCTACTGTCGGATCACTATCTGTGAGGGCCCTTCGACTTCTATGGTTTTGAAGCGCCGGATACTACGAGGTTTTTAATTTTAGGCCATCATTCCTATTAATGTTCACTGAGTGTTTATATATTTCAATTGCTTCTTTAACCAGACATGCATGCATATTAGCCCAGAAAATTATACACAGAGGATTCTGAACAGCCGTGCAAACCTAAGTACACATAAAATGTTGTTCAGTCAAAAACCCGATTTCGCAAAAAATGTAACATAGACCGTTATTCAGCCGAACTCTTCAATTAATATTGTAAATTTCTTCAATACATATATGACTGCAGCATTTTGCAGGCGCTAATGGCACAGAACTTTATGCTGATGTAAAGTATCGATAGCTCGACGCAATTCAGAATTGTCAGCAAAAGTAATGACGAGCCAATAGAATTTATTATGGCATAATGTATTTAATCTGTATATTTCTAGCAAGGCTGAACATACTGATGATCATGTCATTTTAATAATGTACATAAGAGTATAAAATCTCCAACATCAACACAATCCTATATTATAAACATTTATTTTTTCCTTTTTTTTCATCTCAAAACCAAACGAAATCTGATGGACATTTATGATTAAATAGTATCAACATATTTTTTTTTAATTATTCCCAAGTTTTCATGGTTTTTTCATGAAAATAAAACTCGGAAAAAGCTGGCCAGTGGAAGTTTAAACTAAGAATTTTGACGGCAATATGATAATATGATGTTTTGACCAGGAATTTTTTGGGCAGCAAACACTTTAAAAAAAACTTTATTGTTGATTTTTGTAACAATATAAATAAATCAGCTATGTATAAAACTTACCTTCAAAGAAATCTGGACATAGAAACTTTTCCAAGTGGGTTATTTCTACAGGGTTCACAGTGTATTCTTTCTTGGGAGTTTCCAAACTAAGAACCAAATTCTTCAAGGACTCCGGGATGACCAGAGGCTTCGCAATTGTCTCTTCAACTTTCACACTAGCCAAACTTTCTTTTATATCTATCTCTTCCTTGAGTAGGGAAACTAAATCTCTGCGGTCTGAATCTGGAATGGCCCGATCTCCGGATGACAAAATAGATTCTGTTTTAAAGAATTTATCATTTTCTTGGACTTTTGGTTTGAATGGAAGTGGACTATCTCCATCACTGTCAACATCTATGTCAATATCACTATCCGCATCAGAATTTGTGTTTTTCTCTATTTTTATCTGAAAAACAATTCAATTAGACATTTTCAACATGAAATATAATGTATCTTCATTTTCCAAGTATAACCTTATCAATGTACTAGCTGTAATGCAACTGTCTTGCAATTTTCAGAAAATATGTAGGTATTTCTAACAAAAATATATTCATTTTATCCTGAACAAAAGTTTTTTTTTGGGAAAAAAGAATACAACCAAAGCATGATAATTCTGAAGAAACTTTATTATCATCTGATGACCACGAAAACCTATTTATAAGGGATGGACTCAAAGCAACAATAATGGAAAGAAAACTTCACATACAACTTGCTCTCCTTTGCTAAGCGGCAAAGCTTGCCCGGAGCCAGTCACAATCTGCATGAAGGTAGTTGCTTGACTAGTGTCAGCGGCCAAACTTTGTTTGGAACTTTTCTTTTTCACCGAGTTGATACTTCTTTGTCTTTTCTTGTTCAGCAACTGATTGAAGGCATCTTTCTTATTCATCGTCAGAGAAATATTGAATTTAGACTTCTCCACTGGTACATCTAGACAATTAAAATCATTTGGTTTCAATTTCTTCTTGTTCCTCTCACTGCCGATTAAGGGGGTGTTTTTTTTAGATTTAGAACTTTTATTTACATCCAAATAAAATTTCTTATCCATAATATCTGAGCTAAAAGAGTTTCTTTCATAATATTTACTTATTTCAGACTCACTGGCTTTGCGGTCCCTCGAGTTAGAGGTCGGTTTTGGAGGACTCCGGGAGGAATTTTCTCCTTTTAATATCACATTAGGAGAAACGGCTTTCATAGATTGATTATTAGATTTTTTTAATAAACTCCTATTAGTATTTTGATCAGAAAGAAATGTTTTACGAAGTATACTTCTAGGATTACACTGCGAAACAGATTTTGCAGTATTCTTTTTGGTCTTGAAATTAGGCACCGTCGGCACGGCAGTGCTGACCATACCGATTACTTCTTCAATAGAAGCTGGAATCTCATTGTCCGTCAATATTTCTCCATAGACCACCTCATCGGAACCCCCGTTTTGATCATCGGGTGATACCTGATGAGGTGTGCTGTTATCAGTGGGTTCCAGATCTAATTGAATTCCATATTCGGTTGCTACAAATAACTGAACTTCTTGAGGAGTCTTCGATCCCAAAAAAACTGATAAACGGTTGTTATCTCGGCCATAAATTTCCTGCAAAAAAATTATGTTATGGAAAATATTCAAAATCTTTATTGAAGTCTGGGCATAAGTTATATAAACGAAAATAATAGAATTTCATAATTACAAGTCACTGTACGATAAGCAGCAAGTTTGGTCATTCATACTAATGATGGTAACAATCATTAGTGATGACTTTGTATTACTCTGGATGAAATGGAGTAAAATCATACTCATTCAAATTTAGTATAATGTATAGTATAATTAAGTATAATGAAGGGCAACATTTTTACATTAGCGCAAAATATAAGGAGAAGATAATTAAATTCTCACCATTCCTTTTTTTAAAAGTTCCCTCTCGTACACAGTCCAGTCTGAGCTAACGTGGCTAGTAGACGGGTGACACTCCTCGTCACTTAAATTGTCAGTCGGATTGCTAGACACATCAGACTTTCTGTATAGAGAAATTTTTGAGTTAATTTTAACAATGAACTTTAATTAGGAGGATCAAAGAAAAGAGAAAAATTACAAAAAACGTAAATAATACTTCTAATTCTATCCCTTATTCTTCATTACACTATGTTTAATACCTAATACTATTTCTATTGATAATAAACAATTATAATACTTACAAATGACCATCTTCTTGTGGTGGATTATCATACCAACAGGCTGTGGTAGCTGTGTCCAGGAGCCATTGTGGATGCACCGAGTAGTCACACTTTAGGAGCTCGGAATAAGTCGAATTTCTAAAAATTACATTTTTATAACATAGGTCATAAAAGAAAGACATATAAATTCATGAAATTAAAACAACACAATGTCAACAAAGCACAAGTGCTCAATGTCACGTATCCAATACCAGAAGCTTTATGAACTATTACATAATTTGCGAGCGCCAAACTTCACTGAAGGTAACGATTATTTGTTTACCTTTTCAAAATAACATAACCTGTTTGACAGTTGGTTAAAGATACACCCCTAAAGGATTTAAATACAACAAAGGTTTAATTAGATGTTACGATGCATTTTGAAAACAAAGAAACTGGCAAATATGTATATTTGCACAACAAAAAGCTTTAATTCCAAAATTATACAGCTACAGAAATAACGCAAGCAAAGCTCAAAAAAGTATTAACAAGATTAAGTATTAATGATTTTTATTACATATGAATACTAACATAGCTCTTTCGCTCTTATTTAAACAGCCATCCAGAGAAAAATCACCCAATATATCTATTTCGTCGTCCTCCGCAGCCATTGTTAAAATTTGTTATTTTTTTATGTGACACATTGCACGTCAAAATGTGTGTTTGTATCCTAGAAATGTAACCTACTCGGTAACATATTTAGATATCTAGCAACATTTTTATGATTTTAAAAGAGAAATGCCATAGATAAGAGAAATGTGGAGAAATCATAGATAAGGAGAAATGTTTGCGCCTGTTTGCGTCACTAGTCACTACATTATCTCGTATTATGCAAGAGAAATAAATCTTTAAAGTACGTTATTTTAAGAACTATTTTTGATTTTTATGTTACATATATACACTTTTTATTGGTGATCTTTCTATGGAAATCTGAGTAATTGTTTTGACTTTTGACATTAAAATTATTTTTTCGTTCGCACTTCGCACAATTTTTGGCGGTTTTTCCATTATATGTTGTAAACAATATTTACTTTTATTTCTCAAAAGCTAATGTAATGTAAATAAATATTGGCTTAATTTACCGTTCATAAAAATAATATGTACTGAAAATCTTATGAATGCTTAAATGTTTAACATTTTCTCTGAAGACCCGCAACACGCAAAAGTTAAATGTTTGGAAGTTTTCTAAGTTAAATAATAAAGTGATAATGTCTGAAACCAAAGGCGCAAAATCAAAAAAACGCAACGCAGCTAAAAAAGATGACGAAAATGTTAAAAAGAGTAAACCCTTGGAGAAAAGTGTCGTGATTAAGTGTCTGAAAGATATGAGATCTATTTTTGAATGCATTGAAGAAAAACCAAAACTGGGTGTACAAAATAAAAAAGTGACCAAAAATATTTCTGAAAATTTAAATTTACCCGAAAAGAAGGTTCTTATAGAGTCCTCAATTAAATCAAGGACATTGACAGCAAATAAAAGTATGGGAACAATAAAAAAAACAAAAGGTAGTCACATGTTACCAAAAAGAAATGCAGCTAAGAATTATCCAGCTAATTTATGTCATTCAACAGAAAAAGATTCAAATAATATTAATGATGGCGAATCGTCACCCAAAAAGTTTAACAATTCAAAAAAAGTTAAAACAGAACTCATAAAACATGAAAATATTGTAAGTGAATTTAAATCAGAAACAGTTAAAATAGAAGAGGAGGCACATTCTCCAATAAAAAAAGATCCTCCATCACCAAGTAGAAGAGTGCACATCAAATTGGAGTACGATGAAGTTAAAACAGTAAGTAATAATTGTGTACATATATATATATATATAATAACATAATGTTTCCACAAATACATGAGGGCGAAACAGAAAATATCCACAATGGATTTTTCTATATTCTGATGGCTGCGCTTCTAGTTGGTTATATATTTTAATCTCAAATGGCCAATGTTCATGTTCTTCTAACAAAATTAATATGATCGACATTTTGTAAATTGATGTTGCACAGAGGCTCTAGTCCATCAGGAACTCTGCTCAGTATGGGAACAATGATTTATCGTGAAGAAGCTGAAAATACCAAAGAATTGTTTTTAGCATGACAGGACTCACCCTCACACTATTAAAACCCCCAGCACCTGAAGCTTTACTGTAGCCCTGATCTCGTTTCTTTTAAATATCATTTCTTCGGCCCACTCAAAGAGGATGTAAAAGACCTCGAACCAATTGTACTATGAGTAAATAGGGTCTTCTGTATATGTTTCCAGGAAGAAAAGATAGCAAACACCACAGATTGGCGACCAGAAAATTGGGAACTAGTGTTGGATAACATTAGGCAAATGAGAGCCGGAGGGGGAGCTCCAGTTGATGATATGGGATGTGACAAGTGCTCCGATCCAATGGCACCTCCTCAAGTAATGAATTGTTGTCAAAAATTGTATCTATATTTAACTTTGTATAAACCAGCGTGTATCTTCATCAGTATCGAAACCGGTTGACGTAAAAGTAACTCACAGTGTTCTATGCAAAGTTAAATATAGATACAATTTTTAATTATGTTTGTCTAACCATAAAGTTAACATTACAAACATGAACAAGAATTGTTGCCATTTTATATTTTTCTGCCCTTTGATTCATTACTATTGCAGTTTAGATTACGCATTATCTAACTTATTTTTGCCATGGATCGAGAAATATATATTTTTATTATTGAAGGGATTTTTTTCAAGTAAAAGAATGCTTATGTCTGCCATATCTATGTACTAAATTGATAACCATAATGAATATATCAGAATCTGAAAATAAATAAAGGTATTGGAAATAACATAATAAACAGAATTCTTCACCACGGCTGGAAACTAGAATTTCACTTTACTTTAACCACAACAATTAAACATTTGGTTGATTTTCTGAACTTTTACGGTTCTTCATAAAATTGTAATTGTTTTGTTTGGCAGCCCTGAATTGTTAAATTTAATTAAATTATGTATTTTTTTAAAAGACAAAAAGATACATTTAATTACGTTAATATTAAAACCGGATATCATTATTATACGCCAATACTCAGGTTAAACAACTATTTAACATTCCAGAAAGCTGTTTGAAGTCTGAACATATTCGCATAAGAAATAATGTAAATTGCAATAATCCGTTCTAGACCCAAAAAGTACTTATAAGAGCAATTTACTTTGACTTCAACTACAAGTTAATAAGCCTAGCATCCATAAATTTTACAAAAACCTAATCATAATTAATACAGCACAGTAGAAGAAATAAAGTGCAAATTTATTCTCACTTACCAGAGTAGTTGATATACGTGGAAGCTGGTGAGGAGGAGAGTTATTATTGTTTGAAAGTAGAGTCCCCTTCCATAAAAACTGCAGATACTTTTCAATTAAACTTTGCACTTTCCCCACAGGCCAGTAAATGAACAGACATGAAATAGAGTGTACATATAGGAGAGGGGTTCAGAACATTAGTTGTGGGACGAGGTGCATTCTACACACATTCTTTGTGGAAAAAAATCTGATAGTTTATGACACATTTATGCAATAGTAAAAGTATTTACTCTTCGAAAATTAAATCTTCGTAATATTTCTAATTTTTAATTATTTTTTTCGTGATTAGCTTTGTGGAAATCCATTATAATAAACTTTTAACAAAATTTATAACTTTTTGAAAAAAAGAATTATTAAAATAAAATACGTTATTTACTTCACACTATACTTTAATTAAAAAATTAAAACTAGAAGATAGACTATCGACTACATGGGGGGGATATGAGAGCGGTGATGGGGAGAGGGGGATTTCAGTGAAAAGTGAAAGTGGCTGTGCGCAGGGCTAATATGGACAGGAGAGGAGATGTAATAGGGGGTGTTTGTATGTCAAGTACATTTTTATTGTTTATACAGTAAAACCTCGTTATTGCGAAATCCAAGGGACCAAAAAATAAAATTTCGTAATAACGAATTCCCACATATAGCGAAAAAATTATTTTTATCCTAATATATGAATATCCCGCTCGCGCTGTAGAAATAAATGTAGCGCGGTTTTAAAAAAGTTTGTAAGTTCCGCAAACAAGACACCCATTGTCAGTTTAATATGGGATATAACATAATAAGGCATTCTGCAAACAAAGGAGAATTTTCTGTATAAAGAAAACTCTGAATAACCTATTTAGTTTTGTTTCAACAGATAAGCGAATTGATAATAATTAAGCAGTTAAATTAAAAACGTTTTACGAAACAATATAAGATAATCTAAAATTCGGCAATATTTTTGGAAATTCCAAAATGTCTTGCACATGTATAACAACATTTAATTTTAACTGTGTTTAATTGTAGAGCCGCTACAAGCATTGAGAGTTTCGCATCGGTCAATCGATCTTCATATTTCTTTAAATCGTAGAGAGACAAATTCGGAATCATAGTTTTTTGTCGAAGGTTAATTTTATGACTTATTATTATTTAGAATTATTATGACTTGAAGCCATTTTAGGGTTCCACAAAATATTAAAAAATGTACTTTAAAAAATAAATTACGGAATACTAGTACATATAAATGTCGGTAAACAAACACACGAAAACAATTGTCAAATAAACACATTAACGAAAATGCCGTACGCAATTTTATCGTTCATTGGAATCGATGTAAATGTTCAAAAAGGTGACATAAGTTGACGATAATAATGAAGATAAAAAACCACATTTCTTTTGGCTTTACCTAATACTTGAAAGGCTATTAGAAATAGGCAGATAAAGAATGAAGTAGATTAACTTTATTTTATTTACACGAAGATCAAAGATAATAATGTGCAGAATTGTAGGCATCTCGAACATTGCAAGCGATACCATACACAAAGCTGACGCGCGTATGCCCTAAAGTGTGATTTCGGTTTCGATTTCGGGGGTTTTTATTTTCTCCAGCTGGTCTAAATAAGACTCGTTTTTAGAGGCGTGAACACGTGTACACTTCAGAGCGTGGGAAGGGTATTCTAACCTATTTTGACAATGGGCAATAAATCCAACCTTGGACAAGTGGAGATTATGCCAAATGGCTTTATAAGGGCCTATTATGATCCCAAGAAGAAGTTTTTCAAGGGCGCAGCGGGCCGCCAAAGCAATAAAACAATTGACAAACATGATCGGAAACGGCCGAAATATTTTCGTTGTAAAAATTTTTTTTTTCATTATATATTTACGCATTTTTTCATACGGAACAAAAATAATTTCGTTATACAAATTCATTTTTGTATGAAAAATTGATTGTAGGGAATTAATTTTGAAAAAAATTTCGGTATAACGAGGTTTTACTGTATATATTAATATAAATCTATGTAAACAAGGCGTATTTTTTACATTAATGCATATTATATTGTCATAGAGCTATTTGATTGTGTAAGTGACACCAAAATGAAAATATTGAAACAAGGCATTTTTGTTAGTTCATGTCTATACATTTGGTAGTCTGTGCACTTTCCCCCATTTTGCACACATCTCCTTAATCAGTGCAGTAGAGACATCCTCCCTTCCCTGAAGAAAATTTCGTAGTCATAGTGGAATTGTTTGAAGTATGAGCAGATCGAGGACCACGGTGCTGCCGTATTAACATTGACTTCTCTTAATATTGATGTGAAAAATTAAACAAAAATCTTTTTCTGTTTTTAATTAATCTTAGGATTTTCAACATCATTATACATTTTAAACTTTATTTATATTTTTATATGAGGATAGGTTGAAATAATACTCATTTCTTTTTTATTTCTGATTTGTTAATTTTGATATTTTTTATTGTGATTATGACAGAGTTCTACAAACAATAAAAAAATAAAAAGTTTTTTTTCATGAATGTCAAATAAATGTAGGTATTTAAAAGGTAAGTGTGTAAATAAAATAAAGTTAATCTACTTCATTCTTTCAAGTATTAGGTAAAGCCAAAAGAAATGTGGTTTTTTAATAGTTATAAAGAAAAAATTACAAAAAATATACAATATTTATTCCGAAAGATAATTTCCATTGTTATTTATAATATTTTGCCAATGTCTCTTTTGTAAAATTCATGTGGTTTTGAGTTGAAATTTTATTTTTGAAACAATGTTCCATAGACCAGTGCTGTCAGGAGAATAAGGCAGATGTGGTAAAAGTTCCAAATCCAGTTCCTTTATTTTGTCCTGTGTAATTTTCGCTACGTGCTGTCTCGCATTGTCATGTTGTAAAATGTGTCGTTAATTGTGTGCGATTATTAACTAGGACTGATGGTTTTTTTAATAATTCCACTTTTAACTCTCCAATTGAGTACAATAAAATTTGGCTGTGATGACCAGACCAGGTTTTAATAATTCATAATGAATAACACCCGAAATATCCCACCAGACACATAAAATAACCTTTTTAAGCTCGATGATGGTCAAGGTGTTGAACTGGTGTTTGACTTGGGACTTGGGGAAAGCTATTGTTTTTTTTATGTGGATTGCTATAAAATCCATTTTTTGTCTCCAGTAATAATTCATCTCAGAAATTAATCGGTTTCATACCCGCTTAGCAGCGATGAACAAATTGTCACGCGTTGATCCAAGGCCGACAGCGATAGACTGTGGAACCCAAACTCCTTGCCTATGATTTTTGCCAAGCCTTTTTAAATTATCACAGCCGATCTCTTCTGATAATTCCTTAATGGTTTTGCACAGATCTGATTCTACCAGTGAGTTTAACACGTTGTTATCGATTTTTTGAGGTCTTCCTGATTTCGGTTTATCTTTGGGATTCCTATGACCGTTTTTGAATTGTTCAAAATTACCTCCATAAGTTTCACAAATGCTCTCAGTAGCTTCTTTGGGTTTTAATCCCTTGTGAAATAAAAATAATAAAATACATCGCAACCGCTTCTCCTCGATCTCTGACCTTGACATTTTTACTATGGGTGAAAATGAAAATAATGAAGTGAAAACAGTAAGAGTATGAACAGAGCTACAAAGTGATAATTATGCTGACATACTTCCTCGACCGCGGTTGAAAGCGAATTGACTTTCAAAAATGACATTCTTTTCACTCCTAATACTAACTAATTTTACCATCTCTGTACGGATAAGACTTGTCACCTAAAGGTCAGTATGGAGTTGAGCGCGAAGCAAATTGTCATGCATTGTCTACTGAATTTTGTGCGCAGTACAAAATGCTCAACTGATGCTAATGTATATTTAATCGCCAAATCTTCAAATGTAAGAGCAAAGTTTCAATCCTGTACAAGAACTCAAACAAGTGATGGCTTGATACATATTATTAGGATTTTTTCAGTCTCACCTTGACGAGAATTCAAATTTTTAAACATTTCAGGTGGCTAGATACCAATCATTGATAGCGTTGATGCTGTCCAGTCAGACCAAGGACCAGGTGACCCACGCGGCCATGCAGAGATTACTGGCACACGGCCTGACGATCAACAATATTATTAACACTACAGAAGAACAACTGGGAAAACTGATCTATCCTGTTGGGTTTTGGAAGGTTTGTTTTGTATGATCTTCTATTTGCTGGTACACCATAACACAATAATGCAACTCTCTTTGTGCCAGGCCACTGTAATGATGATCGATTTGTCTATTTGATTATCCAAAATTTTGTGATTATTTTTATTAACTTTCATTAGAGATTAAAAAAAACATGTGTTCATATTTACTAAGAATGTGTAAAATCACAATCAACTATGAACTATTAGTTGAATATTTACCATATTTATATTTGGCGTGAAGCCTCTCTAGTGACAATATTTGTACAGATTTTTTTGGTTCTAACTCTAGACTAAAGCCAAGTATATAAAGAAGACTTCGCAGACCTTGGCTGATGATTATAACTGTGATATACCAGACACGGTAGAAAAACTCTGCAAGCTTAATGGAGTGGGGCCTAAGATGGCACACATTTGTATGAGTATTGCGTGGAACAAAGTCACCGGAATTGGTTGGTAAATCTTTACATTTAATCTATTACATTATTTGGGAAACCATAATTATACAGTAATTGTGAGGTCCAAAATCAAAAGCAGACATGTCCACTTTACCTGTTTTCAAATAAAATGTAACCATTGTACCACACAATGTTGTCACATTTGTAATTATATTGAACATGACCAGTGATCACGGTCACATGACCAAATACTGTTGTCAAATAACAAGCGAATTTAATAGCGTTTTTATACGAAATTCGGTGATACTCGTCTAATTTCGATAGGCTTGTCTTGTATTGTACAATTGCTTTAAATTTGTACATGCCTAAGTAACTCAAAACCATACAAATTAGACATGTCTGATTTTAATCTATACTCACAAATATTAAAATACACTCAATCTGTTGATTTCAATTCCATCATAGTATCAATTGTTAAAAATTCAATCTGTCCAATTAATTAATAATACTGATTAATTTTCAATGTACACATATTTCTATCTTTTAGGTGTGGACACCCACGTTCATCGTATTTCAAATAGAATTAACTGGTTGCCGAAGACAACAAAAACTCCCGAAGGCACCAGGGAAGCTCTTCAATCATGGCTACCATACGATCTCTGGTCAGAAGTTAATCATTTGCTGGTAGGCTTTGGTCAAACTGTGTGCTTGCCAGTCAGGCCTAATTGTGAATCCTGTCTCAACAGAGATTTGTGTCCTTTCCCAAAGAAAGAGGTGAAGAAAATCTCAAGAAAATAGTATTCAAATATTTGTGATGTTAATATTTTACATGCGGTGTGATGAAGCTATCATTTGTTTCTACGGCTGAACCAAGAAAAGAACACAAACATTAACGCAAGATTAAGTTAAACAAAATAGAATTTATTTTAAGTTATTGCAAATCAATGCGACCCCGATTTTATACTTCTTTAGGGACTTGGCAAAAGTGTGGTAAAATAAGGGAAAGTATAAATAGAGTTGTTATTTAAATAAATATTTATGATTTATTACTATAACTGCTTGAAACTCAATGTAAAAAGTATTAAATATTTGTACAGTTCACAAAAATCTTGCATTATAATTATTAATACTTTTACACATATCCATTTCATGGCATATGTGCATCTATTTGGTTATAGCAGTGCAAACACAAAATTGCAGTTTAACTCTATCAGATTCAAATTTGGCCCGTATATGTATCGGTTTGATCAGTAGATATAACACATTAATTCATGCAGATAATGCTTGGTATAATATACAATATACAGCACGTAATGGAAATATTATAATCTTAGTTTTGTTACTGACAATTTTTATAATATTTGCTGAGAAGAATTTATTAAACAAATATTTATCCTGATAAAAAGAAAAGATAGACTACTTGGCTGCTCTTTTTACATGTGGTGATTATATAAATAATACATACTTTACACCAACCTGATATTTATTGTATTTAACATTATTTTATTGAATAGTATTGCATGCTTACCGTATTGATAATCTTCCGAGACTTATTAAAGACCTCATAGGAGTCGTTTAATTCCAAACCCCTCTATAATAGATTTTTAACAAAACTCAGAAATCACAAAAAATGATTAAAATAGAATTTTCATCTAAATGCTTCAATAGATATTTTGAAGATACGGTGTATGTATCAATACTACAGGAAATGTTAAGAAAAAATACAAATATATTATCGATTTTGAGAAATTACAAAATTTATTTCCGCTTTAATCATTTGTAGAGGTGTTTGAAACTCAACACGCGTATTTTAGGTGTTTGTCGCTCATATTATTTGATCTCCTTTGGTACAAGCCAGCGGAATATGACTAAAAACTAATGGTAAGTTTCATTATTGAGCCATTTGGAGGTTAAGTACTCAATTATAAAGGGTTTTGACACGAAACATAAACTCTTTTTTGTTTGCTTTATTACTTAAATTATTATTTGTGGTATAATATTTGAACCAATCGCACATATAATTTTTTCCTAGTAAAACTGCATTCAAATATACATTTTTTTCATTTTTGATTATAGAGGGGAGTTTGGAAGTAAACGACTCATGCTGCAAAGCCACTTTTAGAGTTAACGACTTATCAAAAATTCATATTTATAAAGCAATCATTAAAGGTTAAATAAATTTAGTACTTTACAATTAAAGTAATGATGTGGATCCAGAATTGCCGTGGCAAGGGTGGCAAGGGCAGCGCTGTGGCATGGCATAAATAAGTAAAATATTCATCGAGAACGAAAATTAATATTGTTTAATTTTATTAAAAACATTACTAAATCAGAATAAAAGTCAGTTTTCAAAATGTCGGCCTCCTTTTTCACGTGGGTTTCACTGTTCATATGTCTATTTATAATATATTTTTTCAACTGCGTTAATTGAATTTCGTACACATCACAATAAATTATTGTACAGTCAAATGCAAATTCTAGATGATTTTGTATTCACTCATTAATCCAATCTGACATGAAAAATGATTGGGCCATTTTTAAAATTATTTTCACAGTAAAAAAATGTTCAATAAAAGCAAGTTGGAAAAAGTCAAATGCTCTTAAACTCATAGACTGACAATTAAATTTGAATATGGAACATCGTTGACGGACATCCCTTTAGTATTTAAGTACTTAGATAATTTTGACTATTTTCAAAACATATAGTTGGGAAAATTATTTTTAATAATTTTCATAAAATATTTAAATGATATTGAAAATAAGTTAACTATTAGTGTGAGCTTGAATGAGTGAAATATGCACCTATTATGAAAAAGCTTCGAAACTAAAAATATACAATATGGCATGGTATATAACATGGGTTTGGAAATAACGGTTTTGCCATGAGAATCCCGGACCTTGGTAAATTGTAAATGTACCAGAAAGAGAAAAATTTTCCCTCTTGATAACAAAATTCTAAATAAATTTAAAGTTTCGCAGATTCATATACTTTATATTTCTCTTGTTATTGAAATAAATATACATATTAAGTTTTTGTAAAAATCTGTTCCAGAGGAAGAGGACAAGCAAAATAAAAATAAAAATTTCAGTGACAAAACAAAGTATTTTTATAGAATTAGATATTAAAAAATTGTTTGATTGTTAAATATTTCAATCATAAACTTGCTGCTTTAAATAGTATTAAAAATATTGTTAGAATTTAATATTTTTCTTCTAGTGATGTCTCGGAAATTGTTTGTAAAATACTTGTACATTATGAATAATAAAAATTTGTTTAATAAAATTGTTTACTTTATTATTCGGTACCAGTCTATAATATTGTGATAATCTTCTAAAAGTTTAAAAACTCATTTGTCAAAGGTTGTGTTTTTATGATGGAGATGTGTACAAAGAATAAATGTTACATAAATATTCTTCCCATTTTTCAAACTAGGCTAAATACTTGTGTTATGAAAAAGAGGAATAACTCGATCTCCCGGGACAAGGTTCGGATCCGCGATTATTTAATCACTAGGCGAGTATCTTACCACTAAACCAAACAAGCGTATTATTGTCTTTCTGGATTCTGCTGTCTGTCACATACTCATATAAGTATTTATATACATATATATTTTTTAATTTTAATTCATGTGGTATTGAATTTATTTGTAAATTAATATTTTGAACTGATCAAAAATGACTATGTCAACATGAAATTTCTATTAGGGTCTGTTTTACGTTCATGTGTAACTAAAAGCCAATATGTTTCGGATGCAATCTATTTCATTTATAAAGATGTTTGGTGGGAGAAAGATTCAAGGATTTGATAAGTCAGCCTAAAAAGCATCCCTGCCTGGTATCGAGGCTGCTATCTGAAGGTTACTAGAAAGTGGACTTTAAATCTGATTTGTTTAAGCAAAATTTGACATTTAAATAATATAAAATAGACTTAACGGATCCCTCATACCTTCAACATACATTTGTTTTGTCAAATGAAATAAACCTGATTAAATGTATTCTGTAAAATCCAAACAAATTTATGACTGTTTTATAAGTTCTTTGTAAATGTATTAAAACTAATTGCATCAGCCGTATTCCCAACGAAGAAAAATAAACAATTTAACTCTTAACATTATTTATTAACAAACTTAAACTACAGTAAAAATTACGAAATATATTTCACAATTATTTTCCCCTGAACTTCTGCTTAGTCTTACTCTTTTTACTAAGCAACTTTTTCTTTTGGTGCTTCAATCTACTTGATTTCTTTTTATTTTTGAGTTTCTCCATTTTGTTTTTAGCCTGAAAGGCTTTACTTTTCTGCACTTTCTTCAAAGCTTCATTCTTCACCAATTTGTTGATATCTTTCTTCGTCTTGAACACTTTAGTCGGGTCATCAACATGGTCTTGCTCTTCCTCTTCCCCTTCAAATGGCGGAGGCTCCTTTCTCACTCGTTCCTTTAACCCCATCCCAGGTATTTCATCTTCAGATGATTCTTCCTCTTCTGACTCGGATTCTTTCTTTTCTTTAGGTTTATTTTGTCCTATCCAGTTGGTTTTCTCCGCCAAATCATGAGTGGACAGTTCTAACACTTTAACCGTGACATCTTCCGATTCATATTCATTACTGAGTAACTGTTCTAATTCTGGGATGGGTCTCCTCGACACCACTAGCTTCTTATATTCTTCTTTAGCCTGTAAAGGGAAAAATTTAGATGTAAATAAAAAGTAGCAATATTGTTATCTGGCTATAACTTAAAATCATACGGCATTTAACAGCTACTTAATATCCCCATCTGTGTGCAGATGTCATCATTAGGGTTATTTCTGTAACATTTTCTCGTTTATTATGTAAACTGAATCATACTCATTGTTTGTTGGTTAAAATTTTTAAAAAAAGATGCGATGTTACCTTCATCACATTCACCTCACGTTAAATCTAGAATTTGTTTTCTAGTCATCTTTGCCATGTAAATTAATTATTTTATTTATTTAAATTATCTGTGCTTCTCGGATGTGTTGGTTTTTGTGGTAGTTGTCATTTCGGGACAGATTTCAGAAGGTATCATAGTTCAAAAAATATACAATTAATATGTTGACTGCTGATCACGCCCATAGATGATTTTATATTTTCTCGCTAGATGCCGCCAATACCCATGAGTGGATTATGTTTATTCGCATCAGTATGTCGCCGACATCCCCTACGATCTGTTTTATTTTGACAGATGTGTGCTTGAACAAAATATACAATCGTCATCTATTGACATTCCAGTCAATGTGTTAAAGTGGTGAAGACCTAGATGTATATTTAAAATTTGTTATTATATAATTCTTTTAATACAGAGGAGATATTTTGTTGTATTTAACTCGCTTCCGAGTCATAATTAAAAGAGACAAATTTAGTCTGAAAATACAAATCACATAATTTGCCTTTAAAATTACCTAACAATGGAAAGTCTCGCTACTGTTGTCTCTCATTATTTTTAGGACACACAATCTGATTGATTTATCGTGTTTAAAATTATATTTATATTAAACTCTACTATTCCATTACTGTGGATTAAAATTAGAAATGTTCGTGTTAAATGAATATATCATTTCTAGTAATTGCTGCTTTAGCTATTTCATTCATTGTTTATATAAACAGAGCTCAATCATGATTAGTAGATCCTACTAGTAAAATAATAGTTTATTACGCTCTACGCAGTGGAGGAGTGCAGACGTCTAGTGCAACAAACCGAAGTGACAATAACATTACGCGCGCACGCCCGGACGGGCGACACATCCACCATGGACATAAACTCATTAATAGTTAACATCAAAAGTGATTTAAATAAAATAACAACAGTAAAAGATTCAAAAATAAAACTAATCTTAGAACAAAACGTTAAAAGAACTAATCAACATTGAAAAAACACAATTTCAAATACAAATAATAACTTATAATTATAAAAAACAATAAAGATTACACAAAAAAACTAGAAGATTTTATAACAAACAAAAATAAATCATATGCCGGAATACTAACAACCAACATAAATAAACCCATTTCTTCCCAACCGAATTATGCAATAATTGTGTCTGCTGATAAATTAAAAAATGAGGAAATAAAAGAAAAAATACGAAAAAACATTAAATTGACAAAATTAAAAATTGGAATCACAGGACTAAAAAAAATTGGAGAAAATAAAATAATAATTAATTGTTCAAAAAAAGAAGATTTAAAAAGTTTAACAGATGAAATAAACAAAACACTGGGAACAGAAATTAAAGCGGAAGAAATTAAAAAGAAACAACCATTTCTAATCATAAAAAGACTAGAACGAGGATTAATAGAAGAAGAAATTATAAACGATATTAAAATGCAATAATAATAAAATATACTATAAAAAAATTCTAGAGATTGCAGAAAATGATAATAAGAGAGTTTGGAATATTATTAATGAAATTATGGAAAATAAATAAGGCAAAAAAGGAAAAATAAGTTTTATCATACATGATGATTCAAAAATAAATTGCTCAGAAAAGCCCCAGGAAACAGCAAACATTTTAAATAATTTCTTTGCTAACGTCGGTAAAAACTTGGCTAGTAAAATCACAAAGAACTGGAATACTGACGTAGCTACTTCTAATACAGTATATACAGGAAATAAAATAGAAATTTTTCAACCCACAACAATGAATGAAATTGAAACAAATATCCAAACCCCTTATGCATGTAATAAACCTAAGTTTAAAAACAGAGGTATTCCCAACATGCTATAAACAAGCCATCATTTCCCCCATATCAAATAACCCTGAGGAAATAACCAATTACAGACCAATCTCTCTTTTGTCAAACTTTAGAAAAATCCCAGAAAAAATCGTTAAAAAAAGATTATCTCAATTTATTAAAATAAACAAAGTAATTGATGAAAACCAGTTTACGTTCGTGGAAAACAAAAGTACACAAGACGCAATAGGTAGACTATCTAATATCATCCAATCTCTAGATAAATCTCTTAAATGTATTGGAATTTTCATGGACTTGAAAAAAGCCTCTGACAGTATCTCCCACAACAAACTAATATTAAAATTAAAATCCATTGGTAAAGACGACAAAGCTCTAAGCTAGATTCAAAACTATCTTCACAAAAGACCGCAAAACATAAAAATTAACGAAACTCTAAGCCAACCCCTAATCAGTGAATTTGGTATACCACAAGGGACAGTTGTGGGCCCACTTCTTTTTATAATTTATGTCAATGACATTTTCAAACTAAAATTGACCGGAAAAATTATATCATACGCCGACGACACTGTAGACGGACAAGACTGGAACACTACAAACAAACATACAAATAACGTCATGAACACACTCAAATCCTGGTTTGATAGTAATTTACTTTCTTTAAACTCCGAAAAAACCTATTACATTCCCTTTTCAAATCAAAAGTTTTAAAACACCGCCCCATATAAAAATTACTATCCATAACGACAACTGTAACAAAATTACCTGTAATGACTCAGGAACAAACTTACCCAAAAAAAGAAATCAAATATCTCGGTGTAATTATTGAAAAAATAATAAATACCTGTGGAATATATTGAAAGGATAGTGTCTGTGAATAGCAATCTAAATGTAGTTATTGTTAATAAAATAAGAAAATCAGTTTACCGCAGAGGTTGGCAGAAATACTATTCTGTGTCAGGATAGACGTACCAGTCTTACCTCATCAACTTACATACATCTTCTTTCATCATGCTTCATGCTCGTCATTGTAACAGGATCGTCCTCCAATATGCAATATACAATTTGCCTGTAAAAATCAGGTCTTTTGCAGATGTTCCTGTAGCCCCCGGCACAAACTTTACAGATCATTATGCTTACTAGCTTGATAGTATAAATTAAAAAGAATTGTTTTTTTAACTTCATTAATTCTAAAATACTTACTTCTTGCTTAATTCGCCTCTTTTCTTCTTTCAGTTTTTCTTCAAATTCTTCTTGGGCTCTCTTCTTTTTTTCCAAATTTCTTTTATGAAACCCTCCCAGGAATTCTCTAGAACATTATTTTTATTATAATTAATACCAGTAAATAAGAATCACAGTTAGTGCACGGTTGTCAAGAGGAACGAGACAATTTAAAAAAAAATTGCCCACCTTCTTTTGATATCGTCAAATACTAGGTTTATTTTATTTTTTCGCTTTTTCGTCTTTATTGGTCTATCCCCTCTGTCCTGTCTAGATTTATTTGGTTTATTATCTGGCTTCTTTCCCATTTTTTTTGACATCTTTGTAGGAGAACACGTGCATAAACACAAGATAAAAATGCATGGATAAAGAATCTCAAATGTCACTGTATCTCATAGATAACTGTATCTCTTGTCCATGAATGCATAGATAAGAGATGAATGTCACGGAATAAGTATTTGTCTTCTTCTTCTTATTAAAGAACCATTATTAGGTAACTATTAAATTTCCTCTAAGGGTTGTAGAATCATGTTAAATCGAGACTGTACTGACTATACTATTAATTTTCTAAATCGTATACACGTTTTCAACCATGCGAGTCTTTGTGTAGAGACAATTAAGATTATTTTTATTTAATGTAACTGGCGCGGAGATTATCGCTTGATCTGAAAAATACTCATGACTTATATATGTAGATAGAAAGAATAGGACGCCACACATTCCTATATTAAGACATTTCGTTTATTGTAAGTATTGGTGTGTTAATACAGCTTATGCAAAATTACGGAACAGAACCAAATAAGACTAAAGAAAGGAGCTGACCAAATGATCCAACAAAAAATTAACTATTTACACCTTTGAGGCAGCATATTTACTTATTTGTAATTCTCATATAATTCATCCTTAACATTCAATCATAGATAACATTCAATACACTTATTAAACATATTACCAGGTACAAAAATTACTCAGTACAATTATACAAAAATATTTGAGAATGATTGAGTTTATTTATGCATGCGCGAGTGAGCCTGTTGATGTAGATGTATGGATAAAATGGTTTAATATGAAGCTAAAACACTCCAAATGGACTTTAGGAAAGCATAATAACGTTCATAAAATGTCGGAATGTGTAATTGTAACTGTGACATCCGATTAATAACATTATTCCTTTTAGAATTTAACTGTACGTCTTCGCTATGAGATCAGTCGCAGCCCAATCACGTTTTAAAATAATGTAATGACGTACATTTTTTATACGAATTTCGCTATCTTCCAAACTAGCTACTTTTATTTTTGTATAATAATCAATATATTTTTAGACTGAATCACCATAGTGAACTACACAAAATATTATTCCATTTTTGGAAAAATAAATTCACTAAAAGAATTTAATCTCTGGCTTAATGGCCACTTCTTTAGTCATTTGCCTATTTAAGGCATGATGGATGGACTCCATTTAAGGCAGACCGTAAATTATAAGTCTTTACATATTATTGTATTTTTTATGTTGTCTTTTCTTTAGGTTGACAAAAGCATCTTTATAGACCGATTTCACTGTTAAAATATTTTCATTATTATATATTACTTCAAATTTCAATTTAGGTAATGTAAGCAATATTATACGAAATATATCGTTTTTTCACGCTTCCATAAAGGGGAAAAGATTAAAATTACCCAACTGCGTTTTCAGGAGTGATTAATGTACTGTGTAATCGATTATTTATTAATATTTTATTTGGAAAAACATCAACATATTTACGTTCATCAAAATGAATACACGAATAACTTTTTTCAACTGTTAAAATTTTAATTGAGTATTTATACGATGTATTTCGAAGACGAACATAATCGTATTTTCTATATTATATTTAATTGTGATATATATTACAATTAATTATGATATTACACTATTCATAGATTCGTTTATGATTTTTAATTTTCTTATATAAATATCTTTCATTTTATTCACACTCGGCAATTACAATGCTCTTGCGAAAAGTAAATAGTTATTTAAATTAAAATATATACTTTTATTTTCAATGTTGGGTACTCGCCCGTGATTGGTGATTACGCTTACGAACTATCACCAAATTCTCCAATCACAGCAAAATGCTCCCATAAATTCGGACTCATCAGCAGTATGGCTGTCAGTATAAATTTGCACCTTGGATGATGCGCTCCCCTTTCGTTACAGCTTTATTTTTTGGTTTGTTTTTGTTTAGGGGTAGAAAAATTTATCGAACAAAATCATGGATTTGTGCTATTGCTGTAGGGTAAACTGTTATACGAGATATATTAAGGTTTGTCTATTTTTTTTATTTAGAAAATGTGTTTTCAAGATTCACTTCGCTCTCGTGAGCTGTCATCCAATACAGCTGGGCTGGGGATTAGCGTCAGATTATGTTTAAAATAGACCAAATCGTGCCTCTCACGAGCTATATTTATCTAAAATATTGCCCTGTGGTCCTGTATTGTGCGTATGTTTGCAATAAATGCACAAATATAATGCAGAAGATGCAATCTATCCATATGTCATATCACACATGACATACTTATGCATAATTATAACGATGTATTTTCAATGATTGGGTTTTGCTCTGACGGTAGATTTTTCTAGAATGAATCCGTATAAATGATAATTGTATCTTGCGCTATTAACCAGTCCACAAAGATATAATATAATTCATGTCCGATTGAACATTTAAAATTATTTGTGGAGCTTGATTCCTGATGGAGCTTTTAACCTATTTACTGCGTCTATCTTTTGACTTTTTTGCCACTCCCAAATGTTAATTATTAAATGTTTCAATACTGGTGTGAGAAAGTTCAACAGAATACTTTTCTCAAAAAATATTCAATAACATCATATGAATGCACTTATTGCAGTGTTCAAATTTAGTATGTAGTCTTTATTGTTGAAATGCTATATGTTTCTTCATTTACTTATTATTTTCGTGTTAATCTATGACTACGCAATAAATAAATATGTCTCGTAGTAATACTACGGTAAGAAAGCTCTTCATTTGAAGTCTTGCACAAATATAATGCAATATGTTTTCTAATATTGAGTTTGTCAATCCTCGCCATTGAATAAGTAGTTGATTGTCTTATCCTATCACATGAACCACAAAATTAAGTATTTTTTGATTTAAAAATTATTGGATTGAATGTATTGCAGTTGAATATCTAGAGAAGGCACACTAATTTGAATCAAATATCACATATATTAAAAAGCTACATATAAAGAAATATTTTTAGTATAAATTAAATGTATTAATTAGTATAAAGATATACTCGTACATATAAAATCAATTTTATCGAAAAATATTGTTGTTGCTATATCTCAGACCTGTGTTCTGAATAATTACTTCACAATAAGAATGTGTTATCCTTAATAAGAAATATTTTATTCAACAAGTGTCAAGTATTTTTTTAGTACGTTTTGATGCTTAATGCGTGGATCGTACTTTATTTAAGGAGTCTAGAACTGAGACCTTTCAAATGTAATAATAGAGGTTGCAGATGATTTAGTCAAGAGACGTATAGTTTGTAAATATAAAATAATCCATTTTTGTTGCCATTTGTTTATAGCAGTTATTAATGTCAATGCGTACTCGAGAAAAGAAAATCACCTGGTATTTTTGAAAAAAAAATGTGGGTTTGAGTTTAGAATAATATTTTATTTAGATTTGTTATCTTTTTATAAGCCAATATTTTAAATTAGTATATTCTTGGGCCGGGTTTTTATCAAGATATTTACTGTAATTTTGATAAGCGAATTTCATGACTAGATTTAGGCAGCTGGCTTGACTGAGCATGTAATCAATAATTCTTAGTACCACTACTTTATTGAACCATGGCATTGAATTTAGGTATTAAATTTCATTACTTTCAACCTTAAAAGAAGTGTAAAGACTAATGAGAAATCATCTCGATATTTATGATAATTTTACCTGCCATAAGGTTTATACACTAGGGTATCGATATTCACGAGATGCGTTCTACAATCAGCTTATATATTTTATCAAATGCTAATAAAGCCTTATATTAAGCTAAAAAAAACTTCATAACGAAACAAAATCTTTTCAGGTATCAATGTTGGGAAGTATTCTAATAAAATATTAACAAAGTATTAACTTTCAAGTCGCGAAATATAAACTCTTTAATAATATGAACAATATTTGAGTATATCCAAGAACACACTATTACTGGATTTTTACCTCCAGAGGCATTGTTATTAAGACAAATTATCAATATCTCGTATCAAACATCTTATAGATATCTCAATATGAAATATCTATAATTTGTCTTAAATAATAAATTATAGATTCTAACAATCTAGTTATCAGATGCAAAATTGTCTAAAGATTGCTGTTTCACATTCAGTTAACGCATTGCATAGAGATCTTTATAACACTGGATATCATTGGCGACACCATTTGCAACACTTCTGCTTCGATTTTCATCATTATCATGTTTAAAAATGTTTAATCATTGCTGGTAAAAATCTCCTTTTGCTTTGTCTATTATCAGAAACATTTCTGTCCATTTTTGATTAGTTATTCCTTCTCAAACTTCTTCTGTGTGGTCCTAGAAATAAAAATCACCACTATCATGCACGTAATATAATTCATAAATATCTAATTCTTACTAGAAAATTCTTCATATCTATTTTCACATTCAAACTCATGCTTTTGGGAATGTTTATTAATCAGTTTTAATATTTGCAATTTATCATAAAATTGTGTTTTTGATAAGTACTTGTATGGTTGAACAGCTTAGATATATTGCTGACAGAAAAAATATTATTTTGTAACTACATATTTCTGGTCATTATTTTAGCACAAAAGCACATATTTTTTATAAATGTTGAAACAAATTGTTTTGGGCAGCAACCCAAGTTGATCAGATCATTCAATTGCGTAACTTTGATCATTTTCTGTTTATACCTTCTGGAAAATATAGATGATGCAGGTTGCTAAACGAAAGGTTGCCATGGAGAAAAGATTTAATTTATCATGTTCTGGGAATCATTGCGCAGAAGTGACCCCAGATAAACCTGGAAAAAAAAATTGGTGGGAAAATTAAAAACAGATATGAATTACATACAATCATATCACTATGTGAGTTATCTAAATAATTGCTTCTCCCTGGTTCCCAAAAGGAATGCATAGTGAAACATGATAAAATGCAATGAATTAATTTTAAAATATGCGTGATTTCTTTAGCGTGCTTTTATTAATGTGATTTTATTAGCGTGATTTATTACACTTCATATTACACCTCTTCAAGGTCAATATGTTGACCATTAACCCCTACTATTTAAAGAATAGTATTTTTCAGTTATTCTAGTATTTATTTTGCATTTTATATTTTAAATGCCAGTTATATTTTTTTTTAGATATATTGTATTCTATTACATTCTATTGAACGCAATATTATTACTACTTAAAGTGTATCAAATACATGTGAAATTATAAAACAACTAAAAATGATCTATTTGTTAGGAGGGGTTGTTATTTGATACTTTGGAGGGGTTGTTAGGGACTTTTTTTAAAAAATTTAACTTAATTTTTTACATAATTCAATAAAAAAACTACTATCTTTAAGTAATTCAAAAATGTAAGTTTCACAAACGTGTAACTTTTATAAAGAAAAAACAGGTTTTGTTTACAAAATAATGAAAAAAAGGTATTCTTTTTCAAAAAAAACCTTTCATATCTTAAAAAATCTACCAACAAAAATTACCTGTAGTTTCTGATATTTTCGGGTGAACACTCTTTTTTGGGACACATTGTATAATAGGAGACGTGTTTGTCTGCTATCTTAAAATTCTAGCATGGCTGACCAATTTTGATGCAGATTTAGATTAGAAGATTATAAGCTACATATCATTAATTTACGGCATCAAGAGGCTGAGCAGTAAATACATATGTTGATCGTTAAAAGTAATATGGCACATTAAATTTGATATGGGGGCTAAACTGTAAAAAAATATCTTTAAACAATGTATGAGAGGCTGTTGGCATTTGCAGTTCTTCATAAACTTTAGAGCGAGTACATATTCCAGCAATATGTACCTCACAATTTAATGTAAATGAATTTATCTGCACCTGCAAATGCTAAATATGCAGTTAAGTCGTTAGGCGTGCACGTTGATTGAGATCTTTTAATGAATACACAAATCAGCAAAAATCAACTTGGACAGATTGGACAGCCCGTCTACTTGTAAATGCATTTGCAGTATCGTGTGTGGTAACAGCATTTATGCTGGCCTGCCAATATTTCAGCTGAGTAAACTGTTACAATCCATTCTAAATGCGAGGCAGCCCGGATAATATATGGAGTTTCTAAATTCTCTCGTATAACAACCTTTTTGCACAAGCTACATTAGCTCCAGTTCCCTGAAAGGGTTAAATCTAAATTGTGCTGGTTGATATACAAGGAGACACATAACATAGCGCCTCTGTATCTTAAAGAGCTTTGTATCTCAGGCAATTTGAATAGTAGACGTCAAACTCTTAGATCAGCCTCTACTTCAGCCGCAGGAAGAGTTGTAGAACTGACCAGCCGAATGTCTTAAGTTTAGTGAACGGGCATTTGCGGTGGCAGGCCCAAAAGCATGGAACTCTTCGCCCTCCGTCATAAACAACGCATCAGAGACTTTATTTAAGAAGAAACTAAAAATGCACCTTTTCCATAAGTTCCATAATTTTTTTAAGTTCAAAAGATAATGTAGGACTGACTATACTGACTATAAACAGTTTATCTGTAATTTATTTATGAAAATGGTGCTCTAAAAATTATCCAATATTATTATTATTATTACACCTGGGCAATGCCTGGTGTAGACCAATAATATAGGTTTGTAAAATATTTATCTTATTGTGTAAGTTTTCTGCGAAAGCCGAGTAGGCAGAGAGGATAGAACTCCACACTCTTTCGTCATAGTATATCACTCTTGCCTTGTTTACTTTCATATATATTCTCATGCATGTTCATCGTTTGTTTATAAGAAAGTTGTCACAGTTATGTAAGTACAGAATTCCTGCAGTGTGTTGTCCAATCCATCGGATTTAAAACGTTCCAATAAATTTGATGAGATGATTTTATGTGAAAATAGAATAGACTTCACTTGAGACGCATTTCACCTTGTGTAAATAGAAATTGTTGAGTTAAATTGTTGGTAAACGAGTAGAATCAAAAAACAAATGTTTTATTTTCACATATGTGATTATGAAGTTCTACAAACTTACAGTAAAAAAAAAAGTTTTTTTTTAATTTTTAGATGAAATCACATTTTATTTGTGTAGTTGTGATTTTTCAAATGATAGTTTCTCTCTTTACCAATTTTGCCATAATAACCATAATACATTATTTAGAATTTTGATCTCTGTATCTCGCCTTTTATTTATAGAGACTTTTTTTTCTTCTACATTTCTGACTAATTAATTTGAGGTGCTTGTGGTACAGTGGTCACGATACTCTCCTAGTGATATAGTAGTCAGGGGTTTGAACCTCATTCCATAAGGCCATCAAGTTAGTCTTATTTTTATAGCACATGCGTTTATGACATACCTATTTTCACTATGTGACCTGCCTATTTCTCCGTTTTCATATTCTTTAGTCTACTAGGCGAGTCTTAGAACTCTTGAAGTTCACATTTGTTTGATTTTCTCTTTTTGAGACCTAAATCTTGACAGAAGAGAATGGTTGTAATTATGGAAAAATTTGAATTATATATTTCATATATAATATTACACTGCAAAATCTAGAATATTTTAATGTCGGCTCAGCTTTTTGGTTTTATTTCTTCACAAATCTAAATAGTGTCCAGATATACATTTTTTTATCTCATTTTTTTGTTGCTATATTGCAACAAACTGTTAATTGAATTATTATTTTTAACGCATTTAGTGCATAATATTTTAGGGATAGATACATATTAAAAGTATGAGTTGAAAATGTTCAAGCTGCATATGCCTAATTTCAACCATGTATGAGATACAGGCATTTAAAAAAAATCATAATGATGCTATTAATTTGATTGAAATATTTTATTGATTCCAAATTATATATTGAATAAAAATATTAAAGGTCATTGAACTTCAAGCGGCCAGACTGCTTTTTGTTAGATGATTTCGGGCATGAAGCAAGGATATAGAGTAATAATGAATCAATTTTGAAAAGATTTATTTCCAAGTAAAGCTTAACATAACTTTTTAAAATCATAAATAATATTTTTTCGTAACTGTACAGAATTCGTACATACTCTTTGAACACTTACAACTCGTAATTTATAGTCAAGTATCCACCCATTAAATATTGTGGACTAGGTCTGTTACATCCTGTATTAGTAACCTAATTTATAAATTGTTTAATTTTCTGTCTCTTAATATTTGAAATAAAATTGCATGGTCAATATTTTGTGCGCCTTATCTATACAACCAAAGCCTAACTAATTCAGGAGTTTTATGCTAGCAAAAGTGACAGAAAAAATATTTTTATAAAATATCAGCATTACATTTTTTGCTTATTAAACTCCTTTATTCATAAGTTTTTTCAAATGTTTCCCTCTTGTCTAAATGGTGTGTCATGCATTATCATCCACTTATCTTTGTTTATAAAATAATCTTGTTCCAAATTAAACAATAGAATGTTTTACTTTCTTCAATCATCGAATGGTCACGTTTCATCTTTTATCCAACTCTGTTGAGGCACGTCTTGAGCAAACCTAATATATAATTGTCTGCAGGCGAGATTATGGATTTCTGAGCAATCATATCAGTCATTCAGTGCATAAGAAGTTGTGAACACAGGGTCATTATTTTATTTAAAGAAAAACTCCACAATACCTTAATAATATTTAATAGAATCCTGGTAATTATATTACATACGGATAGTAACATCACAAATTCTTACTTTTTACTCTGGATGTAACAATACCCCGTATCGTCTATTACTTCATAATATTCCAAAAAGTGAGAGTTATAAAATATTTTACAAAATTATTATTTGAAACGTTGTTTTCTCGTTAATATCATTGTATTTCTGTTTTCTTTTACTGTCGCTCCGGTGACCATAAAATATGTTAATTTTTAATTACGATCAATTTGCATCATTGCAAACTGTTACATATTGTTACTTATACCAAAAAACATTCAAATTTACATCCTTATTTACAAAGATGGTAAATAAAAAATTTAAAAAATTGTATTTATGTTAACCTCGTTAATTTTTATGATCCAATATGGTCTCAGTGTTACTTGATAATAACTTTAAAAAAATTGTCCTTTCATTGTTTCTGTAGTCGTGTTTCTCTGACTTACATTTAGTCGAGAGTAATTAAAACGAGCTTTAAAGTACTAGCGCTATTTTCTTGCTGTGTTGGCAGAGAGGATAGAGTGCCACACCCTTCTATTCTGACAAAACTCTCACCGCATCCACATCTTGGGCAAGCTTGTCATTGTCGAGGCTTCTAAAAGTACCACCTTTCAGTATCTTCAAGATCAAGTCTTCCACGGATGTCCTCTATTTCTAGTGCCATCAACATTTGCATCATATATCTTTCTTACCATTCTCTCTTCATTCATCCGTTCCATATGACAAAACCACCTAAGTGATCCTTTCTTAATCTTACTTACTATACTAAGATCAGCTTTACATTCTTTCCTTATTTCTTAATTTGCAAGATTATCAATTGAGTTTTGACTATATCACATAATATCTAGAATTAAAATGGTGCTGTATTAATTTTTTTTTTAAATACGTAATATCTTAAGGTCCAAAAAATATTATTTATTTCTTCTGTAAAGTTTTGTCTTTGATCTAAACACGGTTAATGTAATACAAAACGAAAAATTAATTATATGAAATTGTATCCGTGAATTATGTTTCTCACACAAGCATAGTATCAAATTCAATGATTAGACTTTATTTAAACACTTTGCAAGAGAATTAATTAAACTTATTACAACCGATACCCAAAACATGGTGATCCATCTCTCTCCCCCCCCCCCCCCTTTAAATTTTTTATACCTCAGACCCTTTATAAACACTCTTTGTTTTAAGGAAAGATTTTTCGGGCAAACTTTTTTTAGTAAACAATTTTAAACATTCATCGACCTAGCAGGTTAATACAAACATCAATTTCTTTGTGCTGGTATCTTTTTATCATAAGAGAGACTAAATGTAAACAGTGCATTTCTTGACTTGACTAATTAATCTAAACAAATGAACACGAGGATTTGTACCAAGTTAATCTAATTTGATAAGCTAAGAATTAAGAATGTAGCTGGTGTTTAGAATGTGTATGTTTGTACAAGGCAGTCTAATCTATCCATTTAAATCATACTGAATATTTCACCCAAGCGTATAGAAAATCGAAGAACACGTGCTGACCAAATACTTATCTTTCATATTGACTGTCCCAACCAATTAGAACTAATATCCTTCCACACACCATCTAGATCGATCCGGCAATCCGTATTCTTCCACATTCCTAGAAGTAAAACATCTTACACACAAAACTCATTCATTCACCGTTCATGCAAATACCATAATGAGAAGTTAACAGAAATTGACTCTTTCAACATCAGCCTAGTTTTACTACGCTAAAAGAGTTTTTTTTTTATGAACCATTACATTTTTAATTTAACCCATCGCTCTACCTATAAACACATCTTACTCTCCCTTTACCACAACAATAGTTTCAACCTCCCCACCCTTTCTCTCACCAGTTTTTATCATCTTCTACTAATATTATTATTATATTTTCGTAGAAAGCAATCGCTTTGTGGTTTGACATATTATATTAAATAAAATAACAATAACTTTGTATGAAACAACAAAATTTATATACGTCAACCGGTTTCATTTATCTCGAGCTTCATCAGGACGTATTAAAACTAGTTTTAACGCTCATCTTGAAGAAGGAAATGGAATTTTCTGAAACCGGTTGATGCATTTAATTTAATTAAGTGGGTAAAAAAACAAAGTTAAATAATCTAAAAAAGAGTTGTATTTCATTCTTATTTTGAGTTTATTTACATTACAAAACTGGAAGTAGTCACATTGTGGCAAAATACATGGCTTATTCTGAAAATAAAAATACTGTTATACAAACGCTCAAAAATAGACTGAACATATCATTCATTGTATAACAATCCTATTTGAATATTTTAAAACAAATCATTATCTTCTGTCAAATGTTAATAAGTTTATTGTTATAGTGGCAAGATTGGTTCCAACACTATTAAATATGAGTGTCACAATTGTCGAAACGTTTAATGTTATATAATAGCAATGAAAACGTGATTGTCAGTGCAAAGGGTTTGAGTGCAAAGTGTTTGAGAATAGGCATGTACTGTCAATTATTATTTAACAATAGAATCCAGTATTAGTCTGTTCTTGAACTTCAGGGTTAATATTAGAACTAATGTAATATTTGATTTGGATTTTGATCTCTCATCTAATGAGATTTTGCTGGTAAAAGTTATCAATTACACCATTCTGCTGTGCGTACAATAGCAATGATTCATATACTGTCCTTTACACGACTTTCATGGATACGTATCATAACATGATGGTGTCACAATTATGCATTCCGACTAACTTATAAAAAAATCTATTATGTACATATTTTTCATTGCTGCGGCAGATACAAAACATTTATTTAAATACACAGAAAATTATTCCCGGTTATTTATACAAAGAAAATTGCTAAAAAATATTTGTATAAAATTCAGAACAATACAGTTTTGTTCAAATGACTCTTGGTCTAACAATAGGGAGAGTATATTATGGATGTAATTTGACTATTAAAATAATTTTCAACATTATAATAATTGCCGGCTGCGCGCAGGTATCAGAGGTTGATGAGTTATATGAATTTAAACCAGTTTAGCTGAATGACTGAAAAGTTTTGGCACAAATAGTGTTTTATGAATTTTATGATTTTAGGAATTCATTAAACAATTAAGAGCTTTAATAACCTTTTTGAAGCCTTCTACCGACATTATTAAATAATTCTTTATTATCTTAGTTTTTTTTTCTTTCAGGAATGAATTAATGTGGTTTCCAGTGGAAGTAGGCAAGAGGAATAAGGATGTCGTCCAGGTTGGTAATATTTATTATCAGAATGGATTTTTCCTGTTGTCAAATATATCTTGGCCCATTAGCCTCATTTGACAATTTGACCTCGAATCCAAATCAGGCACCCGAGTTTTTATTGTGATGTTTCACTAAAAAATTTAAAACCATTGGAAAAATATTATATTATATGTAGTACAAATTGTCCATGGCTGAATTTATGGAATTAAATTATCACCAATTCTAAAATGAAAAGGTGGATACATAGGTTAAAATGATTTCAGTGTAAATTATTTATTAAATTTTGCAAAACCAAACTACATTGAACAATTGGATTATAAAAATTACTTAGAATATACGTCATATTACAGGATTCTTGGAAGATATGAAAAAAAAAATGAAGACAAATTTTAAATATTTAGCATTTAGCTTAGCACAGCAATCAGTATAAATAAATGTTAATTATGCAATATGAAACATAATATTCACCCTGTACAATATAGAGGTGAGTCGTAAAAAATGTATTTTTTAAATTACAAATATACTTAAATTTTCTAGGTATTTTTGAATATATATATACTTTAATATGCAGCTGGAAGTCAATCCTATTACCGAGGCTATATTAAATATCTATGACAAATATTACATCATGTAGTACTGATGACGGAAAAATTACTTATACTTTAGTTTGCCATCTTATGAATCAAAGTGTTTTACATAATCTGTTACTATTGTTTAATTTCCCACCCCTTTAATGACCACGTCTAGTTTATAAAATTTTGGTTCGTTCATATTTAAAAATGACAACAGTATCACAAATGTCTAAAATGTTTATGTAGGTTGGATCGATTGTTTGTCCTTCTGGAGTCTGGATCCTCGGGTGTGACCCGTCGCGCCGCTGCCCAACAGCTGGGGGAAGTACAGCGCCTCCGGCCTCATGAGCTTCATCGCCTCCTGGCCCGCATCTACTGCTATCTACGGTCGCCAGCTTGGGAGACCCGAATAGCGGCAGGACAGGTGATATTGATATAGCAAACATATGACCAATGTTCATCAATTGAAGAAAAAGACTGTATCAAGTACCTTGAAATCATAATAGATAACAATCTCAAATGGAAAGAACATACTAATCTCACAAACAAAATAAGGAAAACTGCCTACATATTTTTTAGACTCCGAAACATCTTATCACTTACATATCTGAAAATAATATATTACGCATTTGTACAGTCACATTTGCAATACGGTATTATTGGATGGGGAGGTGCATATAAAACTTCAATATCACAATTAGAAATCACTCAAAAAATGATAATAAAAATTATTAAAAAAAAAAAAAAAACTATCCAAGTATACAACTTTTCACAGATTTTAAAGTACCAAAAATAGTAGACATGTACAGAAAAAATTCAATAATTCAAATTTTCAAAATTAAAAATCAATTAAATTTTAGAAGCAAATTCAGATCTACAAGATATAGAGATTAAATTGATATCCCAAAACTAAAATATACCACAACTCAAAATCAATATATTTATCAAGGCATCAAATTTTTTAACAATCTCCTCATCACAATTAGAAAAATTACGGACTATCATAAATTTGTAACTGAAGTGAAAAAAAATATGTACACAGACTAACTGAAACATAAATTAACTCTTATATACTCCTTCTCTATACACGAGTCTTACTCTCATAGAGAAGAAACAAATGTTGAAATATATATATATATCTACTGATTATTCAAATTGTATTATATTTTTAATATTAATAAAAAAAAATATGACGAATGAGAGAATGAACCATATTTCTTCATATAATATTACAAATGCAGGGTCGGTGGACTTGAGTAAAATTATGTGTTTTAATATGTTTTAAGTGTGTGACAATAATTGATTCTGAAAAATAACGCTAGATCATTTTGTCGATGAAAGAATTGTAATCAACAACTAAATGCCATTTTTTGACTTATGTGCTTAGGTCTGCCGGACACAGAAATATGAAATAATGGGCTGTATTTATATACACATATATTATTAGTATAAATACAAAATTGACATGAAAACTGGTTTGATTGAAATTGAATCGGAACAAATGTTTTTAATTTGTCCAAAGTTCATTAAAAAAAAGCAGTCTTTAAAATTCTAAAAAATAAAAACTATAATTTTTTTTAGATGTGTATTTTAATCCTTGAGCTGACAACTGGTTAATAAACAGCTGCATATTTTTATTCAGCATAATTTTGTTTGTTATTCCTATAAATTAAAGACATGCAAAATATTATTGTCTTCATTTTAATATTGTACGGGCATTAAGAAAAACATCTACATCAACATATTAATACTGTACAAGGAGAAGCCTTCAAATACAAAACTTAAATCTCATCACATTAAATCTGTTTCCAAATGTACTTTTGTTTTATTTTGTAATGCTGGTGCGAAAATGAAAAATAATTAAAAAATAAGTAATTTTTCAAAACTACTAAAGTTACTAAAATTGCTTTGTATTGAGGTTATATTTCAACCAATCAACAAATTGTTTTTCTCACAGGCAATTGAGGCTATCTTGAAGAACGTGCCCCAGTGGGACCCTCCTACATGTGAAGTAGTGAAAGGTGAGATAAGCTCCTTACATCGCTTTACGTGATGTGTCGCTTGTACTTAATATCTTGTTATCCCCAATTTTGTTATCATCAAATGTATTGAATTTGTTCACTTTTATAAGTCAATTTTATCTTTGACAAATGCCGTGATAAGACTTCTTCTTTACCTTCAATGTCAGGGTTATGCAGTTTAAAACATTATAATAATAATACTAAGTAACATTAAATGTAATGTATGTGTAGGGCTGTATTTAGTGAAATAAAGTTTTTTCTTTTCCTCTCTCTCTTTGTTGCTATCAGCCTCTTTATTTACACTTTGTCTAGTTATTGATAAGCTTCATTTGTCCATTATATCAGTAATAAAGTCAAATGATGTAAGTCATAGAATTATTGTATGTTCGTATTTATATGATTGTAGATTCATTAATGATTTAGTTTATACATATTATTGCGCCTGTGTCAAAGTAAAGTGCACTTGTGTGTATTTTTACATTGATTTTTTTCAAAAAGGTTTACTATCCATGGCCTACTTATAGGCTTATCATAGATAGGGTTATAGGTTTAATTCCTGTCAAATGCAAGACTGATTTTATTAGTGGTAGGCAAAATTTATTAATAAAAAATAACACTTTGTCTTTTATAATTAAACCTTTTCAATTTTTGTATGATTTGACGCTTTCCAGAAGAAAAGAATGTGGAGACAGAAACATTTGAAACTGGGCGACTTCGCTTCGATACCTTTGACATCGAGAAGGTCTTGTCACAAGGGGCCCACCTGATGGGCTCCGAAGGAAAGGAGTATGACTTGGAGGATGACTCCATATTAGGGATGGGTGAGTTGTAAAGCTATCCCAAATTTTTTTCATGTAAATTTTTAAATCTAAATGTATGTAATTTTTGTAAATGTAAATTTTTTATTCCAAATGTATGTAAATAATATAAATACACATCTTCTCACGCACGCTTTTCGATTATTAAAGCTTCTTACAGGCACATCCTCCAATATCTGGTCTCACTGATGGCTCTAGGTCCTCTATTCCTGTTGCCTTGGTTTTTTATAACATCCTATCCTTATCATACATTCCGCACGCCCTAACCACCTCAGTGACCCTTTCTTAATTGTATTGTTTAAGCTACAGATAGATCTACATCCATTCATACACCTGAGTGACCGCATTCAGTTTGCTTTTGTTCTTTTTTGTCAATAATTTATTTATCTTTGTTGCATTATTTATTATTTTCCTATACAATGGACCCTCAATATTCGTCATTAATCCGCTCCCGAGGGAAAGATGAATATCAAAGAAATTAACTAAAAATGGTTTAATTTGTTCTCAGCCTCGAATTTTGCCTATCTATTCGTTAACAAAACAAATTTTCAACATAAATACATTTTAATTGCGTATTAACCATTACTTATTAATGTTTTATCGTTATGATAAAGATTTACAGGACATGATGAAGTAAATATACTGTAGATTTACATAAATTCGTATATAAAATTTTAACCAGAAATTTACCATTATTAAGGGAACACATTCTTGTTGTACAGTTGTAATTATTCAGAACATGGGTCTGTTATATTTTAAATACAAATTAAATATATCATATAAAATCAATTTTAATCGAAAAATATTGTTGTTGCCATATTTTTTTTTTTCAATAAAATTAATTTTATATGTATATCTTTATAATTAATACATTTAATTCCATTATGACATCAGGTAATGTTAATTCTGGTGATTGATGTCCTGATGGTTCACCTGCATTTCAGGACGATTCACCAGCACTGGTTTTTTTAAAGAACTTATCCAATGTTGTTTATTGTGTTCTGTTTTTCGGGAAAAATATTAACTTTTCGGGCAACAAAAATTTTGATGAAAAAACTGTATTTATCAGCATGAACGAATATCGAGGGTCTAATGCGTTTAGATGATGTATAATATTGCAACCTCTCGTAATACCATATCCCATAAAGCAAGTTAAATGATCACCTTGAGACGTTGGAAAAATAATACTTGTGTATGTACTTCTTTATAATCGCATTTAATAAGTTTTTCACTGTTGTTTATTTTAAGCTTTTAATTTAATAATATTCAATATTAATATACCTGCATTGTATTGTCACTATTTCGTCATTACTTCTACAATAACATTATTTGTTTATTTGTTGCCTTTGTTTACTTATTATTTTAATTTTATTAAAAATACAAGAATAAAAAGCCTATTAATTTTTGCTGTGTATTTTTAAAGCACACATGGTGTGAAAATAAAACTCGAATCAGTCTCTGACGATTGTTGATTGACTGATTATTCAAACTTCTATGAGACATAGAAGAATAAAAATATATAGAAGCTATTAGTGACAGACCGACAAAGTATGTAAATCACTGAGTAAGTGTGATTTCTCAAACTCCATTTTGGTGTTGAGGGTTTAAGCTATATCTTATAGTATCTCAGCGAAAGTTCTAAAAAGCAGATCCAAAATCATATACAATGGTATGAGTGAAACGGTTAACAAAGTCCAGAGTATAGTCAGATAGATGAATAAAAGCAGTTATTGTATCTATGTAACTATGTAACATCGCATAAAAGCACACTTCAGTAAATATTCAAACACTTTCATGCGCATGACAAGCAGATCTTCAATCTTCAAAGTGTCAATCTATTTGCAATCAACTACATATTTTATTTTGTAGATATGCGAGAGAAGCTAGCCCGCCAACGCCAGCTGCTAAATGCCCGGCTCGGTCTAGACATGGCCTCCAAACTAGGGATGGACATGTCAGATGTCTTCAGCAATGAGGACCTCATGTACCAAGTCCCTTCCACTCCATCTACACCCGTGTCTGCGGGACCCAACCCTATGAAGATGTTTACTCCCAAGGTATGTTGCTTCATTTCATTGACTACAAGAATAATCTGCTGTTTTCCCATCTCCGAGATGCCTCAGCACTTGTGGAGGTCCTGAACGAGCCTCACAGTTACCTGGTTGGTAAGCCAGGCTGGCATCAATCTTAAAGGTACACTTAGTATCGACAAACAAACTGACGACAATACATTGTGGCGTAGCCGCCCCGGGAGCCAGCTCTTTAGCTAACTGAATATCCACAATCATGAAGAACAGCTGATAATGGTGATTCTTATATTCAGCATGTCAATGTGTGCAAGTATTGGATTGAATCTTCTGAAGTATTTCAATTGACTTAAACACATTATAAATAAATTTCAGTAAAATCACCTCTATAACAGTAATTTAAAAAAAAAATTATTACATATATGTACATTATAATTTTATTATTTGCCAAACTGCATAACAGTTTTACGGCTAGTTTTACTATCAAATTTACAAATTATATACTATTTACAAATTATGTCATTTGCAAAAGTAAATAAAACTTATCCTACATAATTTTTGTTATGATCCTGAAATTTAAACTAAACATATTTTTGAAAAGTCTGATTATAGCATATTTTATTATACACCAGGAACATAAAAGATTTTCATTGAGGCCACAGTGAGATGCATCTGCATGTGTGCAGGTAGTTGTGAGTAACTGTTCATAGAAATCCGAGCGAGGCTCGTTGATTGAAGACCTTGCGCTGCTATAAAATAAGATAAATTCGAAAATAAATTAAGGGGTTTCTTGGGTAAGGCTAAATTGCCTACTTAGGTACTTTTGGTATTTAAAGTGTGGTATATAGTGGAGAATATTTGTAAGTCTGTTTGGTCTAGTGGAAAGGGCCCGGGAGGTCTACTAGCTCTCTTTTTATTTTCTCCACCACTTAGCTTATGATTTGAATAATAGTAATAATATTGAAATTTGCGAATCTCTATTTTTTGTGAAATCTCGATTGATCGAAAGAGTGATTGACCGCCAATTTAAGTGTAAATATTGAAAATAAAGTTCAAAGTGAAATTGACAGAAGTCGGTGAGTGAGCTAGTCTCCTCCGGCGTGCAACTGAGCTCGCGAGAGATGAACCGTGCCAGGCGTAAAGCTCGCCAGCAGCGGGGGCCCCCTGTGGAGGAGGGCTCCTGCTCCCCCTCGCTGGAGCCGGACAGGAAGAGATTCAAGCTAGACACCGAGGAGAATATGCCCGTATATGGTGAGTCTATCTTCAGCATTTACCCAGTTCTTAAACATACAAAGTGAGGACCAAAAGTTTCCAGCTTGAAAGTGTTCGAGTGGTAATAAAATAAAAAAATTGTCACATAAAAATAGTCTAAAGACTTGTCCTGAAAATGATTAACTGCTGTCTTCACTTCATCATAATTTTTTCCACACGGGTCTGATATCAATTTTTAAAATAAATTATAACGCTAGGGGCTAGGTCTGGGCTATAAAGGGGGTGAGAGAAGAACTTCATCCTCACAGAAGAATTACAATGGAGAGTTTTTGGAAACCACACTCTTTACAATAGCCACTGTGTTCATGAAAATGTCATATAAAAGTCAAGTAACTTCGCACACCTTGCCTGAGCTTTTATGGAATTTTTTCTTTACAGCTTCTTTTAATTAATGTATTAAGTTGCTGTAATATTCTCCAGTTACTATTGCATTCTTTTCTTTTATGTCAACTAATAAAATCCCTTCACAATCTCATGACCTGTCGTCGCAACCTTTTTTCTTGATTTTATAACCTTTGCCTTTCTAGGGGGTGCTTCACCAGGACGACATCACTCCATCATTTTGAAAGAGGATCAAGGTAGAGGACAGTAGTTTCATCTCTCTTAGCAATGGACTCAATAAAATCTTTTTATTCTTTTGTTATACAGCTTCAAAAATTATTTACAACACTTAATGCGTCGTTTCTTTTATACTGCGGAATGAAGTTTGGGCACCCATCTTGCACTTTTTTCATATGAAGATGATCATGTAGAATCCTAACTACTGTGAATTTAGACACATTACACCTTGATGTAATTTTCTTTCCCTTCAGCTACTTGACATTTAAAACTTATTTTTACACAATGGCAATTGTTTCTGGAGTCATCACTATAATTTGCCGATTACTATATGGCTATTCTTCGGTTGATTCTATTCCCGTGCAAAACTGTTTTACTCATTTTTTCACTGTGGAAAGTGAAGGGGACACCATTTAATTTCTGATGAATTGAGCTCCTATTTGGAAAGAAATTTCATTTCAGAACGGTATTCAATTTTCAATATTTAAAAATATTTCTCTGTGGGCTGCCAGACAAATGGAATGAGGTAGGAATGAAAATATTTTACCTGTGTGTTAGAGAGTCAAGGTACATAATTGTATGATTAACATTCTTAGAATCCTATTAAGCCGGAAACTTTTGGTTCTTTCTTCATATGTATGAATAGTTGAGTACAAGCTGCCTTCTCGTGGAGGTCTGCTCAACAACTCTACATTCACTTCTAAGTTGTTCATTCCTCACTCTAATATACATGGGTTTTCCACACGTGCGCCTAAGCGACCGCATTTGATATTTAGATTGTATATACGCCAGTTTGATTTTATTTTCTTTCTTTTCTTATTCTTTTACATGTTGTATCTTTGTTATTTATATGGCGAACCGGGTCACGCATAACCAGATTATATGGGAGTAAACTAATCACAATTGATTTTTTATTAAATTAATCTTCCAATCAAATAATTAATATTTCAGCTCATGTCCCTGCAAGAATGTATTGATGTCAAGTTTTGTAATATATATATATATTTTTTACAATGTACTGATTGTTTGCAGGCGAATGGGTTCCAGATGTGGACGGCAGCTGGGGCCCCGAAGTCTCGTGGTGGCCGCTGGAAGGCTGGGCCGGGGCCCTGGCCGCCGACCTCTTCAGCGCCCAGTGGGAGGCGAGGCACGGCGCCGCCACAGCCCTTCGAGACTTGCTTAACTGCCAGGGTAAGGGAGCGGGCAAGGAAAAGGGAGTGTCAGCCGCACAGGTCAGTTTTACACCATCCATGTCTCCAGCCGTGTTGAAATGTTATCATGATAATGTCTCCTATTTATAGACCCGGTGTTCTCCATTTATTTTGTATGGAGTCAAAACATGAACCTCGAGAAGGAAAGGTGCTCGACGTCTTTGAGATGTATTAGCGTCATATGCTAGTCATATACCGTAGACTGCGAAAAGATCAAATGTCTCTTTTCTTCAGGAGCTCTGTATTAGAGAGAGGTTCTTCACAATATGCAGGATAATAGTTCTTGCATACTTTGGGCGTGTTGCTAGGAGAGATGAAGACATTGATGATGGAGAGATTGATCTCCAACAAGATAGATAGACCAATTCCGAGAAACGAACGGAATCTCACTATACCTTGCAAAGGATGGTGAAGAGTGGAGGCAAGCTGTTGCAACTATAGAAGCAGACTAAAAGACTACGATGCTCTGTCATGAACGCATGGATTGAAAGAGAGTCTCGTATTTTTTCACATACCTTCTGTCTTATGTAATCAAATTCCTTCTTATTTATTTTATTACGCTCTTGTGGGCTTTTACATATACAATAATATATTTTTATTTATTTAGATATATACATAATTTTAAAACTTAGTATATTTCTTCATTTCAGGTATGCTCCTACAATGAAAAATGTCAACGTAAAACTTGTTACTGAGCCGATGATCTGTGTTATTGGCGAGTTTGTGAACACTTCATGTTCTCTCATTCGAGTCGGTACTCTATACAAAAACATTTGTGTTCATTCAAGGCAGTCCAACGTGCTGTTGATAATTTTGTTCTCATCTTTCTATTCTGCGTTTACTCTCTTTCTACAGATTCACTTTCTTTTTTAATATTTTCCTTACGTCCTTAGATATCATCATAACTTGTATATCAAATGGTCTCGTGGTTGACCAACAGACAAAATACATGTTGTATTACGTTGGATAATTTTTATAGTGCCATTTTTGTAAAAAATTTCACCTCAAAGGCGCTTTACACATTGCACCATAATTATCCTTCAATAGCTAGATCCTGGTTTTCTATTGGTTTAGTTTGAATATGCCCATCCAAATTATGTAAGTAAAAACACTCACCTGTGCAACTGGGCTGCAAATTGCTGGTCTTCTATGATGATCAAAGTTGGCAGTCTTCTGTTAACTTCCCAAAACTCGGCTGGCCAGCCTCCGAAACTTGATCACATCCGACAAACTGACAAAAATCATACACAATTCATATATCGTATACACCGCTGAAAAATATATCCATCTTTGACCGCATCTGAACAGAAGCAGGTCCGCTTCATGTTAAAATTTACACAAATAGAATGCACATATTCAAGCTTTAAATCAGTCCTACCTACCGAAGCATATATATCGCCTAAACACACATAAATAGTATGTATTAAATAATGGCATTTTCAGATGGAAGAGATGCATCAGAGCTGGTTAGAAGATATTTCACTGAGATTACTCTGCGTACTCGCCCTTGACAGATTCGGAGACTTCGTTTCAGACCAGGTATCATTATTAGTATCTATTTTATATTATGTTAAAATACTAATTATCTGTCAATTCTGTTTGGAAATCAAAAGAAGAAAGATTCAGATCAAAAATATTAGAAAAGGAAAAACACAAAATAAATATTAATCAAGTAAGTCAGTTACTCAACTATCCATTACAGATTATAAAATAACAAGATCGGTGGTTATTGAATGTACACATTTTTTTAAAGAAAATCTTGTTAACCTTTTCATGTCATTTTTATAGGTTGTAGCTCCAGTGCGCGAGACATGTGCTCAATGCCTCGGGGTAGCTGCCTCCCTCATGGGGCCTGCGGGGGCAACCAAAGTCTCCTCGGCCCTGTCCCTGCTGGCCCGCCAGCCTCATTGGGAGGCCCGTCACGGAGCTCTGCTAGGTCTCAAGTACCTCATAGCCATACAACAGGTATTATAATAATAATAATCATTTATTAATGCCGCATAATGACTACTTTCCATTTTGTGTGTTTGTATTTTGTATATGAGCTAAAAATGTTTGTGCGTTAATGTAGGAATGTAGGTGCGTACGTGAATGTAGGAGTTCTAATTAATTTGCAGTGAAGGATAAGGTGCCTAGAGCAAAGTCAGTAGAGTTCAAGGATGTAGCCAAGACAGGTGCAGAAATGAGATGTCAGATAGCAGATAGACCGATCAAACCCGCAAATTCCCCCATATTTATTCGCAAAAGTTTAATATTATAGGGGCACACACACTTATCTCTGATCCTTAGCTTTTTTTGCTGCGTTATTTATGACACCCGCATAACTGGATGCTTTACCATGTGTTTGGGCTGATTATTTTGCAAATTTACTAGATGGCACATGGAAATGAACTAGAGCACATAAAATCCTTTGTACTGAAGATTATCACACCACACCATATCATGTTCATAACATAATAAACATTCCATATTTTTATATTTGCCAGATTCTTCTTCTGATAAAAGGTTGCAATAGACTTTTTTTAAATCCTTCATTTTAGGTTCTAATCCTTAAAGACTAAAGCACTTTTTAAATTAAACAATACCCTTTTCATCCTTTCTTGTTCTTTCTCCTGTAAAGCCCTCTGCAAAGTATTTTGTGCATTATCGCTTTTTCTTACTTCTGTGGTTGTGTGAGAATAATTCATCAATATGCAAATCAATGATGAACAAATTATTAATTTTTAGATTTGTCAAATTCTGTGTTCTTCTTCCGTAAATTGCATTAAATGGATCTCAAATTCTGCGTGTGCTCTCATAAAAAAAATACCATTAAGATTCATTGATTCTTTTATTTATTCAGTGAAATATTACAAACAAATGTAATTATTTATATGCTGACGGAAGGTCTGATTCCTTTGGTCCGATCAATGTTTGCGTATATCTTCAGGTCACCCAGGACAATTCCTTCCAACTGGATGATGAATCTTATCATCCAATATCGTCCACTCAATTGCTCTGGAAGATCTTCGGATGACACGGTCATCATGTTGACCTTATAGTTTCCCTAAAACATTTGAAACATGTACAGTATTTTTTTTAATGCATATTCTTAAAATTGTATTTTAATAATTAATTAATTTTAATTCTTTTTATAATTGCTTGTGATTGTGATTTTTTAATATTTAAATGATTGAACATCAAATTAAGGCGACATGTTGAAATACCTTGATTACTGGACATTGTTTAGGGAAGTCAGACTTCGAAAGAAATATCTTCTTCACATGCGGTTCATTCAAAAATTCACAAATGTTCATAACGATGTCCACCACAGAGGGGTGATATGTGTGACCTCTTTTTTCATAACCAATCAAGTGAACCTGTAAACATTAGAGATACAATTGAGAAACATTGATATTTTAATAATATCAGATGGTTCCTCGAGCAGATCGTTAATGGATAGTGGACCTGATAGGCTGATGGGCATGCTAAATAGTCGAGCCATTAACACCGCCGCGCATCGGCGACTCAGCAGGCCTTCAAGAGGTATTTACTGATAAGTCATCCATCCTGATAAAGAGAGTGAAACAGAATGCTGAGAAAGCCCAATAAATTATGTCAATTTTATTTAATTAATCTCAAATTAAATGTTCTCACCCCGTGAATACAGAAAGTACCTTTGTCAAAATTCGCCCCATTTTTTTAATCTAGATTGTGTATAAAAGCGAGTACAATTGATTAAGCACTTTGTTGTTTTACATCTGTGCGTTTCTCGCTGCAATACTCTACATCCACTTATGGTCTTCTTGGATCGCAGATGAAACCATATATCTTTCTGTTATGTTACACAAGTAACGGTAAGTAGTCTGCTTTCTTTTTCTTTTTATCAAGTACAAAATTGCGTCATATTATTTCTAGTGTCACTTGGAAGTACACCAACAGTTCTGATTAATTGCTTGAGCATTACATTACTTATCATAATTTAATTGCCGTAAATAAAATATTACTAAGAAATAGATCTGTTGAAAACATTTGTCGAAAGTCTAGGGATATTCAGCAAATCAAATCTAAACATGTAGTTCATATTGAGAACTTTGATTATATGTTATAAATATTTTGATTGGGCATGTAACATTTTTTGTTTCTCAGAATTTATTACTTAACTGTCGGGAGGAATTTGTACTTACAGTGGTTTCCGATGGTAGATCCTTCGATAGATAAATTTCTCCATTCATGACATTAGAAGTCCAGTTGTATTTGTGGATGCTCAAGGACCACTTTATATGTGTATTATTAGAATCATTTACCTCCTCCACATTCTCGAGGTAAATATCATATTTTCGCTAAAATGCATAATACATTTTATTTTACAAAACACTAGCCACAATAACTTATGAGAATTAAAATTGAGTAGCTTGTTAGTCTAGTGGTTAAGACACTGGCCTAGTGATCTAGTGGTCGGGGGTTCGCGCCTCGTTCCGGGAGACCAGCAAGTTAGTCCTATTTTTATAGTACAAGTGTTTAGCTTAGTTTAAAAATAGTAAGAATATTGATGTGACATGTATTCTGTGTAAGCATCTCTATTTTTATTTTTTAAAAAAAAGTCCCTCTAAATTCCTTCCTTATCATATGATTCAGGGCTGTGGTGACGAGACCTGATACAACAATCAGATAATCTTGGTGGGTTCCCTAGGTAGTTTAATGGTCTCCAAGCCTGGTGTATTCCCAGGAAATCCACATTCACTTGATTATTTATTATACTGATGTTATAGTAAAAGCTCGTTAATACAAACAATTTTAACATATTTTATCCCCCTCAAATGAATTTTCATACAAAATTCTACCTATATCTCGAAAAACTTGATAATTGAATAATAAAATAATTTTAAGACAATTTTTTTTTTTTACATGTAATTATTATAAAACATTTACGAGTATTTTTATACCTGCACCGACTCTGCCATGGCCGGCCCCTTAACCCTACGAGGATTGATCAATCATATGGATTTAACCATCTATATAACAGTAAATACACCCCCAAACAAAAATGGCAAGATTTAAATCCCGCCAAAAGATGTGCTCAGTTGAAGTTCTGTGTATAGTTTTCTGGCCTAATCTGCCGTGTATATCTGACCTTTCTGGCCGACGTTTCATTAACACGTCTACAATGTTAACACACACTACTCACTTCACACACCTGTTTTCGACACGGTAGTACAAGTCAGTACCTAATAAATGGCAGATCCTGCTTTCGATACAGTACTGCAAACTACCAGTACCGACCAAACCAGCACCAACCAAAGTACTTAACCACAACACTAACAGTCATACATAATATCATCCTGATGATGGACCCTGCAATGGGATCAGAAAGGTCAGATATACATGGCAGATTAGCCCAGAAAACTATACACAGAAGATCCTGAACAGTCGTGAAAACCTAAAAACATTTTTAGTTGAAGTTGTCATCTTGCGCGCCGGTTTCAGAGTTTTATAGTTTTACATTTTCATTTTTATAAATCTATCTTTGTGATTTTTTCCATTTAAAACAATTCTTAGTTATTTTTGTGTCAAATAGTGTGAAAATATTATGCGGACAGTAAGGGAAATATCGTGAAAAAATATAATGTCGCTAACTCAACTGTTTCAACAATTTTAAAAAATCGCAGCAACATTGAAAAATCATATCATAAATTAAAGGAAAGTAAGGAAAACAGGCTGTTTGAATTTTTTTCACAAATTCATGCAACCAATATTTCAATTTCTGGTCCAATTTTTATCGAGAAAGGACGTTCATTGGCCAATAAATTGGGGATTAATGATATTGGAACCTCCGATAGTTGGCTCTACACATGTGATGGAAGGTTCGATATAACACGCTTGTCAATAGGTATGTAGCGTAAGTCAAAATGTTGACGAAATAGAGGTGGGGGGGGGGGACTTTGACAAAAACATACATTTAAAAATGTTTTAAGAAAATTTATATTTGATGTACACCTTTAAATGTTTAGAAAATATGTTGATGTTTTGAAAATTTTCTATGAAATTATACTTTCTCAATTTAAAATCGAATTATTTTTTAAATTTTGGTCTCCTCAATTTCATATTTTACTATATTTATAATAATAGAACAAATAACTTTGTGGTTAAACATTTTAATAATGAATATAAATAATCACTTGATTTTATTATGAAATATATGTTCCAGACCCACTTGGAATTAAATTATAAAACCCAGATGGTTATCTACAAAGTATGTATTTATATTTATTGCAGGAATTTTTTCTTCCTTATTCATTCCCATTTCACAATTAAGTCAATAGGGCATTCGAGCTATGGTACAGAATATTACTTTTCTAACTGTGCATAATTAAAAATATATATCTACATATGAGCAACGTGCATATAGTAGTGTTCTCAGATTATCATGGCTTTTCAGAATCTTTAGTTAGAGACAAGAATAGCCCAGAAAACTTGGCACAGAAGATTATATTTCTTCATTTGAAAAAAAAAAACCTTTTGCATTTACTAGCTGTAGTGTAATAATTAATATCAACTCTATGGGACAATTTTGAAAATACAAATGCAGAATTTTCATTATTCTTAAAAAATCTTTATTTATTCATCAATATTAATTTTGTCTCAAATTCAAATTATTCCCCGTCAGATATAATACACTTGTGCCAGTGCTTTTACAATCTTCGAAGTACTTCTGGAACGCAATTTTTGGTATGGCGTTTAGCTCCTTCAGCAATTCTGTCTTTATCTCCTTAATGTTGTTAAAATTCCGCCCTTTCATGGTTTTTTACATCTTCGGGAATATGAAGAAGTTGTAGGGGGCCATATCCGGCAAATACGGAGGCTGGGGCATCATAACGGCGTTGTTTTTCACCAGAAATTCACGAACAAGCAGTGAAATGTGAGCAGGTGCATTATCGTAGTGCAATTGCCGTGAGTTGTTTTACCACAAATCCGAGCATTTTCTTCAGATTGCTTCCTGTAAACAGCACGAAACTTCCAGGTACTCATTATTAACCATACAACCTGGTGGCAGGAATTCATAGTACACTACACCATTGAAATCGAATAAAACAGTGAATAGAACCTTCACATTTGATCAAATTTGATGCGCTTCTTTCGGTCTTGGCTCTTCAGAAAGTTTCTTGGGTCATTGGGTCTTAGTTTCGACTTCATATCCATACACCCATGTTTCATTACCAGTTATGATCCATTTGAGCAATTCTGGATCATCGTTGACTTTATTCAGCAATTCCTGAGCAATGTCCATTTAGCACTATTTTTGGTCAAAATTCAACAATTTCGGAACAAATTTTGCTGCCACACGTCTCACACCCAAAACATTCGAAATTTGGCATGAGACAAATGATATGCCAACATTGTCAGCTGCCTCTGATAGTGATTCAGCAATTGTTTATAATCATTTTCTTCACTTTTTCGATATTGTCATCGGTTGTTGATGTGCCAGGACATCCAGGGTGCTCGTCATACGTCTTCATGGCCCTCTTGGAAATGTTTGTGCCACATGTAAACACTTGTTTTATTTATTCATAAGAGACTCACCAAAAGCAACATTCAACATTTCCAATATGGTGCTGCACTTTATTCCATTTTTAAAGTAAAATTTAATGCAAATTCTTTGTTTAATTTTTTCCATAAGTCAAATATCACTGAGCACATCAAAACACGTGTAACCTTTTCGATAGCCAACAATAAAGTAAGCATCCAATATGACTACCAATATCAAGATACATCAGGAACAAGTGTATTAACATAACAAAACAATACTAACACAGCCCGCGAAATTCAAAAATTCTGTGTATTTGATCAAACCTCATATATAATATTTAGTAGTCTAAAAAAACCTTACCGCACATAATACAAGAGAAAAACTGCAACACAGCAGGCCCACCAACTTATATTTGAATCCCATAGTCGAGTATCTATTTGTAATAATCTGCTCTAAAATCTCGGTACAAATTTATACATATTTTTTTATTTGTGTATTATATACATATTAATATGTTCGAGGAATATCAGATCTCACCAACACTTAATTCATTATTACCTCACTGTTTTATGAAAATTTCAGACAAATGACAAACCTTAATATTTTTGAAATATTTCAATTAAAAAAAGTATTGAATATTTGATTAAACATTTTAACTACCGGTGTTTTATATTTTAATTCTCCCAAATAGTTCCCTCTTGCAGTGGAAAATTAATTCTTAATTTCTAATATTATCTTTGTTTGTATTTCATCATGTCAATAAACATCTCAAGGTTCATTAAATTTCTCTGGTCAGGCGAATTAATCTAATATAGCTAAAATTCTTCAAAAGTAACTAATTATTAATTTTTGGGTTTGGTGCAGATTGCGATGATTGACAAGGATAAAGTTGTCAGTCAATTCAACTGATTATGCTTTAAGTATTTTTATTAAGTTAAACTTGACTTGTAGTTGGAGGGAATAAATTCATTGACTACCCCTGGTCGAATAATCGAAATTAAAGTTTATCAAAATAGTCATCTAATAAATAGGCAACACATTTAATTACACCGCAATTATAATTCATCATTAAAAATATCTTTAAATCACGAATACAGAATTGCTATTACACTAACATTACGTATCATTACTGTAATAATGACACCACCGGCCATTTATATATTATCCCCTTATCATTATTTGTAATGGATACTATTTATCGCTGAAATTAGTTTTGGGCTGATTGTTACATTTTCACGCTCTGTTTCAATGCATAATTCTATCCAATTTGCTAGCCGCAGTCTTCCGGTTTATTATGCCTGTTGCACTTGATGAGACTTCAATACATTGTCTCTAAAGTTTCCTTTGCCCTACAAGTTTTATATTGTAAATCAGTTAAATAAATAAATAAATTGTTGAAGAAAAATTGAAAAGTACAAAATGCCAGTAGCTGGCATGGTGCTTCATATTTCAATTTTATGTGCCGATTATTCATGAACACAAACATAATATAAAATCTTAGTAAATATTAGTACACGGATATACAATGTGGGAAAAGAGATATCCAAAATGAATTTTCATGATGATATGAACATTTAATGATTTTTCCCTTAGCATATCTTTAATGTCCTAAATCCTCTTTGTGAAGTATCACTTATTTATTATTAACTCACATTAACATTTATATTAATTAGACTGATTAACAATAACTCAATGCTACCCAAATATATTCTATATGTGAAACATTCACTGTTATGAGGAAAATGTTAAGTAAGTCGAAAGTGATGGTTTTAATTTTCACAATAAAACTTTGTACTACACACACGTTGATGAGAGGGATTACACCTATCAAAACTAGTAGTGAAAATAACCCAACGTGTGCGTAGTACAAAGTTTTATTGTGAAAATTAAAATAATCATATTATACCACAAAGTAACCGCCATGTCAATTAATGTTATGAAAGTGATGATATTTGGGAAAGAGGAAAGTAAGAAAAGATGAATTTTCACTTAAAATAAATGCCATGTGGATCAGTGCGCAAGTTCCTTAGAATATTTGTTAAATCTTAACTTCTCAGAAGCTGGGCCAGGAGACGGCAGCGTTTCCCTCTGTGGTGCGCGCCCTGTGGGATAGTGTGGATGACGTGGCGGCCGGAGCAGCAGCGGCCCTGGTGCCCGGGGCTCGCTCTCTCGTGCTATCCACTCCCGCCGCATTGCCCGCCATCGTGGGCAGGCTTCGATATCTGCTGTCCTCGCAGGACGAACTGGCTGCAGCCTGTGGTTGCTACATGGCGCTGCTGGCTGCACTCCTGGCTGAACCTGAGATCAATGCACTTTTAGGGTGAGTATTCAAGTAACAACATGTATCTTAAGAAATATGTGGCAGGATAATAGAACTAGTGACTCCCTTTAATCCAGTGCTTTCGATAGTTCACAAATATAAAATGCTATGTATTTAATAATATCAATTAAATTTTCTCACATTTTGAAATTAAATCACAACCAATCAGTTTATGTCTTGTTTTTGTCAAGATTTACCTTATATAGAACCTTAGCATATTGTGTTAAAATTGATATTCTTTATATGTGACATATTATAGACCCTTATCTTCCATGTAAGAGTACAAACTTTGATCCAGCACAATTCGATGAGTTTGAATCCAATGAATTATATCAAATCTCTCGACACAATAAGCTGGAATGATCTTAAGTTGAATATTGTTTTACAGCCCCAAATATTTAGCGAGTGTAGTGCCTCGTCTTTGGCCGTACTTATCTCATCCGACCAGCTCCGTCAGACGAGCGGCTCTACAGACCCTCAGAACGTTGACTCAATGCCCAGGAATCATCATCAGCACCCAGCAGTGCGAGGAGGATATTAAGACTGAACTATTAGTTAATACTTGCGGGGAAGAAGAAATTAAAACCGAAAATGACAATGAAAACAAACCAAAAAATGGCAGCATAAAAAGTGACATGAGAAAATCTGTAATTTTACAGTTGAATTGCGGGAAGGTTGCAGAGGAATGTAAACCTTTGTGTGACGTCAAGTTGTATGACATAAATGGTTTAATAATTTGCGTAGATTGGTTGCAAGATCTAGTGCACGAAGTGGATGATGTGGGGGAAGACTGTGGATGGAGTTCTCATTTGTTGCAAGATGCTTTGAGATATGTGTTCCAGAGGGTGCTGGTTGAACACATACATGATATACAAACCATCGCTGAAGAGGTAATATTTATTGAATTAATATAAAATATTTTTGTCTAATTAATCAACCGCTAGACTGGTCCTTATTGTATGAGCTATATATATTTTTACTTTTAAAATCAACAATATTATCTTTGTGGTTAAGATTCATATTTTTATTTATTATCTTTGTTTTATTAACCACTAAAATGAGTTTAAATACATCATTTAAATACATGTATTTAAACTCATTTTAGTGGTTAATAAAACAAAGATAATAAATAAAAATATATATATTTTTATTGGACTGGTCATTAAATTTAGCTTATTTCATGGTCATATTAGATAACTAGAAGTATATACGCCCAGTTATCTAAACCTGACCTTCTATGTTTATACGTTTCTATTAAATGGTTAAAAAACTCTGAAAAATTATTGTTGAGCGTCTTAAAAGTTCATTACTTATACTCAGTCTGGCCAATATAAGAGGCGGAATATGTGTATGTCATTGTTCAATATAAAATTAATTTCTTCAATTTGTGTTTTTTTGTTTTAGGTATGGAACAACTTGGTGCGGAGTTCTTGTCTTGAATTACTGCTGCACGCAGCCTGTCCGTATGTGTCTACTTGGATTTGCCTGACCATGCAGCCAGCTAAAATTCCTTTTGATCCCTCGCAACTTATTCACTCTAAACCTCTTGCGGTGGTGAGTTACATGTTAATTATATAATAATATTATATATCAACAAAATTACATTTTCTATATTAAATAAATATATAAACATTGTTACACCCTTATACATTTTTAGGATAAAGTTATGCAGGAAGCCCTCACTACAAGTCAGTCTGGCTCCCCTGATGATGTGAACCTAACTTCAAACGGTTGTTCCCTTGCACAGAAGTGGTACGTGGGAGGTAGTGAAACCACAACCCTGAGTGTAAGAGAGGGGAACGTCACCAGAACTCGTTGTGTTGCAGCCAGAATGTTAGGTTAGTTGAATTTAATCATTTCTACCCTTGTTTATTGCATTGCATTATATTATATCACTTGCAAGGTGTCTGTGTCCTGGAAGACCTACAATATTACAAGCAGAATCAAAAAATTAGTACACTGTTGTCTTTTGTTAATAGAATTTCACTTTAGAAAAAATTCAGAGATATTGCTAGAGCCTGATGACAGAATACTGATATATTGGCCACTCTAAAAGCCTATGAATGCCACATATTTTCTCTGTAAATATATTTGTTTATCTTGTTATATTTCTTTAAGCTAATTTTTTCATTTTTTCCAGGACTGTTGTCGTGTTTCATCATCAAGCCCGCACCTGGTATTATCTACACACCCGAAATTGACAGTCCTGTGGATTGTTACATCAAGGTTTAGCTTTCATAGTTACAACATCCCTGAAAACCAGGAATCTCTAACATCATTACTTAAATGGACAGTTCATTATCCAAATGTTTAACTTAATGAATTCTGTGCTCCCAGATATTTTATATCCTGTTTTCTTATTTATTTGTTTTTAACTAACTAATTAGGTAATGTTTAAGTTTTCCTAATAGTTTGGTTGAGATAATTTGACTGGCACAACAGAAAAAGTGTGTACTCTTTTGTTGTTTATAATTTATTTTCCTTTCCAGGTAGTGCTTGTCTACTTGTCATCCAAAAGTGCCCTCCAGCGATTGGTGGTCGGTTTAGTGGTATCAAAATGGGCACAGCTGGACTGCAGTATACGAACACCTCCCGCCGAACTCGTCTCTAGACTGCACCTCTGTCTCACGCAGCCCATATACTTTGATGAGATAGCTGTCGCTTGTACACGGTAAGAGCAATTTTTTCAAATGGAATATCTATTTTTACTATTGTCAAATTCTATTGCATCTTAACCTGTTAGCTGTCCAAAAAAGTCACAGGTGAAACGGCAGCATACCACCAATTGGCGCCAAAATTCGTAAAATTCATAAACTAGGTTTTTACGAATAGAACATGAAAACTAAACCTAATTAACCTACCTAATTAAAATATGCTTTGATTAAGACATGTCAGTCAATATGAAGCTAAATATAAAGTCAGAATACAAAATTAGAATCATATCTACGTATTCCAAATTTCTATACTCGTATGGCATTTTATGCAATATTACAAAAACACAAGATCTTTGATCAAATAATCACTTTTTTATTGTAAACAAACGAGAGTTGAGTCAGTACTGCATTACCGCACAGCGCAAACTAACATGAATTTGTATCAGAAAGAATCTTTCAACTACAGAAAACTTTTATCACGTGCTGATATCGACAACATGGTATTTTTTTTAAAATTTAAAAGTGCATCTTTTCGTTTTTTGAAAATAAATGTGTACTTGTTGAAATTAAAATAATATTCACTTAATTTAAACATTTTAATATCGGAAATTGAATTACTCAGATGTGCCAAAACAGACTTTTTTCCGAAGTAAATACATTTTCAAAGTAAAAATCTTTATCCTTCGATTCAATAACACAGCATCTGAAAAATGAATTCCCTAAGTCTCGGGGAGATTTTTATGTATGACGTAATAATGTTTTTCAATTATTTTTGGTAATTTACAGTGCTTGCGTTTATTTAAAAATTCTTATGAACTTCATTTTAATATACATACGCAATATTTAAATAAAGTTTGCTCGGTGGACGAGTGAGCGAACCACCGTTTTAAGTCAGTGGAAGTCGAGAGCTCAGTAAGCTATGTAAGTACCTATAGATATGTGCATATATATTCATGAGGACATACTTCGATAACATTTTAGTAGGAGTAATTTCTATAGTACTGTATTTTGAGTGTTTTATCGATTAATTAATCAGCGAATCAATTTATAAAATTTGTTATGAATTACTTTAATGGTAGTCCAACGTTTTACAAAAGATGAGTAAGAAATATTGAAATCTTTGAATTTGCATAACTCCGTTAACTGTAAATATTTTACCAAAGTGTAAATAACATTTTTTGTTCAAAATTGAATGAAGAAGACTCCGCCGAAGTTTTTGCTACTAGCTATGAGACATCCAGTATATAATTGAGATACAATTTTAAAAAATCTATTTCTCGCGCGTCTTCTGCAAGGTCCGAGTTATAACCAGGAGTCGCTGAAATTGGATGTATATTTGGAACGAAACAATTATCTGTCTCCCATTCAATTTCTGGCTTAACCCCTGCACTTGTTGATGGCTGGTTTTCATTAACAGTATTGTCAAGGTCTTTTTCGTCACAGATTTGAACTTCAAAGTAATCATCCTCAACGTTGTTCTCAACATCGGACTCTGTGATAATAATAAGCATACTGGTAATTTCTAGTAAGTCTAGTAATGTAAAATGTGGTGCAGCATCTTCCTTGTCTATGATGTAGCGCTAAATATTTTGACGTTTATGGATGTCTTTTTCTCGGACGACGACAGTCAACACGGACCTTCTCAGGGTTAATTATAAACAATGTTACAATTACATTACAATGGACAATTTAGAAGCTCCTGACATAAAAAAAAGGTAGTGAATAGTGGTAGGGCAATTCTTAATAATCAAATTAATTTATCCATTAGCCCCATATTAGGAATGTTTCCTTTTAAATCAATTTAATATCCATCGACACTATACTTTCCCTCCTTTAATGTTCTGTCTAACTGTATATGTATTATGTCTCTCTCTTTCACATATAATTTTATATTCTGTCTCCCTTGATGTTCTAATTACTATATATGTATTCTGTCTCTCTCTCTTTCGCATGTAATTTTATATTCGATCTCTGTCTTTATGTATATAAAAGTGCACTCTTTTTGTATTTATTGTTAGTTTTAAATACGCCTTGACGAAACTTGAGCTAAGCGAAACCGGTTGGCGTGTAATAAAATTTGTGGTTTCATACAAAGTGATTGTGTTTTATTTAATCTAATGTCAAACCACAAAGTTAGTCAGATTGGGTGATTGTGAAGACAAAATTCTAACGTTATCGTTATTTGTGGTAATAAAAATAACATTGCTTTAAAAGTACGCAAAGGTTATTTTTTTGTTTTTTTTGGAAAACATACAGTTAATCAACAATAGTTAAGATAGTAACAAAAATAATAGTAAATACAACCAGTTACATGTTTTCTCTGAATTATTAAATACATTTACACGATACAGTGTGGGTTTGGTAACAAACATCCTTAGTATTAAATGTATAACAATAAAGCAAAATATATTTTGCTAACTGGCACATTTTTCTTCTTCTGGCATCCTATCCAATATCAGCCATCTTGATAAACTTCTAGTAAGTGGCCCTGGACTCTGTGGAACAATTTTTCTGCATTGATTCCGATCCACTGTCTGTCTCAACAGCAGAGCTTTTTTCTTTCCCTCAATTTTGACCATTATTGAAGTCTCATCATGTGACCCACTTTGGACAGTTTTCAAGACCCATCATTTCGAACACAAAATTCAAATTCAATTCTATTTGGTTCATTATGGATACTTTTAAGGTCCATCACACGGACCAAACATAGCACCGGATGAACTTAACTCTTATTTGAAGGTGTCTGTTATACTGTCCATAATACTAATAAACTTTATAAACCAATCAGTTCAAAATTGTAAGCAAAAATTGAAATTTGAATAATGTATACAGACTATGAGATTCAAATTCCTCTTCATTTCATTGTAAATTCTGTTTGAACACTGGGCTGAGTTGGAAAATGCTCAGGATTCTCAGCATTCAAAATAGTTTTAGGCCACTATTTACTCGATATTAAGGATATCCATATAGGAAGATTTGGAACTGAACTCTTCAAATATAAATAATGTATTATTTATTTTTCAGGATTCTCCAAGAAACGCGAGACTTCATTGCAATGTTGCGTCACTATAAAATATTCTTGGAAGAAGAAGAATATTCTAACATCAATAGTTTAGAACAGGTAATGGCAAGACTGATAATAAGTCAACAGAAAGTTCTTCATTTTTTATACAAATAATGATTTGACTAATCCATTTGTTCTACAGGTGGTGCAGTTTTGCGGACCGAGTGGCCAGGAGCTACTGACTAAGTCTAAGCTTAAAAAGAATAAAGTATCCCAGTCACTGGATGAGAGGAGAAAAAATATATTAACATCGGCTCTGCAGTGCTCCGCAGAACAGAATTCATTGAATGTTGCGTAAGTATCTTTACAAGCTGATATGTACATGGAGTTAGGTTTGCTTCTGCGTTCAATTGTAACAAGGCTTTATGATTGAATTGGCTCCCTCACTATACTGGTGTCATGGGTTTTGTGCTTTTTCATTTCTTGGATTTGCTGTCTAAAGAAGTATAGTGTGAAAAATGTCCCCCGATATATTCAGATAAAATGTATGATTGCTACTTGTTAAATTCAATTTACTTTTACTATTAAAAAAATATCAGTTATGTTATTTCAAAAGTTGACAATTTCTTCATTGTTTGCTGTATTTATATTTGACAAACCTCAATCTTGCTTAAATTAAGGTAGGTAAGAGCTAAATTTGTCATACACTACCTACCTTAATTTAAGCAAAATTGAGGTTAGCCAAATACAAATACGCCAAACGAAGAAGAAATTATAAACTTTTGAAGTAACATAACAAGAGGACACAACTTTTTTGTTAAGTGTTACTTAAAGTAGCAATACACTCCATAAAAGTGTGTAAAAATTAAATTAAATACATACAGATTTGATCAATAGATCAAAAGATAGATAATATTAATGAAAATTGGTACATATGTATTTGTTTCTTACAGCTATTAATTTCGTTGATTGCATAGCCGAGTTATAAGTAAATCCACCTAAAGACTCGGTCAGGTCTACGTTCAGCTAAAAAGTTCACCGTGACTTTTTCATTGCTTAATACTTTGGCTACAAGTTGCTGAACATGCCCCAGTGGTCTAAATCCCTTTCAAATTAGATTTAGATATATCAATGATAAATAGATACAGCAATGTGCTAAAGTAGAAAGGAATTTAAATGTAATGTGCTTCATTATCTTATTTTCTTTTAATTTTGATGAAATCACATTTTATTTGAGAAGGTATGATTTTAGAACATATTTTTTTGATAATTAAAACAAATTAGATGTTTTATAAATTATATTTATTCCGATGGAAAAAAATAGATGTCTCACTAATATGGGAACATATATAGATATTATAGAATCTACAGTTTCTATAGCTTAATTGGTTAAAGCTGTCTACCGGTAATAGAAAGCTCCAGATCCGAGTCCCGGTGGTAACTTTATTTTTTCAAAAGATAGATTTTTTATATATTTAATTTGTTTCATTTTCTTTTAATTTTGGAACATTTACATGGACAGGGAGGTCATGATCTTCAGAAATAAGAAGCTGACTACATACTAGTTACTAGTTAAAAATTACGGTTACTAGTTAAAAAAAGTACAATCTTAACACAAAATTTCTCTAGTGAGACGGACACAGTCCAACCTTATTTTTACTTATATATTATACAGTTACCAATAAATAAATAAAATAATAATTTTAGGCAAATTTAATGTAAACAATTACTTTATATTCCACTTTGGCATGATATGCATTTTGAATCTGACTTTAATCAATATCTTTCAAAGAGTACAAGGGGCCCGCTTAGCGTAAAGATTTATTTTTAGCAATTCTTTCTTTTCTTTAAGAACATTGGCGGCACTAGCGGGTGCATGTGCAAATCTACATGCGTTGCCTGAGAAACTTAACCCTGTTATTAAACCTTTGATGGAGTCGATAAAAAAGGAAGAGAATGAACAGCTTCAGAAGATTTCAGCCGAGAACTTGGCTGAGCTGCTTAAGCAGTGCGTGGACCGACAGCCTTGCCCCAATATCAAAGTTTTAAATAATCTGTGCACGTTTTTGAGATCCGACACAGAATACACTCCAAAGATAAGCAACGATGGCTTCAAGCCGAATGGGGATGCGGCGACTGGCGAGAGCAGCGTGGAGAATAATCAACAGGCAGTTATCGGTATGTTTTTGTTTATTTGTTAACTACCTCTTCTTGTTTAATTGCATCCCGGTAATTCTTTGACAGCTTTCTTTCATATTGTAATGTTCTGTCAGTGTAATATCTCGACATCACCTATTTACAGGCTGCGCCAATGTATTGTTCTGTGGCTGTTGTGGAATCAAACGCTTTTGTCTTGTGACAATTAACATGTATTTCTTACAATAAATATTACAGAGTATTTACACTTAATAAAAGTACACTTAATACTAGTACTTTATCACGTCGGAGTCCGAAGCTAAGAGAGCCCTCTCATCGAGTGCATTAATTTAAGAGCCCGGCTCCCCACTCATCAAATGTCAGTCGGCATAAATTACAAGCTGAATGGACCCCAAATTGACCAAAATATATAGGGATACCAACATAATATAATATTTGCAATTCTGTGTGTAATAAGTTTATAAATATTAATAAAGTGATTGTTTTACAAGATGTCAATGGGGAATTTTTAAAAAACATCATGGATTTCCGGCCAACAGATTAACAAATTGAAGCGAATCTATCTGTTTTAACAATTTAATAGGTACATTATATATGCAATGACTACTTCGGCAAATGGAAGTTTTATTATAAAAATATAAATTATGACATCACAAAAATATACTGAACATAAAATTGTATTGGTTTAACTATAGTAGAAGATGTCATATAAGAACCAGCTCCACCCTCCTCATAGCACATCTCCTCACCATTTTACCTCTTCAAGTTATTTAATATGTTGATAAAAGATGTCATCCATTGCAGATGAAACCGGTCGCTACGGTATCCTAACGCTGTGTTCTCATCAACGCCAGGCTGAACGTGCTCTTTTTAAAAGATCGGCCAGCATTGCCAGCACCTCCAGTACACCTAACTCCTCGGGAGCTCCAGGTCCCAGTGTTCAGAGAGGACCCGGAAGGCCTCCAGCCACTTACATTCCTCTCGACGAACTGTTTCCATTGGAAGATGAGGTAAAATTCTGAATGTCAAAGTTGTGCCAAGAAATTTTTGTTCTCAGATGATGGGAAACCGAAAGTTACATTTTAAATTTGTAAATTTGTATCCTCAATTATTCTCACACTGAGTCTATGATTTACTTTGTCTGTAAAATTTGTACATAATTATTTTGTAATTTTATGAATTTAGACTCAGAAACAATGCAGAATCCAAAGAAGAGGCGCAACCTTTGCCATGATTAGCCTGACCACCCACTTTGGTGTTGAGTTACCAGAGAAGCTGCCCAAGCTGTGGGAAATTATCATGTTGCCATTTTCCTCGTGTCTCCATAATACTGGTAAATAAATATTTAATTTTCCATGAATCGTATTGTATGTAGCGAAATGCTATAGCAGTTGGTAAATTAAATTATCCAAATTCTTATAACTTGAAGCAGGAGATAATTTTATTCTGATTCGAAGATAGTTTCATTTTGAATGTGTAAACAAATTACAAGTATACTATATAAGGAAAACTAGCTTTATTCATTACTTTATTAATCTCTGATTAACTAATGCTCTATTACAATCCAGCACACATACCCTTGACAGTGACGGAGGATCTGCTGACAGATCTCCAGGTTCTGGAAGTGGTGGCTCCCTACATTGCCAAGCCACTACTACCGCTGTTGCTGGACAAGCTGCAGTGGTTAGCGGGCCTACTGCAGCACGAGTTCAAGGCCGTGAGGCACATGGCGGCCAGGTGCATGGCCACCCTCGCCAGCATCGCCGCTCCAAGGGTAATGCAGATTGTTGTTGAGAAGGTAAGCAATTGAATTAATATATTTTACATATACGTGAAATATATTTGTTGGTACCTCGGCTTCAAAATCATAGATAAAAATATTATTTCTTAGGGATTATTCTGCCACGCTTCGGTTTTTGACCGGATTTACTGTTTTGTACTGTTTTCAAATCCATTACATATCGATCTTTAATGTACCTATCTTCTAACTTTAACTCCCGAATCATTTATGGGTTTAATTTTAAAAAAATTATTTTAATATTAGAAAATATAATACATTTTTAGAATAATCAGTAGGATATATATATATACACTCGGTTCTCTTTTTATGCGGTAGATACGTTCCACAAGAAAACGCTTAAAAAAAAATTTCACAAAAAAAGACTAGACACATGTATAAAAATAAAGGATACGTTCCATAATTTTTTAAAACCGCATAAAACTAAATCAATAAGTTACAATATACCGAAAATCGCATAAAAAAAAGGTTTATTAAACTTCAGAAAAATAATTAGTCTTAACATATTTCTTCTAAAATGTTTATTCATATTTTTATAAAAACGTTAACAATCATAGAAAAGTTTATTAAATTTCAGAAAAATATAATCTTAACATATTCCTTCTAAATTTATGTATAAAAATTTTATAAAAAAAGTTAATCTTTTTTCACATTTTTTTCTTTAGAATTATTGTCACTATATGAGTGTTCGGCATAATTTGCGAACTGGTTCGTAATCACTTTCATCACTAGAAGAGATAGTCAGCGTATCAGATCTATGGCCTGAAGATAATGATTCTTCACAAGTAAAATTAGCCTCAACTTCGCATGTTGATTTTTTTCTCTTTGACAATATAATCAGTGATTAAACTTTGCAATGGCTTTGCTAATTTTTTGTACAATTCCTGATATCCAGAAATGCAATTCTGAAGCTCGCGTTGAAACTTGAATGCTCGTTCAGAATTATCATCTTTTTCGATGAAATGGTTTGCCAATTTACTGGAAAGTTGAAGACCTTCTCGAATTACACTTGCAGTGAGTGTGACTGGAGTTTCATCTTCTTCCGATTCATTTTCGTTTTCTTGTTCTTCAACGGTATCAAGAGTTATACCAATGATATCATTGTCATTCATGACATTATCCTCAAGTAATTCGTCTACATTGTTTTGGGTATATGTTTCAAAATCTTCCCCACCAATTTCATGTGCTAAAAAAATTATTTCAGCTAAAACTGTCGATGTTTGGTTAGTTTCTTTGACTGTAACACATTCGGGCCAAATTGCTTTCCAACAAGAATTTAAAGTTTGTGGTCTTATTTGAGAGATAGCAAGTGCAACATGATTTAAACAGTCCAAAATAGAAAAACTTTTCCAAATGTCAGTTACTGTCACTGACTCATTTCCTAGTTTATCCACTATACATATATCGATAAGTGCTCTTAATGTAATATTTTTTGAAAGTAGAAATGATGCCTTGATCCAATGATTGGATGATGCTTGTTGTGTTGGGTGGAAGAAATAGTACCTCTACATTAGGATGTTCCAAATATGGATGACATGGTGCATTGTCAATGATCAATAGAACTTTAAAATCGAAAGCTTTCTGCTTCATATATATTTCCACTTCCGGTACAAAGCAATTAGTGAACCATTCATTAAATACGACGGTTGAGCTTCCCTGAATTATCCTTGATACTCACCGTGGCAGGAAGCGATATATCCGGAGACAAATTCTCCAAATTTCTTACCCTTGTATCATGTCAAAATGGTCTAAAATAGTTATTTTAAAAAAAATGCTTCTTGGAATATAAACCGCATAAAAAGAGAACCGAGTGTATATATATATATATTTCATTTAACATTTATTTCTTCTCTATTGATCATTTAAAACATTAAATTTTCTCTTTTTTCTCAGGTAGTGCCCATGCTGGGAGTCATGGAGTGTGACAGAAGAAGGCAGGGTGCAGCTGAAGCTCTCGCTTGTATTGTGGACAAACTTCAGATTAATATTGTTCCGTACATCGTTCTATTGGTTGTACCGCTGCTAGGTAAATAATTGTTTTTTCATATTTTTTAATAAAATTTGTTATATTCATATACATTTTACTTTTGCATGCAACAGTCTAATCTTTTTTTAAATTAATTTAATTCTCGCATCGGTTAGGTCGTATGAGTGATCACGATGAGCCGGTCCGCCTGATGTCTACGCACTGCTTCGCTACCCTCATTCAGCTGATGCCGCTGGATGGAGTCAGAGAACCAGAGTCCCTCCCCCGTGAATTGTTGCTCCAGCGTAATAGAGACCGCTGCTTTCTAGAGCAACTCTTCAACCCCAAGGCCATCGGGGACTATAAGGTGCCAGTGCCGGTGCAGGCCGAGCTCCGTACCTACCAGCAGGTGATTCATTACAATCTGCAGACTTAATATTTCATTATTTGGGCCCTTTATACTTAAATTATTTAATGTATTAGATTTCTCCGGGATGGAGGAGTTTTTTTTCATCGAAGAAGTAAATACTTTTAGTGTGCAGTTAATTTAATGAAAGAATTAAAAAATGGTAAGATTCTGAATTAATATTTCTGAGCTAGCTTGGTTCATTTCTTCTGTCTTGGAGAAGCAAATGACATTCAACAAATTTCTTCAATCTAAATATGTATGCAATTGTCTTATTAAATATTGCCGACATTCTGACACCATGTTTTGAATCTATATTATTGTTCCAGGCTGGTGTCAACTGGCTGGCCTTCCTCAACAGGTACAAGTTACACGGCGTTCTCTGTGACGATATGGGTCTAGGTAAAACACTGCAGTCCATCTGCATGATGGCTGGGGACCACTTTGAGAGGCAACAGCACTTTCAGCGCACACTCTCGCCGGACTCTGGCCCTCTACCCTCACTTGTTATTTGCCCTCCAACCCTGACTGGTGAGCTTATCACTGTGACTTAAAGGGACCATAATGTTGTCAATAACCCAAAATCGCATTATGTCCGAGTCGGGATTCATAAAGCAGAATGTAGCACAAATGAGATTATTTTATCTCTTGTGCCATTGTCAATTTAGAATTGAAAATAAATAACATAATTTAAGAGTATATACTACCATTACAAAACACTGAATAAAATCAAAAAATTTCTTTGATTTTCCCATATATGAGTATGTACATACACAACCTGATACATTTTAATTTCTAATCAAATAGTACCAGCAATTTAAAACAAAAAAATAAGTGTTACATGACTCAGACGCACGTATCATACCACTCCTGCATAGAATGTGTTTTTCTGTTTTGCCCTCCTCCGACACATATCATTATATTTTGTTTTGGTATTTTCAAATATTCTCTGAATTTTATTTCTCATTCAGTGTTCTTTTCCTTTTAATAAAATGTTTAATAGTTCTTTAAGGTGCTTTTTTATAACACAATTTCATGACTTTATCTGATAAGCTTCTCAAAAATCATATTCTATATTCACTTATATAATACACTACTAACATGATAAATTACTTTTTAGGTCACTGGGTGTATGAAGTTAGGAAATTCCTCTCATCCAAGTACCTCAATCCCATCCACTACACCGGCCCGCCTCTGGAGCGTGAGAGATTGCGCTTTAAAGTCAAGCAGCACAATCTCATTGTGGCTTCCTACGACATTGTCAGGAAGGATATTGACTTCTTCAGTGGCATTAAATGGAACTACTGTATTCTGGACGAAGGGCATTTCATCAAGAACGGAAAGACTAAAGCCTCCAAGGCCATCAAGAGTCTGGTAGCCAATCATCGACTCATACTCTCGGGAACACCCATACAGGTAAGCAGAATTATTACTTTCAAAATATATCATTTTTATATTGAACTTACACCTCACCAAATCCCCCTTCAAGGGGACCCTGAGAAGGGCCCTTTGGGAAGAGACAATGTAAGTGAGACATGTGGGGAAGTCGCCCACGAGTAAATTTTTGTATTTTTCTTACTGTGAAATGTAAAAAAAGAATTCACGGGCGATCGCCCAATCCTAAAATATGTGAGACATCGTGGGCAAACATGGTAATAAAGGAATAAAACGCTCATGGTGCCTCTAACTATAAGATTTATGTATGAAAATGAAAAAAATGTAAGTGCAAACTAGAATATGCCGGCCCGAGTGCTACGACGCGTGACTGGGCAGCAGTTTCTCCCTTTGGTCGCCAGGCGGCCAACAAACCGGGTCGTATGGGGTGGGGCTAGGGCTGTAAGCCCGCTCCCATTGGTCCGGCGTGAGACGAGGGGCCCGGCGCGGTCGGGCCCGTTTCACGGGTAATAAATAGTGCATCGGCGGCAGTGAGAACTCATTCTCACCACTGCACTCCTTGAGTAAACAAGTGTTTTATTTTCTCTACCTCGCCTTAACCCTATTTTTACTCTGAACTTTTTGGAAACGGATTCAACCACTGGCTGCTACACTGGGTTATGATTTGGACCTTGGATTGGACCCTGCGCTATGCTGCACAGATATCAGCCCGAGTCACAAGAGTGAACCGGCGAACTACCCTAAAATCAGTTTTTGTTTTCCTGTTCGGAACAGTGATATTGTGTACTCAAATATTGTGTGTGCATAGTACAAAGTCAATATAAAAATTATATATTTTTTAAATTAAAATGTTACACCACAAAATAACTGCTAAATTAATTAATGATAGAATTATTACTATTTTAATGGAATAATATTTAACTGAAAATATTTGAATTATAACACAGAACACAATATTTGTATCACTTCTTTCTTTTGAGTTTCCTACTTAGATTTTTTAAAGTTTGTTTGATGTTCCAGAATAACGTACTAGAGTTGTGGTCCCTGTTTGATTTCCTGATGCCAGGGCTGCTGGGGACTGAGAGACAATTCACGGCTCGCTACTCTCGCCCTATCCTTGCGGCCAGGGATCCTAAGGCTACGCCGCAACATCAAGAAGCAGGGGCTCTAGCTATGGAGGCACTTCATCGACAGGTAGATATTAACATTTAATACAATGCTTGTACACACTGTAGAAGAATTGAAACGTCTAAGGAAAAACATTGCATATAGCCAGTGGAGGCTCGATTGCTAACTTGAGGTGCAAGATGATACTATTTATCTCTGCTTTACTCTCTAGGTTTTGGCTTTCTAATAGTGTTTTATTTTGTAGGTTCTTCCATTCCTTCTCCGCCGTATGAAAGAAGATGTGCTCACAGAGTTACCGCCCAAGATCACGCAGGATTATTATTGCGAGCTGTCCCCCCTGCAGCGGCGATTATACGAGGACTTCAGCAAGGTGCACATGCCCAATGGCCTGCCCGAAGGCCACCAGCATGTGTTCCAGGCCTTACGTTACCTGCAGAATGTGTGCAACCATCCCAAGCTAGTGCTCACGCCACAACACCCAGAGTACAGCAAGATCCTACAGGACTTGACAAAGCAGCATTCCAGTCTCGATGATATACAGCACTCCGCTAAGTTGCCTGCTCTCAAGTGAGTTGATTAAGGATAGTATTTAACTTAAATGTCATTGTGTCATTTCTTTATTTTATTTCTTGAGATATGTGTGTATGTATTTTTTAAACATATCTTAAATAAAGAATTTAATAAATTTTCTTTGCAATTGTACTTAAAAATTAATATTAGATCAAGATAATATGTTTCACCATTTCCTATTAATCAATTTTCTTTCAGGCAACTACTCCTAGACTGTGGCATCGGTTGCCCACCTTCAGAGACTTCTGCTGTCCTCTCGCAGCATCGAGCCCTCATCTTTTGTCAACTGAAAGGCATGCTAGACGTGGTAGAACGCGATCTGCTACGCCCCCTACTGCCGCACGTGTCCTACCTCAGATTGGATGGAGCTGTGCCGCCTGGCCAGCGTCACCAGCTGGTGCAGCGGTTTAACAATGATCCTAGCATAGACGTTTTGCTTCTCACCACACAGGTAAACAATAGTTTTGTCTAAATATTCATATTCTCAGGTAACTCCTATCTAACTACTACCGCTTATCTTTTTATTGTTACTATTTATCTATTTATGTTGATGATTACTTTTACCATCAAAAGTGATCACAGACTAAGCAAACATAATAAAAAGATTATCCATGCTTGGCTTAAAATATGCAAATAGTGATAAAGCTGTATTTGTATTGATATTAGCATTGCTCACGTATTTTAAAGAAATATTACATACTGTTATACTATATTTGTTTCATAAAAATTTCATTGTAAATTAATGTTGTGTTTTGTGGTGTTAAGGTGATTCATATACATTGGAACTCAAATTTTACGTTTTCCCACAATTTATAAAAAATTAGATAGTCCCGTTTCAGTTTCATACGATCCGGTGTTAAATTATTCACAATTCCCCATATTTTCCTTGGCAAAATGTCAGACTGTCAGATGTAAAATTGCATTTTTATATTATTTTGTAATTGCATTTTCTATTTTCCTTTTGTTCGTAATTTTATGTTGGCCAAACAGGGATACCTTCAATTGGCCGTGAATAAAAATGTTCAAAAGTATTATACATATACATATATACATCGCTAGGTCCTGCGGGCGGCTATTATGGCCGCTTTGCAGCCGATGGGTTTCCGTAGAGTCTAAATTTCAATGTAGATCCCATATTATATTACACCATGTAGTATACTTTGTCCTTATTTCCAGTAAGAAAAAACAAAATATGTATTAATAAAATGATACTTGCTACATATATACATTTGCTATTAATTAATTAATATTAATTGATCTTATTATTGTCATATGAGAATGTTATTAAAAGCATAAACATTAAGGATATAATGAACTTAACAAAATGAAATAATAGGGACAGGTAAAAAAATTCTATGTCCAGACTTGACAAAATATGAAAAGACCACCGTTTTTCCAAGATAAAAAGATCAAGCTTGTACAGTTTCTGGTGCATTCTATATTTTTATATGGTGTGGAATCATGGACCCTGAAGGCAAGGGAGAGAAGACAGATTGATGCTTTTGAGATGTGTTGCTGAAGACACATGTTGCGCATACCATGGATGGCGAGATACACAAATGTCTCCATTCTGCAGGAACTGAATATCAAGAACAGACTCTCAACCATCCTTCAATCAACAAATTCTTCAATTTTTTGGGCATCTTGCGAGAAGGGAGGATACCTTGGAGAAGCTTGTTGTGGTGGTACCACATCGAAGTATGAAGAAGAAGAGGAAGATCCCCCACTCGTTGGACCGACCAAGTGGAAAAGGCAACAAGCACATCTCTGGTGGCAGCCCTAAGATCTGCAGGATGCTGAGATGATATTCACAGCAGTTTTTGACTGTGGACAGATATTTTCATACAGTAATGTAAATGCACTAAATGTATAAAAAAGTAAACAACCCCTTGCAACCCAGCGCTGAATATATTTGTCACAAAAAACTTTCCACTACGACCAGTGATGTATTATAATAATAATGTGACATAATTTATTTATCTGACACGTCTTGTATTTTATTTTTGCTTTGAATAGCGATACCTATCGGAGACCTTACTTCGACCTCAAACTCAATGACAAATGGTCAATATCCTTGCCTGTCGTATGATTTTGCTACTTTGTGTTTTTTCTTACTCATAATAAAGACAATGTACACTTCATTTCAATTTGAATATATATTTGCATACTATAATATGAATGTTATTGAATATGTAAAGGAGAAAATATTGAAGTAATCTTAATCTAGAAATATTAAAAACATGTTAGACATACCTGCTACTTTGGAATTTTTTTTTACTGGCAATGACACTAACATAGAAAAGAATGGATGCATATCTTAGCACAATATTATAATATATACTTTGTTTTTTAAACAAAATTTAAATTTTCCCTGGGTAATGTCAGAAACAATTTATGACTTAACCATTCGTTCTGATTTTTAGGTGGGAGGTCTGGGCTTAAATCTGACCGGCGCTGACACAGTAATCTTCGTAGAGCATGATTGGAACCCCATGAAGGACTTGCAGGCCATGGACCGGGCCCATCGCATAGGGCAGAAGAAGGTGGTCAATGTCTACCGACTTATCACCAGAGCTACGTTGGAGGAAAAGATTATGGGGTGAGTTGTCTTGATCTCCACATTCGATTAATTAATAGATTTTATGTTTTGTAGTTGTCATTTTAGAGATAGAAGATAGACTTCTATATACATATATATATATTATACAATTAAATGTCTTTACAATCCTTTTACCCATTTTTAAAACCTAAATCCTTGAACCAAATTTTTTCATTATTACTCTCTACGATGCTGTGCAAAACACAGGCAGCCCCTCTCCATGATATAAATGTTTATTATATTGATTGCCATGTGTTACAAATTTTGTACAGTTACTCTTTAAGACCTTGTGCAAAACATAAGAACACTTGTCTCCTCACCCTAGCCACCCCACCTCCTCTCGTGATATAAATGTGTATTATATTGACTGCCATCCGTCCTAAATTTTCCCCGGTTCATTCCTTTCTCTCCTCCCCCTAACCACCTATTTTAATTAATAATTATATCTGAATCCCAGGCAATACCAGGCACATGCATCTAGTGTTAACAATGAATTGTCTATTTTATAGTATTATGAAATGTCCATATGTTTACTTCGCAATCATTCATGTTGATTAGTGTCAATATTTTTTACATATTTAGTGCAATGTAACTTGTAACATTTATTTCTTAACATATTTTTCCAGTCTTCAAAAGTTCAAACTCTTGACGGCGAGTACTGTCATAAGCAGCGAGAACGCATCTATGGAGACCATGGGCACTGACCAGCTTCTGGACCTCTTCCAATTAGACAGGGGAAACACCAGATCTGGGCCTTCTACTTCCGACCTTTCCGGACCCGCCACCATGAAGACAATTCTCGACAACCTTCCGGAACTGTGGGATGACCAGCAGTACGAGAGTGAATACGACATGGCCAACTTTGTCAAAAATCTGGCTAAGAATTGATACTCGGTCTGCAGTCTACGAAGGCACTGGAAGAAACATTTGCTGATGAGGTATTTTAAACAACTTGATGATGATACAAATGTTTATTATCGTGTTGATCCGTAAAGAAATTCACAATACAATAACAGGAATGTCAATTCCGGTGCTAAAGAATGGATTTAATTTTTAAGGTTTACGGTTGTGAGAAAGGGCCTTAGATTTTCTATGCACGAGGAGCATATTATTTTGTTAAGTAAAACACTGATTACCACCGTGATTGGAAATATTAATAATACTTTTTAATCGTGAATGAAATTTTCTTAAATTTAATCATTCAGTTTTAAAGTTTGGTGTCATTTGAGTGTCTGTTTAAAAAAGTTACATTTGAACTGCCTCGGAAATGTTAAAAAAAAAATTGTGTAAGATTAAATTATTATAACAGAACTCGACTGAATATGATAATATTTAACAAGACTGTCAACTATCATTGTACAATCTATTTATTTTTACCTAAAAGTTTTAGGTTCATCGATAACGATGTTACATTTATATGGCCATGCAACATAATATTAGTCGATTTGTTTTTCGATAACTCTAGCAAAGGAAACGAGTCTTCTCATAATCAATCCTCTCTGAATTTGAAAATAAATTAATTGATAAATTAAAAGACCCACCCGTTCATTAGATTGGCAGGTAATGTGAAAATACTCAGCTCACAAATGTGCAGCTAATTTTGGAATACAATTTTCATTAATTTCTTTTATGTTTTACGCATTAGGTGCGGATAAAGTGAATCATAATTGTTTGCATGTAGTATTTTGAGATTTACCATCTGAGATATAAGTAAATATTGTAGAGATTGACATACTTGTATATTCATTTTTAGCAGTATTTTAATTTCTTAGATAAATTTGCCGACAGATTATTGGTAATACTTGAGTTTTTTATAAATTTGTGCCATGTGGTAGGTATTTCTATATGTGTTTAGAGAAATCTTATAATAGGTATTCAAACACATCACATAACCACAAACTCTATTATATTTTCAATTCACTGCAAATAACATTTATACTTGTACAAATTCAGCATATTACTAATAAAAAATAATTTTATCGTGACACGTATTCTTCGAATTTATGAATATGCTGGATCTTGAAATTCTTATACTTCTTTCCCTTGTATCTTGAAATTCTTATTCTTCAAACCCCGTAATAAAATACAAACGGATCACTTTTTGTTCCATTACAATATTAGAAGTTGGGTGTGACTTGTACTCTTTTAGGGTACAGATGAAACTTTTAAGGATGGTAGTGCAGGGTGTGCTAAGTCATTTCTTATATTTTGTACGTATTGTAGAATGACCACTGATTAGAGCCTCCAAATATTCGTGATTCCAACTATTCCAATATCGAATAGTTAATGATAATATATTTGAATATTTTCGTAAAATTTTTAAGAAAGGAATAATTTACTTCGGATGATAAATACAGATACATTCTATATTTAAAAAAAAAAACACAATAACTGTTGAGAATTTATTTATTTCAATTTTTAAAAATATATGATATAAAAAAACAACAAAAAATATATTGAAAAATAATGTTGAATTTAGAAATACAAATTTTAAAAAAATACAAAAAAAAAAATTTCAATTTTGTAAATATACATATATAAAAACAATAAAAAATTGTGAAATTTAATTTTTAAAATCTAAATATAAAAAAGTGCATAAAACGGTTAAAATTAATTTTAATTTTAAAAATATATAATAACAAAAACATAATGGAAAATTATTTCAACAAAAAAAAACATTAAAAAACAAGTCAAAAATAATGATTATTTCAATTTTGAAATTACTTAAAAACACAACAAAATACATGATTTTAATTTTAAAAATACACATGAAAAAAAAATACAGTGAAGAATTATTTTAATTTTAAAAATACATATTTTAAGAATAAAATTGCATTGAATGTGTCAAATTTCAAACTTGTTCGAAATAGAAAGCCGACTCCATCATTGACAAAACAATGTATTATAAGTGCTTGTTGTCATAAAACCATAAAGATAAGCACAGGACTTTAAAAAAAGGCAAATGCAAAAGATGTCCGACAAAGGCATTTACATCTTTGATGTCTGACTTCCATATGACTGATATAGGTACTTCTGGAGAAAAAAATCGTATACCTGAATGAATGAATGAATGCTTGCATATGACTTCCAGGATTCGTAAACCTTTGTTTCGTTTAGAAAAATATTAAAAATCTTATAATATAAATATGAGCGAATACTTTACAAATACTTTTTAAAGTATTTGAATAACGAATACTTAAAAACAGGCGAATATATTCGGGGTTCGAATATTCGGATTGGAGGCTCTACCACTGATGCTTACAAATCTTTATTGCCAAATTTCAGAGATTTGAGCTCAGCACTGATCTGTGCCCTGCACTCTTAGTTAATACTCTGTATATGTGTATATTAATAATTTGTGTTACAGACAACAGTATATGTAGTAGTATGTATGTTTCAGTCAATTTTAAATTTCAGTGTTGCAAATTTTGTACGGGTTTCAATTGATCAATAACATTTTACATAGAGGTACATAAATATGTATTAGCTATGTGTTACAAAGTAGATCCTTTTGTGCAAGTTTTATCAATAAACATTACCATTGCATTTTATCCCCTGAAGATTAGCATAACTGTATGCTATAGAATTGTTGGTTTTTGAACATTTGATGTAATTTTTAAATTATATAGCTTTAATAATATTTTTCCAATGACCCCCAATCTATCTAGTCTTACAGATTTGAAAGTATAGTCAGTCTTATTTGTGTTGTGGTAAGGTTGTGTCACCATAACATACCCACGATTTACGAGTCACGCAGAGTCACAATTATTAAGTTTATTTAAGAGATTATACTTTATAATTCCCGTTAGAATTGTTTTCATTTTCATCGACCGGATATGATTTCTGTAAATATAAAATTTATTTAACATCATCCCTTCTTTATTCATTATCGCCACGTGTCAATGTGTTGACTTCATCATGCAATATATTTTATAAAGTCTAAAGAAAATGAGTATTTTTGTATTTTATGCATTTGAATTTGTCAACTGTTTAAATATTTGTATAAATAATTTTCACCATTGCTGTGTGAATAAATATCACAAATAATATTTATTTGTATGGTAAAACACTTAAAAGTATGTTTGATTATTCTACAAGAATTTCTTAGTCCAATATGCGAATCTAATGCAACGCGTTGTTATTAATGTATTCTTTATTTGTGTCCATGTATTACTTGTGTATTATAGATAAAATATATTTGATAAATAAAAAAAATTGAGTATACAATTCATACTACAATACTCTTAATTTGGTCTAAAGAAAATTAACACGTACGTAGTACAATTATAAGTTAAATTTTTTGTTGTTGTAACTACTTTTATAAGAGGTTTTTTTTAGAAATGATACGTGTCCACAAAATCAATTTTTTAGATGTCAAAAAGCAATTGAAATAAATTCTACTATGTAAACATTAGTTTTTGACATTTAAAATTACAATAATACATTTTTTATATGTTCTACAGTTTCGTAGATTTATTTAAAAATATTTTGATCCATCCCACCCGAAAAAATGAGAGACTACATAAAGAATATTTTTTGCCATGGACATGATAAATTTTGATTAATTTTATTTCAGACAGCAATAATCATAACCCAAACGAGTCAATTACTTTTACTATTTAAGTATTTAATTAATATTAAGTCAATTTAATGTATGCTTATAGTTACCTGTTATCTAGACCTATGTAGCTTATGTCCTCAATTGTTTCACAATGACACAAACAATACCTTTATTTATTCTAGAACTTATTTATTACGATGTTATTTGATTTGGATATGCAATCTGCTAAAACTGTTCATTTTCATCAGTCATAATGAACCACTTCGCTGAAGTATTTCTTCTAGTTCATTTTCATGTTCTTCGAGTTCAGCTATATCTGTGCAAGCCGTAGTGAATCGGACTTTTTTGTGTATTGTTTAAATATGTTATTTGCAGAACTCAATTGTTAACAAAAGTGCTAAGCTCTGTCTATTATTACCAAAGAAAAAACAATTTTTATTACTAGATTATTTTTCTGTTTTTCTATTAAATAAATCATAATTTAATTAAATTCTTTTTCTATCTTCTTCAAACATAGTTTTTTCTGAAACGTTCCAAGCAGTACACACATTATTGTTCAAAAGCATTTAAAGAAGTATACAATATTTGACTTTCTTATCTTTCTTCATTATGTACTCTTCAAATATGGATTCACAATTTTTGAATATGATAATTTTTTCAAATAGTTTCTTATAAGAAACGTTTTTTCAACTTTTTCTCATGTTATATATTTTTATGTTTTCTTCTTTTACTACTTTCCAGCTTACGGAGGTAGGACTTACTTTAAAACTGGTGGTTTTGATATTTGTCCCCGAGCTATGGGTATGTATATATGCGAGCTACCGACTTCCTACAAATATTGAATTGAAACTGGAGATACCTTCAATAATTTCTTCTCTTTGTATCTGTAGTCAAGTTTGGTATATTTTAGAATAATTTGGTTAGGGTAATATATTGTGCTATGTTACCCATGTTGTAGTTATTTTTGCCTACTTGCTGAACTTTTATTTTCAACATCAATGAAGAGTGCCAATAATAATTTTTGTCACGAAGATTGTAAATTAAATATTGTATAATGCTAGTAGTATGTGCATGTTGAAAATACTTAGAACAGCTGATGTTCAGTTTTAGCGTGCCATCATGTCAAATATAAATAAAAGTGTGCTTTTTATTTTAGTCTTTCATTTTACATTAACAATTATTTCTCTTACTGTACTGTAGATTTTATTTCAGTGGAAGATTTTATAAATAGGTAGTTATTAGCGATGAATATTATATGTACAAAAATGTATATCTCAAAATACTCTTTGGATTACTGGATGCACAAAATAATCTTTTGTGTAATTTTAAGGTCCAATGAGAGTTAAGAAAAACATTACCTTACCACTGTAAAGCCAGCATAATATTTTGGTTTGTGTATTTACAAAGTGTTAATAAGATAGTAGTTAGATTCATATTGATCTTATTAAACTTATTTGGTAGAAAGAAGTAAAGAAGCTTTAAAGTTTCATGTGCATTTTAACACAACACTGAAAATATTTTGACAAATCGAAACTGATCGTGAACAATGTGTACGTTGAGAAAACGAGAGAATGTGTTGTACCACAAATATTCAATAAAATCAATAAAGACTTATTTAACATTATGAAAAATAATGAGACTCTGGTGACCACCCTAAAATATAAAGTTAAAGAACACATTATCATCTAATTATTGTTTCCTTTGTTGTTTGTACATTTTTCATTTTTTTTGTTAAATGTTGATAAAAACTCTTTTAATTATGTGAAGGGCAATCCTTGCCGTAAAACTGTTATGTAGTTTGGCAAATAATAAAATTATAATGTATATGTATCTAATAAAGTTGAAATAAAATAAAAAAATACTAATTTTTGTATCTTGTTAAAATTAAAATTCTGTTAGGCACGTTTAGGATGTGAAAAATGACTTTATTTTGAAGAATTTTAGCTTTTTTATTAAAAAATTAATATATATGTCTACCAAACCAGGTTGCCAACATGCTTTCTCAAGCCATGTTCACAAAATGTTAGCGACAAAATGACGACTCTTTGAAATATTCACAGAGCAAATAACAACCTTTATAACACTCCAAGGGGTTGCCTGAAGGTAAACCATACCTTCAGGCAATAGCACATGTCTAGAAGCCCCGAGGCTACCTGAGTCGAGTGTGTGAAAAATTCAGACAGTGCTTGGTACGGCAGAACAAAATAGAATAAAAGGTAAAGTGAACATGCATTCGCAAAAATATCTAAAGATGATTCAGAAAAAACGTAATTGTTAAATGGGTTGAAATGTATGTATCTCTAGATCTTAATCCATTTCGGGTCCAAAAATTCCAAATTTACTGACAAAATTTAAAAATAATTTTTGACATAATCATGCCATTTCTATTAAATCGTTTAAAATATAAATAAATTTAATTTTATAATTTAGTAAACTAAGAGCTCCAAATGAAAAATTGCGCAAATTTAAACATTTACATGTTCAATTTCTTCGCAACCGCTGTACTTTCAAAACTCAACGTTTTTGAGTGTTGGAACGTAATTTAAAAGCTTAGTATTCAATTAAAGCACCAGATAGCGCTGGCGCATATCAACACCATGGCGAGGTCGACGTCAAGTGCGTGAATTCTTTTTGTTTTGTGTTGACAATATTGTTTTCTTGATGTTTTTAAATAGTGAGTTAATTAATATAGTTGTTATGTGTTGTTTGTTACTCAATGGTGCCTTCTTTTTATAGATTTAGTTATGTTTGATAGTGTATTTTTGTGTTTTGAACTCATTGGATTACTTCGGGATATCAGGTGCCGCTGAGGTAAGAAAGTCCGAAGCTTCTTTGAAGATTCCGACAAACTTCTATATTTAACCACTTTTTATTTACTTAAAAACTCATTCAAAAGTATGCATAAATTAATTGATGAATTGTACCGTACAAACGAAACGTAGGCGGGTCCACAGATCCCGACGATCAAATGATATTTTTATAACCGCTTCTCAACGTGTAAGGTTAGGTTTACCTTGTGGCTATTTTTTACGTTGGTACGCACAGAGTTTATTACTTTAGAGTGTGTCGGACGGGTTGCTGTCGAGAATGTTCTTTTCGCTATTATTAATTTAATACCATTTTCCTGAGCAGTTTTGTGATAAAATTCACGAAAAAACATGTCAAAACTTTGCCGTGTTTACTATCACAAACTTCCGAGCGTGCAGTTTTCTGTTACAGAATGTTTGCCTTCAAAGTAGATATTTTCGCCGCTCAGATTGGAAATCGACGTAAACTTTAGATAAGGGTACTTAAAAACTTCAAAATACGGGTCGGCAAACTTTTTGTCATCGCAGCAGTTTGACGTTTGTCAAGCAAGAAAGTATTTATAGAAAACTGTTTTGGCATTTCTATGTTCCCATTGAAAAAAGTCCGTATTTTCATTAGTATTAGTATACTATGCATGTTTTATATATGCAAAAAATAAAGTATACATAGTTTCAATTTTCATAAAACGCATCAAAATAATTTTTTACAAATAGTGACTGACATCTATGACAATCTTAAAATACGAAGTTAAAATCTATTTTTGGAAAACGAATTGTGACTCACGAGTTAGGTACTGCTTGATTATCTTTACTTGATAAAATCCTTACCTACTCACCTAACGGTATAAAGACCTTCCCGATGCCCGATGGTCACACACCTGATATGAAACTATGTTTTATGGCCGTTCGTTTGCTGGTCACCGAGAATTCAATTTGTAAAGTTTTTTTTTATAATACGTAAATTAATTAAATTAAACATATCTGCTTGACGTATCTTTAGAGCCATAGTGGCAATTTCGTGGACTAAAAAATACCGAAGCGACTGCAATGCGTAATGTTTATTCGATTTTTCATAGCAGAAGCGTTTAGCGTAGTTTGAAAATAGTAAGAATATTGATCTCTATTTAAAAAAAATAAGAATGAGAAATAAGTTACGATAACAGTTCTGACTTCTTTAATCTTTTTATACAGGGGGGAGGAGAAGCAATCGAGATGATCTTTGATATAGTGTATTATATTTCTCGAGCAACGCCAGATATACAAAACTAGCATCTTGTTATTATGTATAAACCTACGCACAGTTTTCCCATACCATTATAGCAAAACGCAGCTAAAATTATGTTGCCACTATGAAAATATTTTTAGGACTAGAAAAAGTTGTTATTATCGAAACACAATAACCCGTCTTTCTTTCATCGCCGAAAAATGTACTAATTTATTAATTTTATCTCTTACAAAAATTTGTCTACTTTCGATGTTTTTTTTACCATTGACGCCCACCTCTTTTGGCACCCGCGGGCTCTTCATTGTTTGTTTTTCAACGTAATTATTTCTCGTCCAATTAATTTAGTTAAATCCATTGATTCTTGTCATAAACTTAACAAAATGTAGCCAATACAATAATTAGTACTAACCATTTCTCATATTTATTTTTCCCACATCTAAAAAGTAAATAAACATGAATTGGCAACGCGGCCCTGTTCTCCAAAGTCCCTAGCAAAGTACAATCGGGAATCCTCTAATGGCAGAATCGTTCTTAACACGTGACACCGAATCACACGATAATTTATGAACACGAGAACAATTAATGCATCATCCCACGCTTAGCTCGGCGGATAGGTGGAGTCAGGAAAAAATACAAAAATTGGTTTGATTTTAACCTTCACATTAATTGGTATTAAAGCTGCCATACCGACGTGCATATATCTGCTGCGTAAATGGGCATTAAAGAAGCTCTACCTTTATGTGAGAAGTTCCCAAATAATGGAACATATCGTGGATACTTACACTTTCCTCATTTGTTCTTTCTGGAAAGGCATCTCAAAAGTCCGCAAGACACCTCCTGAAAAGGATTAACTATAAATAAAATAAAAGAAGCAGATACTGAATCAGCTCGATTATCGAAACTCGTCGTCTAAAGTCATTTCAATAATAGTCCTCACTCAACGACCAGCTTCCGTTCTGCCGTTCTGGTCATGAACCGACCGAAGTGGTCGGTAAACGAACTCGATGTTTTGACCGCTTCTCTGATCCTATCCTTGTCCTTTAGAATAGTAGACACGGTATAATAATCGGGGCATCAGTGCATTTTTATCTTATTTCAAACCATATGTACCTATATAGATATTGAAGTAATAATTCTAATCTAAATATGCTGTGTAAAATTGAGGGCGGAAAGAATTGTGGGCGTACAATGTTCGCAGACGGACGAAAAATCGGCAGACATGCAGCACCTGTCGAATACTAGAGATACTGTGGTAAAGATGGCGCGGTGTCGCGATTTATGCCACACTTCCTTCTTAGGGTTTACATATTTAATTGCTGTCTCGCTAAAATCCAGCCGCTATTGATTTTCCGCCGCACGCGCGAGACGGCGGTTTTGGCCGCCACGGGACTGGCCTTGCTGGGACTCGAGACTTGACCCCCTCGCTCTAGTACATTCAACCTGAAGCGTGGGCCGCTGGCGACCCTACATAAATCACTACCTCGATGTCTTCTGCTTATTTTGGATCGACTGTCGGATTGTCGGACATTTAAAACCTTGGACAGAACTTGGAGGTGTATACTTTATGTTGTGTCCCATTGTAGGGATTGACTATACTTAACTTTTGTTAAATCGCTCAGATGAAGTGACGGTGTTTGATGGTTATGAGTATCAGGTCAAAAGGGCCTTATACCTCCTCAGTTGTCATGCGTGTATATGCATGTCTCAGTATACACATATATACGAGGGCTAAGTAAAAAATAAGGTTCCTTACGCTGTACACTCGCCACGCGAGATGCTAGGCGAAATCCGGCAACACCGCCTTGATTGTTGGTCCCTTAACTACATCCCCACTACCGGAAGCAAACGCTGCGACGCTCAGTAAAGGCCTGACAGCCATCCGCTATGGAACCCGCCATCGCCGTTACCGCCAGGTGTGAAATCCGTTCGGTGATTCGATTTTTAAACGCGAAGAAGCTTAAACCTGTTGAAATTCATCGACAGTTGGAAGAAGTTTATGGCACAGCTTGCATCAGCGTCCAACACGTCCGCAAATGGTGCAGGGAGTTCTCCGAAGGACGCACAGACGTCCACGACGAGCAAAGGAGTGGGAGGCCATCGGTGTCGGACGAAGTCGTGGCGAAGATTGAGCGCATTCTCCTCGAAGATCGGAGAGTAACGCTTCGGGAGCTTGCTGTCCAGGTTCCTGAGGTTTGTGAAAAAACCATCGACAACATTTTGACCGATAAACTTGGTTATCGCAAGGTGTGCGCGCGGTGGGTCCCACACATGCTTTCAGAAACCCACAAAGACAATCGTGTCAAGTGTGCCGAGGGGTTTCTTCGAGAATGCGCCGAGAATACCGAAGAATTCTTGGACTCCATTATTACGGGAGATGAAACGTGGTGTCACTACGTCACTACAGAAACAAAAGAACAGTCCAAACAATGGCGCCAGTTTAAGCAGACGCTTTCCGCAGGGAAAGTGATGGCTACGGTGTTTTGGGACCGAAAAGGCGTCTTGCTGACCGAGTTTATGCCTAAAGGGACCACCATCAATTCGGACAGGTACTGCGAGACATTGACAAAACTCAAAAGAGCCATCCAAAATCGCCGGAGAGGAAGGCTGACCAAGGGCGTTAGGCTGCACCACGACAACGCTCGCCCGCATGTCTCTCGACAGACCACCGCCCTACTGGACAAATTCGGCTGGAAATTGCTTGACCATGCCCCCTACAGCCCTGATCTTGCTCCCAGCGACTTCCACTTGTTTCCGAAATTGAAGCAACACTTGGGTGGACAACGCTTCAATACAGATGAAGAGGTGAAAGAAGCGGTCACCAAGTTCATCGGCGGCCTAGCGGCGGAATTCTTCGAAGCGGGTTTTCAGAAGTGGATAACTCGTCAGGAAAAATGCATAGAAAAATCAGGAGACTATGTAAAAAAATAGAATAAAGTACAAGCTTTCAGATGGTTTACTTATTTATTATACTTTTAAAATAAGCAATGTTATCTTTGTGGTTAAGATTCATATTTTTATTTTTTATCTTTGTTTAATTAACCACTAAAATGAGTTTAAATACATCTACCGGTTTCGAAAAATACCATTTTCTTCTTCAGATAATAATTTGGAATCGTTGGAGATAAATAAAGCGTGTAAAACTAATCAAAAAATTATAAACAACCAACTAAATTTAACTACGAGTCCCATTCTAAAATTTTTTCCTAAAAATTATTCGAGTAAATTTGTATTAAGTAATGATTTGAGTTAGGTACTAAAAAAAAAAAAAAAATTTTCTTTTAAAAATAGATTTTTAAAAATAGATTCTGTCAAAGAAACAATATATGTTTTAGTTAGTTATGACATCCTGAAGAAGAAAATGGTATTTTTCGAAACCGGTAGATGTATTTAAACTCATTTTAGTGGTTAATTAAACAAAGATAAAAATAAAAATACTTATTTATTGCATTAAAAAATACCTTATACCTGAAAAAAATGTAGGAACCTTATTTTTTACTTGCCCCTCGTATAAATGCGAGTGAGTGTATATGAAGTGTGATTATAGCGAGAGTATTTAAGTAAAATAGTGTTACCGTTTACTGCGGGTCGATGCACAATTGAAAGTACGACGGTTTGAAAGTTAATTTGTACAAATAAAATTAAAGACCGGAGATGCTCACTAAAAGTGTTTCCGAAAAGGTAGACAGATGAGAAGTGATTGCTTTCCCTGACTCCGAAAACTGGGTCTGCCGCGATGTATCGTCATCTGCGGTACGGTTTGGCATTAAATGACTAGAGTGCTTGGTTAAACGGACATGTATTGTGCGGCGCGTTCAGGCCTCTACAGATCTAATCTTAAACGTATGGTAAGCCGATTATTATTATTTAATTTAATTAATCGTTCATTTATTAATTGTTCATTTTTAAAGCCAATCAACTTTATATTGCGATGGAATGGTGAATGCGCTTCTCCGGATAGGAAGAGGTCCAGGTTCGAATCCCTATAGCGACTGAATATTTTTTCGATAGATAGATTTTTTCTGTATATGTTGATTAATTTAATTTGTATTAAATATCTTATCGTTATCACCTGATGATGAGACTATGGTAGTGACTGAATAACCCATCGTATGTGTAGTACAAAGTTTAGATAAGTGAAAATTAAAATAATGACCGCCGTGACAATTAATGATATTATAAATATCTTACATTAATTGTGTTTGTTCTTTCTGCTATTTTTTTATAAATGTAACAAATGACCATTTAGTAATCCTGGTATTGCAGTTTTGGCTCAAGATTGGATTCACTAATCATCACGTTGTTTCTGGCACTAGCCTAGTTCACTTTCACGCACCTTCTCGTGCACTCATTCATTGTTTCTCCAACACTCGATCGTGCCAGGTCTTTTGCTAAACACCCTGTTTTTGTTGCGTCCGACGCCTGCATCATTAACTTTCTTTCAAATTCTCTCCCCACCCGCACCCGCACATTTCACACAACTAAACCATCTTAGACTAGATTCGCCCCGAATTTTTTAATTTTTCACTCTGACATAATAAGTTTTCCATTTATTTTTCATACTGCTCCACTTCCACCACGTTCAATATTATTTATTGGTTAATACTGAGGGGTTTGTTGTTTCTTCTGAAACACTTCTCTTTATGATGGCGTCTACTTACTTTTCTTACAGCAGGTAATTGGATGTTCGTCAGTCATGACGCAAGCAGTTCTTGTTTTGAAAACATTTTTGTATAAAAATATTAAATTGAAACCCCCAAATAAACGATTTGAACATTCGTAGTTGTGGAAATCGCACATAATTAATGTTATAGCCGGTTTTCCCACACCTTCCTTACTTCTGGTTATTGCCCCGACACATTTCTACCTGTTTAAGTCAGTACACAGAGTGCATTTATTGGGAAAACTATCCGAAAAGATGCTGAAGTTCGTGACTTCGTCGTTAGTTTTTATTATTTAAAATGTAGAAACAGATGCCATCAAATTCTTACATCCACAATGCGCGAAGCCAAACTGCGTTCAAAATAATCTTCTCTCGGTCGGCTGATCGTGACGGTGCGAGCCCAAAAATAATAGTTACCTGTCTTCCAGGTAATCCACCCCTTCACTCCCTTTACGATGAACTGAAGCTGAACTCCCACACGCCATTGGATATCCCGGGGGAGTGCCGAGTGCTGTATGTCACCTCCCCTGTGCCCACTCACTCCACACCTCCGCGGCAAGGTGCCGATTTGTCCGACTTCTGATCCCATTAAAAATACTAAACGTTTTTTGAAATCTTTTCTAATAAATATTTGGTCTTCTTGAAGTGTTTAATTAGCGCAACATGTAAGGATATATGTCTCACAATAATAAATAATTCGTTAACTTTATTTGTAACCATTGTGTTTGCGTTAAATATTATATGATACTCTTCAAAGAAACCTTATAAATCACGTCGTTTTTACGTCATCATTTTGCTAAACCATGTGCACGCATATTCCGAATAAAATAATTATATTTGCACTGGCACTTTTGATATCAAATCATATTTGGTCCCTTCCCTTTTGTCAAGTGAATCGATTGAGTCGATTTTCTGTCATTACTGATGGGGTTTTATGTGACATACTTAGTTGTATGTGCAGAATCAGAAATTTATTCAAAGTTGGTTTTGACTGATTTCGAAACGATTAAAAAATGCCACGTAAGCGGAGGAAAGGTCCCAAGCCATCGAATGCAGTTTGTTATAAATTTTATTTAGTATTTCGATCATCATCTTAGTTGGTGGATATAAAAAACACAGTTGCGTCGGGTAATTATTATAATTATGTCGATTTCGCGGCCAATGGTGGCCGCTACGCGGTCTCTGGTGACTGCTGCGCGATCAGGGTCTCAATAGAATCTATATTTCAATGATAGAGCTTTTCCCAAAACAAACCATACGTAAATAAAATCTCGATGTAATTAAAATTATTCCCGTAGAATCTATATTTCAGTGATAGACCTTTCTCCGAAACAGATCACACTCCACCTTTGTTCGCGGATAGACGATAATAAGCACAAAAATGTTATTTGGAATCGGATGAAAAACATAACCAAAATACGTTATTTTGTTCGGAAAGTTCTTAATTCTATAGTATACCATAGACAGTAGGTATAGACAAGCAAAGATGTCATGTGTGTTTTTTTCTTACTCGTAATAAAGACAATGTACCTACACTTCATCTCAAATTTAATATATATTTGCGTACTGTTATTGAATATATAAATAAGAAAACATTTAAGTAATTTTTACCTAGAGATATTAAAAACGGCCGTTTAATCGAGCACTACAGATCCATTACATCCTATACGTCCTAGACGTCCAGAAAGTCATAAAAATAGATGGGGAACCTTAATATTATTATGGATTATTGTTATTCCGGGTTTCCACAGCAACGTCCCAGCCTGCATAGTACAGTCGTGCGGAGTGTATCGATCGAACGCCAAGTGAATCGTGTTACATTTTTGCTGTCACCGAGCGCCTTATGAGGAATGGCAACTCGAAAAGAAAAGGGAATTCGCTTCCCGCGGCGTGGCTACTGACAGATATTCCAAATGTTATCTTAATAATGAAGTTCCGTGTGCATCCTTGTGTTTAGCGTGCTTACGTACATAATAGAATAGTTGCACCTGAAATTGTCTCTGTTTCTTGGAAATTCTTATACGAATTATATGGATATGTGACCTTTTTGTTTTCTTAAGGCACATTTTTCAAATAGAAAGTAAACAAATCCATTTATATTGTCGGAAATTTGAATATTGGAAAACTGTAATATTGTATTACAAGTAGATATAGAATTATTTCAATGATGTCCTATGTACGTCCATCTCCCGCCCTAGAAAGGACTTAAACACACATTTAAAAAAAAAAATGGAAATTGTAATGTTATTTATGTCGATTTATGATATGGTACTGGAAAATGTATTAATATAAAGAATCTGAAACGCCACGCTATTCATTAGCGTGTTTTGACTAATGAAGGTCTAGTGTACATTCAAAAATTTCCTACTTTGTGTCGTCATTTTTCGTTTTGAACTCGTGAGTACCTATCGTTATGTGATATGCAATTTAAATAAATATAATATATATATTTTTTATCAATTTATTTTGTTAGTGTTCAGCCCTGACAGGTGTCCTGCTGCAGAGGACTCTCGATAGCGCAAGACCGGTAGCGGCGGCGAACCTCTTCACTTCTCATTTTTGTTATTTCTTTTTCTTGTATTTTTATTCGCCTTTATTCTTTTTATTCGCGACTGTATCCAGGGGCGGCCCGTAACCACCACTGACTAAACGCGCGCACGAATACAGGTACGTCCGAGCTGATGTCTTACTAAATGTTTTACCTAGATAGCTCAAATCTGTGTTTGAATCGCACCTGCATATATATGTGCGTTCCGTTACATTTTAAATGCACGCTTATTTTATCGTGTCAGTATATAGTTATATCAATGGAAAAACCAACAAATGAATTCGACTGGGACAAATGTTGATAATAATACAAAAAGACAACTAATACATTTAAGAAAAATAACAAAATTCAAACATTCAGTGCACATTTCGTGTGGATACCGCGTTTATAACTAATTTCAATTGCATCAAAACACTAAAACAATGTGCATATTATGTATGGTATATTATATTACTCGCACTAAAGTTTATAAATGACTACAGACGTGATATTTTTTATTATATAATCGCATTAAAATATAAAGAGGGGAACGGCGTAAATAAGGGATTGTTGGTAAATGTGTTCTTAGGCAAATTTTCACATCTGCTTTATGACCGTCTAACCGGTTGACGGTCTAGTGCAGTGTAAGTGTAGTGTCCAGTAGCTGCAGTATAAATCTCGAGTTATTGTCTCGGATGAAGTCATTCTCTGGCGAGCAACACTGATTTCTGATAAGAATCCAATAATAATTACCATCGTAGTTTTTAATGACCGCACTTCTCCATTCTAATATATCTCATTACTTTTATCGGACCCATAAATTATCACTCGCGCTGGTTGGCGTGCCGGGAATATTTCTTCGCGTTCTCTGTACAAAGTTTTGCTATGGACTCTGTTCACGCCCGACAGCGAGAGATGGCGAACACGATGCCATTATCCCTTATAGCCAGCCCCTATCTGCCTGGAAATATTACCTTCGAGCTACCCAGTTAGTCTTTCTGTTAATATTTTTTATGTTTCATTCACGAGTACTACCTATTTACAAAATTCATTTATACGTTGCGGTTGTAACTTTATTTAAACGACACGTAATGTTGCCTTAATTTTTGGGAATGACATTTAATAAACAGGTACCGATTATTTTTCTTAACATTATTTATTACGAACCGCCAATCCTTCACTCCCGTTTTTCTTTTGAAACTCTCAGTAGACGCTGTCTTATTTAGATATCTAGTTTTAACATCGTTTTGAGGATTGTCGGATTGTTGATCTACCCTTTGGTCTTCGTGATAGTTTGCGGTTTCTCGGCAGCCGGAGGTGACGGTCGGTAACGTTAATCCCAGCACAGCATCTTGGTTAGTTTTAGTTAAGACCCTTCTCGGTTTCTTCAGACAATATATTTCAAAGTGTCTCAGATCTAGATTTATGATACTTTTTCTGAAACTGCTCGTTACTTGGAGATGTTTTACTTTTTTTTTTTATTCTGTGATGTTTTAAATTATAGATTTTTTGTAATTTTTGATAGTAATATCTGTTGGGACAAAACTATCTTCTTTCGCTTCTCGTTAATGAGCGATATTCATTTCTTAAATTAACTATGAATGAATTTTTATCTAAAAATCTTATCGGAATCTGAAAATGAATTATTATTTACCTTATATGTATATAAATAGAAGAGATACGTAAATAGATCACAAATTATAATAAATGTAACTTATCGATATTTAGTTTATTTTTAAAATATTGTGTCCGTATTTTAGTAGATATTTATCCGCTGTTTGTTGTACAAATGTAGGCGTTCACCTGACTAAACTGTTTAGCTGGAGATTTGCGAACGGACGGGTCCGCGGCTGTCTGCGCACACCGCGGTCTCTCGCGCCCCCCTCGCGCTCCCCTCGCTCCCCTCGCTCGTCCAAAGGTCAGCGTTTAATTGTTTTAATTAACCGCTTCCCGCGGCTTCGATCGGCGCGCGGCTCCAGCGAGGTGTCCGCGTCCGCCCGCCCGCCCGCCCGCGCGGAAACCGGTCTCGTCGACGTTAGACTAAAATCTCAGGCGGCGAGCCAGCGACTGCAGTCTACCGCGAACTGTTTATGGCCGATCCGTCACCACCGCGACGGGTCAAGAGTGTAAACAAAATTGACACTTTTAATTATGTTCATTTTTTGTCTTTGATTGTTCTTAAATTTCATTTATATTCCTTTTTATTTGTAGTCAGATTTTTAATAAAATCTGTTATTACTTATAGAAGCCAATTTTTGGTCATAGTCAACTTCACGCAGATCTTTGACGACTAAGATAATTTGATCCTCTGACTATGAATAAAATTGAAGATCGAAAATTGTGTTCATGATACTTTTAGTAATTTTGGAACTGACAATACTCTTTAAATGTCTAATTGTAATGAAGTTAATTTAGTCTAGGATAAACTTATAATTTCTTCCCATATTATTGACCTGATAAAAGAAATGTAAGTCGATTTAGACACAGCGCCGGATCGGATCAAATCATAACGCGTTATTAATGTTCGTTCCGTGCGGGAGGCGCGAGTCTCCTTCAAAATCATTCTATTGTCAATCATTACCAAATCAAAATCATTATAACAACGTCTATTTAGAATAAAAAATTACAATACAACTTTGCAGATCGCCGCTAGGTAGCGAAACTTCCCGAATGAAGTGACCATTTTTGCGCCGTGTTCGAATTCGCCCTATCCAAACCCGCTTTGGACGAGGGCATACTGCACCGCATGTCCCAGTCTGTACACTGTCAGCTTCCTGGCCCAGTGTTTACCGCGCTGCTGTACCGACAGTCCCGGCAGACCCGAGACTCGTCACAAGTTAGTCGTATTTTCATAGCTTGGTTTGAAAATACTAAGAATATTGGCGAGTCACGAATTCTGTGTACGGATCTCTATGTATAAATGCACCACGTAATCGATTCTTACTGTTTACTTAGCTAATGATTTGCAAATCCTTAATGCAGCCATATCTACTTGGGAATGTAGTTTAAGCTGCTTTCGAACAGTTCTCGATCCACGTCCATGACCCACATAATTAAGCCTTTTTTTTTTTTTTTAAGTTAATGTGGTCTCTTTTTTCTAATGTTCTTAGGTAGTGTATTGTATATCTTTAGACCTGGATATCAGTGGCGGTCGGTGATTTTTTGTAGAAGGGATGATGGTTAATAAGTTTATACCTACTATCAAATAAACAAATCTATAGACTAGCCCGCGAACACTCTATTTAAAAATTTAAATGTAATTACTAATAAACACATTGAATTTCTTCTCCTTTTTCGTTTTGTAATTGAATTAAAGTCGCACATTTATCAGCTTCGATGAGTGGGACCGACAAGGAAGCCCTAGCTCCTAAACCGGTCCCGGGAAACAAGAATCTAGAACACGAGGGATGCGGAGTATCCAAAGCATGTATGAATGTATGAAGCTAGATATGAGTAGTTTTTTTTTGTCAAACCGTTAAATTATTTTTGCCCATTTTTATCCAACCCTTGGTAGTTTCTTGTGGTGTATTGGATATCGGTGGTTTAGTTGCATATTTATTGATATTTTATAAACATGTTATTTAATATAAAGTTGTCTTACATCCAATACCATCAATGCTCAAAAGATATATTTATAAATATATGTCAAAGGTTATATTTCTGTATTTGGAATTTCTAATAATTGTACTGGAATAAAACATCGCTATCCAGCACATATTAGTAAATGAGTAGACATGATATAAAGTATATATATATATATATATATATAGGAGAGGGTTTTTGGTGGAAACATAAATCCAACACATTCCAACACATCCAAACATTCTTGGTGGAAACATAAATCCGATAATTAATTTATTAACGCCCTTATGGGCTTTTACAAAATAGGTTTGATATAAATTAAAAAAAAAAAAACATGAGCAGCTACATAGTAGCACGGAATACATATATGAAAATAGAATAGAATAATACAAATTTAAAAATAAGAAAGCAAACTATAAAGATTCAAGATAGAAAAGACAATAGAAATTTAGGTTTGACACAGAATGGCTGAGTATGTTATCAGTTGTATCTTTGACTCTTATATTTAAATATTGAGTATCGGAATATATCTACAAGACCATAATCGTTCCCGATCCTGTGAAGTCTTTGTGTGGGTGAATTCCTATAAAAATTAGTATATAATGAATTTACATGGAACAGCACTGACGACCTGGTACTCCGCACGGGAACGTGGTATACAATCAGTTCAATTAAAAATTAGGGGCGTCCAGTATGCCATTTACTATTTTAAATAAAAATTATAAATACTACCCGACAAGTTAGTTAAATTAAGAGTGTTCATTATACACTGTTTGAGGTTAATAAACCTTAAAAATGTATGCTGAACCATTTCTAATTTTAATTCGTGCACTTTATAGAATGGAGACCAAATAGTTGAATTAAATTCTAAATTGCTACGAACCACAGGTGTGTATAAAACTTGAAGCGATTTAAGTGAATTGATATCTTTCACCGTTCTTAATACAAAACCGAGACATTTCATGGCTTTATTCGTGATTTCTTTAATGTGTGATGGAACGAATGATAGTTTTTCATCAAATAATATGGCAAGATCTTTAATTTGAGATACTCCTTTAAGAGTAACGCTGTTTATGCTGTCATGAAAAACAATGGGTTTTTTGATTCTGCAAAACGTTATAGATTTATGACACATTTATGCAACATTAAAAGTATTTACTCTTCGAAAATTAAATCTTTGTGTAAACATGTCGTATTTTTTACATTTGCATATTATATTGTCAGGGTTTAAATTTTCGTTCCGATCGAGTCATATTTTTAAAAAAGTCGCGGACCAATTTGATTGCATATGTGGTATCAAAGTGAAAATATTGGGACAAAAAAATTTCGTTAGTTCACGTCTATATATTTGGCGATCTGTAGATTCCTTTCATTCTTACTATTTAACTCTTTCGGGTGTAAAGTTTTTAAATTCTTCAAAATTTCCGTTCAATTGACGCAGGCAGTACGCCGCCGGGCTACGAACGAAGAAATGCTGAATCTTGGCCGAACGCATGCAAATTTTATCAAAGATCCATATATTAACGCTACCAATAACCTACATGTATATATCTTCATCAGTTAGTGGAATGTCTCGATATGGCGCCACGCGCATACAGGTCATATGTAATTCTTTTTGTGACAATGGCACGTGAAATGAATTTGCAAAATATGAAGAAATAGTATATTCCGCTGTCGGTGTGTGTGGGCGGGTAGACGGGTAATATTATCGCATTTTATATTTTAATATATTTCATATTCACCGCTCGCAGCTCGAGAACACCTCACAAAGATAAAGGAGAGAAAAAAATCAAAGAAGCCACAAAGGGGAAACAGGCACACAAGGACACGGTTATCTTTTATCAATCTCATATCAAAGGCGCCCCACCCTCCCCCGCCCTTTGTGGGGCGACAGAGAACACCAAATTGTTTCATCTCTCCAAACACCACCGCCCGAGACGCCGCGGCGCTGCTGCTCTCGCACGCTGCGCGGGCGGGACCGGGCCAGGTGTGGCTAACCTCGCGTGTCGCCGAAACGGGTCACCGTTGTGAAAAGGGACCACTTTATTGTTTCTTGACAGAAATTAATCCATTTCACTTTTTCACTCCAAGTAGAACAATTAAATTAAATAAATAGTAATAAATGTATCATTTTTACGCTCTGTTTACCGAATTTTCAAATTTCTCTCGTGACAGTAGAAATGGACTTGGTTTTTTTCTATTTAAGAAACGTATCTTCAGAATAAAAAAGTTACAGATCCACCTCTTACACTCCTCTGTTTCTGTTTAATGTCAAATTTCCCTAAGCTTTGACAAGCATTGGAACATTGGGATATTATATATAAGATTTAGTTATATTCTTTATTATTGTATGTTTTAACTCACATACATAAAATGAAGTGTATATATAGGGACATTGGTTGCGGGACGAGGGGCATTCTATACACATTCTTGGTCGAAATATAAATCCGATAGTTTATGACACATTTATGCAACAGTAAAAGTATTCATACTACGAACATTAAATCTTTGTGTAAACAAGGTGTATTTTTTACATTGATGCACATTATACTGTTAGCGTTTTAATTTTCGTTCCAATCGAGTCATATATTTTTAAAAAAAAGTTGCGAAGCTATTTGATTGCGTAAGTGGTACCAAAATGATCACGTGGGTGACACTCAATTGAAAATATTGAAACAAAGAATTTGCGTTAGTTCATGTCTATATATTTGGTAGTCTGTGGTTTTAACTCGACCTTTTTTGTTGTTTTTATGTCATATATTATTCGCATTTTATAATATTTTCTTCGAAAACGATTTTAATGCAAATATTTAAAATTGAAATAAGGTTTCATAAAATGTCAATCGTGGAGGCTCAATCTCAAATAGACTGTTAACACAGGAATGATTTTAGCGAGTCCGGGCCGCGATCAGTTGTCATTATTTCAAAGAATCAATTAAACAAAAATCTATTTATTCTTGGTTATATTTAAATTTCAAATAAAAATAAAGTTGATTACATTGCATAAAAAATGACAAAATTCTGTACACTAGAATACTAATTAAAAAGTATTTAATTTCTGTTATTGAAACATTCTAGAGGGCGAAAAGAAAAACAGAATTCTCATTTATCAATTATTTTTGATTAAAACCAATTGCTGGCCGGTATGCTAACGTAATATTTTCTCTCATCTAGTCTAATAATGTCACTAAATTATTAATTTAAATTTAAAAACAAACACACACAACAGAGACCATTTTTACAAATTAAAAAGCTATCAATTTGAAATATTACAGAATATAAGTTCAAAATTTGTCGAAAATGTATTCGAGTGCTATATCAAAATTGGAGAACGCGCTTCACCGGATAGGAAGAGGTCCAGGTTCGAATCCCGATAGCAACTAAATATTTTTTCGATTGGTACATTTTTTATGTATATCTTTCCAGTTGATTAATTTAATTTGTATTAAATAGCACAGAACTATGTCGTGAAAATGCAATTTCACAACAAAGACGTGTTTTCTTTCAAATATATTGTTATGTTTTTAAAATTTTTAAATATACCACACTAGTTCTCTGAAGTGGTCAAAGGGAATATTGGACTACGGCACGACAATCGAAGATACTCGGAGAAAAATATTCTATCTTTTCACATGTGTGAAAATAAAACACTTGTTTTTTTATTCTACTCGTTTAATTTACTCGAGGCGCGTTTCGCCTTGTAAGGGCATTATCAATCTAACAATTTAACTCAACAACTTGTAATTGTAACTATAATGGGGTATAGCTATACAATTTGATTTACATGAGGTGAAAAGGGCAAATGTTGTTACAAGGCGAAACGCGTCTCAAGTAAAAAACAAGTGTTTTATTTTTATAAATGTGATTATGGAGTTCTACAAACTTACTCGGAAACAGTAAATTATCTTTTAATATTGTCATGAATTTTAAAAGCGGACCACTACCCCTGGACCATACAAAGACGTACAAGAAGAGAAATCTCAAGTGATGGAAATGAAACTGTTGCTAGACATTTCTGATCTCCCTGCTTAGACGGCATGGCTACGTTCCTTTCATATATATTGTTAGGTGCGGGCTGCATAGCCGGATCCTTGAAACTTTCTGCACAAACCACTCAGGTGACAATAATTGTTAATTTATTTAATATCATTATAAATTGATTAATTCCATCGCGATACGAGAAAAAGAAAATAAATAAATTTAAAAAATATATTAATACTTATAATGATGTACGATGTATATATATAATGGGGCGGTAGTTGGTGGTTGCTAGTTGCCCTAGTAAAAGCTTCAACAATCGACGAGCACGTATGAGAGTGTGAACGAGGCAAAAGTGGCGTGTCGGAACGTGAGAGTGAGGATCTCTGTCCTCTCTGTCTACCCCTGCTGCTGATAACTGGTTAGTTAGTTTAGCACTCGCTATGAATATTATTTAAACCTCTGCAACAACACTGAATATCTTCTTGAGCATCGAATCATATATTAAACAACTATAGAGGCTGGCTTTATTAATTAATATATATTTTCGTGGAAAGCAGTCACTTTGTGGTTTGACATATTATATTAAATTAAATAACGATAACTTTGTATGAAATCACTAAATTTATTATGCGTCAACCGGTTTCGCTTATGTCAAGCTTCATCAGGCCGTATTTAAAACTGATCATAAATACAAAAAGAGTGCACTTATATATACATAAAGAGGGAGATAGAATATAAAATTATATGTGAAAGAGAGAGATAGAATAGATATACGGATAAACGGAACATTAAGGGATGGGAAAACACGTATTTTGAGTATATAGTGAATTGATGAAGGATTGTTCTAGGTGAGATTCGAGGGCCCTATTTCTCCTCGAATTCTCACGCATGTATTTGAAATGTCGCAGTGTATACTAATGTTGTGTCGGAGTTACCAATATAAGATTTGTATTTGTGCGAGTGTTTGGCTAGAGCGGGTGTATTACGAATGAAACAGTACTTACAAAAGGTTGTATTTATTGTCAAATGAGGTACCTGGAATGAAGAATGAACATGAAAACTGGGATCGGGACTCTTCCATGGAAATTAATTGTCGTATTGACCTGACCAAGCTTGATCTGCATTCTGCCGCAGCCATGGAGTAAATTTAATTTTGCAAATGAGAATGATATGACGCTACGTATTCCTTGTGCTCTTCCATGGAATGGAATCGTGGACCCTCACGGAAATAATTTTAAAGCTACATTTGAGAAGATGTGGATCTATGTACTACTGACAATAAGATAGACGGGCGGGGGAACAAATGACAATCATAGTAATTTGATTTAATAATTTACTAGAATTATTATGGATTTATGCGCGAATTCCACTTCCATTTTATAGTGTAATTTCCAAGTCCATTTTAATAGTGCTACACCATATAAACCTATTTTACGAGGGCGAAAAAAGGCGATGAAAGTTAGACGAGACTCCCTTAAAAAGACGCAAAGAAAATTCGGCGCGAATTGTAAAGAAATTTTTGCAAATGTAAAATAGGATATTTGTAGTTGACGTATTAATTGGTCTTGTATTTTCTTCTCCCCTACCTTACGTTTCTTGAAACGCTTTTCTGACTTTTGTCATATCTGAACACATCAAACATTGAAAAGTTCTTTGGTTATTATCATTTCACAAAGAGGCTGTCAACCGTTGAGGTCGGGTAGAAGGCGCGAATGATTTTTAAAATATATGGGCAGCAAATAACGGTTTCAGTTAACCGACATATTTATCTTTGTAATATTTAATATTTTTATTAGAAATATAAAAACTTTTATAGTGACGAAAAAATTGTATGAGAAAAACAATAATTATGTTTCAATATTGGCTCCATTTGCTCTGTTTCCCCAAAAGAGTTGAATTTAATTTGTGCTGGTTGATGTACAAGGCGACACGTAACATGACGTCTCTGTATTTTCAAGAGTTCTGCATCCTAGACAATTTTAATAGTAGACATCAAAATCTCGGGTCAGCCTCTACTTCAGCTGCAGGAAGGGCTGTAGAACCGATCAGCCATTACGAAAAGTCCAAATTTAGCGAACGGGCATTTGCGGCAGCAGGCCCAAAAGGGTGGAACTCTGTCCTCCGTCATAAGGAACGGTGCATCGGAGACTTTACTTACAAATACATATACTAAAAACATACCTTTTCAATAAATCATTTCCATAAGTTTAATTTAAAATAACAAATTTTATTAAATGCCAACCGGTTTAGGTTAGCTCAAGCTTCGTCAGGGGCTATTTAAAACTAACAATAAATACAAAAAGAACGCACTTATATACATAAAGAAGGAGGCAGAGTACATGTACATTTAGACAGAACATCAAGGGAAGAAAAGTACGATGTTGATGGATATTAAATTGACTTAAAAGAAAACGCTCGAGCTAAGCGAAACCGGTTGGCGTTTAAAAAGATTCGTGATTTTATACAAAGTGATTGTGTTTTATTTAATCTAACAATAATTAATTTAAAAGAAAAATATCTAATATTTTAATTGTTTTTCTGTGAAAACATCCAATGAATTAAAACTCTATTTAATGACGTATCATCATTATCAGCAGGATAAAGGCTTGTCCTGTGACATGAAATTTCCCCAAGTTTATATCCCCGGCACCCGCTGCAGTGCTGCCATGGCATTTCGGCGGGTACCACAGGAGTACTTGATTCGTTACTTATTTTTAATTGTACGCCTATGCAGAAATTGCTGAACATGATGGCCGGAGCCTGGCGCTCTTCGCAGAGATGACTCCCGCTCGTTATTGTCGGTCCGGCGACGCTCAGCGGCCGTCGGGACGATCGCGTGACGCGACCCACGTGGGCACGGTCCGCGGAAGCTGGAAAATAAAGCGGCGGGGGGTATTTGATCGCCAAAATAGATCTGATGTGAATCCTCGTGTTTTGTCTACCCATTTTTTGCTGCCCACCAGTGTCGCTCGATCGCTTTGAAGTCTGGCACTGGCGGAGTGAACGGTGGACGCGAACCGACCCAACCGTTTTAGCGAATATTCTAATTCGTAACGCGCGTAATTAGAGATGGATACTTTATATTCCGTCTAAAAGACAAAAAGATTCAAGACAGAACCTAAAAACTAAAAATATTATTTTGTAAATTGAATTGAAACACTGTTCTATTTCAATATATTTTTTTATTATTTATAATTTTGGTACTGTTAATGGTAGTGGAATTCCATTTTAATGATTAAAACACTTTTAAAATAATAGATGTCTCGCTTAAATATTATATAAATATGTAAAGTCTAAATTTGTCGTAAATTTAAACGTTAACGTGGTGCAATGGTAGCGCAATATACCGGCAAGAGAAATACCGAGTCACGGTGTTAACTGAATATTTTTCTGTACTCCTTTCTAAGTGATTCATCTCATTTGTTATAAATATATCATCGTGTTTGTACAGTGACAATATAAACTATGTTCAAAGTTTTTTTTATTTGAGTTAATATGTTGTTGTTAATTAGTTCCCTAACACTTCACCTTTACTGTTCATATTCTCGTTAACGACCGAAACCTCCCCGCTTACTGAGCCCCGCTCCTCTACCCGAGTAGATAGATTATAACACTATTCAGTTTAGTTATCAGCTGATGATGAGAGAGGCTACACCTCTCGGAACTACAGTAGTGACAATAACCCAACGCGTGTGCAGTATAAAGTTTAGATGGATGAAAATGAAAATAATCGTTTTATAGAGTTTCATCATCAAAATGGATGGATATAAATAAAACAATATTGCAACTCTATTTGAGTTTATTTGCATTGCTCGAGTTTCGAGAAAAACAGGTGAAGTATTGAACTAAATACATAGGAAACAAAGCGGTAGACATACAAGTAATTGGGTAGTGACAGAATGAGGAGGAGGGGGTGGAGTTACCGGTGAATGGTGGTGGGGTGGTCTACCACCTAAGCCTCGTTTTTCCTATATTTGTATGTATTTAGTTTAATATTTCACCTGCCGATGAGAATTTCTCTCGAAACTTGAGTAGTCCAAATAAACTCAAGTAGAGTTATAACATTGTTTTATTTGTATCCATCCATTTAAAAATAATGTTACACCAGAAAGTAATCAGTAATTGCCTCGTCAATGATGATATGTTTTAAGTAATTCTGGCTATATGTGTATTGTTGTCGGAAGCTTCACGTTGGAGTCGAAGAGCATTCACCTGGAAAGATATACGTATTGAATGGGTCCGAGGAATATTATGAAATGGTGAGTAAAGTGTGTGTATTGGGAGCCGGTGTGCTCAGGTGATAGTGTGCACTATATTAAGAAAGTGCTATGCATTTATCGTTCGTTTGTTTTGAAGCGTCAAGCCCATTGCCATTGCAATATGGTTGGGTAGATAATATTTTCTACTTTTATTTCTGATTCTATCCCTCAAAGAACCGCCGAGCACGGTCCTTTCCACATCTCGCTGCGTCGCCTAAAGCTTTTTCCACTTGCAAAATGCGAGCATGCTAGTGGGATTTTCAAGAGGCAATACGTCTTCATTAGTACATTGAGGTCTGCAGCCCGGTATAATGGCTGTCCCGCAGTCCATGTTGAGATTGTATATTTTACACTGCGCGGCGTTTACACTACTTGTACACCGACGTTCGTCCTACACTACTTCTACACCGACGTTCGTCCGACTACTCTCCGGCAAGTAGAGCAATGTAATGACGAAACCATATTATTTACCCCCGAAAACCAAGGAACACAACACTTCAATCATTTTTATAAATCTAACTGGTTTTTCTTTTCACCCTTTTGACTTTTGATCATTAACTTTCGCATTTTATCAATCTTTAGTATATGGTTTAGGTATAAAAATGAACAGTATTAATCGAGCATCTCGGTGTTGGCCACGATTTTCTCCATACAGTTTTTTCAAGTGACATTCGCGAGATGTCCTTTACCGCCTCGGGCCGATCGTGACCTCGGACCATAAAAATCGGCTAATCGCCTGTTATTTTGAAAATGCTGGATTGATATTTTTAAACAGAAAAAAATATTCATATTTTTTCAAATGACTACAAATTATATTGTATGTGCACAAAAAAAGGTGAAAATAGATTGATACTGACGCGAGTATATTTATAATATTTCCGCGCAAAGTTCGCGCGAAACAGCTCTTTAAGAGTAATTCGCTTTTAACATATTTTCGATTCCTCTATAATATGATCAAAATACCGATCTTTATTTCATCACACTAGTTTCACGTGACTCTTCTGAAATCTTCTCTCCATCGAGCTTCAGGGATAGTCAATACTTTTTATACCAGCGCGCTTTTTTCCTCTATCGTCGAGTATCACGTTACGTATTCGATCTATCAGAGGTTTTACAAGCATAACCCTTTCCATTGCTCTTTGGGCAACATTTCATTATGTAACATTGACAGTGAGGATCGGAAAAAAATCGTCAAATTTCGAATTTCGCGGCAGTATGTTACCGATTGAGTTATTGTGTTTTCTCAGGTTGGCGACTATGTGAGCGGAGCTCGTTTCGACCCTATCCGATGCGTACTTTCTGTTTGACAGCCTAATCGACTGACAATAAAATGAAGTAGTGGAAATGTTGCGGACGGCCTTCGGCGAACAATCTGTCTCGGAAAGAATCATTTATGAGTGGAATAAACGTTTACTAGTGGGCCGTGAAGACGTGGAAGATGATGCCAGGTCTGGACGACCAAGCACGATGAAAACCTTGCAAAGGTCAAGTAAATTGTTCTTTTAAATCGACGAATTACTCGAATAATCAGAGAGCTCGCAGAAGTTAGTATCTCGATCGAAGAAATTGTAACCCACAGTTTGGGCATGAGAACAGTGGCAGCCAAATTTGTTCACTCTTTCATTCGTTCATTTTTGGCCAAAAACATCACCAGAGTGCTGCAACAGCCTCCGTATTCACCTGATTTAGCTTTCTGTGGCTTCTTTCTCTTTTTGAAGATCAAAAGAACATTGAAAGGACAACGTTTTAACGCCGTAGATGAGATAAAACAAAAACGCAAGAGCAGCTGAACAGCATCTCATAAACCGAGTTCGTGAGGTGTTTTGAACAATGGAAAAAACGGTGCCACGAGTGCATTCATTATATTCGACGTGAACTACTTCGAAGGAGACAAACTCGAAGTTGATCAATAAATACATTTTTATTTTAATAAACTAAAATTGTCGTTTCTTTTCATTACATTTTTGATTTCCAATATTCTAGAAAATGTATAGTCAGCATGTTTACAAATTCTCTGTGATTTACAAGTTGTTCTACGTTTCCAGGGCTGTCCTGAAAGGCAGAATTACAATTAGAACCGCAGAGTATCCGTACTCGTGAGAATTTCATAAGAGTTCTCTTGAAGATTCTCTCCTCCTTTCGACGCCAAATTCTCTCACCTATGCTAGCTTTGCCAGATGTGCGACTATGTGACATATAGTTATTTGACACTTAACACGTTGAATCCAGGAAGTAAATACATGTTAATATTGTCGTTGAGAGCCCCAGCGAAGACATTAAGTATTGATCATAGATACAATTTGTAATTTTGACTCCGTAACAACTTGTAATTTTGTTATTTAATATAATATTTTATTTTTTAGTTTCCAGAATTTTTGACAAAGAGCGTTAGATTGCATGCTAAAATTCAGGAACTTTGTTGCCGGGGGGTTTAGCAATAAAGTAAAATACTTCATTCAGTGCCTTACTAGTCAATCACAATAATTAATTAAGAAATAACCAGCTACCAGGTAATACTTAACAGAAATCAAATATCAAATCTATCATGAGAATAAAATGAAATGGGAAACTTTCAAGAAAAATAATTCTCTTGAGAAGAGGGTTGATTTTGTTGAATAATTTCTGTATCGCCTATAAATCAGCTTATAATCGACTGTAGAAAGGCAAAAGTTTATGGACTCGCAATTTAAAATTTTACAAAACTCTGTAAAGGGAATAAAGAATATATAAAACATTTGTTCGATTTTATTTTGTTTTTAATTTTAATATGGGACTAATTAAAAAACCCGTGTCATCCATTCGAAATCATTCGCTGTTAAAATATATATAATGCAATTATTTATTTCCTCTGTTATATTAATAAATATAAACGAAATGTTTAATTGTTTTGTTATATATGATTTGAATAACCCTCGTAGTTACATCTGGCGCAGTCTGTGTGCAGGTGTAGTACAGTGCTGTACTGTACTGTTGTGGTAATGTTGGCGGATTAATGCGCGGCCTTGCTCCCCGCTCCTCGAGCCGAGGCACCGCGTCATTAGTCCCTCCCTACAACCCTTTTCCACGCCCAGCACCCTCATCGACACCTTCAGTCTGAAGCACCCCAGACCCTTCGATCTGGGACGACAGCCGAGTCCCATCTCGGTCTGTCTGGTGAATATTTTTCAAATACGCGATTTTATAATTCAATACTCTCGACCTAGTTTCGCAGTCCTTCAAACATTTAATCTTATTTATTAATATGTCAATATTTTTATTTCTTTAATGATGTATATGTATTGGGACGATTGTCTTATCGGTTAAGGTATTTAAACCGTTCTGTAATTAACTTTTTAAAAATTGTCTTATGTATATTGTGTTATAAAAACTGTATTGTATTTATATGTTATTGTATATGTATGATTTACGTGTGCCCGCGTAATGAAATAATGTAAAATCCCTGAAGGGCATTGATACATTGATAAATAATCATATGCAGGATATAAAGATTATTAAATATATGCAACTTAAAGCTAAAAATAAAACTAGAATATATAAAAGGAAAGGTAAATGTGAACAAATCACTTTGGTGGTATGTGATATGTATCGTGTACAATGTTTTTTAAGGATAGTATTGTTCCAAAGCGGAATAGAATAGCACTTGGAAGAATCTATTTGATTGGTGCTAACGTATTGTTTTGGAACGAGTGTCATTAATGGCAAATTGGCAAGAATTGTTATTAATATTTCATTTGTTTTTACTGAATATGTTACGATATTTATACAATTATTGTTCTTCGATGATCAACAAAGTCTAGTTTGGAAATACTCCTTGCATAACTCTCGTGAGACTTTTAATTCAATATGTATTCGAGATACTCTTCGGGCCAGTGTCGATATATGACCCAGATACTAAAAAAATAGTGATAAAATACTGAATATTTTTAAGACCTCAGCAAAAGTGCAAAGTGCCTATAAAAAGATATAACCGCGAGCTATACAAATAGTTGTAAGTGCTCCCAATTACACAGCACGCGGCCACGTAGCAAAAATGGTCAATAGCCGACATCTGAGAAGTTCCTTAACAACAAGCCTACAGGAAGAGTTTTGGGAGGTATAGATTTTAGATGCAAACAAAGCAACCATCAAATACTGGAGGCAGAATGGATGATTTATCTCATCTTCATAATCACTCGTCAAACCTTCATTATAATCATATTGAATTGGAATCTAAATAAATCATTACACTAAAATAATTCTAATTAAGATATAAAATACGGAAATTGAAAATATATTTATAAACTGTAACAAAATCAATTGTATACATATTGCTGGACTCACTATTCCGCAGATTTATCATTATTAAACAAATATACATCGTGGCCTAAGTGGGATGGCCATAATATGATCTTAGAATGCATTTAATTGTTAACCTAAAGGGCATGTGAAATGTAATGTTTTAGTAATGTTACCATATTATATTTAACTATACCTGTGTATTTCAGTTTACTTCGATAAATATAATGATTGACACGTTTCCTTTTATTCATTTCGGATCTGTATGAAAAATGAGCGAAATATTTCAAACCACGCAAACACCCGAGACTTTTCGTCGAGATCAAATTGCACAACACTAATCACCGTTGCGTAGGATACGGAATTTCGAATAGTACGCGGGACGTTCCCTGTTGGGAAGACCTTTCGGGGCCCGTTTTGTGGTTCCGCCCTCGGTATTCCATGTAATTTTTCCGTCCGACACGACCTACCCCGTGACACAAGTGCCGCCTAGAGCCGCCCTTTGACATTTGCCGACATTTTCCCGACTTTTAGATGTATATTTTTACTTTTTTGATTTCTTTCCGGTGAAAGTATTTTTTTCTAATTGACTCAAATGTCAGATTATCGACTGATAAAATTATTGTAGGTTATCAATTTGACAATGGACAATTTTTCAAGTACTGCAATTACCTCAATTAAATATGAGGCGGTTGTTGATGTATTCAAAAAAGGAGAAAATGTTTAAATCCACTAAAATTGTATGTAACAAACTTCTTTCTACATTTTGAATGCTTCTATCTTTTAGTGGTGACTTGGTAATTTCCAGCATGTATTAAAAATTAAAACATGAATTAATACCACTTTGATTTGATTGCCGTTTTTTCGCTTTTTCGGTGTTTTTTTATAATAAAATACTAATTAAATGTATTAATTACAAAGATATACGTACAAAATCAATTTTATCGAAAAATATTGTTGTTGCGCCACCGGGATTCGAACCTGGATTTCTTTCCAAACCGGGGAAGGTGCATTATGGTGTAATGACAACAATAAATTTCGATAAAATTGATTTTGTATGTATATCTTTATAATTAATACATTTAGTTAGCATTTAAAATATCACAGACTATATGTTCTGAATAATTACAACTTCACAATAAGAATGTGTTCTCCAAATATTTTTTTATAATTAATTATCAAAAATAGTAAAGTAGTCTAGACCACTAATAACTTAATTAATTAACACAGACAAATATGCTCGTATATTCTTAAATTGATTTTTCATAATTAAATACGTAATGTTCTATTCCGGCGATGACGCGACACGCGTGCGTTTTTTATATAGCTTATGGGCAACTGCTGAGTGTGTCAAGATATCCGAGCAAGCCTTTAATGTGTAAACTACTGATACTACTGACGTTTCAGACGTAATATAATAAAAGATTGCGCAGAGACTGTGTTTTGTGCCACTGTGTGAGAAAGATGCGTGTGACGGTGTCGGTCGGTGTCGGTGTGGCGAGTCTCGTCTGCCTCCGGAGAGGCCAGCACCAGGTGTGGCAATCAACTTCCCTAGCTGTAGGTGGCGAGTGCGCGGCTTATCTGTGTCGTCATAATAATTATTATTTCGCTTGTTCTCTGTGCAGCCCTGGCGGGGGTATTCATTATGCTTTCTCCTGAGGAGCGGTTGGATGTTAGTTATTTGTTTGTTTAAAAAACAATGGAATTTTTCAATATTATCCATTTATGATAATTATGTAAATATTTTATGACTCCATATCACAGAGAGATAAACAAATTTTAACAACACCTTCGTAATTTTACTTAAATTTTGTTATTAATTATATTATGTGGTCTTGCACTAGAGCTAAACCGTATACGTATATTTACTTTTCGAAAGTGCATCTCGTAGCAAAGTTATTTTACTCTCCGATATCCGGACTTTTCACAGCTGTTCCAAACTTGATACTTTGAAAGATGTAGTATACGAGAATTAATCATTCAATATCCCGCTATTTTAGTGATGAGAATTAGTCCGATGATGATCTCGTTGTTTAATATACATTAGCACATAATTCGAAAAAAATTCACCACCGAAGTGACATATTTCGAACGCAGATGCGACAAAATCCATACATAAAGCATAAAATACAGCATATTTCATGATTGTTTGTCACGCCTATAGACATCTCATCCATGCTTTGACAGTTGTAAATTTGATATACGAACCACTCGCAAATGATTTTAATCATGGACGTTAGTAAAAAGTTACTACTGACCACACAACCGGCCCTAAAATCCCACCGACTTCTCGTAGGATAAGTGTAGACCTCAAAATTATATTTCATATTTTTATTCGTGTATGATGGCAATAATGGATTTTTCATTTTGTGTATCAATACTATCTATATATTTTTTAAATGAGTTAAAACGTTTTTTATGGATATGATAACGCCCGTTCTTATTAGATTTGATTACAAACTTTTCAAAAAATTGACGTGGTAATCTCGGCTAAGTTCGTTTACCAGCCTGATCCGCCATCTTGCTTCAATGTGGCGGTTATTCAAAAAATTCGATAATCTGTTAATATTGGACGTAGAGAAAAAAGTAAAAAGTAAAGAACATAAATGTTCACCGTATTGTGGACCTGGTGGCGCGCCGGTCCCTGCAAACCATTTAGCATTGATATGTTTGTGAGCATCGATACCTTTCGTTAATATAATAATTCTGCGTGATTATAAAGGAATGGCTTTTTAAAATTGGAACAGTTCGTTAATGATCAAAGCTACCTTTATGTAATTCTTTTTTGTCCTTACATCCCTGCCTGTTTCTTTTCTTTTACTTCTTATATCTCTCAAGTCTGTATCAAAATTTTTATTTTATTCATATTACTCTCTACTTTCCTCATTTTTCTTTTTTCTGTTTTTTTTTACCATTTAATTTAATTTGTTACCTTACTTCCAACTTATAATTTAGCTAATGGAACCTAATGGTTACCTACCCCAGAACAGGTACTATATATGTTCCTAGCGAGGTAGGTAGCGGCCAACAGGCTTGCATGTAAATAGAATGTAGTATTAATACTTGTTCTTTCTGGTGTGTTGGTTACTTTAAGGATTTTTATATTGATGCAAGCTTTAAAAGAATGTTGTTTTAAAAATAAACGCCAATTTATCGGCACTGAAAATGAATACTAGTCCGTAACAAGAAATGGAATTATAAAAATAACAAATCGTTTATCACCTGTATTATGAAAAAGCGTGAAAACATTATCGATGTATGAATGTACTGTAACAGTAGCTCTATAATATGTCGGGTTGGGGACCGGACCATTCCCGTACAGGGAAAATCGCCCGAAAGTGAAGCAACTATTTTTTAAATCGCAAATGTTTATAAATGTCTTGAGCACTTATGTTTTTTATACGAAAGTGTGAGTATTACATTGAACAATAGACTAATTTTGTTTTATATTTTTATTTATTATCTTTGTTTTATTAACCACTAAATTGAGTTTAAATACATCTACCGGTTTCGAAAAATACCATTTTCTTCTTCAGGATGTCATAACTAACTAAAACATATACATATTATTGTTTCTTTGCCAGAATCTATTTAAAAAAAAAAAAAATGTTTAGTACCTAACTCAAATCATTACTTAATACAAATTTACTCGAATAATTTTTAGGAAAAAATTTTAGAATTGGACTCGTAGTTAAATTTAGTTGGTTGTTTATAATTTTTTGATTAGTTTTACAAGCTTTATTTATCTCCCGATTCCAAATTGTTTAATTTGTGACCAACACCACAAATTAAATAATTTTTAACCACAAAGTTAATATTGCTAATTTTAAAAGTATAATTTTGTTTTTACTATTATTATTATTATTTAGGGGGCCCTTTTTTAATTCTGCATTGGGGCCCAATTGGTTGTTATTACAATTCTGAAGGATCTCATTGGTGGTAGCTGTTAGTGGCTTTGCAGGTATTTTCTGGTGGTTATTCAAACACACATATACAGACAGGCTATAACCACAGATATGATAATATTTATAACTAAGTATTACGAACATTCGCATCCTATCCCTATGAGGGCCAAAATCGGCGAAATATTTAATCACACCGCGTCTGAAAGTGTTGCCATGGTTTAAGATTCGATGGCAGTTCTGATTATTATCTAATTATTTTGGTTGGGAATGATATTTCAGAGCCAGGAGTTTCTGGTGTGATGTGCAACATTTTGTACCCGTATGCTTAAAAAAGCATCCTTAAAGTAAATAAGCAAGCGTAAAGCAGGGTTTCAAACCACAGGAACACAGTAACAAATTACCGGGCCTCCGGGCAAACACCTATACCGGTTTTCTACCTCTTCCTCCCCCAAGAACACACCTCTTTTTACTTTTTAATTACGAGAAAATAATTAATATGTTTATTTACAATGTAATACTTATTAATTCGTAACCACGATTTTAAACTTATGCCATAATTATTGCGATTGTTTGCCCGGTCCTCAGGGTGGTAGGAGTAATAACATCAGTCAGTTTTGTTTAGTCATCGCAACTCTAGATTAAGTGAAAGTATCCTCTTTAATAGATGCTGCATATTTTTTTGTTTATATTTTCCGTTTTTCCGTATTATGAACTTTACAAACAACCAAAATATCTAATTAGGTAGGTACCCGTGATATAAAAGAGTACCTTATTATTACTTCTGTCCAGAATTATTACTTCTGTCCAGACAACTATACACAGAAGATTGTGAACGGCCGTGAAAACCTGAGATCATTTCTAAAGAATTATTACTATTAATTTCATTTATCTCAAAAGGTACTTTCTTAGTTGAAATAATCTTTTGTAGAAATGCAATACATATATAGACCAAGCACCTAGTATGTTAGAAATGAAAAAATCAATATAGTTCACACAGAATTCGTTATAAAATATCAAACAATTAATTAGCTATAATTACAATACCTGAATTGTATTGTGATAAGATCACAAATCATTACGGGCCCTTTAAAAAATGATGTGTTCTTACATTTGTATGCACTAGTTTATAAATACATATTTGGTCAGTTGACGGTGTCGCTGAACGCTAATTTTAAGCGATCAAACATTCTTTATCTAAGCAAAAATATTTTTTCTTAAATAAATATGTTAGGATCATTAGCAATAAAAAATACTATCATCAATCCGTCAGCTGGAGAAATTCATTTTTAATTGTAACGGCAAAGAAATAGTTTTGTTTTATGTCTTCATACTTTTTCACTTCACTGTAGGTAGAAAACAATGATTTATTTTCTCCCCAACGCCTATTCAGATCAGCCCTTTCTCGCGCGCGATCCCGACACGGACGGAGCACTTTCTCCATCGCCGCCAAATGGTGCGTGGAACAGCTGGCTCACAGGTGGCCGAGTACCGGGGCGAGCGGCTTCCTTTGACGAACCCGACCCTCGGAGCGGGCTGAAGAGTTATCGACACTTCGAGAAAACAAGTCCACCCGTAGGTGTTACCCCCGGTACTCCGCGGAGACTTTTTGCCTTTGGTTTTGATTTTGTCAGCGTTTGTGATTGATTCGTGATGTATATATGGTCGAAGTTTTACGGTTCGAGGGATGAAGTCTCACGAGGGACGGTTCCGGAGCCGTTGACGCCTTTCAACCAAGACATTTGTAAAGGGGCTTCTTATTATGTGGCGGCACTCCTACCCGACTATAGAGCCGATATCGGCAGCGGCGGTGATGGTGAGGGAAGGGCTTTTTAAAGTTGAATCGTGTATTTATCAGAGGTGTGCACTGCATACAAGCAAAAAAGCTGTACATAACTAAAAATTCTGGGAAACAAATATAAATTATGTAATCCATATGTTATAATTACGCTAGCGCCCAATCGTGCATTGGTAGAATCATTAGTTGCGTAGTTCTGTATGCTACCGCGCGTCGCCACCGGAGCGCTGTAGTCCTCGACTGGGTTATTATTAATTTATTGCTAGTAGAATTGCTAGCCACTGTTTTAATCTATCGTTCTATTCAAACCATACAATTGCTACCTACTGAATTGAAAATTCCACTCAGCAGAGTCAGAAATGAATCAGCTGATCCATGTTGTACGGAGTCCTTATGCTGTTTCCTAACAGAATGACATTTGAAAGGTTTTGAACTTAGCTTAGAGCTGATCGAAGCATCTATTTCCTCATATAGGTACTAATTCGCAAATTTGACTGCCTTACTAAACGTGTTGTTTTCATGATTGTTCTTCGCGTTTGAGGATAATGCATTTTTATTATGATGAATTCATTATGCTTAAAGACGTCGGTCAAACGAAGATTCATAAACCTATGTACATACAATGTAGCATATAGTATATTATTTTTACTATTCATAAACGACATTGTTAACATTTTTAATGGAGTTCATGTTCTGTTGTTTGCAGATGATCTTAAAATATATACAGCAATTTTTAACATAAACGACTGTATTACTTTGCAAAATGACCTGAATTTGCTTTATTTGTGGTGCTGTGAAAAATGTAAACAAATAAGTTTCAATAGAAGCAAAAGTCAACTCCTTCTTCAATACAGCATTCATAATATTGATCCAAGTAGAGTTGCACTTGTGCGGGATTTGGGCGTTCTTCGACGAAAATTGTCATTTATTCAACATTACAACGAGATTATAACAAGGCGTGGAAATCCTTAGGATTTGTATTAAGGACAGCCAAAAACTTTAACTCGCTCCGCTCTCTGACGACTTTATATACGTCCATTGTAAAAAGTACGCTAGAATTTAACACCACGCTGTGGTACACGTGCTATGGCTCACATATTATAAAAATCGAAAGAGTGCAACATAAATTTCTAAGATTTATCCATTTTAAATCGCATATTCAGATAGAAAATATAATTTACGATTATTTAAATAAATTGCCTGGAGAACAGGTGTAAGCGATATAGTATTTCTATATAAAATTATTAATAGCATGTTGGGCTGCCTGAGTTAACAACACAAATGGTTTCCTATAAAGTACCAACTCAAACGAGACAACATGAAGTTTTCTCTGTAGGTACACATAGAAAGAGTGATACTATTAACTCGCCAATAATACTGATACATCGGCTTGGTAACGAGTTGAATTTCGTTGCAGGAGCATACCTGAATTGAAGAAATATTTGTACGTAAATTATCCTTAGTTTTTTTATGTTATGCTTCAGCTGTTATATTGAAATATTATATTAAAAATTAACTGTTATATTTAAATTAAATATTTTTTTATTCTTATGTAAAAGCCCACAAGGGTGTTGATGGAAATTAATAAATATTATGGTAACATCATAACCTAAGTCTATACCTACTGCACGCCACTGGTATTTATGTCTCAACGGAAATCTATATTTCGGTCGATTTTTCAATTATGAATATTAGAAAAGTTTCAACTACATAAAATTTATTTAGTTTTTGAAATAATAAATATGTAATTTAAAATATATATAGATAGATCGCATCCAAGACACGATTTTAATTTGTTTTTCATTTTATTTATAGTAGTGTATAAATGAATAACTTTTAAAATACCATTAGATAGTAGGTGTGGTGTGTGCGGGTGCCAGAACATCCTTTAAATACGAATCCCTCTAGGCAATCAAATTCACTGTTATTTTTATAGAACACCTAGTTTTGAATTATTGGTTGGAAAGTTGTTAGAATTTAGATGCTTCATGTACACGTTTGTATTCAAATATCTGTTAATGGAACTGGCCTTTCTTCTAGGGTAGATCGCATTTTTTATAGATAGTTTCCCCGAGGAAACATAGGCCGACGTTTCGGTATGGTAGCACGTGTTATTGTCAAGGCGTTACCGTAAAAAATTACGGTACAACCATACTTTTTCGCAGGAGATATAAATCTCTCACAGTCCGAGTCGAGTTCCTCAGGGAAACCGTCTACGAAAAACGCGATGTAACCTAGAAGATACCCCAGTTCCATACACTAGCTCGCGGAAGCCTTAAATCAAACAAATACATATAATGTTAATTTAGCAATGTGTTATATAAATATTCTAACAATTGTAATTTCATATCATGCGGCATGCACGATAAGATTTTAATCGAGATAATAAAGTTAGTTCATTCTTACATTCCCCCAAAGCAAGATTCTTATACATACTTATGACTGCTGTGCAGGCATAAATATCGCAGTTATTTATATCTGTGGTATGTTTACTTCATTCCTAATATTTTTGGTTTAGATAAAAAAATATATATATATATTAACATATTTGTATGATAGACAACGGATGAACCTGTCTCCTTTAGTACAGACTTCGATCTAGTTAAGGAGACAGTGAACATCTCTTACATTATGAAGCTTGTTCGCCTTTTTTTGTATATTTATAAGAATGTTTATAATGTATAATGAGTACGTATATTAAGAACGTGAACAGAATAAATAATATATTGAGCAATGTGAGTACCTGTATTTCCTGAGGAAGAAATATGTTGTATTGAGGTAAGCGACGATTCGGAAATTTCGATGAGGTGTGGATATCTGTGAGCGGAATGGTGGATTTCTGTAAGCGCGATTGTGGGTTTGGGCAAAAGAGTGGATTCGTAATGAAGAGCGAATCGAACAGTGGATTCATTTAAGAAGGTATGCCATGTCTTTTATCTATGGCAGGCCCCAATAATGGGGCAGTATTCATAACGAGCGATGATTTATGGATTTTATTTCGCGTTGAGAAAGCCTTCGTATTATATTCGTGAGTCACGAGCAGAAGGGGGTGGGGGTTCTCCCCTAGTCCTTAACCCTTTTAAGTGCAGTCGGATAACAATCGCGTCTCACAAACACTGCACAAGTGGTTAGTACCGAGCTTTCACAATACGCTATGGGAATATGAGGCGTTGCGGAGGGGCAGCCGTTCTTTGAAAGTATGTTTTACACGAAATAAATGTTACTGGTAGTATGTACACAATTCGTTTGAACGGAGTAGATGCGAGTGCGAGTGCGAGTGCGATCAGATTGATCGGTGAAACCTGTTTTGCTGCATATACTGAGATCATGGTTGCAATACAAGGGGAAATCCAAATACCACCACGTCTTAGAATCCCAAGCTAAGCATGGTTATACAATTTGTTAAGGCGAGTCGGGCTAAGCGCATCTAAGTCTCCTAATTATGTTAAAAATCGGATTCCAGTGGCAAAATCTATTAAGAAATGTTATAAATTAATATTTGAAGAAACGGTTCAGAGATGGTGAAAAATCCAAACATTAGTTTGCTTGTAATACCATTTCAAATCATGACAGTTGCTTGATGTCAACTTGCGAGTTGTGTAATATATCTCCTTTATTTTAAGTTGGAGTTTGTGATGTATATAATTCATTTTGTGATTATTTCCGCGGATTACGATTTATAAGACCAGACACACTAATCCCATAAATTTTACATCTATTCAGTGGTAGGTATGGTACCCCATATATTTTTGTATGGAAACTTTCTTAACTAGTGATTTGTAGACAGTTACATTATTATTTTTTTAAATAATTAACTAATTTCAAAATCAATCACTTCGTGTCACAAATATCGCACTTTTCCCGTCTAAGCAATTTTACTAGATTTGTATTGAACTCGGCACGTTTTACCCGTCATTAAGGACCAAAATAACTAAGTCATATTGTCATTAAGCAGATCGGTAAAGACATTTTCATTATTTTAACAATTTGTCGGAAATAATATAACAAATTTGGGTTAAAAGCATCTACTCGTCCAATTTTCGTAAAATGCTTTTAATATCAGCTATCCTGAGTCCGATTTTTAAAGATTTCAAATAGGTTTAATGATTCTTCTATCAGTTTCATCGTTTATGTCGCACTTACCCCGATTCACTTTACTGATCATTGTGCCCAAATACCGAACCTGCAAAAAAGGCCCTTCCTTGGAATTTGAGAAATATAATTCTAAGTGTAATAAAAATTATATTTATGAGAATAAATCAATAACGGAAAATTTTAATATCTTTAAATTAATGTAATTTTTCTAATTATATATTCTTGTGTTTATTGTGGTACGTCCCGTTACGTCAAATTTAAATTTTTAATATTATATTATATTATAATATTAGTGTCATCATCGGTGTATTTAATTTGGGTTATTTTTTCTTCTAGATTTTAGACTTCTATATACAAATCTGGCAGGAACACAAAATAGTTTATGCATACTATAAAGGTTTCAAATTTTTTAATGAACAGCCAGCAAATGTGAAGGAAGCGCCTAGTCTCGCTACTTTTCCTAGGTTAAGTGCAGAATATGTAATATCTAAGTTTAATAACTTGCCATTTTTCATGTGTTTTATTTTCTTTGGTATTTATAATCTCTTTACTTAATGCTATATTTTTTTTAAATACAGATGCGTACATGGAATACTTGTCACATCAATATTTTCAAACTAAGCTAAACGCTCGCACTATGAAAGTAGGACTAACTTGCTGGTGTCCCGGAATGAGGCGCGAACCCCCGACCACTAGATCACTAGGCCAGCGTCTTAACCATTACACCAACAAGCTGCACAATTGATATACGATATAATTAAATATATTTTTTAATGTTAGTGGTTACATAATAGATGTATTATACCGTTGAAAATATTGTGTCAATCTGTGAAGGTATAATCTCGAGCTACCGATATTTATCATTTTATTCTTATTTACACAGACACGAATATCGTAGGTATTCCAATACTATTCGTATATTTTTATTAAAAATAATGTAGCATAAAAGCTGAGTTCGTCTGGTCTGAACATTTATTTGAACCCCGACATTTTCTCCAGCCGGATAACTCCCCTTAACTGATGATAGTCATTTTGATAAACACCCTTTTTTCTTTGCCAAAAGAAATAAATCAGGGTGAGATTAGACATTTAATGATTGCCTACGATTGAATCATTAATAATTTGTTCGGAAGTAATGAAGTAATGTACGCGTCTGTATACTGTACACTACGCTGTACGCACAGACTGTATAACGGCAACAATGAAGAGCTGTCACATTTATTCATCAGTGAAGAAGTAAGTTTGCGTATTCTTTGGGATTTGGCAAACTTTTTATCCTTTGATCTAGCGAGAGCAATAAGAATATCTAAATTCCCCAGGAAAATTCGCTACATTTATCATCTTTACCTCCATGTTTGCGGAATAGGGGTGGGCCGCGGTCTGTAAGTCAGGGGGCGGGGGGGAGGTGTCACGTGACATCAAACGTTTACTCCTCAAAGGCGGCCGTGTCATGGGGATGGTTCTCGCCTAGCCGACGCGACAAAGCAGTCGTGGGATGCTCCGCGAAAGAGACGAGTTCTCCACGTTGCGCGGGTGAATTTCGACACGATATCTCGAACGGATTTGACAATTAACCGGCATATTTGATTGCTCCTCGTGTCTACGGATGAGTTGGTAACATCCGTCATCGCTATGATTTTTGGCCCATTCCCTTCGGTAAGAGGAAGACTTTGATGTGTGAATCTCGAGAGTTTCTGATGATGAACAAAGGTGTGTGCGGTTCCCTTTGTCGATTAACTTCTATATTTGCCTGCCAAGTTTCATACTCGTATATTATTTGTTTGCCATCCTCGGATTTGCCTTTTGATGAGTTCTCTCAAGTGTCTACGATTATTGCGTTCATCGGGAGTAGCGCGCTGCGATCGTTTATCCGAGTCGGTCACTCCCGAAGGTCTCCTCCGTTACTTGTTCTGTTACGTCGTAAAACTGTCCAGACATCCTTAATATTAGTTGTTGCCACCGCACTATGCCGCGTCACGAGGTGTCACACTTGAACAGCAACCGCGGCTCGCCGGCTGAGCTGCCCATGCTACTAGTGTGTGAAAACATTCTTGGCATAATCATTAATTATAAATATATACATATAAAATCAAACACAATTGGTAGTGTACTTCCCCGGATTGGAAATAGAGATCCCGGTAGCGCAAAAACAATATTTTTCGACAAAATTGATTTTATATGTATATATTTATAATTAATACATTAAATTAGTATTTTGAAGTAAATAAAACCAATTGGCAACCATAAATTGAAATAGAACACGGGCTTAGCTGTATATAGTGTACATATAGAAGAAGAAGAATTTGGAACATCAGTAGCGGGACGAGGGGCATTCTACACACATTCTTGGTGAAAACATAAATCCGATTATGCAACAGTAAAAGTATTAGATCTTTGTGTAAACAAGACGTATTTTTTATATTAGTGAATGTTATATTGTCAGCGTTAAAATTAAAAAAATATGTTTAAATAAAAGTCGCCGAGCTATTTGATTGCGTAAGTAGTACTAAAGTGATCACGTGGGTGACACCAAAATGAAAATATTGGGACAAGAAATTTGCGTCAGTTCATGTCTATATATTTGGTGGTCTGTAGCTGCTACCGTTCTGCATCGCTTATTTTATCTCAGTGACTGACTAATACATATAGTAAATATCAGAGATTCAGAGACATTTATCATTAATTGCATGTTTGAAATTATAAAAAAGAAAGCTGTGAGGCCAAAACCCGCAAGTGTTCCGTACAGGAAACAAGAACTGTATGCAGGTGTGGTTCGCCGGTTCACTCTTGTACTCTTGTTACTCGGGGCTGACGATATCTGTACAGCGATGCGCAGAGTTCAATCCTAGGTCCAAATCGTAATCCAGTGAAGCAGCCAAGAGTCGAATCCGTTTCCAAAAGTCCAGAGTAAAAGCAAGGTAGAGAGAAATGAAAATTCAGCGTTCAGCGTCAGAAAATTCTCGACCGCCAGAGCACTGTTTATTATCAGTGAGACGGTCCTGGCCGCGACAGGTCCCCCGTCTCACGCCGGAGCAATGGGGGCTGGTTTACAGCCCTAGCCCCGCCCCAATGCGATCGGTTCTTCGACCATCTGATGGCGAACGGGAGAAACTGCCCAGTCGGGCGTCATTGCGCTCGAGTCAGCAGATTCTATTAGCGTTTATATTTATTTTCAAATAAAATCTTACAGGTAGGGAAATCGCGGGTTTTTTTATTCGCTTATTATCATTACTGCCTGCGATATCCCATGTTACAAAATGGGGCAATCCCCCGTGATTTATTAATTTAATATTAAAGGTATAAAAATTACACGAAATATAATTTGTTCAGATGGCATTATTGAATATACATAGCGTCCATCTACGGGAGATCACCTCACATTATTTCCACAATCACTGCTTTCCCGGGTCCGTGGGAACCTCGGGATTCATTATTGTTCGGGTAGTCCCAAAAAGGGCCCTTTTCACGGCCGAATACCGGCAGATCGCCCGCGAGCGAGATCCTGTGCGGCACAAAAAGGATGATCATCCATGCTCTGCCGCACATAACCGTCATTGATGAAATCACATATCGGCGATTGTCAACGGTAACCAAAGAGCTGATATTATCGACCCGGTTTAATGTATACTGTAAGTGGGATATAATCAATCCAGTTGCAAATCGAATAGTATTAGATACATTTTAAATAAATTAGATTAATCACTTAGATTGATACACTGAAAAAAATATGTTAATAAATTAAAAATATAATTATAATCGGAATAGTAATTATCCGGAAACTATATTCTAAAATCGTAAAATAATAGTAAAATGTGATTTCAATCTTCAATTCCGTTGGATATGAAACCGACACGTAGAGCGCAATCTTTATATAATAAATGTGTGCCATTCATTCGACGAGCACGCTAACTGAATGTTGAAAAAAGATTCTATTTTAGTACGGTATTACATACATGTTTTATACTACATCGAAACTACCTCCTACTCCAGCTTTTTTATCATCGAATTCCTTTATTCTTCCTTCCTTTACCAGATGATGCGCACCACGGCCTGTCGTCTCTCGTCTCCCGTCTCCCGTCTCCCAGCGCTGCCTTGCAATCTTCCTCCGCCCTTCTGACCGCATTACCAGAGGGGTAGTTTTACTTCTATCGAGGTCTCTCATCACGGTTAGGCCAACTAGACGTGAATGTTATAACATTTGCATACGAAGCACTTTACCGCTACCGTAATGTGCTCTCACGGATTCGATTCCCGGTCTGGCGTTTACCATTTTTCAACAGAAACAGAATGTCATACAATTCAAAATCACTTAAAACTTGAGTCAAATCAGACGGAATATTATTTGTAAGATCTGAGATTGTTCGCATCCATGACGGTAGTTGTTACAACACACAATGTTTGTTTTAGTAGTGTCTTCCAATTGAGCCGATTAACCCCAATTAACCCTGTAACCCACGTCGTGTTCTCTAAATGATTGATAAATATATGATTATTGTGATTTGAAAAAGAAGTGGATTGCAACAGAACAGTAAAGATAAGGGGAATATTTTCAAAATTGAACACGCATAGTATTTGTCTACAGTCATACAAACCGGTCAACGTCATTAATGTAACACGCAATCAATTCACATTTTCATTTATCCGTAATTATTAGCTGTGAACCGTATGACATTGGAATCAACGAATAATATTCCGTTTCAGTATCTCTATATTTGATGTCATTTTAATATTCTAAATTATATATAAAAACTTGTTTTTTTACAGCTTTTTAGTTGCAACTACACAATTCTTCAGTTTTTTCTTCTTTTCTCTCTCGCTTCTGACTTCGTTTACCTTACACGAAGAGAGATCACAGCAAATATGACAAATGAGCAAATATATAGGATAAAAAATTCACTTCAGGGGGAGGAAGGTTTCGTGTTTCCTATAATATACCTTGGGTGCATAATCTGGTTGTTGCATCGATTTGGGTTTTATTCTTGAGCTGTGATTCGGATTCTTCGGTGCTGGCATCTGATGCCAAATTCTGCACATGGCACTCTGTATTCATGAAAAAGTTCATTATTTTAACCGTCAATATTCTTAATTATTTGATATCTCTGAATTCGCTTATTTTAACATAGCATGTTCGTTCAATAAGTCGTTTAATGGTATAATATTTCGCTTATAAGAAATAAAAGTGTACCCAAAGCTGTCGGCTGTGCCGCGCGCCCGCGCCCGCTAGTCATATAACGAAATGGCAAGGCTATAAATTCTGATTCGTATGTAGGAGAGAGATAAACAATACAGTCTGCGGTGGTAATATATGAGCACATTATTAGTTTCCCAACTTACATGAACTATAGTTTCGTATGTGTGGGTTCCGGAAAATTGCGGTGGCCTATTGTTCTTCATTTTGTCGTTAGACAGAGAAAAAGCTTGGTCTCACAATTCATTAAAATAGAAATGAAATAAGTTATTTCTCTCTTGTGATATTTTACAGTTTTGTGTGCGTGGTTTATTGCGGACTCGAGATGCTATACTGACCAAAATCTTTCTCAGAAAACTATCCAAATTTATCTAATATTTTGCTACCGGGGTGGGGTTCCATACCTAAATTAGGACTATTACTTTCGACTGTGGATGATTTTATTATTATTCTCCACATTGGAATACTCGAAACAATCAAAATCTTGTCATTTCCGTGTACACATTACCTTACGCACCCTGAATCTGTTGACCTGATCTGCGAAGCTACCGTTTACCACGGATCCGTCCATCCTGTTGGACTCCAAGAACCGACTACCGATTAAATATTTTTTTCCATCGAAGGTACTATTTACATACTATTTCCATCGAGGGTACACGAGTGCTGCTGCTTGTACAAATCAGGATAAATTGCACAATGCAGTCTGCTGTGTGACAGTGTGAAGTGGAGGTGTGCGGTGTGCGGTGTGCGGTGTGCACAGTTGACTCTGATCAAGGTTCCGGTCAACACATTTCATTTTAACGAACCTGAAGTCTTCTTCATCAATACTACTTATGAAACTTGTTTTGTGTTCCGTAAATAATTATTTTTGTACCAGTATTCTTCTTCTTACGGTGCCATCTCCTGTCGGAAGTTGGCCATCATCAATCATACCACTTGCTCAGGTTCTTCAACGGCGTTTTCCCTACCTCTTTTACCAGTGATTGTTCCTTGAATGCTAGATTGTGTAATCTCATATTTAGTTCCCATCGTGTGGCCAAGATCGTGGAGTTTTCCAATTGGAGTGTTTGTGAGCTTCTCTCTTTCTTTATCCATTCGGCGGAGCTCTTAAGATTTTTTTCCACGATACATACGAGCTGTCCAAGGAGTCTTAGGTAGACTAACTCTTATTGCCGATTGTGTGATTTTTGAACTTTTGACTTTAGTAAAAAAGTTACTAAAGTAACATTTTTATGAAAACGGCTTGTTTGATCTTTGGTAAAAAAATTTACTTCTCAAAAGTACTTCGATATTCGATTGTAAAAACGAGAATCGATAGTTAAATATGGCGGACTCTTCACGGCTGTTTCAAAAGTCATCTGACCTATTGATACCTTGGAAGTTGCAGTATACGACAATTAATCACTATATCCCGCTATTTTAATAATGAGAGTCCGTCCGATAATGATCTCGCTGTTTAATCTACATTAGTACATAATCCAAACAAAATTCACCACCGAAGTGACATATTTCGAACGTAGAGGCGAAAACATCCATAGATTTTTCAAGCATTTTTCATGATTATTTGTCGCGCCTATAGACATCTCATCTATGCTTTGACAATAATAAATTTGACGTTCGAACATCCCGCAAACGGTTTTAACCACGGGCGTTAGTAAAATGTTACCACTGGTCACACAACCGGCCCTTAAATACTTCGAGTGAACCAGCAATGGTATCTGTATCGTCGGCCAGGGAGGTAGCAGACACAGCAAAATAGCAGAGTCTGAGCGGCCTTGAAAAACTGAAAACATACGACTAAAGTTACATTTCAATGAGAGTTTTTGTGATGGCTGCTGTGCGGCTCCGGCTCCCGCTCCGGCTTGTCACTATTTGCGAGAACAAATCGCACAGCTGCGTATTAGCATTAAAATAATGCCAACCTGGCGGCGAATGAGTAGGACCATATATGAGTTTTTGCTTATAAACGGTCCTGGGTAAGTGGCGGGTTCACCCACCTTCATTGGTTTAAAAAAAAACAGAAGATTTTATATAAAATACCCTATATATATATATATATATATATATATATGGTATTTTATCATCACTTATTTATGAATGATTTGAACCACGTCTTTATATAATTGTATTGTGCAATAGCGTGTGCTTTAATAATTTGTCTACGTCACGAGGTGCGAAAATGACTCGGAAAGATCGATGGTTGAAGGTAGCGTGGAGGAATCTCGCCCAAACGGCAGGTCACCCACCCGCTGGACTCATCAACTGAGGGCTTCCGCAAAGAGTGATCTTGTGAAATAGCGCCAAATCGTTTTCTCTTTTCTGATAAGATCAAAAATAAAAAAATCTTGTTCTTGACGTTAGATTAAATATGGCGTGTGTCTCGTGACTTCCAATTAGCTGAACATTGTACGCTTCGTGTTCATATGGTATTTGCGTATTCAGATTGTTGGACATCAGGGTTATTAATAAAAATATGTAGTATAATGGATACTTGTATCCATTATACTACATATTTTGTAGCCTCCAATATTGTCCAGATAAATGTCAGTCGGAATCGTCCGTGCGATGGCGGTCCCTCGAGCCAGAGACGCGCGGCACACGAATGCGAAGCTGATGGTATCGGCCTTCCTGCGGCCGTCGCGTGACCGGATACCTCCTGTATATCCGCCAGTCGGGGTTACCGACTGCGGATCCGTCATGTTGTAAATCCACCTACAGAAATAATTCTCCGGAGCCATCCAGTCATGATGTCGTTTGACAGATGGTAGGTCACGGTTGCTTTTGCTGGTGGCGCCTTGCGGTGATCGGTGATCCTGCACGGTCAGCCCTAGTGTTTAGGAACGAAAGAAGTGAAACGATTCGTTGTGAACCCAACAAACATGAAGAAATATTAAACGTGACTTAATGATATTTAATTCCAGATTAATTAATTTAGTCAGAAATTAAGTCATTTTTAATTTATTATTTCTGCCACAAATCGTCTTAATAGTTCTTATGCATAAACGATAATGAGCTATACAATTCGAAATGTTTAACAACAAACGTTATTCTATCCACTAGCCTTTTTTTATCGGCGACATTTTTTACCAGGCCAGATGACATTTCAAAACTGCACACGAACGATAGAAAAGCGATTCTTCGATAGGTATGTAGCAAGGTAACTCTTTTGACTTAAATGAAAAGGGTTCTTCGAGGCCTAGCTTAGATTGAAAAATAGTAAAAATATTGATATGACACGTACTGTGTATATCTCTATTTTTTTGTCAAGTTAATGTATTATTACACAACACCAATAATGCTTTGATACTGACAAGTTTGATTTTCTGTACTATTTGAACCAGATTATCTTCATTTCGATATTTTTAGTTGCTGCCTAGCTGCCAAAGAGAAATAGCTGAAACTTTTTGATGGTTCCCGAGATCATCGTTGCACACCAGCACCGATATCTCGGTTCTAAATATCGCGCGTACTTTTCTTCGATCGCCGATACTGTTGAATTAGTGATGAACCGAGCCGAAGCCACCCACCGATTAGAACGGTACCGATCATTTTCGACTTAATAATTTTGTGTTCGCTCGAGCGATGGTTTCTTCCGTTCGAATGGCGAACTTTGACTATTATCAGGCGCTGTACAAACGAGTACCTTGAATTTTATTGTTAATTCGCTCATTGTTCTTTAGTTCAGTTGAGACAATACAACCGATAGGGGTCCTCGACGGCTCCATATTTAGAGTGTTTGTGTTTGCGCTGCTTAATATTATATCATACCAATGGGGGTGAATGCTTTTGTTCCCTTCGTCAGGTATATTTTACCCACCCCTTCAAAACTCACATTCTTCAGTATTTCTGTGTTTTTTCCTTGAGATTATTCTCAGCATAATTTGTCTAATTTATTTTTTGCCAATTCGCCTGATGTAGATGCACATGAGAGTAAGTGAACCCGTGTTGTTCTAATTTTGTTCGAACTAAAAATTTATTTAAGTGAATTTTTAATATTAAAATTACATATAAATAAGATCTTTCTTTTCCTTGTTCTGGTCTTGAAGCGATATGGTGTGAAAATATATTATTTACTGAACGATACTTGAAAATTGAAGTATGGTGCAGATCATTTTTGCTAGTGGCGAGAGAGAAGTACACTTTCAATTGTCATGTCTTGTGACTTGCATTGTCGGCGCCCGAATAGAATACTCGACCTAATTTGAATAATTATTATCGACATCGTATCAATGTGAATAAAAAACAAAAATGAGTTTAAAGCTAAGAGGAAGTGCATGTTTGTATTCGGATGAAAGGTTTCGTAAATATGATGTTATTGAAAAAAATAAAAGCATGAAAATATGTTCTGCAGTCATGATCTCAACCTTAGATTACGAATGCGAATGGTCAGATGCTATCTGTTCTCGATATTGTTTTATGGAATGGAAGCATGGACACTTGGCGACTTGAACCATTTGAGATGTGGATCTACAGATGAATGCTCAAAATAAATTGGATAGATGGAGTTACGAATGAACATATAACATCTTCGGTTCGGATGAATAGAAAAAAATAAGTATTTTACAACAATAAACATCCGAAAACTACAATATCTCGGACATGTAATGAGACATCCGGGGAACTACGAGATCTTACACGTCATACTGCAAGATTGCTGGAAGTCGGTGCCCTGAAAGAAAGAGAGCATCATAGCTAAAGAACTAAGATAACCAGTCTATTGTAGAGCTTTTCTAGGACGCAGTAAACAAAGTGATGATGGCCAACGTCCGTTGAACGGATAGGGCACAAGAAGAAGAATAAAAAATAATAATACTTTATTGTATTCGTTATTTGTAATGATAATATTGTTGACCAATTTAAAATGTATTTTTAAAACAAAAAACAAAAAACATTTTAATTTTATTTATATGACTTATTTTTTTTAGAACTGGCATTGTATAATACTTCAATTTGCAAAGAAAAGGTTAATATTAATTTATTACTAGCAGAAAAGCTATCGGCTGTTGTGTAAATAAAATATTACTAAAATGATACATGCTGTATACGAGTACATGCATATGTACACCTAGAGCTACTTAAATTGAAATATTAGACATCAGTGTCATCTATTGTACAATGCGGAAATATTGTAAATTAATATCAATATTCATTATAATTTTTGTTAATCAGTTTAGCGGATTTCTTAAGAAAATACACTGACGAATACAATGGATATGAATAGGATGAATACGAAAGGCAATATTATAATAGATGCTTAATATTGTGTACTAACAACTAACAATCATGAGGACTAAACTCTGTGAAAGGTACTAGGAGAGGTCAGGATGATACTCCACAGTGCAAGGAAACACGAAATGGGTATAATATAATAAATGAGTAATTATTGTTTTGTCAGTTGTCAACTGGCCCGCCGCAGTAACTGCGCAAGAGCATTACGGCGGTCGGCGGACTGATACGTTTAGCCGCTGGTTAATTAATAAAGGGGATCCCCCGCACAAAGAACTGTTTTTTGTTCCACTTTGTGCCATTAGTGTGTGACCTCTGTCTGTCTGTCTGTCTATAAAACTCTCCTTTGTCCCCCTCAAAGCCGAAAGTTGCCGCTCGCTGCGCCGAGGACCAGCGGTCGCCATCAGAGAACGGTATTCTGGTGCAATCACTATTATTCACTTATCCAATCTGACTTCACTCTCAGGTCGATAAATTTCACCACACCACCGTTTCCTTTACCGCTACCACTGAGCATGGTCCGCACAATTGCTCACTCTGAAACATAGAACAATAACGTGCTTTTAACCTTTTATACCCTTTGGTTCTTCCTGACCATCTGATACAGCCGACAATTCTGGGACAGTCAGATATGTATACCGTTTGTGTGTAAAATGAAAGGATGTTGCTTATCTAATGGTATTTTAATAACTGGAGGGGGGGGGGACCCCACCCTTTCCCGGGACCGGTTTAGAAGCTAGAGCTCCCTTGTCGGTCCCACTCATCGAAGCTAATAAAAATACGCGACTGTAATTCAATGACATATTCAAGTTTATGCAAGTATATAAAACGAAAAAGTAAAATATATTCAATGTAGTTATTAGCAATTTTCGCAAAATTTTAATTTAGACCCTCCAGCGTCCCTTAAGTGCTGTCTTTATTCATATAAAACATAACATACAATACATAGTTTTTTTTACAAAATTGATGGTAAATTAAAGTGCAGTAGTTCACAGCAGACACTCAGGGATCCAGTCATCAAAAACACTCCCAAAAGAGGGACAGTGGACGAGACACAAAATGGTTTAAGTCACACGGACAAACTAACGGAGTTGCAAATCACGAGGTAGGCGCGTAGGTTGAGATACTCACTACTAAAGAGCTCCAAAGTGTCACCCATACCCGAATAAGTACCTTATATACTCGGTGATACTTTAAACTTACACAAGATTAAAACATGACAAGTGAGTTTTTCAGAAAATTTTGATAGAAATCTGAAAAGGTACACGGGAGTCGTCTCGTGTTCACAAAATTCGTTATATTTTCGTTTGCGTCATGAGACCTTTTGCAGTAGGTACATGGAGATCTAGATGAGATTAGGTTATCAACTGACGGGCGTGGAAAAACTGGCATCCTTTTTTTTTCATTATAGCAATAAAATCAAACATTTATAGTATATTTTTAATGCTCATTGCAAACTTTACATTGTGGTTTTTATTTATTTTAACAAAATTATTTATAACTTTTTCAATTTCAAAAATTAGTTTAGTTTAATATGTTTAGTATTGGTTTTTCAGAATTTTACAAAGATTTATTAGAAAATGATTATACTTTTGATAATAATTTGGGGTTTTACATATAAACAATATTTATCTTAAATTGAACAATTAGAATCATTAGAAATGAGTAAAGCGCGTAAAATTAACCAAAATATTATAAATAACCAACAAAATTTAACCACATCCTAAAAAAAAATTCCAATAATTTTGTATCTTTAAGTCAAATTCCATCAAAGTTAGGTAATAGAATTATTTTTAAAATATATATTTATTTTTAATAGAATTTAAAAACATAATTTGACATATGGTTTTAGTTAGTTTATTTGACATTCTGATTATGGAAACGGTATTTTCCTAAACCGGTTGGTGTATTAAATTTATCCCATAAAAGTGGCTATAAATAATGAATATTAGAATTTAAGGAAAATAAAAAAAATGATTTTATAAAAATCAACGTTTAATTATAGTTATTCAATTTAAACTGTGTAGCTATTGTGATATTTTGAAATGTACCAAGATAGGTCACGCCTTTGAGTACGTAATAACATGACACGCGATCGAGTGTTAACTAAATGGTTGTCGTTTATTAAATAGAATGTTACGTTGTGTTTCACCCATCTGTATCTCTATTGCACGTCGCCTCGCTCCATATTCGGCTAATTACGCGCCCCTCTGCAGCGGTCCCCCTGCTCTGGCGGCACACGGTACCGGTACTGGTACCCAGTACCGCGGGCGGAGGTCTGAAACAAACCACTTTTCTATTGGCAAACTTTGCCGAGGGGTCTGGGGGCGGCTTTCTCTATGACAAATTGAGCGCTCCCTTTGTGGTGCCGCCCCACCCCTCGCCCCCCCGCGGCCTAGCCACCCCGACAATCCGGCCGATGTCTTTGAGCGCCGCACACTGGAACGGCCCGAGTACTGGAGCGCGTTTATTAATGCATTCGGATCTCCAAATCTATTTGTGCGACTTGTTCTCCACAAATACATTACCTTTGACTTATAATATTATAATACTAATTAAATGTATCGAGTAGAAAGATATACAGAAAAAAAATATTTTTTTTAAGTGGTTAATAAAACAAAGATAACAATGTACACAAAGTTGATTTGTTAAATATTAAAAATATTTTGTTGCTACCGAGATACGAATCTAGACCTTTTCCTATCCGGGGAAATTCGTTACCACTTTTACCACGCCAACAAATTTTCGGACGTATATGCTGCAGCTCTTTCATGAATATTATGTTCCAGGCTGAAGTTGTTTTTGAATTACTAGGAAATGAAACACCATTTTTAAATTTTGTTTTTATTTATCGATGATTTGGTTTATTACAATTATGTATGGAATATGACATCGGCCAAGTGGCCGCCTCTGACAGTGGCACAAATACGTGCTCTTTTAACTATATTTTTCGTAATATTCTCGCACACTTGGCGTGTTATTTCAAATATTTCCTGTAGCATCGGAACTGTTGTTGGCTTATTGGCGTAGATCTTTCCTTTCAAGTACCCCCACAGAAGATAGTCGGGAGCCTTCAAATCGGGTGATCGAGGAGGCCAGTCGATATCGCCACTTTTTGACATTATGCAGCTTCTATTTTCTAGAAGCCTGGCTTTTTCTAGGGAAAAATTTCAAGCGTAGCTCGGCCTGTGAGGTGACACCGTCCTGTTGAAACGACGTGTGTTGCGCCCAATCGACTGATTTCAGCCACCCAGAAGTTTTCCAACATGTGTCGATAGCGATCCCCATTAATGGTCACAGCATTGCCATTATTATTTAGATAAAATATTTTAATGACTTACACGTTGTTGAGGCGTTATAATAAATTGTAATTAACTTCTCTTTACGACTACCAAATATGAACTGACAAATGTCTGCAAAACCAAAAAGACGGCAAAAAAAAATGGGCCTGAAACATAATATTCACCCTGTACATCTGTTATTCCATTTTTAAAAAGCAACTAAATATTTTTATGATAAATTGATACTGAAAAAACTGCAACTTTACAATAATAATGTGTTCTCCTTAAAAATGTAATACGTATTATAATACCAATTGTTACAGAAATTTTAACTTTTAAATTATTATAGCATAAAATTAGAAAAATATTAACATAAATAATGTGCAGTACATATTACTATTACTTACCTCACATCTCACATTTAAGCTAATGGCTTGTTAATATATTTTTACATTTATAAATCACTTGTTATTTTCTATATTAAATTCTTCACTTCTTGTTCTTTCTTACTTGAGCTTGCCACTGTCCTCCGTTGTACTTCTCCAGTTCATGTGCATCTTGGGTAGCAGCACCGATCCACAGAATCTCGGCTTTCCTGACACTTCTTCGGTCAATAAGTTTTGCTTCAAGCGCTTTCTTCACTTCTTTTATTTTACAACCTCAAGGAACTGAAAAGTGTATGACGCAATAACCGATTGCCATTGTAGTCCAGTCTGCTGGACTCGCCTACCTCGTGCAGGTCCATCTTGACATTCTCTGCCCCTCTTAGTCTAAGTCTTGACCCTGTTGGTATGAGGGCTTTGTGCGTTTACATTTACATACATTTTCCGGCGCAGTTATCACGTATTGGGCCGTGTTGCTACGATTTCGTTAGTTCTCATTTAGTTTATTATTTTTGTACAAGTTCCGCGAGACCTTGTTATTTGATTGCTTTTTTTGGTTATTTTTTAATATTTTCGTTGAAAATAAGTGTAATCATAGGTCCAAAAACCATTGAGCGATTCAACTAATCCTAAAAGGAAAGCAGCGAAAACGACAATTATGCTGAAAAAAACTCTACGAATTTTGAAAGTGAAACTCATGTCTCGGACCTGGCCACTCAATAAACAATCTTCTGGATAACCAATCATAATGATTTAAATAAACAAGTATCTGGGGGCCTGGAAATGATTAATCCAACTTACATTATTTTATCTGGAAAATTGATTCGGCATTCGTATAAATTGCGTTTCGAACGAAAAGAATTATGTACGAATAGCGAGGTTCCACAGTATATCAAAGTTATCTTGATACTATGAAGTGAATGTACTGCAGATAGAAATTAATTGTTTAAAAGGCTTACATTTCATCAAGTGCCTATCTACATTACAAAATATTTACAGACGTAGAATTGTCGCTTGTGCAGTTTTTTTTTGGTAATTCTTTAATTTATAAAATGTCAGTTTAATCATAGTTTTTTTTTTAAATACGTAATATAATGTGTCGGCGAAATTGCACGATGATGCATTTCCTTTCTGTGCGTGGGCGGTGCGGCATTTTATCGTACTGCGTATATAATTGAATGTACATTATCTAATTAGAAAAGGAACATCGTTCCCACGCACTTACTCCGCGTGTATTATTATTGATAATATCACGACCGTTTGGGCTAAAATGGACGAAATCCGACACTATAAAATGATTAAATGAGGGGTTGATGTATATATTCTCGGACAGCATCTGTCCGACAGATGTGTCAAATGTTTGTGTTGAAAATGCGCTAGTCTCGATGGCCACTGGTAAGAATCAAATCCCCGACCCTCGTCCGACCGTTATCCGTAGCAGGCGTCCTTTTGAATACAAACTAGGCATGTGCAATTTTTAATAACATAATAGGTAAACTTGACAGTTAATTATAACATCAGACCCAATACAGCTCCTTGGAGGACTCCGCCAGAATTATTTTTATATGTACTTAATTGTTTATTTTTGTTTTATGAACACTACTAACTTATTTTTACTCGATAATAATAATAAAAATAAATCATTACAGTATGATAATAGCATAAGTCATTCATAAAATAATAAATTGAGCAATTATTCAACAACTTAGTACATTAACTGAAACAGTTTGGGGTGGGTTATTTATTTTTAATAATAAATTATTTATTAACTTTGTTTTTGACAACTGAGTTAATTATATATTCACCAACAAGTTTAGGGAAACAGCTATCCTAAAAAAATATTTATTTTATTATTTAATAATTAATTACTTAATATATTATTTAAATATTAAATGTGACAATTTGACACAGTTTTACTTAGTTTTTCATCGGCCTGCCCAAGGAAAGAAAAAACAATATTAATGAATTATTAATTTAACCGATTCCGATTTGAGTTGAGGTCGTACCTCGTATTGTAGTAGGCATCTTCTTTTAGGACGATTGTTCTCACAGATTGTCATTCAGCTGCCGCAGACGGTGACCACAACCGGCATCATGCCCACGCGGCTCTTGGACTCTTCGCATCTTAAGGTTCTTATTAATTCGTGATTACTCTTTGGCCCTGGTCCGGTATGTATTGGGGAAGCCTGCTTTAAGGCTTGCATACGTGGGTCAGGATGTTGGGGAAATCGGACTGGTGCCTGCATATTATTACTCCGCTAATTGAAAGAGTTATATATAATCAAAAAGAAGTGCTCTTCTAAAAATAATTATATTTTGTAGTATTGCGTATTTAATTCGTTTTTTGGTAGTCTGGAATTTATAGTCTTCTGAAGTTATATTTAAAGAATAAACGATTTTGAATGATGTTGAAGTGTTTTGATTTTCATAAGTTATATTAGTTTGAAACATGTAAGAATATAGTTGCACCCCGTGTACGTGCCTGTCTTTAGGTTTTATTTTAAAGATGTGGGTCCCTTTCAAATTGAATTTAAAATACGTATGTATAAAAGCACAACGTTGATAGAATATAATATTTATATATTTTAATTATATAATACTGTATTTTTTTATTACATAATTCTATATATTGTAAAGTAATATTATATTTTAGTAGAAATTCTTACAGCCTGTAATGTCTCTTTTAGGGATAATTATTTATGAAATTAGCAAACAAACAATCGGCTCCGCTGAGTGCCTACTGCTAGGACCTGCGGGCGGCTATTGGTGAGCGTTGCTCGGTCAGGGTTTCATCGGCTATCGTCGATTGCTTTCTACTTGGCCCTGCGGGCGGCTATTGTGGCTGCGAAGCCTAGCAGCAAAAAGCAATTGATTGCTTACTGATTTTTGCACTTACAGAAAAGCAATCGGCGATAGCCGATATTATATACCATTCTGTATTGCTGTCTCTGAAATGATACAAACGGTATTTTTACAAACAAAACATTAATATTGTCATAATTTGACAATTCTATCACTGATAAGAAACTGGCGATGGAGTGCGACGCGATATGGCCATGGGACATAGATAAGATGACAAATGCTCAATATATTTTCCAGCCGTAATACGATTTCGCGGATATATATTTACGTACTGTTATTGAATATATAATGGAGAACACATTTAACTTATCTTAACCTTATTTAAAAAATACGTTCATTTTTGCCCTGCTGGTGTCTCACAGACCTGGCCGTTTAATTAAGCATTATATAGCCATAATAACACTGCATCCTAGACATTCTAGACGTCCAGAAAGTCATAGAAAATAGATGGGGAGACGTAATATTATTTATGAAATATTTTTATATAATGTTATTTAGAAGTGCTGTTGTACATTTACATGTAACAGGTATACTGTGTGCGTTAAAAAAAGACGTATATAAATAAAATAATTGATATTAGACTCGAATGTCTCCGAGACATTTCGGCAACACCGTGAGGCGGACTTGTCTCCCCAGACCACGTGACGACTGGTAGGCGAGAGGGGGGTGGGGGCCTTTGTTTGATAGCCGCCGCCGCTTTGACAATTATTAAAATTTGCCCTCACAAGCCGTGCGCACCTTGAGACGACTGACGTCCTCCTCGCTCTTGCGGGACCGCAGGCCCGTCGCATGAGAGGAAGGCAATGTAGAGACACTCGGAGGAAAGGGATTCATATGGAGTTTTTTTTAATGCAACAGAATTAGGTTTCATCAGGAGTCCAGGTAACAGTGACAGGTGACTTATATACATTGTTATTTTTGTTACACTCGGCACCGTGTATAAATTAGGGTTTTTATATCATAAATATATTAGTTTAATTTGAGTATCTAAATCTATTATATAAAAAATGCTTCTATAAATGCGATAGGCGATTGCGCGATCACTGCGAAGAAAATATAATTTATTCCTGATAAAATAAACAAGAAAGATAATATTATACTGTTGTATTCAGTCATATCACTTTATGGTTATCTATCTAATATATATATATATATATATATATATCTTATACATTGAACAATGCATTTACGTTAACTTTTACAAAGTATTTATACCTAATCTAATGACATCTTTTTTAACTCTTTATATATATATATATATAATTTTGTACATTGATCATTGCACTTTGCTTACTGCTATACCGGAGGAATACTGTCTGCTATAATACAGTTAATTACTAGTGTAGCAGGCAGGACCTGTAGTGTACCCAATTATATGTCTTACTTTGCTCAAATGTTCATCCGATTATAATATAACACACTGTACTAAGAATCAAATAAATAAATTATTACTTTTGAAACTAACAAAATTAACTTTGTGGTTAAAATTCATTATTTTTATTTGTTAACTTATAAATTTAGTACCTAACTCAAATAGTTACTTAATACAAATTTACTCGAATAATTTTTAGGAAAAATTTTAGAATGGGACTCGTAGTTAAATCTAATTGGTTGTTTATATTTTTTTGATTAGTTTTATACGCTTTATTTATATCCAACGATTCCAAATCATTTCATTTATGACCAACATCGTTTACGTGCAACATTGACAATTTCATTTTTTTGCCAAAACCATGACCATTTTCTATCAAATGACTAGAAAATTCTGAAAACCCACTATTGTTCAAACATCTCAAATGCTCCCTTACTCTTATATTAAAATTTCTACCTGTTTTTATCCTATATTATTATTTGTATAAAATGCCGGTCTAATGTTTCGTGGTAGGTGTTTAGATATTTGATTCGAAAAGTTATTTATGTATAAAATCCTACGCCAATAATCATTATGTTTTATCTGTGATTTATATAAAAATTGATTATTATATTCTTGAAAATTAAAAACCTCTCTGTATCCGGCGCTTCAAAATATTCGCACAGATAGTGATCCGACAGTAGATGGAGCATACTCATAACACAACACTACTTGTTTCACACAATACCTGTTTTCGACACGGTATTGCAAGCCAGTACCTAAAAATGACGTACCCTGCTTTCGACACTATACTCAATGGGGATTCGAAAAGTCGACTAAAAAGGTCCGATATACACGGCAGATTGTCTAGAAAACTGTACACAGAAGATTCTAAACGACCGTGAAAACCTAAGAACATTTTTGTGATCGCAGTGTGGATGTTATTCATACGATTCTTCTCGGATGAATGGTGAACAGTTTGATAAACTGAACCCTCGAGTTCATCATTCAAATACGTGGGCGTTTATCGCGGGCCTATCGTCGTTCGCGAGGAGTAGGTCTCGGTCATCGCGCGAGATTCCCGCTCCAGAGGCGCCCCCGTACATCTATGCCCTTTGATCTCCGCAGCCAGCCGCGCCCTGCATCTGCACCCTGACCCGCGCGAGCCTCGGTGTGAAGGCTGAAGAGGGCAGGGTCGTAATTAATGACGGCCCCGCGAGCCGAAGAGTACCTCGGGTTACTGCGGTTTCCCTTTTAATTTATTTAAAAAAAAAATGATGGCGTGTTATTGAGTAGAAAGTAAATTGATTTCCCATGCAGTTATTATTGTATAGTGGAGGAGTGTGCAATATCAAAACGTAGCGAAATTATTCTTCTTAATTTAAATAATTAATCGATTAAAATAAAGTTAAATTACAAATTAACGTAGGTAACAACACGTGGTTATTATATATATGGTATATGGTGATTTTCGATCTATTTCTCTTTAACAAATATAGATTGGTCTCCGACAGACTTAAGCTATCAGTCCCGGTGGAACTGCTTCATTTCATATTATTGATAGAATCGGCGTTAACTTTGTTTCAACATCAAAATGGATGCATATAAATAGAACAATGTTACAACTCTACTTGAGTTTATTTGCACTAGTACCTAATTACTTGCAAGTCTACCACCTAAGCGTATGCGTATTTAGTTTAATACTTCACCTGTCGATGAGAATTACTGTTTCTCTCGAAACTCGTGTAGTGCTAATAAACTCAAGTGGAGTTATAACCTTGTATTATTTATATCCATCTACTTTAATTCATATCACTAGCTTCCCTGGGTTTCGATTTCTTACACTTGTACCCTGAATGTATAATTAAGTGGTTCAGGTTCAAATCCCGATAGCAACTAAATATTTTTTCGATAGATAGATTTTATTTCTGTATATATTTCTAGTTGTTTAATTTAATTTGTATTATTAATAATTATACAAAATACTTTGTTTAAACCACTATTTATTATTTATTCTACATGAGACCACAAAGTAATTTTGCAAATATTGAAGAAGTAATTTGTATTATTTTATTACTTTTGTTTTATGTATTATTATGTTTTACTATTAATTGAGTATAAAAATTATGATGTTTTTCTTCTTCTTTTGCATTTCTACTCGTACTTTGTCTACTGTCTGTAATGCTATCCTGTGTTGATATTAATAAACGTTCTACTTGCCGGGGTCGGTTAATGCCACGAGTCGCAATAAAAATAATGCAAACCGGCTGCTTCGTTGTGAGGATCTGACACGAGAGAACCGGCTCACCTAAACAGTACAGTAGCGGGAGAAGCGGGAGGGCCGTTCATCGCCTTCTTATAAAAAAATATATTGTTGAAGTACATAATATTAAATGAGTACAAGTACATATGTGTATAAAGAAATGTTGATAATAGAGCGCCTTTCAAGTGTTATGGAGGGTGCGTCGTAATTTGACAGCTCAAACGAGATTCTCAGACTATTTACCTGGCGGGCGAGAAATACTCAATATGCCATTTGTTCGGAAAGAGTGATTTTAATCGCCAGGACCCTGGGGAACACGTACAAATGTTGTCTCGCAGCTTTACCGAGGCAGAACTGCGGAACTCGGTGCCCGCAATAAAGGAGAAGTATAGAATTGTCCTACATCACCCCCCCCCTCCCCCGTCCCTCTTCCCTCACCCCACCCAACCCAACCCACCTCACCCCGCACCGCCCACGGTACCACCCGAGCTCGGCAAGTGGCGCAGTCCTTTGATGCTTTGATATTGTCTTCTCTGTGGGCCGATACACATCCCCGTGTGAGTCTGCCCGCCCGGGAGGGTCTCGCGCGTGTGTCAATCAAGGACGATATTTATTTTAAGATTAGTATTTTACGTAAGTACGTTTCATTTGAATGATTATACCCTTGATTCAATCTCACGTGTTATGTGTTACTAGTCATAGGGTGGGCGCGAAAGACAATATAATTTTATTAATTGCCTACTTTGATTTGTTTAAATTTAGCAGCTATTTTCAAATTTCTGGCAATTGAAAAATACTCCACTATGTCATACTATGTATATTCGGAACCGAACATATATGCACTCAATTCGTATCTTATTTGAAAAGTTTGTTTATTAAAATTTGATAAATAACAAAAAAGGAATAACAGAAGTCAAACGATAATCGACTTGTGCTGTTGTCGTTTACTTTACCTAGACAGAATAATAAAAATTAAATATAATATTTACTTTATCTTCCGTATTCAAAGGAACAAATGTGGAATTATTAAAACAGTAAGAAAGCAATGTGTGTTGTGTCCTATAGACAAATAATAATAAATAAACGGGAAGACGTAATATTATTATGGGTAGAGTAGCTAATATTACATTTATTACATTTCTAATCTGTAGAGCAGTATGTGACACACGACGAAACAGATGGTTATGTTAATTTGATCATGGTTGTCAACAAACATTAGTATTATTAATATTATCACTTGCCCGAAATATGTATTATTCGTCTTGATTCACAGCGGTTTATCATCAAACTCGTACAATACCTACTTATTATTTGTATTATACAACGGATGTCGGTGTATTTACGGCGCTTCGATAAAAATATGGCTGGTGAAAGTTTTAATTTCATTCATCATTTTATAAATTTCCGATGGGGGTATCTTAAAAATATTGCACATTTTTCTGTTTAAACGTCTTCAGCAATCTCACAGAATGAGGGCGAAATCGCTTATAACAATATTGCGGTGTTTCGTTTATATAGGATTTTAACACTCGATTACGTGGATCTATTTTCAATTTGCACCGAATAAATAAATTTATTTTCTGTTCTCTTCTGAATGGTGTTATTTATCATCTGTTTAAGTTTCTACCCGGTCGGTGTTCAATGCCGTAATATTCATCTGATCCCTGACAAAACATTTCGGCTCTGTGTTTCCTCCATTACAAGTATCAATACAAGTTAGAATTGGCTTTTAGTGGCTTCCCCCGCCCCGCCCCGCCCCGCCCCGCGCCCGTCCGTGACGCGACCACGCGACACAGATATCGGTCTTTTATATGAGCGACAACCCAACAATTTTATATTCATTTTGGTATCAACAAAGTATTTCGATATACGAACTGCGAAGCTTTAGGAACATGCCGTGTTTTGTAATGTCATTGTTTACTTACTCATCATTTATTATATATATATATATATTTTTTTTTTAATTTTGTAATTAACCCTATAAAGATATTTCTTTTTAAAAAATAATTTGGATGTGGTTCAAGGGTTGTAGAAATTAAAATAATCTAATCACGTTTGTTATTTTCTTGATATGAGAGATTTTTCCATTGACATAGCTATCGCTGGGTGATGGCTGTTTCAAGGCCAACAGTGACCGCTGTGCTGTCACGGCCAGTATTTCCTTAAAATGTCTAGTTTTATGTTAAAATTATCAAAAAGGTTTTTTTTCCGCGTCTATCACACGCACTAACGACTAACGCAACAAATATCCAGTTAAACATAATGTTAAAATGATTTAAATACGTAATTTGAGGCGATACACAACTGCGACTGCCTTTCGAGAGGAGATTATATTCCGGATCTCGCCAAATAAAACGCTTTGTGTCTTGGCTTTCTTTTTGTTATCATATCCCAGAATCTTATCGTAAGACAGTATATCAACACATCATCTGGCACATAGCTGAAATACTCTGTTTCTGGAAGAATATAGGTTCTATAATATGTAGAACTCAGAACGTATACAGATTCTTCCTATTTGCAGATTGTTTTCTTAATCACTAGGTGTGATTTTAACAATTGCTACCATTTTTCGTGATTCTATTTTAAAATTAATATTTTTAATACAGATGCTCACACAGAATACGTGTCGCATCATTATTATTTTCAAACTAAGCTAAACCTTTATGCTGTGAAAAATTGGACTAACTCGATGGTCTCCTGGAACGAAGAACATTATACATATATTAATGGAAAGCAAGAAAATATTGCTCTTGTTTCTCCGCGTGACTCATTCCAATAACAAAAAGCTGGTCATATTTACACTTCTGATTCTGGCAGAGGATGACAAACATCCGAGAGTTCGGGGTATCAGACCACTGGAGTAGCGAGAATCGTCGTGCTCCCTCCGCGGCAGGCGCGGCCCCCCCTTCCATCTTCCGGGAAAATTGTCTTTTACAAAAATATTTTGTATTAGATGAGCGTTTTCAAATTCATTACAAAAATAATTAATATCCTTGGTGGAAAAATATCTAGCTCGTAGTGTCAGGTTCAAACTCTTAATAGCATTCAAAATTAATTTATCTTACTACACAAGTATGTCGTTTTTATTATAATTGATGTCAATTAATATAGGTACCTTGTTTGTTTTGTTGCAAGCTGATAATGGTAAAATTTGAGAAATAATTAGACCTTTATTTGATTATTTTGTATATACAGATTACTGTACAACGGGGGTGTGAGGTGCGGAACACGTCGTGCGTCGTCGATTTTTCCAAAATTTCCACGAATTATTTTGCTGATGGACGGATTATTGAATGATACTCGTGAATTTTGTCGATGCTAATTTCGATTCAAACAAAATAGTTCGCCTTATCCATGTTCTACTGTACTATTTATTATGATTAATTTTACATGTTTGACAAATTCACCCAGGCAATCTTAATAAGAGAGGGAGGGAATGTTGCCCCGGGCTGTCCGGGCGGCCGCCGCACCCCTGTATCGGACATTTCTGCTACTTTTCATAATATTTTCACATTCGAATAACGAGTTTGACTTTTCTCAAGTCGAGTTACATAACTGTCGTATCAGGTTGCACAAAACTTTGTAATATTTAATACTGTTGATGCGTTTTTTCTTTCATTAAAGAGGATGCCGCGGGAGCGAGAGAGAGCGAGGGATGGGGGGGGGGGGGGGCGATAGGAATTTACTCCTTTTTAGCAATTTACAGTATGTGATGGAAATTTAAAAAAATTCACCCAACAAACCAGAATGCTGACGATACCACTTAAATAACCATTAACACATAAGGTTATTTCATAAACAAAATCTATCATTTATTGACATAATCAATAACAGTAGGCCTGTATCCGGCTCAACTCGGGATTTTTTTAGTGACTCTGGATTCAACAGCACGTCTGTCTTTTTTTTATGGTTACTATTCCACCCTATTTAAATATTTTGTTTTAAATTTAAACATATTATAGTTTTAATATACCACGTAACTTTAGTTCTTGGTTGCAACGGAAATTGGATTATGGAAATGACGTGGACCCTTCGTCAAAGGAGGAATTTTGTTGTCCCTCGATAAGCAATGCTGTTCCCATTACACTGACGTCACCCACTGTTAACCCGGAATGTTTCTCAATCGCAGTATGACCGCAGTATTAAAATAAATGAACATAATGTTTTATACAGTGGAACCTCGACTTACAAATATTTCGAGATACGAGCAATTAAAAAAAAAAAATGATTTGACATACGAGCAAAGTCTCTTTTTATGCGCTGACTGCTAAACACGAGAATTCTCGTTATACGCTTGCAATGTGTTCACAGCTCGAGCCGATGGTTTTCCTCGTTAGCAGTGGCGGACAGTGAGCTTACACGCCCTACGCGAGCCAATGCGATGTCACATTTTCATCAAATCCTCAAAAAGAGGCAAAAGCAAGTGTCAATGGATAGGTTCTCTGTTAAAAATCCACGAAAAGAAAAATATTTTATTCAGCCATCAAGTGATTCCGATATGGATAATTAACCATTTCGATTTCATATTGATTTCGATAAATTAAAAAATGTGTTTAGGTATATTTTGTATTAATTATTTTGATATGAATATTTTTGGATCTTGGAACGAATTAATCGAGTTTCCTTTGGGGAAATTTGCTTTGACATAAGTGTTTTGAGATGCTCGTAAGTCGAGGTTCCACTGTACCTTGTAATTTTCAATGTTTACGTATGCACAAAATGAATATTCAACAGGAGTCGCGAACTCCACTTTTTTTTATTGTGTATAAATAAATATAATAGATGACCCCCCACGTCCTGGAAGCAGGTGTAGTTCTTCCACCAGTCGGGGTCGGCCCGCACCCCCGCCAGGTGGACTCCCCTAAATGGATTACCGAGGATTATTTCGACTTGCAATAGAGACGAACTCCGGCCGCGGAATATGGACGAAAGTTTTCTCGGAACCGAAAGTTATAAGAGTTTTCAAACTGTCCTTTTTGTTGAACTTTCTGTTACATTTGCCTTTCGTGGCTTCCCAGGTCATGTGCGGTATTCTAATTTATTACATTTAATATTCATGTCTAATTTACATGTCTTTCTATCGTACATCTTGACTATTGAAATGTGTATTATCATTAGTTGAAGTGTACTCGAATACGCTTCGCCTATTTGGAACCAGAAAAGCATGTTGGATAAATTCTTAAAACACTTTGATCGTAAGCACAACATTATTATCCCTTGCATATTATATTACAATGAATTACGGCCGATATTCTCTTTCTTTACTAAATACTAGTGATTATAAACCGATATGTGACTGTGACGTTAATTGTTAACTAAGGTTTAAGAAGACAACGGAATAATTTTAAATGTAAAGAAAACTAAATATTTACATATTCAATCACCACAAGCTAAACAAAAAAAATTTATTAAAATTAATCTTGTTGGACACGATATTCGAATTCTGTATTCAGTTTAGTTATCACCTGATGATGAGTGGGACTGCATTTCTCGAAACTAGTAGTAAAAATAACCCAACGTTTGTGTAGTACAAAGTTTTATTGTGAAAATTAAAATAATCATGTTACACCACAGTAACCGCCATGTCAATTAATGATACTACGGAAAATCGTTTATAAGGCTCCTCCCCATCCGATTATACTATATTGTAAATAGACTGTGCAAGAGTGAAATAGATTAACATTGTTTTTATGTTGATTTGTAAAATTCTTATGGCAGAGATGGGGAAAACTCGATGCGCCAGTGGCTACACGCCGATTTTGGCCCTCGAAGATGAAGCAAAATCATATTTGACTCCAAATCTAAATTCCGCTCTTCCAGTTTTTGAATCGAGCAATTGAATTGGAGGCAGGAGGAGGAGCGTCTTCCCGCCGCGGAGACATGCTCGGAATCAGCACTCCCATCGCCGCGGATTCGTGTATTAGATTGTTTGCGGAAAATTCTTTATTGAATTGTTTGCCGACGTCTGGGAGCGCTCTTTCTCCAATATTATAATAAATTTGGTTCCTTCGCTGCTAGACTCTCCTCTCATACTGATGGCTGATGGCTGTTGGCTGTTGGCTGTTGGCTCGTGGCTCGTCACTTCTCTCGTGCCTTGATCGAATTTGAATGTTTTATTGCACAAATCTGCCGCGAAATACTCTCGAATGTACATATTTAAAATAAAAGGTTGATTTTTTGGTTATGGCACTTAAAGAATGTGTCGTGTACCGATTATTATTATTTAATTCCCTATCCATAAAATAATTAAACATTAAACAAATCGATGCACTATTTATATTGTAATAATGAAATAAAAATTACTGGCAACAGATTCGTCAGTGGGCTCATAAATGTTTTTTTTTTAAATGTTATAAATTAAAAAATAAATATATTTAACCCATAAACTACCTACATCTCTTAAACTAGTTAAAATACACACGGCGGGGCTTATGTTAAATAATTATTATTCTTCTTCCTTATCGCTGTGGATCTTTCCATCGATCCCTATTTTCCATCAGTTCTTAACATCTATTGCTCAACTCCAGTAAATAGCTCTTGCAAGTTATTCTAGACTGTCCTCTTCTTCTATAACTGCGTTATGCAGATATTTTTACTATCGTCTTCAAGATAAATATATATTTTCCTCTATTCCCCACAAAATGTTTCGTAAATCGTTCACATCTCATTTCTTTTCCACCCAATTTTCATCATTCTATCATTCAGCGCCACACTTCGAGGACTACCAGTCTCTTGTAGTTTGTTTTCAAATACGATAATTAAGGTTTTGTTTAACTCTCTTGCGACGCAGTGCAATGGACCCTTCTCGATGTACGGACCGCAATTTGGGTACTGAGAGAGTCTGACCAAGGACCAAAGCAGCCGGAATGAGATATCTTATAACAATAATAAAATTGATGAGTAATCCTTACTTCTATACTCGCATTAAAAATTGTCCCCATAGATAAATAAACGTGTGGTCCAACTAGGTCCATTGTCGATGGCGAATATTCCATCTGAATGTTGAACTGCAAATATTAGTTGTCAAATTCAAACCATGATCGATTTGAATTTGCTCACTGCGATTGTTTCTCTAGGCAAATAAAAAGTTTCAATTGAAACATATGATGAGGATTTTTTTTTAAATCCCCATTGAATTGCAAATGAGTACCTATTGACTTTTTAATTTTTGCAATAAACTAAAGTTTGTACTACATACACGTTACATAGATGTGCGCAGAGTACTAATTTTAGTTTCTTGAAAAAATTAAAATAATCACATGTCACTACAAAGTAAAGTAGCGCCCGTGACAATCGATGATATTAAATATCAAAAATTATACACACATTTTTTCCATATATTTGTAGTTGTGTCTAACAAAATCCTCTTCTGACCTATCCTTTTATGAAATGTTTATTTATTGCGTGGGATTTGGTAAACTAAAAATGAATTACATCCCTAATTAAGAAAAACATATTTTTGTTGTAAAGTTGCATTTTCAGAACATAGTTCTGTAAAATTGAATCCATAATAATATTACGCTTCCCCGTCTATATCTATGACTTTCTGGATGTGGCGTCAGTGGCGACTTCGTTAGTGTCATTTGCTTCGGTAGGCTGTAAGGTGCTCGCTTTAAGACTCCTGTCATCTCATCTATGTCTCATGGTCATATCGCAGCGCGCTCTATGTTTCTTGCCTTATCTATGTCGCTGTTAAATGTGACATGAATATTTTGTTCGTATTTTTCGCGTTTGTACAATTCCCGAGAGAGCATTAAAGAATTCACTAACAGAAAAAAAATCGACAACAGCCGATTGCTTTATGCTGCTAGGACCTGCGGGCGGCTAACGTGGTCGCGATGTGTCAACTATTGTGACCTACGGTGACTATATTTCATCTAAAGAAATATAATAAGAATGCACAATTGTTAAAACAATATAATATGTTCCGAATTCGTGGACACGCTTTTAGCGCGTCTTTTCATATCAGCCGCGACCAATGTTGCTTACACATATTCCGCGTCCATATTCCCACCCTCGACCTTTTTTCTTATTTGCTTGTATTTCGTGTAAAATGTGACCTTGACGCCACCGTACGTCAAATTGATCGATATTTGTTTAGTTCGATCTCGACAACGCGATATTCCCTTCCCCTCGCCGACCTCTTCCCGTATCCGTCACCGATTCCTCCCCCACCTTGAGGTGATTCCGATTGTAAATCCATTCCGCGAGAAGTGCAGCTCGGAGATTGCACATGGATTATACGGGATAATATGGGATTTCCGCATTAAAATATAGGTTCTACTAATGGCCGCTGGTCCGACGCTAGCTGATCACAAATTTTTGATGACCATCAGATATATCTTTCTAGTTGATTAATTTAATTTGTATGAATGTAGAAGGAAAATTTAAGCTTTAATGAAAACTGAAGAATCTCGAAGAACGGGACACCGGAGTAGATAGCCCCACCTTGACAATTGATAGTGCGCTGGGATTTGCGCTGCGCTGCCAAACTAACCGATGGTGTGAAGACAGTTCCGAATGCCGCAATGTACTCCAACTTAGCTGAATGGTCAAACTGAATTTGTACTATTCATGTAAAAGCGAAGACGAAAAAGAGTTGAATGGCCCTAAAAATTCGTTTAGAATTACGAACAGAATTTAAGAGAGTAATTTTTTTTTTTTTAAATTTAATCTCTTAATTTATATGGATATTTAGTTTAATTAAAGACGGTTCTTAAGATGACAGATAGCTCTAACATGCAATCATTATTTTATTTGTATAAATTCTGTTGAGATCTTTATTATCCCCCTTTATTTTTATTCTTCCATTAGTTGAGGTCACTTCTAACGGTAACATTTTCCTTTCATCTATAATTCACAATCATTTCCGTATTTCTATATCGCATTCTCATTAAATCTAATCCTCCACTTATTGTTCCTTTTGTGACTCAAGATGAAAGCTGGCCAAGTCGGCTCACCGTTCTCGGCTCCTCCCACCTAAGCCTCGGATGAGAGAAGGCCCATCCTGGATTTATTATCATAAGCTGGCCGTGGCGCAACCAACAGGTGGTTTTTGACAAGTTGGGTGCATTTTCTGCCTTTCTGTTCCGCTCTTATTATGTCACACGTGTTATTACATAAAATCATCACCATCATGATTCTTAGCCGCCTCCAGTAAATGTTCCAAAACTCCAATTTTTCAATTCCTTATGCCCTAAGATGTGGTATCTAATTAAACGTAATCCAACTCCCCTACTCTTTCGACCGATGGGGCAGTTCTTGAGGAGCCTGTTGGCAGCGCTTCCAGGTTTTCTACCCTTGCCACATGTTCTATGTATATTAATACCTTTTTTTTTTTCTAATTCCTCTGAGCTCATGATAATCTACTTGCACATATATTTTTTTTGTGTATTGAAATTGAACAGTGAGCAGTGAGTTTTTTTTTTTTTTTTGGTGCAATTGGTATAAAGTTGTTTTTTTTTTTCAATGCATCTCTCATTTTTACGTTGTTTATTTATTTGTTTATTGCGCGACCTACTTAAAATATAATAATATCTCGTAGCACTCGTCTAATGTTTTTGGGCGGCGAATTCAACGGCAGTTTAGTCATGTGTGTGTGGGCGCTTTAAGTAATAGTGAGGTTAATAATAACATTGGGAGAGGTCAGTTTTTGGGTTGATATCCTTTTTTTGCAGAAAATATAAAATCATTGTGAACCTCGGTACCCCCTGCCATACGTATTCGTATGGCTTGCGTTCTTGACTTTAAATACTCTTTATAATATTTGATGTAACTGGGGGACTATAAAGCTCGATTGAATATAAAGCAAAGTAAGCTACAAACTATTTATTACAATTTTATATTTACCGATTCTATTTAAACTATCAGAGAAATCGACAAAATAATCAACAATTTTCGCTTTATATGATTATTTTTTTTAATACTTAATTGTTCTTTGTTAATTCGAATTATTTCCGAACTTATCCCGACCTCATTAGGTATTCAGTAACCCGGAATCCAAATGATGGTATGCTAATTTTCAAAAACACGGCGTATAATATTTATAAAATTCACTGGGCTTACCTTGGAAATAATGACCTACTAGAAGTTGCCAGTAAACAAATAATTGCATTTTTTTTCAATAAGCTAATACATCGTTGAAAGAACACAGATAAGGGTTATTCAGGCCTATTCTCAAAATTGCAATATTGAAATGAAGGTGATTGTTACACCAACCCTCAAAAATAGACAGATAGTTTTGACAGATTATGGTTCGTTTATCTCCCTCACTCCTTCACTTTCTCTCCCTCTCTCTCATTCAAATATAACACTATTTTTGAGGGTTGGTGTAACAATCACCTTCATTTCAATATTGCAATTTTGAGAATAGGCCTGATTGTCTGTACATATATACGATTGATGTTACCTTAAAACTGGGGAATCGAATTTGGTGTTGTTTTATCCAGTGTATTGGACATTTATTTGGAAGGTTTTAACAGATACATCAGGAGGCTGAGAAGTGATAAAATATGTTCTACTAATTTTTTGTCACATGAGGTTCGGCACCGCAACTAAACTGTACGGATCGATTAGTTACAAAACATTTATGTAGGTACAGCATGTTTACATTGAAACCGTTATTTCTTGTCTCTTTAAAAATGATTCTATCCTTCACCCCACTGTGTAATATTGTTCGTGCGATATTTAAAGGTGATGATAGTTCCTGTCCCGAATTGAAAATGTAGCCCTCGTACCGGGGTTGTTCCTCCCCTGAGGTATCGGTGCACGGCGAGCAATATGGAATTCATCGGGAGTTCCTTTCACCGATGGAAAATTGATTTCTTTGTTATAACCTTACGTAAGGAAAATGCGAAAGGTTTTTATCGTACTGCCGCCATTGTGCTGATGTATTATTACGTTACCCGTGCTGAGGAATATCCGTTCCCTGTGTTTGTCCCCGTGCCGCGGCTGCTCGGTCGCTTTCCTTATTATTGCCGGGGAAAACTTAAAATTCACTTTGTTCCGCGGCGGAATCGCCCTTTTGTATTGTGCGAGTATTGTAGTTTGCCGTGACGTACAAAGTTTCCCCGTAATTCAATCAAAGCGAGAAAGGTCCGCCCCTGGGAGGAATGTTCTTCAAGGTAACCGAATATAAACTGCGAGTGCTTCTTTTATCTCTCCGATGTCTCTCTCGTACCTCCCTGGTGTCTTTCATCAGACACATACCACACTTTCATAATAATCCCATAAGAAATATCTATCTGCTAGACCGGTGTTTTATAAAAATTTCTTACTGACGCGACCCGCTTGACCCATAATAATGATTAGATATGGACGTTTTCCATAAACAAAGTGCGACTTATAAACTGTCGATCCTGTGTAATTGGCAAAGTTCTCACTTTATTCAGTGACGCGCGCAGCTTTAGCTAACGAGGCAGTTGGCGGTGGGGCACGAGCAGGACTGGCGTAAAAAATAAAAAACAAAGTTGACTGTGCATTAGATTGGCCAATTTGCTGATCGATCGGCGTGCTAAACTGATACACACGTTAGTTGGGCTGACTAAGGGCCGGTTGCGTCATGGTCGGTAACTATAAACTTAGTTTATCCGATTTTTGTCGCTTACTTTTAACTTTAACTATAAACCGCCGAAAATCTCCGCTTAAATGTAAACTTTACTAATGCACATGCGCACTGCGCGCGAGCCTCTGATGGATGTCACCGAAATCGAGTATTATTCCATTTTTGACACTAGTATCGAAATGTACAATACAATACAATATCGCAGACTAATTATACAGTATATTCTTAACAGGAAAAGTAAAACTCGGACCTCGGCATATTATTTTTTGCGGGAAGAAATTGGTTTTAAAAAATCTTTTTCCGATAACGGATTGCATCCACTGGATCTGTCATCTAGGGCACATTCGCATTGTGCATCCACTTGACATCCGTCATTAAAAACAAGAAAAGCAAAACCGATCATTTTGTATGGGATGAAATAAGTTTTAATGCAAGATTCCGCCTGTCCAATAGTATGGTTAGGCAACTGGTCTTGCTTATTTTAAACAATATAATGTAATCTAAAGTTATCTCCTTCATAGGTATTTATATAATAATATTTTTGATAAATATCAGAAACCACGCAGTTAGTCCTGTGCAGCAGGTCTTAATAACTTTGCATTTCTATGCCGCAGGATCAATGCAAAGATGCATGAGTGATATATCTGATGTACACAAGAGCACTGTTTCGCGGATTGTAAACAAAGTGAGCAAAACAATAGCCGCTCTCAAATCACAATTTATGTTTACCTGATTCTACCGAAGAAATTCAGCAATGTCTGAATCAATTCTACAACATTTGAAAATTTTCAAATACGATTGGTGCAATAGATAGCGCTCATGTTGGGATCCTATCTATTATCTATATAAAAATGCGGAATATTATTAAAATAGGAAGGATTACTTCTCCATTAATGTGCAGGCAGCAATAGATGCCATAATGAAATACACAAATGTTGCCAGGTGGCCAGCCTCAACACACCACCGTATTATTTTCAGTCATTCTGTGTAATGGGAAACATCTCATTGGTGTCCGCGGTTATCCATTCAAACCATACTTACTTACTCCATTTACGAATCCAATATCTGAGGCCGAAAAACTATATAACGAAAGCCAAATCAGGACTAGGAATGTTGTAGAAAGAACATATGGGGTGTGGAAAAGGCGTTTCCCCGCGATAGGTGTGAAACTCAGGCTGAGTATTAAAAGAGTGGAAGCAGTCATTATAGCCACAGCGGTGCTGCATAATGTTACCTAGCCACCAGATCTTGTAACAATATTGTATGAAATTGATTCTGAACCTGCAACGCATACACAGGATGGAAATAATATAATACGAGGTCTAATAAATGGCTATTTTTCCCAATTATTAAACCAGTCATAGCATTTCATTTATTTATGCTTAATATAGAGCATATATATGTAAATATATATAGAAAAGTTAGGAAATAATGTAAAGCTGATATTAGTGTAGTGAGTAAGATTAAGAAAGGATTACTTAAGTGGTTTGTTCATGTAGACGGATGAATGAGAAGAGAATGGTAGGAAAGATATATGACGCAAGTGTTGATGGCACCAGAAATAGAGGACGTCCGCGGTAGACTTGTCACGACCAGGTAAACCAGACACCGGAGGATGAACCTGTTAGAAGCCTCGATTATCGGCGAGCTTGTATGAGAAGATGTATGAATGTGGATGAGGCGAGAACTGTGTGGCGCTCTATCCTTTCTGCCTACCCCCGCGGGGAAACAGCGTGGTGGTAAGTTAGTTACGAATATTGAAGTGACATGTATTCCGTGTACGCATCTCTATTTTATAATTTAAAAAATATATATTATATAAATATGAATTAAATATATTAATTAGAAAGATATACATATAAAATCAATTTTATCGAAAAATATTGTTCAAACCTAGATCTCTTTTCAAACCGGGGAAGGTGCATTATCCAACTATGCTACAGCGACGATATTTTTAGCGACAAATTTTCGAACCTATACCTTTTTGATATTAATACATTTAATCGTTCCATTATTTGAAAGAGCCATCTACCTTATTTTTCGATAAAATTGATTTTGTATGTATATCTTTCTAATTAATACATTTAATTCATATTAAAATATCACAGACCTATGTTCTGAATAATTACAACTTCACAATAAGAATGTGTTCTCCTAATATATTATATATATATTTGTAAATATATTTATTCAATAAAATCATATTTAAATTGGTTTACGGCTTAAATAATGATAGTATACAGGTGAATATTATGTTCCAGACTGATGTTTTTCAATAACTAGGAAATGAGACACAATTTTTAAATGTAATTTTATTTATCGATTATTTAGGGAATATGACTTCGGCCAGGTGGCCGCCTCTGGCAGCGGCACAAATGCGTGCTCTTTTAACCATATTTTTAATAACATTTTCACACACTTCGCGTATTATTTCAGATATTTAATTTCAAATATTGTCCTGTATTGTTGTCCCAATGTCCCAATAGCGTATTGAAAGTGAAAGTGAAAAATACTCTTTCCCCTGGACAAACATCGCGGAGGCGCTGCAACTCGTAACATTTGCGGATGCCACACGTTCGATATGATACGACAAAGATTGCAAAAAATATAACCGACATGCCTCTTATTTGTCTTCCTTTTACGTGAAGGTGAGCCGGTAAACGTTTTAAAGAACACCGGATCTATTTTTAAACCGCACCATGAGCTATAATATAAATGCTCTTCTTTTATTTGGCGTAGCCATGTTTTGACAGTCTGCGGTATAGTCGTTTCGTGCAGCAGAACCATAAAGAACAAGCCGTATTGAACCCAGCACGCTGCTCGTAATCGCGAATCTTCCGGCAATTAACAGAAAAAAACGTGCGTTTATGGTAACCTGTTGTTTAATCAGGGTAATAATAATAAACAAGTAATAGTTCTGTAACTAAATGCCTCCTTTGCAATTGTACTACATCGATTCTTACATTCTTATCTTTAGTCGTTATTTTTATTGTATTGTCAGTTTTGACAGCTATTGCTTCTATGTCAATACCATTGACAAGAGATGGGCAATACACTTACTCGCCAGTATATTTTTAATAAATAATTTATACTTTGGTGTTTTTTTTTTTCTTAAATTAGATGTATATTTGCGTACTGTAATGTAAATGCATAATAAATGTTTTTAAATATGTAAAAAAGAAAACATTTAAAATGTTTTTAATCTAGCGATATTAAAAACACGTTCGGCGTACTTGTATAGGGTGTCCAGCTGAAAAATTTCAAGATTAAATTAAACTGCAAATTGTGCAGTTTCTCAACGAAAATGACTATTCTTTACGTGAAACCTTTTAGAACGTTTTGGAACAACACGAACGCTTGGAAAAATTGTTTACTGACGAAGCACATTTTCATATCGATGGCTATTTTAATAAACAGAACATGAGATACTGGTGCCCCGACAGCCTAAGGGAATGCCATCAAAATTGTTTGCATTGTCCAAAAACGACAGTGTGGTGTGCAATTTCTGCCCGACGGATAATTGGCCCTTATTATTTTTAAAGAGCGAGAGACAGTCACTGCTGACGTGTATAGCCGAATGATCGACGAGTTGTTGGTATCGCAACATCAGCTGTTTCCCGGGTCCACTCCACACACAGCTAGAGTTTCAATGGAGAAGCTGAGGGAAATTTTTCCTAATATATTAATCAGCAAGTACGGAGTCATACCATGGCACCTCGGTCACCGGACCTTACACCGTGCGACTTTTTTTTGTGGGGATATCTTAAGTCGAGAGTTTACAGCAACAATCCTCGAACAATTCAGGCCTTACAAGAAAATATCCGCCGTGAAGTTGCTGCCATTGAACCAACGCTTTGCTCTCGCGTGTTCGCAAATTTAAGAGTCCGATTGCAAGAGTGTCTTGAGAGAAATGGACTGAATTTAGATGATATTTTTTATAAAACGTAAAATTCGCATCGTTAAACTTTATTTTGTATAAATAAAATATGATAATAACATTGTAGTTTTTTTTATTATTTAATATTAAACTTGAAAATTTTCCGCTGGACACTCTTTACAAGACATGCAGTCTCGCTACTTAGTGTTTTTTTTATTACTGGCAATGTAAACTTACATACGTTAAAGCAATGTAATGTACGATTATGATTATTACTGCCATTCTCGTTACGGACTCTGATCTTGTGAGGTGGGCGGGTACAAATGAAACAAACATGTAATAATAAATTAGGACAACACATTCTTATTGTGAACTTGTAATTATTCAGAACAGACGGTCTGTGATATTTTAAATATGAATTAAATATATTAATTAGAAAGTTATACATATAAAATCAATTTTATCGAAAAATATTGTTGTTACGCCACCGGGATTCGAACCTGGATCTCTTTCCTAACCGGGGAAGGTGCATTATTCAACTATGCTACAGCGACAATAACATAATAATAAAGATTGGAGTGTTTGAAAATGGCAATAGTGCCAGTTTTATAATTGATTCATTTTAATCCCTCTATTAGGTGCGAACATTAAAACCCAGTTCAGCATCATAATGATGCTAGTACCTACTCTTGATAACTTGGTACTTAAGAACAGTTGGATTGGAAGTTGTTTCAAACTGCTTTCAACCACCCGCGCATAGATTGCGCGTGCGTGCACATGGATGTGGTGACTGAAATAAAATGACTATTCCACGAGGGGAAGCGCGTCGGAGAGCTCTGATTAATTGGCTCCGCACCCTCGAAAAGTGCCATCGCTCAGAACAGAAATAGACACCGCCGCCTGAGGCCGTTATTTGTCTCATGTTTTACCTGAGTGTTGTTCGTCACATACCAGTTTGATAACATGTAGTTCTAATTTAAATTACTTCACCCTTAAATTGGTACCCGTACATACTCTAAATCTGATTTTGACAAATTCCTAGTTTCAGCACCGAGGCCGTAAGGTAGCGTGACGCACTTCGAAAAAGGTTTTTTTTCTTTAAACGAGATTCGCGCTCCAATTTTCTCGGTTGCTGCCGCTGCGTGGACCATTTAGATGTTTGTAAACACGGAGCCCTACAACCTCCAGAACTTTGCGACGATTGTGAATTCAATTTGTGGGTGGGCGAGGGGGGACGTCTGAGATTTCCTGATCTAAATAATTACGCAAGGGAGCTAAACGTTAATTTGTTACTATCCATTGTTTTATCTAATGAATATTTGTACATTTGTTTTTAACCTTACGCAACCGGCGAACTCCGTGTTCCTATTTTTTTTGTCTCAAACTATAAGGTGATTTAAAAAGATTGTCTATGTACGACACATAATATGCTTTCACTTAACGACAAATGTTGACAGCATTTTTTTTCAGATAAGCTCGAGTTGACAAAACATAGAAATAGCAGTCGAAAATCAGAGTTTGCAAATGTTTCTCTGATATATAGTAATACGTGTTTCCTCGAATTTGCTTCGAAAATTTGGTTACCTATGTGTAATTTTCATAAATCAGTTTAATAGCAACAACATAGCACGGTGAGATAAGATAAAGGGGCGGGACATTCAATTACACAAACACACGGAAACCGTCATCATGATATAGGAACATATGAAAGCCACCACATAAGTGCAGCTGGAACAAAAACAGCGCAATTGCTGATATTTAAACATAACACATGTGCTGTAATATTACATATCATCCTTTAATGTAAATGTTTTAGCAAAAAATATTTAATTCAAATTTTTTTCTTGTTTCAGAAATATCTACTATTGGATAAGCAACAACGAAATTAATCCGAAGGTAAGGAAATTAACAAATGTTTTTAATTATTATTATTAACACAAGTAAGTTGTGATTCTTCAAAAATATGATTCTTTGTAAATTAAATCAAAGTAAAATCTCTCTGAAATTATTCAAAGTGCAAACTTTCTTGCGAAAAAACAGAGCTGAAACTTTACTACCAGTAGACTGCTTTCCTAGTTTTCGTTCAAAGTTAAAATAATATACACGATTGTTTTCTATTGTAATGAATAGATGGGTCACTGAAGTAAGACGCATTAAAGAAATCTCAGGAGATTGACATAGCTAGTTTAGTTTAGCTAGGACAGCAATCTATCGGCAACAGAAAGGGCTCGGGTTCAAATCCCGATCGGAGATCTGATTTTCGAAATAAATGTGTGTCCTTTGCATTTTTTCAGTTATTTATTTATTCATTTGACATAATTTGTTTATACATCAGAAATGAACATACAATAATATAATACACTTATTAGTTGATTGTGTGGGATGCAGGAGGTAGTACAGTGATAGCGAACCTTTTGGACTCGGCGTGTCATAACTTCAGAAAATCTAACTTAAACTTTGCTGGCGTGTCACCAACCCCCCACCACCATATGAAATCCATAGTATTTGATTTGGTCCAATGAATTATTTGCTTATTTCAACAATATATATATATATATATATATATATGTAATATGTACGTAGTAATAAATTCGAACGCTGTTGTCGGGACACGTGTTCTTTGATAACTCTGATATTAGTAAACGCTGGCGTGCGTGCGTGGCTGGCCCAAAACACTGGCGTGTCATAGGTTCGCCATCACCTAGGTAATAGGTATCCACCTCTGATATATAAAGTATTGTCTTAGCTACTTTGCTGCACTACCGTTTGTGTTAAAGTAGACAGTTTTTTTTCGTATTTTAAAATTAAAAGGAAAGAGTAATATTCGACAGAGATATATAGACAATAAAAAAGTTGCGAATGTGTTGTAAATGTAAAGTGAATCATTAGCCTATTGTATTGTGATTAAGCTGGAATGCGATGCTTCTGAATGATCTCTACCCGATTGAATCATGTGTTGGATCCATATTTACGTATTTTTTTGTAAGTGAATTTACATTGATTTAAAATTACTTTGTGGCCACATATTATATAAATAATAAGATAGAACACTTTGTTTAAACTGCCATAACCAAATCCTTTTTGCAAATACATAGTTACCTTTTATATTTGTTTTCATAATAGTTCCTACTCAGTTACCCATCGCTTATATTTTTGTTTTATCTATGTTTGTATTTTTAATTTTAGTATATATTGTTTCCAATGTAGAAGAAGATACTATAGGTAACGAAACATGTTGATTTATCAATAAATAGTGGTTTAAACAAAGTGTTTTATATTATTGTTTATAAAATATGAGTATTTATTAGTATAATTAATTACAATGAAATTGCGATCACCATCACTACATTTCTCCGCACGGGAAGGACGAAGCCCCCTCGTGTCACGGGATGCCTCTTTTGCCTTACCCACGTGCGTACATTTTGTTTTACTTAATCCTGCCCTGCTCCAGTCCTGCTGCCTAATATCGCATTTAGTCATACTTTATATCTCTCGATCAACATCACCTTGAATTTGTTAACGTGCATCCATGCAGATCGTACTATTTATTAGTCGCTCTATCTATTTCGTATTCAACTGCAGTCCTTAATCAGTCGGAGTACTTATGTCTCAGTGTTCTCTGAATAAATCCTCAATAAAATAGAACTTACTTTAAAATTACAATTTTCTACAAAATTTGACTTTGAACGGTGTCTTCTCCACCGGGACGAGACACTGCCGATACGGGCGGCCCGAGTCTATTCCCGGTTTGACGTTTGCGCCCTCCGCTGGGCGGGGGAGGGGGGAGGGACGGGCCCACGTGCGCCGCCCCAGCCGGCCTCAGTGACAGCCCGCTCCGTCCCGGAGCAGCACGCGTCCCGCCCGTCGCCGTGAGCCACTCTCGATCGCGATTCGCCAAGTTTCGTAAAAATAGTACCGAACCGATCTCGGTTCATTTTACTTAATAGAAGTTTTGTCAAGCAAATGTGATGTGAAATGTGAGTGTTTTGTGTGTATCCGGCAGTGATCAGCTCGTCCGAACTTTTCTCGCGCGAGCGGTGTTCGGTGTTCGGTGTTTCTTTTGATTTCTTTTCAACTGACACATGGCCGTCGCGGGCTTTTGTAGTCTGTAGTCTGCGAAGTGTCGGCGATATTTGTTTGGCGGAGTCGATCTGGACCGTTGCGGATTATTTATGAAGCGTAATTTTGAGAACTTCGCGCGTCGTTTTGCTCTCCAGACATCGATCAACGGGGTTTTTTTCCGCCGCTCCGCGCGGATCGGGCGACATTGAAAAAGTTGGCAGTTTCTTCATCCGGGTCTTTGAAGTTTCACTTTGCGGAATCTGCTGCCTAAACAGTTATCCGCTTCTGAGAATGGAGAGTTGATTAATAATACTCTATTGCGAGGGAAGGGCGCGGGAACATTACCGATGAGAATCTTTAAGGCAAATTGCCAGATCATCTGTTTATATTGCAGTGTTTGTGTTGTTGTGCCGAAACGGCTTGTTTATTTGAATTGCCGTTGTTTTTGTCGCTCGGAGCTTCGGAACTTTGATGTGCGTCGTCTTCGGAACGTGAACATGACCGCCGAGTGAAAAACCTTTCTGCCCGGGAGACGGGATTCGCGGAAGTGTTATCGCACTGACCGTGACCGTGACCGTGACACGTCAGACCTTTGAAGTCGAGCCGGTGACAATTATTTGAAGAATTCCCACGAACTCCGACCGTTCGGCGCTTAATGCGTGTCGTTACGTCGAGTGATGCTTCGGCGAACCTCTAGGCCAGTGTTGACTCGTGGATTGGATATTGCGGATAAAACATGTAAGTTATTGGAAACTTCCTTAGTATCTTCAATTCATTCGCACTTCAGTGCATGATATTATGATATTCAGTGCATAGCGTGTATGTGGAGTAATAATGGAGCGCGAAGTTCGACGGGGGAACACTGAGATGAAGTTTGCAACAATACCATGACTGTCAATGTCATTATTTATTTACGTATAGGTATATATGGTGCCTAGTACCGTTCAAAAAAGAAAAACAACAATTATCCTTACAGATTTTATAATATTAATAATAACAGTGCAATTGTGCAAAATTTGAAGAGATACGCTATATCTGTTGCAGCGCATCCGTGCCATTTCCAAACTCGTCATCGTTCGATAATCATATCTATTCTGCTTAATTTAATCAATTATAAATATAAACAAAAAAATTATTTAACCATTCCATTAGCAACCGAACATTATTTTTTCGATATGTAAATTTTTAAATCTTTCTAATTAATTCATATAATTAGTATGAAATAAATACATTATTATTATTTATACAATTTGAGATCACTATAGGGGAATTTTTGCCATTTTTGAATTGTTTTTCTGTAAACATGTTTACGAGTGATTTATATATAAATATATATTTTTTAGCACGCTCACCCTTTTTAACGTTTGATCAATCGCAACAGCGGAATGTTTATGTTAACAGGCACAGTATTTTTTCTGTTTACTTTGTCAATACTTAGCCATCGGGTGTGATCATGTCTACTCTCTAATACCGATAACTATTTGCGGTATCTTAACAGTCATGTTTTGAATCCTAATAACATTGAACACTTAGTCAATAGTGATATAATCAGATTGAACGGTGTCGGGACCAATCTTACCGCCCATTAGAAATATCACCCACACAAAGACGGGAACGATTTTGGTCTTGTAGATATATTCCGATGTTCCGTGTTTAAATATAAGAGTGATGTTTTTGAAGCAGTTCTGAGTCAAAGATACAACTGATTTTGATTATTAATTTTTATTATTTTTTCTGTCTTGAACCTTTATTTTTTATAGTTTGTTTTGCTTATTTTTTAATTTCTATTTTTATATATTTGTGTAGCTGCTCATGTGTTTTTTTTTATTATGTTTTATACTAAACCTTTTTTGTAAAGGCCCATAAGGGCGTTAATTACCAGTCAGGAGATATAAGCAAAAAAATTAAGGTTATCGAATTTCGAGCTGCTAGACTATTTTTTATTAGATAATTTAGGGCCTGAAGCATAGATATAGATTAATAATTGAACAATTACTCAAATATTTATTTCGAAGTGCGACTTCAAGCTTAATACGATTTTGTAAAAAATTCAAACAATAATATTTTCCGTAACTCCTGTATAATTGGGTACTTATTTGTTCGGGCTAGCAGTATCTACTGTGGGAGACGACATCACTTTTTTTTTGATAAATTATAATTACAACATGGCCGTAACACAGCCTGGCAAAGGCAATGGTAATTTATTAATTTAATTTATTTCGCTCCTTATAGAATCAGGTTATCAGTAGTCTGCGATGTTGTGATTCATTCCGAAGTAATCGTTCCCGACGCTCTGCGGACGCGCGGGCCTCGGGCTGCGGACTGCGGACGCGGCGTGTAAACAATTATTGAACGCTTTGATGTTGTGCGACCGGACGTTAGTCATCGATAAATCAGTATCATTTCTGCATTCATTACACACGACAGCCAGGTGAGACAAATTGCAACCACTTTTCTAGCGAATCATTAACATTCTTATTGTTTGATATTCTGCGTATTAATTAGTTGCCGCACGGCGAGATCACTTCGCGGTATGCACAGAATAACATTATTATCGCCTCTCAGCAATAAACATAAATATGCCTGTTCGTCGTTCGAGATAAACTTCTTCCACATAAAAAAATGTAAAACTAATGTCGCTATGAATTTACCTACAAATCATGCTAGAAGTATTTTTATAACTGTTCAAAGGTTTTTGGTGAGACTTTGTGTAATTCCATGATTATTTTATTGTATTAAACGTTAGAAGATTTTCGGGAACATCTTCCCATTATCAATAATATAATTCAACTAAAGTTAAAAACATTTTCAGACAGTAATTACGGGTGTGTTTTGAATTAAAATAGATAAGCGAGGGGGTGTAATGGGCGGTATTTGAATATTTATTATATGTCTAACTTTGGTCCTTTGGGGCAACTATGTAGAAGTTCTAAATTATTATTGTCAATTGACTTAAATGAGAGTTTAATTAAGTAAATTACAGTTTAAAAATATACTTATTTTAATGAAACTCTCACTTCAGTTAGTGTACAGTACTTCACCCAAACTCATTCGCAATACCTCGGTTGACAAAGTAACTCACACTAATTCTTATGCTTCGATGTGTTACTATAATATTTATATACGGTGCATATCATTGATGCAAGATTCGTAAATATAGTATGTGAACGAACTAAATTAGTATCGAACAAAAATTAATAAATCTCTTTGTACGATTCCTCATCCGTCATCAATGTTGAAAAATTTCATAGTAAAGTTTTAGTAATTATCCTATTAATAATATAAAAGTTGGTCTGTTTGTCCGTACGAGCGATATTGTCCTCGTCCTTACTCAGCATCCGATTATTATTTTGATTGATACTTCATGATATGGTAGTAAATACAATAGCTTAGTTCGGCATTCGTGGAATTTCCTCATTAAAAGTTTATCGCATTTTTATGTGGTTTTATTTTCTATTTTAAGTAGCGGTCCGGCAGGAATTAAATTTACATTAATTAACGGCTGCATCGCACGACACATTCCTCTCCCATTCGGGAGTAATCTTAATTTATGACTGTGTGTGTAGCGGGCCCACGAACGAAGGGCCGGGCCGAGGAGCCGCCCCTGCCCCAGGTGCGGGCCCGCCCCCGCCCCCGGCCGAGCGCGCGCGGGCAGTGAACAATATACAATACAGTGATGCTCTCCATAATATTATTATTAAGTGCGTCTGGGAGTGTGACGGCCGCGGACACCGATTGTAGCCGCCGAAAGCTTTTGTGACAGGAATACCATTACAATACGTACCGGGTCCAGGGCTGGCAGTCCGTCTTGTCTCAAATATTATTATAAATAATATAACGATAAAACGCAATATCCTGTTATTCGAATCCATGTAATAATATGATGAACCAATGTGTTTATGTGTTCTCTATCTCTAGTGTATTGACTGCCATATATCAGCTACCCGCTGACTGCCGACAGTCATGCTATTATCGTAAATTTCGTAAATCATGAATCGTTAACCAAAATATTTTTCAAACAATTTTTTTTTAACTTTGAATTAATTTCGAGTTGTCGACGAGCGAAAAGCCATTGAAGAAGTACAATTATAACAAACCATTTACGTATACAAAGCTTTAACAACCGTTCTAAACGGACGGCACACTAGTTTTTCAAAAATCAACGTATTTTCTATATCTGACCGTTCTGGCCGTTTAATAACTTCGATAATCAACGTATAACTTAATCAAGCTGTTTCACGTCGTAGGCAGAAACTATAGAAACCAACACTCTTCCTGTCACCATTTTTGATTCATTCGTTTTCGTACATCTTTTCAGGCACGCTCGTTGAATTTTGCAGCTTCTAATAGGTCTTCTAACACCTGGTCTACCTGTACGTGCCAGGTCGTTCGCGGACTTCCTGTTCTTATTGCCATCGACACTTGCCTTACAGGATTTCTTTACCGTAGTTTTTGAACAGTACAGTTTATTTTTTCATTTAAAAGAATGATAATTTAATTTTGTACAGGACGTTAACAATTTGATAGAGCATACTTAACAAATATATAAAATATTTCAACAAATTATGCAAAATTAAATTATTAATAAATCACTTAAATAAACGAAACATGGGAACGTAGAAAGAATTATAAACAAATATTATATTTAGTTACAAAAAGAAAACAACATTACAAAAATTGTTTATTACTCAGGGTGAATTATTAAGTTTTTAAGGATGACACATTCTTATTGTAGAGTTGTAATTTTACAGAACATAGGTCTGTAATATTATTAATACAAATAAAATTAATCAAATAGGAAGATATACAGAAAAAATCTATTTATCAAAAAAATATTTTAGCTACTACCGAGATAACGCGTTTCCCCAGATACGAAAAGGTCCACCCAAAATTTTTTTTTTGTATATTTTTCTATTTGATTAATTTAATTTGTGCATATTAAAAATATTATCTCAGTAAGTGTTCTAATTAATTAAAAAATTCCAACTAAATTTTAATTTTCACACCAAGTTCTATGAAAAAGGAACTATCTTGATGGTCGGTCTCCCGGTACGAGACTTTAACCCCCGACCGACCGAACAAAATTTTTCGTATTTTTACTATTTTAAAATAATTATCTACTGTGTTTTAATAATTTTCCGTAAAATTAATTTAATAAGCATTTATTTATAAAATTTATGACGCAAGTGTCAATGTAATCAGACATAGTGGACGTCCACAGAAGACTTGACGCGATCAGGTAAACCAGATACTGGAAGATGGTCCTGTTATAAGTCTCAATAATTGACGAGCTTGTAAGAGAAGATGTGTGAATGTGGATGAGGCGAGAATTGTTTGTCAGGACAGAAGAGTGTGGCGCTCTATTCTCTCTGCCTACCCCTGCGGAAACGACGCGATAATAAGTTAGTTATTAAATATTTACATATTTTTTTGCCTTTTGTTTTACGTTTAAATGCACGGGCCCAGCTGAGCGAGGCAAGCATTAAATATTACGTTATATTTTTTCAAATGAATCAACTAGTCTATTTAGGTAAGTACCTACACATATTCACTAATTATTTAATTCGATAACCAATACAGTGTAAATTTCAGAAAAAATTATAATATTTTTATGCACCAGGATTTCATGTTTCGTCACATTCCGCAGAATGGGTTTAATTTGGGGGGTTCTCAGAAAGCAGCACCCCTAGCCGAAACATTCAGTCCCTATTTAAAAAAAATCCCCACATTGGTTTGGACTTGAATTAGCCAAATTTCATTTGGGCCTGAAATTCCCGATGAACTGAGGAATGTTTCATGTGAGACACCTGCATATTTTTATTAGTCATTGTGTTTCTGATCATTTAGTCTTCTTTCATTCTTAGTCGTATTTTTACACGATATGGCGTGTTAAGGTTCGTACGCATTTGTAATAATATTGATATATGTGTATATATTTATATATATATATAAAATCGAAGTAAAATGTTTTTTATACAGATTTTGTACATTTATTTTAGATACTGGCGAACTTCCTCGATGTCTCCCATTTATCTCTCCGCCAACAAGACGAGAAATCATTCAAAATTTAAAGAGAAAATGAATCTGCTTTATTTTAATATCTAATTTTAATTTTTTTCTTTAACATGACAGAAGATCTTTTTGTTTTGATGGCACAAGGACATTATACTTATATGTACAGTGGAACCTCGGGTTACGAACCAAATTCCCACCTAAAAAATGTCTCGGTTTGCTAGCAAGGCGGTCGCGTGCTTCGCTTACTGAGATCTCGGCGCGCCGCTGCGACTAAATTGTTTTATATTTCCGGAATTTTCCCTAAGCCTTATAAATATTTAAATGAATTTTAGGAGTTTCAGCCATTCAATAATGAATATTATCACTAAGTGTCGTCTGGTAAAACCAGGTATCTATCACCTTTATGAACTCTCCAATAATTAAATTACTATATTTCCGCACAGGATTTTCACCCTGGGAATAGCATAATAAATCAATTAGCTTCATTCTTAAATATCTATTAAAATATATTTTGCCTTGATACATTTTTTCGCTAGTTTTCTTGACATTTATATTTATTTGTATATTTGGTGATGCCTTTTAAGCTTGAACAATAGAACAGGTCTAAGTGTAGCTGAACTCCTCGCGGATCGTTCGTAACAGTTTGATCTCATTCTTCATAATCGAACCCTAATACCATATCTGACTAGCGGTTCAATTATGGTTTATACAAAAACCGACTTGAACAAAACCTGTTTTCGAATTGCAGTATTTTCAAAAAAACTATTACACTGTACTGTACAATATATCGCGAAGATCAATATTTTGAATATAGAGATGACGTGGTGGTAAATTAGAGTAGTTTCCTATATTTCTTTATGATCACATAAATAATCATGTCAGCAGACCTGTGTGTACCGTGTACTGTGTAATAAACCTTCTACGTAACAATAATAATTTCAACTGACCATATTTGAACCATTAGAACCACTCTTATGTAGATCTATTTGATGCAATAATCAAATAAGCCATAATATTCCCAACGGTCGGTCGGTCAATTGGTAGATGTTTGTTTCTTGCTAAATTCTGTTATTAAATTATTAATTCTGTTCTTGTATCTAGAATGTATAGGAACCCCTACTTCTACACGTAGAGGATCTCAGTTAAGGCGGTGTGGACACGCCATGCGAATGTCAGAGGAAAGAATACCAAATTGAGACATGTTGTGTCTTGATTGGCCATCAACTACATAGGTAATGAGATGAAAGTACCTTGTCGAGAATTAGGGCCTCCGACTTTCCTAAGATTGATATCTTATAACAAGTTTTTTTGGCACAATATTCATCATTACTAAAAATTTTAAATGGTCAAAAATGTATCGAAGAATGACAACGCAGCATTTTGGAAACAAAACACAAACATCCATTTCGGTCTCTCACAGCTGAGGATCGCGATCTTCATAAACTCCCGCTCTCTTACATTTCTCGACATCCTGCAGATCTTAGGGCTATCACCGGAGAAGTTCCCGTTACCTTTTACATTTGGTGGGAGATCTTCTTCTAAGCCCTTCGGCGCGGCCCACCACATCAAGCTTTTCCTAGCTCTCTTCCCCTTTAGCAAAATGCCCAAAAATTTGAAGGATTCGTCTCAGGAACACGGTTGAGAGTGTTCAGTTCGTGCGGAATGGAGACATTTGGGCGTCTCGCCGTCCATGGTATGCGCAACATTTGTTTCCGTTACCGCATATCAAAGGCATCAATCCGTCTTCTCTCCCTCGCCTTCAAGGTCCATGATTCCATACCATATAAAAATACAGAATGCATCGCGGTCTTTCCATATTTTGTCAAGTCTGAACATATGTATGGGAGACGTTCGTCGTCGAGCGCTTCAATGAACAGCTTGGCCTTCGAGCTTTTAGCGATTTGATGTCATTTTAGTATTCATTATCATATTGAAAATAAGCTTTTACAATTGTTATACGATATCACGAATCATCATAATAAACTCTCAATGTACACAATTTTGAAATAAATAACTGATTTCCAGAAAAAACAATTCTACGTTTTTTTATTGAATTTTTAATGGAAAGTCAGGAACTTGCATCATTGGCGTCTTCTTCTCCGGTGTATTTCCGGTAAACATGACATATTTATATTATTTATTTAACCTTTTAACGGTGCGCTATTTGCGGTGTAATTTTCCCCAGCCCTGCCACGTGGTGTTTGTCACCTCTCGTCGGTCTGCCGCCGCACAGTCTGCTCTCCGAGATACCTCTTCCTCCTCGGCGGCACGCACACCCGCGCCACCGCGATCACCCGTTCGGTTGTTGCTCTCCCGCACTCGCACACCGCACACCGCACGCGCGCATGTGTCCACACTCGGTTCGAGAGTCCTTTCAATCACGCGTGCCCAGGAGAGTGACATCACCCTTTTGTTTCACACGGTCGCTCTTCCAGGCCACCTCTGGATACCGCAATACAACTCCATTTATGTTGCTTTTGTAAAAGATCCGACCCCATTATTTCAATATGCGTCAGATGCTCGACCCGTGTGCACTTATTAAAAATTGTAATTTTAAAATTATTTGACGGCCGACAATGCGTTGAGAAATAACAGAATTGTGCAATACGTTTCATTAGTAACGTTAAACGTAGTGATTGTGTTTTTGATAATGTTATGGTTGCGCCTCAACCGACGCGATAATTTGCGTTGTTATTAGTAATGTCCATTCTATCCTCCCCACCTTGTTGTATATAGTATTATATATATTGTAAATAGTATCATCTGAGCGTGAGAACTTATGACTAACTCGCCGCTCGCTCGTCTAACCCCAAAGCGGGCAGATGTGCCAGCGAACGTTTTGGCAATCTGGCCTGCCCTTCCTCCTTCCTTCTGCCCGCACCCCGACCAGACCAGTAGAGCGACCATTTAGGGTAGTTGTTACATGGTGTATTCTCACGCAGAACGCTAGGGGTTCGTGGTTTCCTTCCTTCCTCTTACAAATTCCTTCGTTTTTGAATTTATTGATATTTCGAATATAATAGTATTGAAAACTGGAAAGTTAGCTTTTTTTTTCCAATTCCTTGATACTATTATAGTCTGAGTAGGTACTCTATATGGCTAAACCGTCTAATCAACTACTATGAGTGTATTAGGCATTTTTACTAACTACTTTTTAGCTACTAACATCTTTAACTATTCTATTTTTAACATTTGAATAGGAAAAGTAAAATTTTTAACAATAAACCGATAGTGGACAGCTGGCTTATCGTAGGGGGTTTTTAATTCCCGCAAATACTTTTACCACCAGGGCTTACCTGTAGCATTCTAGCTGTCACACTTGAGTGGTTACTAGATGGTTGTGGATTTTTGTCCGTTCGATTAATCTTCGTTCCCGAAATGTTTTTATTATTAGTAATGTAAGTGGACTAAAAATTTAAAATTTAAAAATTTGTCTCATTTGTCTCATTCATATTGCAAATGTGCAAACTAACTACCGAATGTCACCGAATCAATCTTCGAACCCGACAGTAATGATACGTACTACTTAAATTTAATTTATATTTACGGATAGCATACTGAAATCATTCAATTAGAAAGGAATTATTATTTTAATGAAAACAATATATTTTTTTTACAACCTTTTATTAAATGTAATAAATTATCCAAATTATGTGTGTCCGTGCACGCGCCTTAATAGATTGACCCTTTGATTAGTTATCAATTAATTGTCATTCAATAAGCTTCATCCTTTCTGGTAATTGTCAACCCTTTGTTCACGAAACGTATCACTTTCCTTCGAGGGCACGCCGGGCCGCCCCATCGGGACTTCCTTATTCATTTAGCCACCGCAGTAGCTTTGTGGCCGCTAATACATTTAACCGATTCTCTCCTCTTTAATCTCACTCATCCGCCCGTTTCATCTCCGTGCTGTACTTTCGTTTGATTTTTATGAAGAAAACGATTCGCATTCGACGGCCTTGTGAGTTGTTTATATTTATTTAGCGGAAAGATTTCACGTGTCCAGAATAAAAACGGGGTACCCCGCTCGATAGATATTTTTTGGTGTTTTAATAATCTTAAAAAAAGCTAATTAACTTCTGCATTAATTTTACTACGGCAGATGCATCGTTATGAATTTTAACTGCCGCGTCAGCGATTAATTTTTGAGTAAAGAGATAGATCTCTTTTTTTTATGTTTCATCTCTTATAGTTTTTGAAAATTAAGCATAAGCTGGTATATTAAGAGTAAAATATAATACAATATTTTAGAGAAGAGGTAAATATTGCAATTTGGAGGTTTTTATTATTTTATGAATTTATTTTCCTTGCCATGGCTGACATACTTTCTGCATGCGAATGCTGCCCGGGCTTACTTAATACGGCATTTCCACCGAAGGGGCTCTGTTTTCATTTAATCTGCATCATTTTATCTACTCTTTCTTTAATAGCATGACGAGGCAACACAACGCTAGTGACGTTAAACCAGATACGAAGTCTGCCAGTGTCACTTCAGCAATTGTAACAACAGTGGTAGACGTGACTCGAGAAATCACAATAATAATAATAAATGGTCGGAAGCAAACTTGAGCTGCATTCTGCTGAGCCTCTCAGTGCGTACATTAAAATAAAATGTTTTATATTACATTCGTTTTGATGTCGTGCCTCCCCTCCCTCCCTTCACGTCGCCGTAAATTTTATTTTCTTTAATCTTTGCGTGATACTTTACGCTTTCACATTTCATTCCATATCTCTGACTCTGCTCGGAACACCTGTCTCTACGAATACTTCTCTCATCTCTACATTTATTTCGTTCAAATTATACAGCCACCAATTTGAATCGAATTGAATTATAAATGAGAAATGTAGTTCATTTTATTATTATTATCTTTGCGCGGGTCGTTCACCGACGTCTTCTTTTCGTTTGCCTGTAAGGTTCATTCAAACATTTTTTGGCGCTGTTCATTGTACACACTCGAGATACATTATTTATTCCATGGGTATTACCAACAATTGGTGTGCACAACGCGGGGCGACCTAGTGCAGGAGCAAAATCGTTGGCATCTGTATTTCAATTTAGACTTATCGATTAATTTATTATCACTTTTTATCGGATAAAGTAAGAGTTTATACAGTATGTATTTTATTAATGTTCGCTATCGGTGTTGACACATTGTACACACGCGTCCAATTCGATATGGAAATAGTTTTGGACGGGAACTGATTGAGTGAGTTAGATAATTACTATATCCTGTGTAGTGGAATCTTTCAGCCCTTAACATACTTGTGCAATTGGTCGCATTCAATAATCGTATCAAATACCTTTCCACCCTTCGTCTCGAGGCGTGCATCCGACTTGTGACATCTCAGCCGACTGATTAACCACTCTCGGTCCGCCCTTCCATACCTCAAAGGGCTTCTCCAGTAAGGGGTGCGATCTCTGCTTCTGTAGTCAGCTCTCAATCGTGCAGTTCGGGTCCGGTTGCTGCGCAATAACCTATATTGGGTTCACATGCACACATAACTAACTATTGTCCTAGTTTAGATCTACGAAGCTGCCTTGTGTGCGGGCACGGTTGAAGTATCCATATTACTCAATCAAAATCCACCTATGGAAACATTATATGTATTAAACTTGCGATGCTCATTGCAACAATGCTAGACAAAGGTTTAGTCAAATAACTTTTTTTATGACAACAACTACTTACATATTTTTGTTTTTATTATAAAGATCTATAAAGGTTTAGGGATTGTCGTTATATGGGGTCATCAGTGTAGGAGTTATTGTTATATATGTGTGAGTTGTCGAGTCACTCGGATGGAGTGACTCCTATGATTCCTATCAGAAGGTTTTATGCATGGTGAGACTGAAGGCCCTAACTCTCTTCAATGTCACATACGTGCGGGTGCATGTCGCAGTGTATATGAATGTGCGGGTGAGTATTTATGCTGTGTCTAGAGCAAGGTATTTGATTAATACAGAACTTAAAAAAGTTGACGTTTATTGCGGAACGATTTACAATAGCAGATACTACGAGTATAAAGTTAATTACGCGAATAAAGTTGAAGACGGGAGTGGCTCACTCGAGGTGTTGTCGAAAGAACGGTCTGCGGAGAAGTGGCTGGCTAGCTCCTGAGACTCGTCAGTCACGATGTATTGACATCTGCTATTTATTGGTCGGTGCGTTTCTGCACTGTATGGTTGTCAGGTGATTTCTTACACGGCCATGTCTGTGGGGCGCGAGCAGGACCACCACTAAGATACACAAAGAACTACCAACCTAGAACACGAAACATGACAAAACAATGACCTCATTTAAAAACAACTATGAAGCCTCTATAGCGATATTTTGAGTACACTATAAGCGTACCGCATAATCTACTTCTACAAATGCGTCAGTGCTATCCACATTTTAAGTATTTAATATAATATGAATGTACTAATCGTAAGGGTGAAGAATTACGATATCATTTCATTTTATTACTATCACTACTAATATAATATATTTAAATTGGTTCGGTTTACAGGGGTTCTTTAGCTGTCGCGTTACAACATGCACGACCGACAGCATGAACGTCCGCGACGGAGCTCGCGACCTTCCTAGTCCTGGCGACGGCGTGTAGTGCGAGCAGTCGCAGCACTGCCGTGTGCAATTCGTTACAATTCATTAATTATACAAGATAGAAAGTATTATTATTATTAAAATTAAAGTTGGGATCCTTTTGTTAAAATCAAATTCCACTTTGAGCAAGCTCGAGCAACCTTTATCCGCATGAAAAAGATGTTCTGCAGTCACGCTTTCAACCTTAGATTACGATTGAGAGTGGTCAGATGCTATGTGTTCTAAATATTATTTTACGGAATGGAAGCATAGATACTTACCGAAGAACGATAAGGCGACTTGAATCATTTAAGATGTGGATCTACAGAAGAAAGCTCAAAATAAGTTGGATGGATAGAGTTACGAATGAAGATGTTATGGTTCGGATGAATAACGAAATTATAAGTATTTAAAACAATAAAAATCCATAAATTGTAATATTCGGATATGTAATGAGACATCCGGAGAAGTACGAGACCTCATAATGCAGGGAAAGATGCTGAAGTCGGGGCCCTGGAAGAAGGAGAACATCATGGCTGAAAAACCTGAGGCAATGGTTTGGCCAGTCTACTGTAGAACTTTTCCGGGCCGCAGTAAATAAAGTCACGATAGTCAATGTTTGTTGAACGGATAGGGCACAAGAATAAGATTTTAGTTGGCTTATTAATAATATAACCGGTGATTATCAATACTATCGGGCTTAAATTTCTTTGTAACTTGCTATCACGCCGTTTCTCCGCTGGGATAGGCAGAGAGGATAGAGCACCACACTCTTCCGTCCTGACACACAATTCTCGCATCATCCACATTCATATGTCTTCTCATGCAAGCTCGTCGATTATTGAGGTTTCTTCAGACCGTCTTCCAGTATCCGGTTTACCTGGTCGTGGCAGTCTGCGGAGTTTTATATTCTATACGTTATGTCGGTATATTACGAATGTTTATACTGTTAAAATCCCTTAATAAATTATATAAAATAGAAAATAAATAAATGACATGACATTCATTTCAATTCATTAATTAAATTTGTCAAACGTTAATTTCTTAAATTACAGTCTTCAAGTATGTATTCACAATAAGCGATGCGAATGTACTCCACTGTTGCACTAGAATTTTTATTCAGAACGTCCTTCTCCGTTCAACTACCTACAAGTTTTATTTTTTACAATCGTCTCGAGAATCACAGAGCCGCTAAATCCATTTTCGAGCGTCGAAAGAAATAATACGGTTTACGTTGAAGTATTTCGGTAACCAGAAATCCGCAAAGTCAAATGATGAGGCGGGATCGCACGAGAGATCGCGGCCCCGGTTCAAAGATCGCTGTCTGCGGGCGCGGTGTAAACAGCGACGGGCAGATGGATCCTGTCGATACGGAAATCTGCACTGTCAAAGGCAAAGGGGAAAAATCACACGGGACTAATAAGAGAATCACAATCACAAAGGGAAACACGTCAAAGGCGCGGGGGCGGCGGCGGGGGCGCGCGGCGGGCGGGGAGTCTTAAGAGGAGTCGGGAACTGTTTCATTTGGGAGCAAGACGATGTCAAAGCTGCGGTGGCTGCGGGGAGGGGGGCTCCTTTTATCGGAGCAGGTGTCGCGGTGGAGAAAAATCTTAGAATTAATCCGCTTTTTTGATGAAGCCACATTTCTTTTCAAGGTACAAGAGAGCTCGGTAGTTATTGTTTGATATTGGATGGCGAGTGTGGTGTGCATATTAGTACTTGTAATATATACTCTGTTTTCTTATTCTCTTCGGCTTGCTCATGTCAGACACCACTTGTCGCTGGGTCTGCTTGTTGCTAGGCAGTAGCCACTGGCCACGACCAGTGGCTGGTTGAAACCTATTTATTATTATTACAATACATGGAAATGGTCTACCACCATAGATACAATTTAACTTGTCAGTTATCAGTTAATGCGGATATAGTCTTAAAATGATTTTATGTAATTACGTAATGTACTGCTCCGGCAATGATACGATGCACGTGTTCTACCTTCCATTACCGAGACAGAAGGTACAGACTTTCGGTCTAATCCTCGCGCCATGAAGCTACTTTTTATTTTCATCTTATTAATGGTTTGCTTATAATTGTATTGTAACGAATCATCTCTCCTCTTACTCTTGTCACATTAATCATCCTGCAGGTGACCTGCCATCATTGCACTGCATATATTTGCTGCCTTTTGACCATTGTATTTCTGGTACATATTAAAATATTACCAACAAGGCTCAGTGGCAACCGTCATTACTGTGATACTGGTGCATCAAGCGTTCGTGGTTAACCACACGCGAACACTTCAATGAATTACTAATACTGCGACCAGGCACAATACCCAGAGTTTTCTCATTGTTTCTTGAAGAATCTTGTTTTATTGTATCTTTATTCTATTTGCGGCACCCCTCTTTCTATTGATCGCCCTCAGAGCACGACAGGGCCTCCTCAGCTCTGGCCTGCCTAAAACTTTCCTAGCGGGTTCTTGGACTTCTATGGCGTGCGACTTTTTTCTTTTTGGTTTTTTGAAGTCACACGCGTATGCCAATAAGCCACACGCAATCGGAGAGCTTAAGGCGGAGATCCAACGTGTTATTGCGATGTTATCTTCAATTCCATCAAAAGAGCAAGAGTTTGCTAGAAGAGCCGCGATGACATTTCATTCCATACATAATCGGAACATTTGTACTTTACAACGAAATAAAAATATTATCACGAATTAATAATGTGTTTAATTCAAAAAAATTTAAAAGGCGCTCTTCCCTATATAAACGTACGTATCTACGTTTAAAGTCAACGTTTAATTTTTTTTACTTACTATGCCTAGTGTATTAAATGATGTAAATTGGATCATCATCTGATTGCTGTCAGCGAAAATCCGCGGAATGTTATCTGCTTCGGTTCCTTCAATTTGTGTTGCTTAAACTTTGTCCAAACTTTCCCCGGAGTCGAGTACCGGTAATGCGAGTTTGCGAGTCACGTACGAGATATAAATCTTACGATGCAGAGTCTTCACGCGATGGTTGCTTTAGTAGGGCTTTCAACCGTCTGACGCCTCTATGTCAACTTTGTCGCTTGTAAATTCTACACGATAAATAGACGCTGAAGTTTAACTTTGAAGCGGTTTCTCATTTTTTTAATGCAAGCTATTTTAACTTTAAATTCGACATTTTTTATTCTAACATCTCCTTAACAATCCTCGTTGCTTGTTAGACTCTAACGGGGAGGGCTTAGGGGGGCAGTTATCTCGCGACTTAATGGCACTTTAGATATGTTAAGTAATATTTACAACGTTGTCAGTGGTAAGTCGTGTGCGGTCCCAATCTGCAGTCGGCGTACACTGTTCTGTGAACTGCGGTGAGATGCTACAATAGTGAAGATGTCAGCCTATGCCTATTAACATTGCTGTCCAGACGTCATGTGTTCTACAGAATGCACCTTTTCATTAAAATTATGTTTTTGACCAGAGTTGTAACGTACAGGGTGAATATAATGTTCCAGGCAGATGTTGTTTTTGATTAACTTGGAAATGAAACGCATTTTTTAAATTTGGTTTTAATTTATCGATTATTTCGTTTATTACAATTATGTATGGAATATGACATCGGCCAGGTGGCCGCCTCTGGCAGTAGCTCAAATGGGTGCTCTTTTAATTATATTCTTCAACATTATCGCACACTCCGCGTGTTATTTACAACAATTTCATTTCGAATGTTATCCTTAGCATCGAAATAGTTGTTTCCTTTCCTTTCAAGTACCCCCCGCAGAAAACAATCGGGAGCCGTCAAATCAGGTGATCGAAAAGGCCAGTCGATATCACCACTTTTTGACATGCGGCTGGGAAAAATTTCAAGCTTAGCTCTCAGGCTGTGTGTGAGGTGACACCGTCCCGTCTTCGGTTTATCTGCCAGTGTGTATAGAGTTTCAAAATTATTCACTACACGTCGAATGGACCAACACCACACCAAAAAAAATCACGCAACTTCTTTCGCAATTGAACGATTATTTAGATAAAATGTTTTAATGACTTCACGTTGTTGAGGCGTTAGATGTTCCATAATAAATTGTAATCAACTACTCTCTATGATTACCAAATGCGAACTGACAAATGTCTTTCAAACCAAAATGGCGGCCAAACAAACGTAATATTCACCCTGCACTCTACTAAACAATAATCTCTATTAATAAATAATTGACTTCTTATTCTAAGGGATGCGCGTGAGACACGCCACAGGTAGCGGTGAACGTCGATACATATCAGTCTAATCGTAGCAATCGATAATCTGGCTTTGGAGTTGGCTACTTTGTGTAGCAAAATGACATCGGCCATGTCTCTTCGAGTTTGTAGTGTATTTTTTCGATTCTATTGATGTATGTGGTATATCTTGGATTCCAGACTTGAGAGGCATATTCGATAATACTTCGGACATATACATATACAGTGTTTTTATGGTATTTATGTTATTGAATTGTTTACATACCCGAAGGAATAAAACCTGACATTTTGGTTGCTCTGGATGTAATATGGTTAATTTGCAAGTCGAAGAGTAATTTAGAATCCAATATAATTCCAAGATCTTTAGTTTCAGATTTCTTGGTCAAGAGTTGGTTATTAAGAGAGTAGGGGAAGTTGAACGGATTCTTGTTCCTAATAAACTGATCATGCAGCACTTACTGATGTTGATTTGTTGGTTATGTAGATTTCAATATACATTGAGGCGATTTAAATCGCTTTGAAGTTTATGGCAATCGTCGATATTATGAATTGGAGTAAAAAATTTCATATCGTCCGCGAATAAAAGTGTGTGAGTATATAAGAAACACTTAGTGATGTCGTTGATATAGATGTTAAAGAGGAGTGGTCCTAGAAGTGACCCCTGAGGAACACTTGATGTACCCTGTCGGATTTATAGCCGCTAACTACTGCTGCTTGGCTCCTATCGGATATGTTGGAGGAAAACCATCTAAGTAAGTCTCCATGATTACCGATAAGGAGGAGTTTGGAATGCATAACTTTATCGAAAGCTTTACTGTAGTCCGTGTAAACAGCATCGACCTGAGTTCGTTTGTCCATTGATTTTGCAGAAAGTCTACAAAGGATACAAGATTGTATGTTGTAGATCGTTTGGAAATAAATCCACGTTGATTCGTATTTAGTACTGGCCGAAGGACTGGCATTACCTGATGGTAAATAATTTTTTCGAGAATTTTGCTGAATATGCAAAGCTTGGATATAGGTCTGTATTTTCGATTTCGGTTTTGATGCCCTTTTGCGAAACGAATGCCTCCTTCCAGAGGATTGACATTTCCCCTTCGATTTAGAGCATTTAAGAATCAAGCATGGTGGTATGTTATCGGGGCGTGCTCATTAGTTGGGATCAAGTTGTCTTAAATATTTAAGAGCTGCACCCTAATTTATTTCTACTCTGTTGATATGTGTAGTGCAATCAGCTGGGCTTTATAATGAATTATGACAGGCGGTTGTGTTGGTGTCGAACACGGAGCTGAAGTATTTGGAGAACAGGTTTGATATATCTATTCCATTGTCGGCCTTAATCCCATTGAATGACATATTATTAGGAATGCCACGAGCTTTAGAATTGTTTTTAACAAAGCCCCAAAAAAATTTATTATAGAATTTTCTACATTTGAAAGGTAATGGTTACGACACTCTTGTAAAAGTGCCTTATGACGTTTTCGTATGAGGGATAACGTCGCATAGTCATACGAGTTTTTGTACATTTTCAATTTTCTAAAATATTTGAATTTCTCTTTTAAAAATTAAATAAGCGCCAGGCTGTACCAAGAGGGGTATTTGGTATTCCAGGATAATTTTCTGGGAATATAAGTTGCAATGAGGTCGTTTATAATTGAATAGAAATGGTGAAGGGCGGTATAAATCATAATACATTTTGCTAAGTAAAAAGTAAGCATTTTTATTTAATCTCAACAGTGCTGTATTTGTTTCGGTTGTTAAACGCCCAGGCGGTAGCTACGCCACTGAGTCCAAGGTAATAATTTCATCTGGGTCTGATCTTCGACTGGAATCTTCAAATTGTTTTTTGCGGGTGTATCTCACTAGCAGCAGGTAGTACCACCGGAAGAGCTAAGAGCTGATGGATAAACCGTGGTCATTACTGCGACTGCAATTATTTTCTTTGACATGAAATACTCTGATGCTATCCTTACAATCCAGTTTAGTTGATTAATGCCAAAACACCAAAAATACTGGATTTTTTGGCATTCATCAATTGATTTTAGATATTTTTTTAAATCTATGAACCTTTCACCATAATCGCTCCTAGCGACACATAAAACATTGATAAAAAAACACTTTATCCCTATCACTGTAAATAATGACAAATCTTGGACGTGTTGGGGCCGCACGACGTTTGCCGCCACAGGCAAAATTGTTTTTTTCCGCCCTAGTAACTTAAGTGAAGATGATTTTTTAATTTTTCGTAAAACCATCCCCATAAATTGGCTACCTCCTAAATCAGCCGCCCGAGTCCCACACACGTTAGGGGCGGTATTTTGTTAGGCCGGCATTTTGAAACTTGCCGAAGGGCGGTTTTTTTTTTTTTTCCCAAAAGACGTTCTGGACACTTGTGTTGACCACATATCACTGCTTTATTAGGAAATAACTACAATATTTTTTATTGGATTGTTTTTACATGGATTATTTTTATTACACACTATTATTACAACTTGGGATTTTGTTTTTCAATTTTTATATATTTTTCGGCTGCCCCTTGATTTGACCGCCGCAGGCAGGCGCCTGCTTCGCTTGTGCGTAACGCCGGCGCGGATGGTCGTGTTAGTGCCGCACCTTAGACTTGTTCAACAACCGGAACAAATACAGCACTGTTGAGATTAAACTTTTTACTTAGCAAAATGTATTATGATTTATAGAACTAATGCTCAACACCTGATACAGCACAGCTTTAAAAATATTAGTTGCGAATTAATGAGTATTTTCATGGCACCATCTAGGTGTAGTATTAACTTTTTAACGTCTAATCGGTACCCGTTTTAGGACAGTAGTATGAGCTAATAGAAAAAAAAAAGTTATCACAGTAAAAGTTAGACGAGATGTTTTCTTGGGGAGGAGACCCAGTATAGGTATTTGCCCGAGGGTAATATGTGGATACGCCACTGCTTGGACTGCGATAATATCATAAATCTTCATAACGAGTGAGAAATAATGTGTATTGTTAAGAGCCGTAAAAATGAGTATTTTGGGTATTTAATTCGGGGACCCAAATATCGCTTCATATAAGCTATTATTTGAAGGAAAATACAAGATAATGGTAGGTCAGGTTAGAGAGACATAAACTGTCCTGGTTGTGAACATCCGGAAGTGGATACGCCTTGGTGTTATTCCAAGTTGACAGGGACAGACGTCAGTTTGAACATGGATGCATTCTGTGGTCCTGCAACCTAGATACATGGCTAAACCTGAAAGCGGGCCTGACACCATAAAATAAATATTTATCATACTTTTGAAATTAGTAAAATTAACTTTGTGCACGGCACGTATCACATTTCGATTTCCACTATGACATGACTCATAGTAGACTGTCTGCCTATCCGTACGACGTACAGCGTTATGCGTGTAGGTAAACTTCATTAACCTCGTGTAATTTTACAGTATTGCTATTTTTGCGTTCCGAAGCTTTTCTCCGGTATTGCCTACCTTATTAATATGAAAACTTAGCTAATATAGTGAAAAACTTGAATACCCGTCCCTTTGACGCGCGCCGTCTCGAGTCAATCTAGATTGATAATTATTTTGAGTGAAGTCAGTCAAAGACGAAACAATTAACTGTATTAGCGACTGAGAGTTTGGCCCGGACCCCGCGCCGCAACTCCCCGCGCCGCAACTCCCCGCGCTCCGGGGCGCCCCCGCGCCGCGGCGCCCGGCCCGCCGCCCCGCCGCCGACGGGCGCCCGCACCGCGCGGCGGCCCTTTCTGCGCCGGGGCGCCGGCACCTTGAAGCGCGGGGTCGGCTCTTTGCACAAGTACGGCGGGACGACAAACTACACCGCTTTTGATATCTTCCCTTTGAAGTCGCCGACTGCGCGGGGCGCGGGGCGCGGGGGCCGGGGGACACCGGCCCCCCCGCACCGCCGCCCCCCGGCCCGAGGCAACTACGTTTGATATTACATTAGCAAAATGAGTGACGATAGAAGCTATTAGCTCATGCCCCGGAGCGGTGCGACGGTCTCCGCAATCAAAGAAAATGGGATTTCCTTTTTTGGGCTGTGCACAGATCCCAGCGTTTATGCCTAATGTTCGCGATGCCGCATTCAAATGGAAGGGAAGGCCTTTTAACCATGGAAATGGTAGCAATTTTTTTTTGCCCTCAAACAGATTTTATAATTATTATTGTATTTTTCTCTCTGCGTTCGTGAGCTCTCGCTTGCATGTTGGAAAGTTTTCTATTTCTGCCGTTATTTCGACAACGGTTGGGAGATTTACTTAAAAAATAATATTTTTTTTGTATACTATTAATATAACAGCGACACACGACATTTACTCGCCACACACGATGCAATTTGATGAAGATCATTCGGTTTTCACAGTACTCATTTTAATTAAATGTTTGTGTTAACATTCTTATGTGGTCAAAACTGCGTTTATGCGTTTATATGTTTATATGTCGTAAACGCGGTGACAGGATCCTAAAACGGTGCCTTGGTTTTTAATTACAAACATATTACAAACGCCATATCATACTTCTCTAAGACTAGGATGGGCCGGCCATATCGAAAGAATGCCAGATAACAGGGCACCAAATATCATGACCGAGTGGATATCCCAGTGGAAGCGACCTAGAGGCAGGTCAAGGAAGAGGTGGGCTGAATGTGTGGAAAAGGACTGGAGCAGGATGGGAGGAGAGTCGGCGGAGAGCACTCGCGGAGGAGGCCAAATATCACTCTGGGATGTAGTGCCGTGGGAAAAGAAGAAGTACGTTTGAATATGTCTTGGGTCGGATTTACGCTTGAAGGTGTTCAAAAAAGCAACATATTTTTTAATATGTTGTTTGTTCTTGCTTGTTCGCAAAATCGCGTATCATTTCTTAAAAATGTACTGTTTTAAACATTTCAGACTCAGTGTTGAGCAAGTGAGCTCAATGAATTTTAGCCAATGATGCGAAAATAATTTATAATCGTGAGAAAGTAAATCTTTCGCCTTGGCAATTGGTTGCAAGTTTTCTGAGAGTTTTTTAATGGATTGTTTCAATTTTTATTTTAGGCCCGTGGTCTTAATTATGCCAATTTGGGGGCCCCGGGCCAGTCACCTTATGGTATATTCAGCCCTGAGCATGTATCACATTTATCAATATTTTTAGTATTTTCAAAATAAGCTAATCACTTACGCTATGAAAATAGGACTAACTTGCTGGTTTCTTGAAACGATTTAGAACTGGTGTTCTTGTTGTTGCGTCATTTTCCATCTGGTCCTGTTAACTTCCCCCCTAACGTATTTTCTCAATTTTCTTCTCTCTTATCTTTCTCTATGTTGTCTTTTTGTCCTTTGATTTTTTATTCTACTTATCTTGCCATGTTCCATTCCATCGATTTATTGATTGGCATTTTTTCTTCGGTTCGGTTTTCATTCGGTTTCCTCGTCCGCCACATCACGCAGGAGCGCAGCCAGAACAAAGAATGAGGCCCGAGGTACCAAAAGTTGGTAAAGTTCCGTCAATCTGACCTGTTGAATTCAAATTATATTGGTACTTACTGACGAAAATAAAGCAGCTTTTATTATTTTCTTGTGTTTGATTACTTTTGCTTAAGATACCTGCGCCAAAATATTTGATGTTATAAATCTTTTATATTCTCCAAATGCACGTCCGCACAGAATCATCAGTGTCTCCCGTCGACATCTCTGTTTACTCTTTGTGCTTCATCGATATCTCGTTTACTGTCCTCGCTGGACATCCATAAACCGTCCTAACTACTGTGCATGATGCAACATCAGCATGGATCTTTCTCGGTATATATCTCTATTTTATTACCTATTGTCATAGTAGAATCGTAAACTTTGCAAGGTAAAATAATAAATAAATGAATATGAATTAAATATATTAATTATAAAGATATACATATAAAATCAATTTTATCGAAAAATATTGTTGTTGCGCCACCGGGATTCGAACCTGGATCTCTTTCCTAACCGGGGAAGGTGCTTTATCCAACTAAGCTACAGCGACAATTTTCGACCCTATATGTTACCTTTTTGATATTAATACATTTAATCGTTCCATCATTTGACAGAGCCATCTGCCTTATTTTGACAGAATCTCAAATACCTTTGAGTAAACTGATAGCAGACGCCAGAATTATCAATTAATTTTTATTAAATTTTTGGACACATTGATACAACTTTATTATTTAGAGGTCTGGCAGGTACCACTTCGCAGGATTGAGCCGATTGTTAGATCATTCTTGTCTGTAGTATTGAAGCTATCTCCTGACTGGCGGGTCATTTCGCGACAATGAGTGGCGTCGCGCCGTGCCGGTGTCGCGTGTCACCCGCGTCCCGTGTTGCAATAACCGCCTCCATTGTGTGAAAGAATTTATTTTTACCAACATCGCAGCTTTATTAATACTCTCATTCAAAAATAACGGGACGGCGTCATTTTCAAAATATGATTTCCCCTCCTGGCAGAGAGCCATCCCGTTGGAGTTTAATGACTAAAAACCGATATTTTATTGCATCGCAGTGTATGAAAAGATCAGTTAACATTAATGTAAGTAGTGTCTCGTAAAATCACGGCAAACATATTAAATCTATATTTATGCTGACGCGCTCCCGGTTCGGTTGTCCAGGTTGTCGGGCACGCGTGCTCCGCTCGTGTTTCCGTGCTCGGCCCGTGCGGCGCGCTGTTACTAATAATTTCGGTGTTTTTCGTCAATGGTCCACATCGAACATCTTTCGTCTTGTACATTGATGCATACTACGCTTTTTAAATGAGACTGCAAATCAAAAAGTGAAACACGAATAGCAATAACAAGGTTTTTATCCAAAACTAAACCCGCAGCTGCGGGTGCAGATCGGGAGACAGTTTACAAGGGTGGTTTGAAAAGCTTCGAGTCAAATAGAGATGTTTTTTCGGTTATGGTCAGTTGTTTTTTTCAACATAATCGTTTTTTAAGTCGATACACTTTTTCCAGGGATGATCCAACATCTTTAATTCGTCCAAATAGTAGTTGGCGTCTTGCTCCGCAAAATAGACGCCTACGGATACTATGTCCTCTGAGCCAAACTTTAGTTTAAGAAAGAGAAAAAAGTTGATGTGTGCCAGATCTGCCGAGTACGGTGGATGGTCTATCAGTTGGAATCACAATTCGTCAATTTTGGCCATGGCGACCACCACCGGGTGTCGGCACTTTCTTTTCCTTTAAAGGCTTATCAGGTAATGATGCGTAGTGCCTCCCCGTTATTTTTGTCTTTTTCAACATAGTCAATGAACAAAATTCCATGACTATCCTAAAAGATATCGCCTCCTCGGCCTATGAAACCGTCATTAGAGCAGGTTCACTCTTCGCAATCCACTGTTTCGACTGTTTCTCCGTCTCCGAAGTGTATCGATGGATCCAAGTTTCATCAACAGTTATAAATCAGATTCGTTTCGCTTAAATTGTCTTTCAAAGCATGTTCAGTTGTAGTGCTTGAATAGGTTCGACGAGTAACGTCATCTTCCTTTGAGGCTCAAAACTTTTCAAATCGCCCTTGTAAGTTAATTCCTCTTCAATCTGTTCGCGGAGAAAATGATTGAAATGTTACATCACTACAGAATGGGTAATAAAGTGATTAATAGGTATGCTACGTGAACAATGCTATAATTGTAGCTGATGCCGACCTCCTTCAAATAACGTTATACTAAATTCTAAATACTATAAAGCTAATGGTCACTGTGAGCTCGGTCACATGCCGTAGAAATAATAATATTTATGTACTTACAGCCTGGTTTTTACACATACGACGCTTTGGAGCTACACTCCAATTTAATAGGCATTTGTATAGGATTTTATTTTATTTATATTTTTATTTTTTATTTTTAGAGAAACAAACAGTGTAACAATAATAACTGGTAATAACATAATATGCAAAAATAACACCAGTGAAGTTTCTTCGGAATAAAATAACTAGTACATAATAAACTAAAAAATAGTATAATCAAGCAAACTAAAAAACAAAAAGACTTTCACATTTAAATAAACATAATACGCTAAAATGTAGTATGTATGTGTTTTTAAAAAACTGAAAAAAGAAACAGTGTTTTTAAACTGAACATACAAAGTGAAAGGGAAAGGAGGAGAGGGAAATGCGATGCAATTTATACAATTTATGTTATTAGTTATTAGAAAGTTGGCGTAGTTTAATTTTAAAGGGAAGCAATTTATAGTTGAAAATGTCCAAATTATTAGAAGAATTTACGGCATTATATTTTAACGTAACTAATAACATTCGAGTTGTTTCACAACATTCTAAACCAGCCATTTTTGTTTCTGAATGAGTTCAAGGGCAAGCCTTTTCAACTTTAGTCTATCTACTCTTATTTCAATGTTTTTTACTCGTATAAGAATATTTTCGATCAGTATCAATCCACTGCTGGAAAGCATTAGCGTGATTCTACCACGCTTCGGTTCTCCGACATTCCTCGTCACGTCACTCCCACTGCTCCGATTATTTCATCTATACATCGAGACTTTATCGTGTATATGTTACAGTGAATCTGTATTACCAGTGAGAATATATTTTCACTGGTGAAAGTATATTTTCGCTAAGCCGGTCAGTGGATGTATATCTAACAATGAAGATACAAATTCACTAGTTACATTTAGTGAGTTTGTATTCGTTGACAAGCGAGAATACGCCGCGCGGGAATATTTGGCCTTAAGTGTCGATGTGTCGCCCTACAGCATGGCAACAAATAGTTTGGTGGCGTGAGTGGCGTTTCCAACTGTCACTTTTATTCGCTTATAGTATTTTCATTTATATTAAATAAAATTATTTACTGCATAAACTACCTTGTTTATAATCTCAGCAATTTTTATTTCCTTTTCAACACATAGGTTAGGTTCAATTATAGGTTAGGTTAGAATATATATTTGCTAAAACCTGCTAGTGAAGTTATATTTCCACCAGTAGAAATATATATTCACTGGTGGAAACGTATTCGGATATGATTTCACTGCAACGTCAGTGAAAATATATTCTCACTGGTAATACACATCCACTGTAACATATATAATTCCAGAATATTTTTTGTCAATCGCTTATCTCTAGATTTTGAATTATGGCCCGCCCATTATCATTTACGAGTTTTAACATATCTAACGTGAGTCAGAGCACAGATCAAGGCGAAAAGAAGAAGAATACAATATTTGTATATTTCCTCGTTCGTCAAATAGTAGGTATTATACTCGTAAGTTTCTCTGCCGTGCTGAATTTCAGCGTCCATCAACAGTAATCATCAAATGTACACCCTCTGTGCGAACTCGAAGCACGCAAGAGTAGAGATTTCAGTTGTTCCCAATCGGTTGGTTCAGTATTCTCTCCATATAAAGCAATAGACTTCACTCGATTTAATTTTTCTATTACGAAGCTATTTTGAACCACGCGTTTTATTAAAAAGTAACCTTGACGCTTAATGAAATGACGGTATGATCACTTTTCACCAATAAACGTTAATTTGAGTAAAACCCGCGCAGCGCTCCGAAAATTTTCACATCTTTCATCTTCGGGTGAGAGTTGACGGGAGTTTGTGTGTCACCGGCTCACGGCGCCGGTCGCACCTCCGTTCGCGGACTGCAACAGTCATTACTTATTTCATTTTCTTCAACTTGGTCGGTTTGTGGTTCAAAATCTGAAGTATTTTGAATCCAGATATTTTCAAACTTCAACGGAGTCGGTTAGAATTAAATATTATTGTTTATTTTTCTATTTGAAAATAGTTTTTTTTTATTGTACATTCGGTGGATTCATAACATAAATATGTAATTTGATGTAGATAACCATATTTGTGCAATAACTATGTTGCTTATTTTTACGTATTTTTTAAAATAATATTTTAATGAATAATTTTATTTTGTTTTCAAGTGGAGTCCAAGTGAGTGAACTTGAAATATTTGAATGTAGACGTTTTCAACTTGAAAAATGCAATTACAACGTATTTTGTTCTCGAATGAACAGTGTTTTTGTCCGTGTAGATTTTTCCTTATTCTCATCTGTTTCTTGGTACGAAACTACGTTTTTTTAACCTTATCTGTTCAATATTTCAATGAACACAAGTACCGAGGATAACGTGGAAAAACTGGTGGTTTACAGTTAGAATAAAATAGAAAGATTGGCAGGAAGACACACCAGGCGAAGGCTTCCACAAATAGTTTCCAAGAACGCGACGGTTACAGTCTACTTTGATATGAGCAAAATGAAGAAGAATTTTCTCGGTATCTTAATTGTATTCCTTCAATTCTGCCTTCCGTTATATTATATAAATATATTTAGTTGATCAGCATGTGTTTGCCATACGCATGTTTTATTTAATGTGAAAGCATCAATGGAACACTGCACAGTTTGTCAGCACGGGACAAAGAGCAAAAGAAAATCGACAGCCAGAACTGAAGTTTTTCACGTTTTATTCCCACGCTCACTGTCGAATCCGTGAAGTGCGAACTGTTCAGTCAGAAAATGCGGTGGATGCAGTGAATGATGTTTGAAGTGATGAAAATACGTAGTTTCGTGCCGTGTTGTTGCAGCTGCGGCGCCAGCGTGTACAAACATTCGTACAACTCAAATACTACGGCGCATCTCCATCTTTATGAGCTCTCGCTGATATAACTAACCCTCCATCGCCGGTTTCTTCTCCTCGGAGCAAACTTCAATCTGGGTGGAACTTTGATATTTTAGCTTCGGCATGTTTGTTCAGAGTCCTTTGATCCTCGCAGCGCGTGGCTCCGGCGGCATCACCGCCGCAGGTGCGAGATCACCTCTACCTGCTCGTGTCACCTGCTCCCGGCCCGGCTGATGCTGCCTATGATGATATCACCGATCAGCCTACATGTACACACACTTTTTCAGGAAGCGATTATTATTGACACTATTTATATTGGATATGCCTCGAGACTCCCTGGATATGTGAAACTAATTTGAATTTTTTTACCAATCGAGCAATCAATTATTTAGTCATTTTAATATCTTAATTAATAGCTATGCGGTTAATAATTTATTTATTTATTATTTAAGAAACCAATCAGTTACAGAACGGATTACTAACAATTAATTAAAAACTAGGATGATGATCATGAGTGGACGGGAAAAATGGGATCTAAGTGAAATAATATACGGTTAAACTAAAAATACTTCACTTCATTTATTCGGGGTTTGTTGTGTTGTACACGCATGTTGTGTTATAAAAATAGTACTTACATTATTTGATAATCACGGACGTCACGTTTTTTTGTGTTTCGGAAAGTCCCGTTCACAGACAATAACATATATATATTTTTTTAATATTTAAGACGATAACTTTGTTGTTAGATATTTTAATAATTGATATAAATGATTTTATTATTTTAAACCATCCAAATGTCTGTTCCTCGATAAAATTTTATGTTTAGATTTAGTTTTATATTGTCCTGACAAAAAATAGGCATTGTTCCGAAACCAGTTTTCAATAAAAAAACATAATTGTTTTAATAATAATTATTAATATTATTAAAACAATTATGGTTATTGTATATAATTACTTTACGGACGATCTGAAACCAGTGGATATTAAACAATTAAACTCAAATGTATGTACATGTATCTAGCATTTTTTATTGTGATTTCAACACTTAATGTAATTTCCCGATACCCACTCGACTTTCTCCATATTGCTTTACTTTATTTCCGAACATTCGTGTAGGTGTATATTTCCTGTACTTGTGGATGAATTTCGATAAGTATAATATCCATAAACCTCCCGTGTTTATCGGTAGTTTCGAGGAACGGTAGCAAACATTTCCCGGACTGACAAAATCCTGTTTGTATTATAAAGTGTATCATCAATTCACGCCCATACTTCCACAGCACAGGGTGACCTAGTACGAGAGTTCATTCCTGCGCATGTGGACTTGCTCAACATATTAATAAATAAGAAAATTTGTCTTTTTTGAAACGCAGCAACACACTGGGTCGTTTATGTACTGCCTTTGAAACGTAAAGTCCTCGTGTTACAACTGCTCTACAAGTATGTATACACGGTGAGATACACTCTCACCTCACTCCACTGTCGATTATGGTCGAACTAAATTCTCAGGCGAAAATATTCAAATACCAATTAAATGTATTAATTAGAAAAATATACATATAAAATCAATTTTATCGAAAAATATTGTTGTCGCTACCGGGATTTGAACCTGGATCTCTTGAAATCCGGGGAACGTGCATTAACCGATTATGCTACAGCAAAAATTACATTGAGGACAAATTTTCGAACCCACATGTTACACTTTTCAAACTGATACATCTGTCGTTCCATTATTTGAAAACCATCTATTTTATTTTTACGGAATTTTAAATATCTAATCCGACACATTTATACAACTTCAAGTTTTATGCAAAACTTCCCTATCCCTTCCATTAATTACACTGTAATTTATTGGAATATTTTAATAATATTATAATATATTAATATATTGCAATTATTGCAACAAGATCTGACTATCAAAGACGTAATTCCACAAAGTATATATTGTCTGTTTTAGGTTATAAGCAATGTTGGTCTTAAATGGAATCATTTAGTAGTCATATGTCGTATCTGTAAATCATTTTCACATCTTTTATAATCGTAATAATCATAATAATAATTTTACTTCTTAAATTATTAAAAAAAAATAATAACATTTTGACACATCATTTTAGTTAGTTTTTTCATCTTGTTGAGGGAAATTGTATTTTTCCGAAACCGGTTGAATATAAATAACTCGCAGTGGTTTATAAAACAAAGTTAATAAACTTTTAATTAGAAATTAGATTAAATTAGAGTTAAAAAAAATACCACTTCCCCTGCCACCGCCTTTACATTTTGTATTCAATATGTATATATATTATTTGAATTTTAAAATAAATTATATCGTTCAAAAATCTTGAAAGTTAACAATTTAATTAGTAAGAAAGTAACTTTGAAACGATTGTAATTTTGCACAACTAGATATGTCCATCGTCACGTGTGCGACTGACAGCCGAGGCTGGCTCGACTGCTGTCCTCGCAATAGACGCGAACTATGGCGGCGCACGATGAGCTCACTAGCGGCATGTCTCATTATTTTTTCATTTCAACTTTGAATTCCGATTCTATTTGAATTCCGATTGAAATTTTTTTTCTCGTATCTCCTTGTACTGCCATTTCTGCCCGTGACGTGTCACGGTGTCCCTCTGCCGCCGACCGTCCGGTTCCCGCGGAGCGGGGCCGGCCGTGGCGCGTCATCGCTCCGCGGGGAGTCCCGCGCGGGCATGCCAGCTGTCACGGGCCGGAATATTTGCGATTATTGCGGGGGTAACCGACCCGGTTACAGCTTCACGATTTATAATATACTTTGTCGCATCTTGTTTTTACTCCCGACTGTAAGACGGGCAGGGTAGACCGTCGCCCCTTTTTATTAATTTAATCGCTAGTCTCGTGGCTTTTTAGCTCAAATTTATTTATAATGTAACATTTATTACTGTGACATAATTATAGATAGGTATTGTTTAAAGGCAGTTGTCATAGTAATTTATATTTACTTTCATAGACAATTCATTTTAAATACTAATTTAATGTATTAATTATAAATATATACATATAAAATCAATTTTGTCGAAAAATATTGTTTTTGCGCTACCGGGATATTTTTACCGATATATTTTAATAATTAATACATTAAATTTACATATTGTTTTTGCGCTACCGGGATATTTTTCGATAAAATTGATTTTATATGTATATATTTATAATGAATACATTAAATTAGTATTTTAAACATTACAGACCGTCTGTTCTGAATAATTGCAACTTCACAATCGGAATGTGTTCTCCTTAACAATTCATTTTATTTTAATCGTGTTGCACCATCGCAAAGTACCTGCAAATGTCAATAATTATTGATATTGTGTGACGCTAATACCAATTTCAAAAGAGCTGAATTGAATTACTCAATAGAAATTCAGTTGAACTAAGAAACGATTTGGACATGTGATGAGAGGATAGTAAAGATAAAATATGAGGCGAGTATTGAAGCCATAATTGCCATCGATCAGATAAACCAGATTTTGGAGGATTGTTAGAGAACGACGAGCGCGCATGAGAAGATGTGTGAAAGTGAACGAGTTTTAGATTTGGGTGGAAAATAACTTATCCGTTATTTTATTATTAGGAGAACACATTCTTATTGTAAAGTTAATCGGATAAGGCACGTTCCCCGGATTAGAAGAGATCCATTTTCGAATCCCGGTAACAATATCAATATATTTCGATAAAATTGATTTTATATGGCTTTTTATATTGGCTGTAATTGTCCTAGTATAGCAAGTTGTAAATCAATAAAGTATTTGGGAATAGTTATTGATAGGCACGTGAGATGGGATGTTCATTAAGATGGATTATCTAAAAGATTGCGACGTTTGATCTATATATTTAGAATACTTAGAAATATTCTGAATAAAAAGAAGATGAAAACTGTGTACTATGCATTGTGCCAATCCATCTTGAGCTATGATATTGATAGTTGGGGGAGTGCATCTGCTGTACATATATATCAAGTAAACATTGCTCAGAAGGCTATACTAATACACCGCCGTGACTTTTCGTATCCTTCAGAGCCACTTTTTATGGAATTTCAGGTCTTGGATATAAGACAATTATATGTGCCGAATATATTAACTAGCTTTCATAGGAAAATAAGCGCTCCATCTGTGAGGACTGAAATATATTATCCCACAAGAGCAAACAAGCTTGAAATAGTTCCAAGAATGAAAACTAGTTTTGGTCAAAGATTATTTACCTTTTAAGCTCCCAGAATATATAATCAAATTGAAAATAAAATTAGAAATTTACCTGATATTAGGACTTTTTTAAAAGAGATATTTCAAATTGGTTGTTGCAATTAGGAAGAGCAGATACAGAGAGTCAACTTTTTTATATAATGAAATAATTTGTATAACTACTTTTGTGCGTTTTGATCTTGTACATTTCCATCCACCTTATATCTGCTTACATAATTGGTATTACTATTTTTATTTTATTATTGTTATTTATATATATATATTTTTTCTCTCTTTTTTATTCACCTTTTTTCATATTATATATATATATATATGTTAGTTTATCAATTTGCCCTAAAACAGGCTTGCCTAGTTGGTCAATGTATTTAAATGTGTACAAATATGTAAATATGATATGATACTATGATAATGTTTGAATAACTAAGATCTTGATCATGTTTTTATATAAATGTCGATAGCCACCCCCATCATTCTATATCATCCTTATTTGGGGGTGAATAACTCTATTGTTGTTGAATGTATATACACATATATATTATACTCGTACATTTTATTTGTATTCATATCAACAGTTCTAAATAAATAAAATAAATATATATATATATATATATATATATATCTTTCTAATTAACATATTGAATTTGTATTAAAAACAGATCTATATTCTGAATAATCACGACTTCACAATAAGAATGTGTTCTCCTTAATAATATAGAAAGTATCTGATCTGGGCTGGACGCCAACTTACACCTCCATTGACTCGAACTGTCTTGATGAAGGAAGATCTCGCTGCACTTGTCGAATGTTGTCGAAAGCGGTTTTGCGTGGTCCAGATTTAACGCACGGTAATACTCTTGTCGGGAACACGCGTTGACACAAGACGAGGTCTTCGGATGCCCTCGGGAGGCACGTAGCAGCTTTATGTCGGGGCTTGATAGTTGGGGTTGCCGTTTCGGAAGCAATGGCGGTCGGCTAGGAGATGCCCAGAGGCCAGCCCCGACCGGCTGCTCCCCGGGAGCAAATGTAAAATAATATGCATAATACGTGACATACGGCCGTTATAAACCGATATACAGTGTTGTTGCAGGGGAGGGTCTCTTATAGTAAAATCAAAATCTTGCAAAATGTCATTTCTGTTTTTGCATTCAAAGTAAAGTTACACGGTTCCATCAACTCAATTTTTTTTCTTCATATCGCAATTCTCTCGTGGTATCCAGATCCTTAACTGGTTGGCTTCCCAACCCTGACGCGCTGTTTGTTTATCCGGTGCGTCGCGTCGGGGACGGTACCCACACCCACCTGCCTGAAAAATCAAATGAACCGGCGGTTTATTATCGTATTGGCGCTGTGCGTGCGTGTGAGTGCGTCAGCAGCCCTCTGCGGCGGCGGCGGCGGCGGCTCGCATTGTGCCCTCCCCCCCCCACCCACCCACCCTTCCCTCCTTGACGCGGCGGTATCAAATGGCTTTTAAATGATGTTTCTTCGGTACCTGCCGAGGAATACAAATATTATCTCGTTATCACGAACCTGTATGAAAATTATGAATTTTATCTCAAAATAAAATCAATTATACTATCAAATACATAATGTCTTACTTCTTGATGTCTATCCATCGTATATAGCTTTTATTTTGTTGGTGCGCGCGACCGAGTACTGAAGCCCCGCAGCGGGTTTAATAACAGGTGTTTTACAATAAAGAGTTTTCAGTTCCGCCCCGATATCAATTTTTATAATTTAGAGAAAGAATTATTAAAGATTTGTCCTTTACATTGTTTCGTTGACACATTAACTTTTGGAATATTAAACTAGAATTATCTTGTAGTTTTATATTTTAACACCAACAGATTGGATATATTATTTTAGATTGTTAACTTTTTTTTATTAACCACTTAATGAATTAAATACATTTACCGGTTTCGAAAAATATAATTTTCTTCTTCAGGATGTCATTAACTAATCAAAAATATATGTTATATTGTTTCTATAACAGAATCTATTTTTAAAGAACAATAATTATTTAAAAAATAAATTTAGTACCTTACTTAAATTGTTATATGATATAAAATTATTAGAATTATTTTTAGGAAAAATCGTAGATGTATTTAATTCATTAAGTGGTTAATAAAACAAAGTTAACAATCAAAATTAACGGATTTTAACCACAATACTGATTTTGCTAATCTTGAAAATAGATTGTATATAGAATTGGCGTTCTGAAATCGAAGGGCGTTAAAAACTAAAACAATATTGGTTAAATAATACAAAATATTGTATATTCTATTTTAATAGTTAACTAGTCTAAAAAGCAAATGAAGCATTTTTTATGTTTGAAGCAGTAATTATTTTATTAAATATTTAAAATAATAAAATAACTAGATATTTATCCAATTGGGTTTATTATTTAAGGACGATCGGTATCCATTCTTGACCTTTATTCCTTCGATTGGGTAGAAAAAACGAGTGATGACAGAGAATTGGATACTCCGAAATCGGCCGGCGTTAAATAATAAAACCAAGGTACATTATTCATTACTCTTATCTAACTTACGCAAATTTAAAATTTTCGCATTTTTGTATTATTTGATTTAAATATTTTATTGAACATTTTTTAATTATTCATTTTCCCTTCTTAGTTATTCGACATGTTATATCGTCACCGTCAGCAGCAACACCACGCATCTAAGAATTGTGTACTTCATAGGAGAGAGAGACATAACTAGTTTTAAATGATTTTTGAAAAAAATATTGAAATATTACTTACCTTTATTGAGTTGTAAAGAGGAGCAGATTTGTAAACTGAAAACTGAACTAAACATAGGTACGATTCCCTTGACTTGTGCGCAGTTGACAGGGAGGTTACAGATGATATGTGGTGATTACATTCCTTTATTTGCACGCCAATGATATAAATATTTTAATTTGACAAAAATTGAGATGTGCGGTGCTGCTGCTGTTGCCGCTGCTGACGGTGACGATATGTTTATTGGTACCCTCGGCTATATCTTACTGCCTGAAGGTGGTATCCACGAATGATTGCTCGTCAAACTAAGAATAATCAGTTACCAATCGTTGGTATCGAATACCAAATACACAATCACATTATCCGACGTGTCGAGGTATCATCCAGAGGTAAACGAATGTGCCTATTTTTTGCCCGACTATGATATCCTGAAAACAATTGAGAATCCTCTGCCAAACCTTATTTGTTTGTCCTCAAATTGTTGGCGAGAAATATTCCTATATCCATCGATTGAACAAAATAAAAGTCACGGAGCATGCTCCACCATAAATCACCTGGTCCGGCCGGAGTACAGGCGAAGCGAAGCGCGCCGCCGATATGCATAAACTTCGACCCTTTGATTGCATTTTTGATAAAGGGAACATAGCAAATCAATCGTATTTTTTTTACAAACGATGCGGTGACAACGGGTACAACGGCCAGTGGTAAACTGGTTTAGTAATAAACATTTTGTGATATAATTATTTGGATACATCACTTTTATTATTGTGTTATGACATTTCAATTTTTTTTATTTTTAGTGAAACAAACAGTGTAACAATAATAACATAATATGTAAAAATAACACCAGTGAAGTTTCTTCGGAATTAAATAACTAGTACATAATAAACTAAAAAATAGTATACCCAAACAAACTGATAAACAAAAAGACTTTTACATTAAAATAAACATAATAAGCTAAAATATAGTATGTATATATTTTTAAAAAACTGAAAAAAGAAACAAAGACTGTTTTTAAACTGAATATACAAAGTGGAAACGGTAAGGAGGGGAGGGAAATGGGATATAATTTATACAATTTATGTTAATAGTTATAAAGGGAAGCAATTTATCGTTAAAAATGTTTAAGTTATTAGAAGAATTTACGCATTATAATTATATTTTGACGTAGAACGGATCACAAAACAATTTTTTATGTAATTAGTTCTAGACTAAGTTATTTAAAATTTTATAGAGGTAGGATAAATCTTGTGTGTTTCTTCTATTTTTATTATTTTTATTTTTCTGGTTTCATCGACGATTCTCCTCCATCTCACTCGAGAGTTAATCGTATCTGTCAGAGGCAGGCCGCGGCACTTTTCACTCGGTCCGTCCATCGGGTGGCAGGTCGCCCTCTTCCTCTTCGACCCTCGACCCTACCTGTCATAGCAAGCCTCTCCATGTTGTTGCTCTTTCTTCTGGCTATATTGTCACATCAAATAATATTCTTCTTGTGAATTCCTTCAATAGCTTGTTATTCCCGGGTTTCCTATTGTTAATATGAAAGTCAATGCAGGTAGAAAATTCACCACAAATCTAGTATTACGGATGCTGCTCATCGTGGGTTGTATTGTTCATCTTTTGTGTTCCGATCTTGGGTTTGGATGCGCCGACTCGTTCTCCATGAATTATTTCGACCAGCCGAAACAATTAAATACCGGAGCCGATTAATAAATAGGTCTTTATCTGGCAGAGTACTAAGTACACTAGTAGAGTACACTAAGCGGCGACCTTCACACTACATAAACCAATCATACCAACAGCAAAAAAGCCAGGTGTGCCAGTCGAAGGAATAAGGAGTGCGTAAACAATTGTTTTTGAACTAACTAACACTAAATACAACATAATTGCACTCACTAGCTGTGAGTCAATAATTAAGTCGTAAGCCTTATTCCAAATATAAAATAATAGTACATTTTTATTCCAGCATGATTAAGAGGTGGCCATACGCCATTATCAATATATTTTAGCTTTAAAAAACCAAAAAATAAATAAATAAGGAAAACAAAATATAAAAGTATTACATACTTAAAAAATAAATTATTTATGGTGGTCGCAACCATAAGAGGGGGTGCTCGGCGACAGCATTCCTCGATGTCAGTAGTATTATGGGTCATCAGGGCAGCAAAACTGTATATGTAAAGAAACGAATTTATCAGAAAAATATTTGCGATTATTTTAGATATTGCTAAATTGTGAGTACTACGGGTATAATAATAATAAATGTTTTTATTTAATTATAAACAGAACCAATATTGTAAGCAACGGATTGGCTCACCACAGCACCTAGTAGTAAAAGGGCCGCCAGCCCCCAGTGCGCAGCGAGTGCCCTCGTGAATGAGCGCAGTTCGTGGCTAGTATTATTTGTTTTGATGATGGCCGCGGCGGTGACGTCACACCCGCTCTCCCTTTGTCTACGCGCCCGACCCGGTGATGGATGAATCTGTTCACTCCATTACCGGGTAATTAGCAATACGCAAATGGAACATTTTGTATCGTTTTTGGTGTCTGTTTGTGCATCCACCTCGATTGAATCGTAGCCGCCCTCATTATTGAGGGCTTCCACATTCAAACCACCTATTACGTTGTCTATGTAATATTTTTCAGAAAATCGTGCTTTAAATCAATCAATCAATGAAACTACTATCCAGACCGACCGACACAATCCTGAACAACGGTATTGACAGAGTCCAATTTATTCCGTTATTTGGTCACACCTCTGTCTTGGCGATCTTCCTCTGCTTCAGCTGCCCACCACTTCTCCCGGGACCACAAGTTTCATTGTCACGGCGGCGTGCAGTATTCCCGTGCAGTGCGAACAATATGCGTGTCTATAAACATCAGAACTTATTTCAATTATAACTTTCACATTTTAATATTTTTCTATGAATTTGCACTGCAAAGAATTTCAAAATATGATTTTGTTTTGCACCGCTCCATTAGTTATGGAATATATATCGTTTATCACAAGTCACTATGTATTTGTTGGTAAATGTCTATATTTTTGGTTCCATGCCACTGTTGAAATCATTCAAAAACTTGGATAGTTACGACGTGAAATAACCGCTCGTACTCGAAGTTGTAAAGAAAGTGAACGAATGTTCTCAGTGTAGCAACACTAGTCGTCGATCAATCTATTCGGCCAGCATTTTCCTGGAAACTCGTGGTGTGTGGTGCCAACGGTCGATGCGAGCAAGAATTGAGTGATGACTGGCCGCTGAATAGTTTATCTCGTTCGAGGAGAGATCTGAAGGATTGTAAATACATATTTCTAGGCGGGCGAACCGCTCACACCGCGATGTTTATCCGTCACGTCAGTAGCATTTAGTTCTTCACGGCCACCGCGTGCGAGGGAATTTGACTCCTAACGCGAGGGGTGGTGGTGTTAACTCGGTTTACTGCGCATGCTGCCGCACCGATCACAGAAAATATTTCACACCGCATTCTGTAGCTATTTGAGGAATTACAATTTTAACGTCAGTTTGTTGTCTCTGGTTTTGAAGGTCTCTGAAATCAATTGATGAAAACTCTTTTACGCTAATTTTAGCTCTCGTAGTGAAATAATCATTAACATTGTATGATACGTACATTTCATCTCGAGGGCGCTTTATATTTCGCGAACACATAAATGAAAAAAAAAATCTGACGTTATATTACAAAACCGGGTGTTTTCGGTGTTGTGCACCGTTTCCTATGGCCCATTCTGACCCTTAATCTTCTGACAGCTGCTGATCGCTTCTACAACTATTACTGCAGATAAATTAAAGTCTGACCTGAGAGATGACGAGATAGAAAAGTGCCATATTATATTTTGCCTCATTTAAATCCGACTTTTTCAGTAAAACTGAGGCAATTTCAATTAAGGGATTCGAACATTTGGATGTGTTATATGTTACCCATAGTGGCCGTGCTGCTGAATTTAGAATAGATGGACAAGCCATTTCCATCGATCCCATCGAGGATTCTTCATCCTAATCCAGAATTAATCTAAAAATTGTTCTGCATTGCCGATTTTCGTAAACTTCTGCATCAGGTGGCAGTCTACCTGTAATTACGTACAAGTTACACTTATCTTACAAGTATCACAATAATTCATTACATTTGTCCACAATATTTTATGGGTGGGATACCTGACTAAATTATCGAGTCGAAAATGTACAAGGAATATACGCAAATTCTGCACTGTTACGGAAAATATTGTTTGAAATTTTTACAAAATCGTATAAAGCTTTGAAGTCTACGTACTCTAATAAATATTTGCGAAATTGTTCCATTATTAATGTATATCTTTGCTTCAGGTCCTAAAATTTATAATTATAACCTTTAATTTTTTGTATTCAATATATAATTTGGAATCCATAAAATTTTTAAATTATTCGAAATTATCGCATTATTACGATTTATTTGAAATGCTTATATCTCTGACATGTTTGAGATAAGGCACATATCCCTTAAACATTTTTGACTCGTAATTTATTCAAGTATCCACCCATTGTATTGTGGACTAGGTCTGTTACACTCTATATAAAAATGTTCTCCAGGCATCCCTGTCTCGGGACAAATATTTCTAGTCCGAAACCTGGCATCTCGTATCTGCATATTTCTTCACTGTTTCCGCTGATCTCATTCTTGGGCAGGATGATGATATACCACGATTCCATGCAGTTTCGATTTAACAGTTGGGTTACTATAATTGAGAGACAACATTCTTAAGAGATGGCTGAATGTGAAAATATTAATAAATATCTTTATGACAAATTCTAATAAAATTGGGACATATTCTATAAAACTCATGTGTAAGTGCGAGAATGCGAATTAATGTAAGTGAAAAATGTTCAACAAGGACAGAGTAAAGAATTTTTAGCTGATCTTAGCATAGTGAGTAGGATTAATAAAGGATCATTTGGGTGAGCGGTTTGGTCATATGGAACGGACGAATGAGAGGACAAAGGTATGAAAGATATGACGGAAGTGTTGATTGCACCAGAGATAGAGAACGTCCGCGGAAGAATTGGCATGACCAGATACTAGAGGATGGTGTGGTTAGAAGTCTCAATAATCTACGAGATTGTATGAGAAGATGAATTGTGTGTCAGGACAGAAGAATGTGGCGTGATGATAAGTTAGTTAATTCAATAAGGACAATAACTGTTAGTAGAAATATGTCTTTCGCGGTGTTAATAGATCGATTGCAAAAGATCTATTGGTCCATTGTATTATATAATATGAATTTTACAGTTACGAATTACAGTTTACGAATCAGTATAAAATTGTATGAAACTAAGATGTATTGACATTATGGTTCTCGGGCAACTATGGTCTCTTGGGGGTTTTCGTTGTAAAATTAAATTAACACATTTCAAAAGGGCAATATCGTAATGATTTGACTCTTGTAAAGTTTCCTTTCATTTTGTGAACACCGCTAAGTTCAAATGATTCCGAAACCGTTTTGCATTAAATGTCTTTGAAGTGAATTGTCACCGAACCGTGCAGTAAAACACAAAAGTCCGCCGTGTCTTAGCTCGCGTGAAACTGACCACTCGCGTTTAGCATTATTTGTCCAAATAGTTTTGCTGTCTTCTTTGATCGCGCAACTCGGATCACGTGACTCGGCGCGATCGTTTTGTTATTCCGTCTCTCCACCAGCTCGCGGGAAATGTTAACAGATGGAGTGGAGTTATCGTGTCGCATGATTTATGCGCCGATGTCTTCGTTCTCGATTTGTGAGGGGTGCGAGAATAAAAAGTCCCGTGTCATATTTTATACCGCGGTCGGTCTTGTCGGCTCGTGTTTCAGATGTTTTTTCACTTTTATTTGGTGTGTAGTGTGCGTCTATTTCTGTATCCGGAGGCATTACACACTACGTTCATTTTTTTAAAAATAAATACATTCTTGTAGTACACTCGTACACATATGGCTTAATGCACTTTGGCAAAAGTAACATGATACAATTTAACGTTTTCTTCTCTTAGACACATAGTGTAAATCGATACAGGAAACTATTTCTGCTAAACATGTTTTTTTCCCCTATTATTTACATAGAAGATTTACATTCCATTCTTATTATTAATTTCATATTTGGAAATTCGGAATAAGGGGGAAAACCTTTGTAATGGTTTAAGGAATACCTAAGTAATAGACACCAAACCACTAAAGTAGGTGACCCCCTCATATCATTAGGAGTACCGTAACCGTACCGTCAGTTCTTGGATCTATCCTTTTCATTATCTATATAAACGACATTGTAAAAATGTTAAAACATTCCAAAATAAGATTATTTACCACTCATATATATCGCAGGAGACAATTATGCAACTATACTGAATGAATTAAACTATGACTTAAACAATACAGTAATATGGCTGAAGAAAAATAAACTAAATGTAAACAAAACCAAATTAATGAACATTAGAAATAAAAAAAATACCAATCACACCAGCAATTACCATAGATGATGAAAGTCTGAAGGAAGTGACTGAATAATAGATTGAAAATTTAATTTATTGCAAAATACACGACACGTGTATAAAAAGATTGTTAAAAATACTCAGTTTTGGGAAAGATCAGAAGATTCATTAGTACCGAGTCTTGTAAAATAGTATACAAATCTGTTATTATTCCTCACATCAACTACTGCAGCAGCATTTTGGTTTTGGCTAATGAAGAAGAAATGCAATAATTGTCAGTGTTGCGAAATAAAGCTTTGAGAATAATAAATATGGTATATACTCGGATCAGTGCAATGCTAAAAGATCAGAATTATGATTGGGTGATATTTGGGTTCACGAATTATCATCATCGTCTTCAGCCATTACCGATCCACAGTTGGATGAATACCTCCCCTTGACTGCGATTCTCCTCGGTCCTGCGTTAATTTTTTCCATATCACTCCAATTACTCCGATACTTCCGTCTGACAATCGAGACTTTGGGCGTCCGCTAGGTCATTTCTCGTCTCGTGGATATATTCAAGAATTTTATTTGTCCATCTGTTATCTCTACGTCTTGGCCAATTGCCATTTGCAAAGAAGTGATAATGACATTTTTTACCTTGGTCCGCGCTCTATCTAACCCACGTATTTCTTGTTCTGTCTTTTCTAGTGATTCCCAGCTTTCTTATTTCCATAATACGCTGTGTCGTCACAGCTATAATATAATAACTTATGTTATTGATAATACAATCGTCTGCCCGCATAGCACTGCCCCTCGATGGAGAGCAACCTTTTCATAACTGCCAGAAATGCAATCCAAGCTATTCTTCTCGCAATGGGAAATATTAATTTTGTATTATTTTATTATATTATTCGATTATATATATATATATAATATCGACGCATATCGCGTAACCGGCTGTGGCTGAGTGGACTAAGGCATCTGACTATTCCGTTAGGAATGCATGTTCCTATCCCTGGCAGAGCTCTTTGTAGAAGTTGCTTAGCTCGGTTTTTCGTTAGGTTAGGTTAGGTCGGTTTACCTTGACAATGGCACGTGTTACCGTGCATTTTGCACATATTTGCTTAGTTTTATTTTGTCATCTGGCATTTCATTAAAAATCTTCATCGCACTGCATCATAACCGATTTCTGAGATTTAGCCTTCTTTCTCAGTCTATCTCTTATTGTGTGATATTGGGGCTCATGTTGATTTGCATTCATTTTTCTTATACATTCTGCTGATATATATATTTTTTGAGGATTTTAAAAATAAATACCATAACATATTTTTATATATATAAAATGTTCTGTGTATATATGTGATGTAATGTGATAAAGGAAGATAATGCATCTGTTGTACTGCTAAAACTATTATCGCACGATTAATTAAGGAGTTTCATAGCGCAATTCCCAGGTTACAATATTTCCGTGCTTTTTGCGTCATTTTGTACATGGCATTGTTCAAATAAGTTGACAATGAATGGTCCTACGCAGAAAACACGATTGAACCGATATGTAATCGATATAATCGCATCGCTCGATTTGTAAACAAAATTCGGCAACACGGCAGCGGTCTATTGATGTTGGAAATAGTTTTAACGGATCGCGCGTACGACCGCCGCGCTCCACGAAATTAATTTTCCCGAGTGCTCTTATTTATATTCGGTGTACAATAATTAAATGATCGAGCTTTGATCGAAAACGCTCGTGAACCAAATTGTAAATGAGAGGCGATATTAATTCATACGTCCCGCCTACCGCCGCTCCGGGTCTAAGATCATTGCATACATTGAGTTCCCTTTGATCTTCATTGTCGTCGCGGCCGGAGCCAGAGCGCCGCATCTCGGGGCCCGCCGCGCGCAGGACCGCCGCCTCGACGGCCCGATGCGCTGGAGGCTATTTTCGCTTGGACATTTCGCCCGTGGCTGTTCTTTTGATTACCGGAATCTCGTACCTTGAAGCTAAAATAAAACTGGTTTCCGCTTTTAACTCGCACACTGCGAGTAGGTACGTCCGTACTACTCCGTACGTGTATTCCGTTCTTTACCTCACTTTGTAGCCGGGGGATATTTTCATGGCGCGTGTGGTTTTAAGTTAATTAATCAATTATTTTTTAACTTGAAAACTTCCTTGACAGCATTTAGGTCTTTTGGATTCGAGTATTACTAATATGTAACGAAAATACGTTACTGAAACTTACGTCATCCTCGACTAGACCTTGAACTGTTTTTTCTGCTGCCGCTACTGTACACATACACTAATAATTTGTCATAAATAAAAAAGAATTTGAACTCAGGTATTAATTTGTTAAACAATATTACATTTTCTAACTCATCTCCTCTCTTCTTAATATTCCCGTTACATCCACCCCTCCACCTTCCACCAGTGACTCCGCCCCCTCCCCCTCCATTTGTCAGTACCTAATTACTTGTTTATTTAACAAATGAATACTCGAGTTCATATTCCTTTTTATTTCTAAATTTTAACAATTATTATATTTTATTACCTTTACGCGTGCGTGCGTATGTCTACCACCTAACCTTGTCTCCTATATTTGTGTGTAGTTATTTTAATACTTCACCTGTCGATGAGAGCTACTCTTTCTCTCGAAACTCGAGTAGTGCTAATAAACTCAAGTAAAGTTATAACATTGTTTTATTTACATCCATCCATTATGATGAAAGTCTAGAAAGTTAACGCCGATTCTATCAATAGTATAACAAATAACATAAGTATTTCAGCCCCTTGATGTGGATTGATATCTATCCACCTATACCTTAATATTCGTACCGACATGACATTTGATTTTAGGTTTTGTGGCGGCAATTTCATTATCGACCTAAAAATATAAATGCTAGGGCAGTGCATGTGAGCAGGGTGAGATAAGTAGAGTTGAAAAAGTGGATTATATTTTCCGAACAATGCCGGGTATATACTCTTAATATATTGATTTATTAATGAACGTTCGTTATAAATAATATTTTGAGTATATCACAATCTTTGTAGGAACCGATTACTGGGATTTATCCGCTGAGGGATTGTTATCAAGGTATAGATGTCTCACAGAGACGAAGCTATTATTTTTACATGGGAAGTATGGAAGTCTTGGGCATTACAGGGCATAGTTTGTCAATTTTTACTGCCAGAAACCTCAGTAACAATGGTATTTAGCCACATTTGCAAATATATTTTTTTTTAAATATGATCAATTAATGCATTATTTCTGTTTTTTTGTAACATTTATTTTCACATAGTTTACTTATATGTGTTCATTTCTTATATTTATGGACAAGTATCATAAAACACACTAAGAGTCCCACATATGGTACACGTGCCAGAAAGAATACTGTATCAAGTATCAACCCAACGTATTTCGCTGAATATTTAAATGAAAGTTAAAAATTTTGATAATATTTATCAAGTTTTCATTATCACCAACCCCACCTGTCACTTCGTCACCTTAATTTAGCATATTTACAGAGAATTATTTATGTTATGTCTAAAAATAGGTTGGGTTTAGATCATATAAATATCAGGTATAAGAAGGGTCAGAGGTTTACGACATTGTGAATTTCCAGGAAATTATCATTGCCCATTTCTTTGTTGCCAGGTAAGGTGAATCGGGGTAAGTGCGACATATAAATCATCGACATAAACTTTGATTGTTCTCAAACTTTATAAGCTTATGCTATGACTTACTACTTACTAGGATAATTAACCATATATAATTTAAATCTTTAAAAAAGGAACTTAACCTTTTAGGATAGCCGATATTGAAAGCATTTTATGAAAATTGTACGAGTAGATGTTGTATTATTTCTGACAAATTGTTAAAATAATGAAAATGCCTTTACTGATCTGCTTAATGACAATATTTATTAGTTATTTTGGTCTTTAGTGAAGCGTAAAACGTTCTAAATTTTTAAAAATCTAGTAAAATTACTTAGACGGGGGAAGTGCGACATATCATATAGTGATTGTTTTTGAAATTGGTTAATTATTAAAAAAAAAAAATTGAACTGTCTACACATCACTAATTGAGAAAGTTTCTACACAAAAATATATGAGGTGTCATACCGACCACTGGGTGGATGCACTTTCCCCACGGCGTACAGTTTATGGGGCAAGTGTATCTGGTCTTATAAATCATAATCCGCGGAAATTATCACAAAACTAATATATACATCACAGTACATACAGTACTAACTCTAAGTAAAGCTACTCAACTTACTTTATAATATGGCATAAAAGATTATCGAGATATAGGAAAGATTGAAAAGGCATATACAACTCGCAAGTTGGCATCAAACTACTGTCATCATTTGAAATGGTAATTAGAAGCAAACTAATTTCAAACGTAATTAGGAGACTTAGATGCACTTACCCCGACTCACCTTACCTACCTAATATTAATAATTTGTATTCACTTTATGTTTAGTTTACTTAGATTTTTTCATGATTTTACTTGTAATTTTACAGTGATCTTCAAGTGTTCTTATAAAATTATGGTTATTATGGTTAAAACCAAAGATCTTACCACTGAAATGTGTTGCTTATTTTATAAAATTGGAAAATACAACAGAACAGACAGACTGCACCTGAATTGAAAATATCTCAGCGAACAATGGACTGAAATGTAATAAAGTATAAGAAGTTATTATTATACCTCAAGTGTCATAAATAATAAACGTAGTGATCGACCGAAAGTTACCAATTTTCCAGAAGAAGGGATCGTAGTGATGGGCAAACACGATAGGCATCTGTCCGCATGACAAATTGAGTCACAAATTCGGAGACATACGCCAGAGTAGACCAGAAAACTCTACACGGAAAGTTCTGAACGGCCGTAAAGACCTGAGAATTTTATTTTTATGTCGTTCAGCAGCCTCATTCCAGGTTTCGCGCAGCAGGCAAATTGTTATTGTGAGCAGTTTTATAGGTATATATATATATATATGACTACTTTAATACAAACATTTGATCAGACGGTTTTTCGACTTGTGTACATATTGATGGATAATTCACTATAATATTATGAAGCGTTTGTCGGATAAGTGCTGCAACATATATTCTTACTGGGTGTTTAAATGTTTTCATCGTTGTCTTGTTTTATATCGCCTGGTAATTCGTTTTATAGGTAATAACAATCTATTGTTTAATTGTGTTGGGTTCAGGTTTCCATTTAAATTATTATATCAAAATTTTGAGTGATTGTTCAAATATATGATGGTAGATTGACACGAGGGGAGGAAAGAGTAAACCGGGAACTTTAAACTGTACCATCTGGATCCAAACTAAAGACTCGAGCACATGAAGCCCGTGTGCATAGTACTGTTATTCCGGCCCTGGCACCGACGCGCTAGCGCCGACTGAAAGGCTCTCAGTGTGGGATTAGATAAGAGATTGGATTAGATAACAAAGTGAGTGAGAAGCGATAAGATGGACGGGGGAGCGTCCGTCCGTCCCACCTGGCGACACCTCCTCCCGCCGCCCTGTCGGCGCGGCCGCCTTTGATGTGACAGGGCGGGCCTTTGACGCGGTCAGCTGTGGGGTGGCGGCTCCCGCACACACAGAGATTAATGGAACGATAGGGCGAATTTCGGCTACTCTCTTTGATACTGAAAAATCACTCAAAACATTTTACTGCATGAAGCCGGTTTACGAACGATTCTTTTTTCATAGTGAAGTTTTTTTTGCTTTTAATTAATTTGATTCCTATATTTCATTAGTCAAATAGAGACTTCGCATAATACAAACATCAACAGATAGATAGATTGATAGTATTTTTAATTTTTCTCCATTTTGTTGAAACGCGGACTGTGGCGGAGTAAAAGATTGCAGGAGAATAGATGCTCTGCAAATGTGGTGTTGCTGACACATTTCACATGTATGGTGGGCGTTCCGGCTGATTTACAGTATCAAATCTTGACGGACTTAACGGATCAGCGTCTATCTTCTGTTATCGCGAGGCGCGAGGATGGTACGAAAAGATTGGTGGTTTAAGGTCATCATCCACAAGGATCGCAATCTCTATTAGGGTTTGGGAAGACCGGGTCCAATTCCTTTTCTATGTATTTTTCCATATAATTTCTCATTAATGAAACAACTGCATTTTCAGTAAATTATTTATTTTTATACATATATGTATATATACAAATTTTTTATTGTTAATAACATTATTAGAAATATACAAATCATAACAAAAAAAAAATAGTTTTGTGTATACTAACTTATAAAATTAGATTCAATAAAGTAGTACACAATTTTATTAAATGTTAAATAATAACTATTAATTTTTGTAGCAGGAGAAAAGACAAATTATTTAAACATGTTTACAATAATACTTACATACCTATTAGTATGTAAGTACCAATTTATAATTGGACGCCGGTGTTATCATATGAACGGCGACGCGAACGCCATGTGAAGCCCGAGTCCGCTACGTGTTTTTTTGTGATCCAATAATATATTCGATGAAATATTTTTGACATATATATGGATATATCTTGAGTATTAGGAAAAATATTATTGTTCAAAATCTCACTAGGATTCTACAATTTACAAATTTCGTAGGTTCGTATTAGAAAATTCTCGTTCGAAAAAGAGAAACTGACCCGCCGAGTTTAAGACCGGGGATATCTGGTCCGAGTCCGGGTACCCGAACCGACCCTATGAACTCCCGCCCTCTTTACTATGGTCCTCCACTTTTTCCGACTTTTTGCAGTTCTACATTCGTGCGTCTCGCCGTCCATGGTATGCCCAACATATGTCTCCAGCACCACATCTCAAAGACATTAATCCATCTTCTCCACATATAAAATTATAGAATGCACCAGTGACTGTACAAGCCTGACCTTCGTTGTCTTAGAAATACCGCGGTCTTTCCATATTTTGTCAAGTCTGGACATACAATTTTAAAGTGAGCTATATACTGCAAAAGAAACAAAACGCTTTAAAGCTATATAGTACTAGATAAAGGATCAGAAAATTCATTAATGTTGAGTCTTGTAAAGAAGTGTACAACTCTGTTATTATTCCTCACATCAACTATTGCAGCAACATTTTCTTTTTGGCTAATGAAAAAGAAATGCAATGATTATCAGTACTGCAGAATAAAGCTAAAGATCTTAATATGATGACCTTTAAGCTGAAAATATGGTATTTATTTTTAAGATCATTACTAAAGAAATAGCAGAATTTATAAGAAAAATTGATGCAAATTAACGTGAGCACGAACATGATTTTCATTGAAATGCCAGATGGTCTAAGAAAGGAGGAGAAACAATATAGATTCAAAATGAAATTGAGCAAATATATGCAAGATAAGCTAAAAATTAAAAAGGAACATTTTGATCTTATTTATATTAGAGCATATAAATAAGATTTCACTATTACTATTTTCAAACTAAGAATAACATGATGGCCTCCTGGAACGAGGCTCGAACTCCCGACCACTAGATCATTAGGCAAGTATCGTAACCACTAGACCACAAGTACGTTACTTATCTATGAACTATATACCATGTATCCATTATATTAAGAATAACTAAATAAAATAACATACAAAGACAGCACCGAATGGCTAAACTTCCAGATAGTATTTTCAGAAATGTGATTGTGCCTGAAAGAATTAGTTTTCCAGTACCCAGGAGTGATTTGTAGTGTTGTTTTATATGCGTGAACAAGACTTGGTATGGTATTACCGGCTGATGCGCCTGAACGCTAGTGACACGGAATTACTGGGTTGTGACTTATTGTTAATAACGTCAGCCCTGATGGCCACCGTAACGCGGCTACTACAAAAACCTACATCTGGGAGAATGACCCAGAAACAAATCTATGTACAAGTGCTTTGAATCAATCGGTTCCAAAGGCAGCCCTTAGTGATTTTAGCAGATTTTATTGTCATATTATATGTAGTCGATGTAGATGACGCACACACATAACTAAATGGTCTAAATCCCTCTCCATTTCATTGTAAATTGCATTTGAATATTGAGCGGGGTTGGGAAATGTTCATTACTCGGAAATATTTTTTATTAATTTGCCTACCCGTTTTATTAGGGTGGGTTTCGGATATAAACGATCCATTTGTTTTATAGCCATGTTTTTGTTTTTGAATGGACTTTGACAGTATGGGGCGACATTCATGGCGACGGGACAGTGGCGCCACAAAATCCAATGATCGCTGGAACACCGCAGACCCATTTTTTATTATTTTCCACTCCATCCATCCCTTTACGGGTCGAGGTAATAAAATTATTTTCGTTTAATACACGATTGACGTTGTGACGTTTATGAATTAATGAATATGTTTATCGGAAATATTTGCCGAACCTTTTAACCCTCGATGGGTGTGAATCAAAATAACATTAAAATAATATTTTACACCTCTTAACACTAATTATAAAAAATAATTTGCACTATCATTCAGCAAGTGCGACAATGTACGATCTAATTATATACTTTTTACTATGTGGAAATAGTGAAATTGATCTACAGAGCTCGGTAATTAGAATGCCCGGTGTGATGAACTTCTGATGAATTTTCTGTGCAAATCTACAGTGACGATTATCGAGAGAGATGAAAATAAGACTGAATGTGATATTTTTAAATAATTAGAAAAGTTCAGAAGTATATTTGATGAAGAAAATGTGCGAGGCAAGCGTTAAAGGCGTCCGCGAAACGTAATGAACGATGAGTCTACTCCTACGGGGAAACGGCGTGATAGTAAGCAAGTCAAGTTTGACAATTTTTATTGCTTTATTTTCGTTGCAGGTTAACAATGTTTGTTTTTTAATCTTAAAATGAATCTCCCTTTTCTCTGTGAGAGAACATAATATTTAATATAGACTGTATCCATCACCATCCCACCAACCATCCCAGTCCACACAAGCTTGCTTGGGCAGTCACTATTCTACGTCTAAACAGTTGGGCAGTTTCGTATTATGTCACTCGTATGTCTCGGGCTCTCTGATCATCTTAGGATTGCTTGCATTATTACTCCGGGAAAATGTAATTGTTCGTACGTCACCGTCACCGCATTCGTCCAGTGTCGGATCGTTCGGGTCAAACTAGTTGAACATGTATAGAGAAGGCGACTATTCTTGCTGCGGTTGATGGAGGTCTACATCTTCGGAGGTAGTGATGAAAGCCGGAGGTCGCTCAGTGGGCATTTCTCACATTTGAGGTTACCCAATGTCCAACCTGTCTTCTGAGATGTCGTCCGTCTGTAGCGGTTTATTGATTGCTTTTGCTCCGAATGTTTGAAATATTTATGATGCGTGCAGAATGGCGATATCACTTTACGTGTTTCTTTTATCTAGCAGTAAAGCGCTCGCCATCATCAGATCAGACGGCGTGCGGTTCGATACTTGTCCCCGGAAACTGTCAAACTAGTCCTAGCTCGAAAGGTGCTTAGTGAGAGACGCGTTGACGATTTAATGACATCGTGTGATACATTATGAATCTCCGATTAAAAAAGAAGACCAACCAGGAGATAAAATGCTTTTTAAAAAAAAAAAAAATTGAATATTTCACAGTTAATATTTTTTTTTTTACGCTAATTGTGCTTTTACACATTATAAATTAATAAAGATAAAAATAATTAATAAATACCGGTAGCAACTAAATATTTTTTTGATACATAGATTTTTTCTGTATATCTTTCTAGTTAATTAATTTAATTCCAAATAATAAATGTTATGATATATCATTAAAACATATTTAGTGAATGATATATGTATTGAGAATACTAATTTTATAATATATCAAGAAATGGTATTTTTAATATAAATATTATCGGTGTATGACTTATAATTTCTCTTATCATATACGAGGCGCGTTTTTTAATTAAGTACCGTTGCCGGATATTCTCCGGTTACGCATGCACAATGATTTCCTTCATTTGACTCACCTCATGCAACGTTAGAGACATTCACATAGTGTGGCCATCTTGTAGTGAGTGGTTGAAATGTACAAGATAATAGATCAGCCCGCCGATTCTGAGATACGATCTGTGATTCGTTTGTTGAATGCACGAAACATGAATCCAGCTGACATTCATCGCCAAGTGTATCCTGATTTGGTGAGTGATTTCTAGCTTTTCCTTGGTGGCAAATGTTTTGATGACGATGTCGAACTCAAAGACGGAGGACAGACATGGTCTTCATCCCAGGCGGCGTCGTTCAATGACAAAAATGGGTGGCCCGTTATGACAAGTGCCTTAAGACGACTATGTTAAGAAGTAGTTTAAGGTGTGTAGCATCCGAAAAAAGTAGTGTTGTAAAAATGATATTGTTTTTTTATTTTTAAAAAAAAAACGATACTTAAACACGTCTCGTAGTTAAAGACATAAAGTTAGATAAAAAAATACTATTTGTATTTAAATTATATAAATATGAATTAAATATATTAATTAGAAAGATATACATATAAAATCAATTTTATCGAAAAATATTGTTGTTGCGCCACCGGGATTCGAACCGAATAATTACAACTTCACAATAAGAATGTGTTCTCCTAATAAATGATATAAATTGCATTTCGTTCAAATCAACAAAAAACAGTAAAACGTAAAGATTATATTGACGTCATTTTTATTAAAATACTAGAAGATTGTCGCAACTTTACGGAAATAGTAATGCACTTCGATCGCGGGCGAGACTCTCAGAAACCGTCCTTTGTTAAAAAGTCTATACTGAGTGTACCACACACACCTAGTGCATAATATTTTAGAATTAGAAACAAATTTCAATGAAAAATGTTCACGCTGCATAATAATAATAATATTAGATAATTTGTATAGCGCCATTATAGTAAAAACTTTCACCTCAAGGACGCTTTAGGCATGTGCCTAATCTTAACCGTGTTAGAGATACAATCATTTAAAAAATGTCGATTATTTCGGTTAGTTTACTCTATATATTGAGTACAACAAATGAAAGATCATCGAACTTCGACCGGCAAAACTATTTTTTGTTACATGATTTAGGGCTTGAAGCCAGAATTTGTACATATTCCTTGAACCTTTTCGACTCGTAATTTAGTTAGATATTCACCTATCATAAAATTGTGTACAGTAGTTCTGTTACATGCTGTATATTGTGTACGGTATGTAATGGATTTATGGACACGATTAACGGTTCTGAAAGATTGAATCAGTAAATATCTCAAGCCAGCTTGATCTGCCTTAGATCATCCTAGAAAAGAAAGCAATCAATGCAATCAGTTCGGTTGTTCCAGTCCTCCGTTTAAGGTCCAATGCAAATAATAATATTCGTCACGTTAATAATAATAATAAGATGCTCGTTTGTTCCTCGACGTAGTTTCACGTCCCCGCAGGCAATGTAGCGCCCGATCAAAGGACAATTATTTTCGTCAGAAACCGACAAATCCTCTTTTGTGCGTACACATTGTTAATGCCTGATCGGAACCTTTGTGCCCCCCGCCCTGGGGTCACCCAACCCACCCCCCACATCCCACCCCCCACGTTTGATGGCTCTGAACTCTTTGTGGAGCATTTATTTATTTTTTATCTGTCGCAGTAATCTCGACTTTTCTCCTTCCGAGGAAAGGATTGTGCCGTTTTAAAGTGGGGGACGTTTTGAGTTTTTTTTTCCAACCGCCCCCGAAACCGGCGAATCACTTACGGGAGGCGGTTCTCTGCTCTCGGTCCGTTTGATGTCTGCTTTAAAATAAATAAGATCCGTCTTCTTTAATGAAGGATTGGATTCAATTCCCAAGAGGAGAAATTATTTTTTTCCTACTCTTGATATGAAATGTTTGTTTTGTTTTTTTTGGCAAGATTATAATGTACATTTTTCTGACGTATTTATAACTGAGCATTCGCCTGTTCCTTACCAGATTTTGTCTAGAAAATATATTATTTAGATACTAGACGATTAATAGGGATTCTGTATTCTCCAATTTATTCAATTCCCGGGACTCGAGAGTCAAAATTCATAATATATGAATAATATTGGATGAAATCAATTTCAAAGTGCAACATATAAGTTCGAAAATTTGTCAAATCACTGTATTGTGGTAGCATAATCAGTTGATTTCTCGGGATAGGAAGAGATCCAGGTTCGAATTCCGGTAGCAATAACAATATTTTTTCGATAAGTTGATTTTATATGTATATTTTTCTAATTAATACATTTAATATGTATTAAAAATATCACAGACCTATGTTCTGAAAAATTGCAACTTCACAGTAATAATGGATTCTCCTTAAAAATTATTTTATTCTTAAATTATTGCAGCGAGTACCTCATTTTTATCTACAAAATTGAAAATAATACATGTGTTTTTTAAAAAATCAGTGTTCTGCATGGTTCCATGTTAGTTTTATGCATCTATAGAAGGTGCTCTTCATGGTTCACGGTCGAATGGTGATTAGTCTAGATATAGTCAGCGATTGAGCAACGGCTGACGACTAGGCGGGCGGTGACAAATGGGGTGGTGGACATAGTGCTTGCCGGAACATCTTGTGTCGAAATGTGGCGATTGTTTTAACATTAACAATATGTATCTAGAAAATTTAGATATAATTACATGCACGGAGAAGAAAAAGAAGAAGAAACATATTTGAATATAACTAGTTATGGAGGTAGGTCATAATCAGAAAAATAAACAAAACTAATAAAAAACCGCCTCCATATTTCGTATATAATTCGTGTTCAAGATGATACGATACACAACTTTGTTTGACAATGAGGAAATGCATGTAATTGGGACAGTGATGATGCGTAGACAAAGAAAGTACTTACATGATGTCATTGAATTTATTGAACAAACGTTTATTGTGGATTGCGCGATTAACAGTTACAAAGAGGCGGAGCGCTCGGCATCACGCGCGACCTCCAACTCTGCGGTGTGCTACGCGCGCCGCTGTGTCGTCACAAGGTATGAAAAGCCGTGCATTTTATCCATTGAACGTACGTATGTGAAAAATTGAAAAGCTGGGACAAATGATCCTATACTGTCGCTTTATAGCTTTACCGTTTTCTATATTTCATTTCATGACCATGTCACATACATATTAATGAAATACGGCCGTTTTTTAAATATGAACTATTTCTGGACTTGATGAATCTTATGATGATTTTGACCGGCTAGTTCAAATAGCAATAACTCTGTCCAAGCCAGAGTTATTGCTAGACCAATTTATTGTATTGTAGGTAACTGCTGACCCTGTATACATACTATGTTCTCCAACCTGTGAGCCAATGCCGCTACTAGTAGATACTCTATTTATTAACATTATTTATTTAAATATTAAATATTAAAGTGAAATTTCTGGAGAGGAACCGCGATGATAATATTTGACCTCATCAATATTGTCGGCTTTTGTGTTACTTTAATCTCATTTTTTGATTCTTTTTAAAGGGCGATTAACCGACCCACCCAAATAGCTATCCCGCAGGTGAAACGTCCTCCACCAAAGAAGATGAAATTAAATGTTGTTTTTTTGTTTATCTTTTTCTCATGAATTGTGTTTTTTCTTTGTTACAGTGTCGCCATCCAGTGTAAGGGTGCAGAGTGTGCGGTAGTACAAGTTCCAACTCCAACGGTGACGATGGTGTACCGGGAACATATCCTATTTCGATGAGGTAAGTTTTGATAATATATCACCACTTTTTATTTTTTATGAAAGTGAATAGAGTCGTTCTCTAAAGGAAACAAACGAATGATGAAAGATCATCCAGAATTCTATAGATAGATTAGAAATAACTATTTAAATATTACAAAAGATTGCACGAATTAGAAATATATAAAAGTATGTGATGATTTTAACGATTTGAATTTTGTTAATTAAAGGTTACCATTTATTATTATGAAAGGCTTACAAAAATACCTTTAAAAACTAAGAAACACTCTTTCTATTTTATCGGAAAATGGTGGATTACAAATGTTTGGCAGACACATCAATATTACATCCGCAACTTGACATTTCTACCGTCATGTAAAAATGTCCACACACACACACACATGTACCCGTGCGTGCGTGGGTCTAACGCATGTAATCAATAGATCTTTATAGCCTCTTACCTCTCACCTATACTTGTCTAAATCTCTTTATTAAATACGGAGCTATTGTAAGCTCCGCTTGGAAGATTCTAATTGATCGTACAGTCTGAAGTCACCGTGAACATTGAATCCTCAGTAGTCCAGATTCGATGATACACTACGCATTCATCTCCCTAAAATATCTGAAGAGATACGAGTAATGATGAAAATATCCATCGACTCACTTCACAACCTCTTTGTAGTCAGCGCGCGTGTTGCTAATCCTCATTGACACCAAGATAGACGTTGGATATTTACAGATACACAGATTGGTTGCTTTGGAATATAGAGTAAATAACATTTAACACAACGATACACGTTCTTAATATCACCGAGCCTCGAATCCAATACGCAACTGGGCCCCGTGTAATGTAAGTCGACGCGTGTGGTCCGTCGCAACCCCCAAAATATCGACGATAGGAGTTTCTCAACTGCCGCTTTTATTTGTACGGCTTGTACCCTCTCGCATAACCCGACCTATTCGACCTACAATTTGATCACGCCCCCTGTGTCGCGGCGTCACGCAGCCTACCCTCCGGCGGTGATGTCCTCGGACTGGTCTCGCACAGTACTAAAGTGGGTCATTTGTATATTTTGTGCAATCTTTCACTATTCTCTATATTAAGCACGTGTTTCAGTTTCAGGCTAAAATATCATTATATTACATTCATTCACGGTCAACGAATTATTAAAATATGTACTTCCTTTAGTTTTTAAACTTTTTCATAAACTAATCAACTCAAAATCACGCCGTTTCACTGCGGAGGTAGGCAGAGAGGATAGAGCGCCACACGCTTCTGTCCTGACGCACAATTCTCGCCTCATCCACATTCATGCATCTCATGCAAGCTCGTCGATTATTGAGACTTCTAACAGGACCGTCTTCCAGTATCTGGTTTACCTGGTCGTGCCAAGTCTTCCGCGCACGTCTTCTATTTCTGGTGCCATCAACACTTGTGTCATATATCTTTCTCTCCTCATTCATCCGTTCCATCCAAGTGATCCTTTCTTAATAATCTGTCGGTTTTTCTTGGTTGCATTGCAATATTGCTGACTTTAATAGGTACTCTTAGTTAATCTGGTTTTATTTTTAAATTTTCTAGGTTTCGGCTAGCTATGCCGCCCCGCCCCATATACAGCCAGTTTACAAATTCCTACTTTGTTTGTCTGATTTCTTCACAGCTAGTTAATGAATACACACGATATGAAGTGTATATATAGGAGAGGGATTTTGAAACATTATTTGTGGGGCAAGGGGCATTCTACACACACACATATATATCCAACGAAACATAAATTCGTGAGTGGCACCAAAGTGATTACCTGGGTGCCACCAAAATGAAATTTTGGGACAAAGAATTTGCGTTAGTTCATGTCATGGTTTTGTGACTTTTGTGATACGATTGTTCTCGAGGATGTGTTCCTCGTCTTCCACCACAATGGGGCGAAGTGGCGAGCCACACGAGTCCATTAACAATCGTATTTTTCTTACCAAAGCGAGTCCTGATCACATTCTAAATAATAATTTTATCTCTTTTCACTTCACATCCTTTTTTTGGTTTTAATTTTTTTTTTACAAAAAAAAAACGTCTGAAACAGAAATTGAAATTACCAAAATAATGACTACAAAGAGTTCTGCGATGAATTTTTAATGCATAAACATAGAAATGATTTAGAACTTTATAGCTATAACTACAAATGATGACCTATGAATTTTTTTTCACATCGTTTTATTTAAAACTCAATTTTTGACAGTATGTATTAGGTTTCACGTATTAATGGCCGAGTTACTCATGACGTGTAGTGACGAGTGCATAATCTTTGAATGACGAGACGACATATAGGTTAAATATTAAAATTTTGAAACGGTTAATTTCTAACATATTGTAGACTAATAATGTTACATTCCGTATACCCATAACACATTTTTGTTGTGATGTTGCATTTTCAGAACATTGTTTTGTGCTATTTTTAATACAAGTGAAATGAATCAACTAGTTCATCAATGTGTTATTGTTTCGTGTGCTGATTTGTAGGCCAACATTTATACGACTGCGTACAGTGTGACCATCCGCAAATCACTATGAAGGAAATTTTTAAATTAGGTTTAATTCACAGATTTATTTAAAACAGTACGGTAAGGTAGTGTAATAAAATATTTGTTTATTTTATGTTCGTGATATACATTTCGTATAAAATACACCTTGGCCTGTAAAGTGTTGGGCTCGTAAATTTCCACTCGTATTAATGTTTTGTCGTACAAATGCTGGCTTGTAAATTTCCGTCGTCCAAAATTCCTAGAAACGTAACGTTTTGTCTGAAATTATATTTTAGGCATTTCTATACGAAATATCGTTACAGCTTTGATCAACACTAGGAATAAACAATTCGGCCGCGTTGATGTGAGCTCCATTATGTGTTACGATTTATATCAAATGTCCAGACGTTTCCGAGTGTTCAGCCAGAGAAATGACGGTGTTTACGCAGCCTGCCGCGGGCCGCCGGCCGCCAGCCGCCAGCCGTGCCAGGGCAGGGTCTGGAGACGAGAGACCGCAGTGGTACTTCGGACGATATTATTGCAATAATAAACAATGGGACGTGACTGCGTGGCGAACGGCAAATTGCGGCGCTGGTCCTCGCGGCACCTTCGTTCCACCATTACTTTCTTGCATTGTTTCACGTCTTCACATTGTTCCAGGTCATGCCTAGATGTCTTCATTCCTTAATTATTAACTGCTTTCAACTCTCTTCGTTCATTGCATATGATTCTGCCTTCATTTTCTAAAATAATGACGGCATTTAGAAGAAGCATATCATCCTTTTCATATTTTAAATTGAATTCGGATGATAAACTACTATTAGTACTTTTTTTTAAATACAAATTAAATGTATTAATTAGAAAAATATACATATAAAATCAATTTTATCGTAAAATACTGTTGTTGCTACTGCGGTTCGAATCTGGATTTCTTCCAATACGTGGAACGTGCATTAACCGATTATGCTATACTAACACAGTGCTTTGACGACAAATTTTCGAACCTATATATAACACTTTTCAAATGAATACATCTATCGTTCCATTCTTTGAAAGCCATCTACTTTACTTTTACGGAATCTCAAAAACTTTAAAAATCTGCATTTAAACATGATGTGACGTTACATGTTACATCGTAAGAAGTGATGGTGGTTATTAGGCGATGATTTTGGACCCGATTCACGACCGATGAGTTGATCCTTCCGAGTTGTGAGTTGTGGCACACGAGTTGTGTGTCGAGAGCCGCTCCGCTCCCAGCAGCCAGCTGGATGCGTTCGGCCGTGAATAATGGCATTATAAATGGTATTACCGCGTGTCCGAGCACCGCAATCACGGAGCAGAGTACGATCCTTACATTTTATTATTAAAAGGAACACCGCGCCATGGCTGCCGGCAGCGGTCGTGAACTTTACTTTATCTTCATACAATATAACTAATTTTTTATTTTTGGGTTGCGTAAAACCTATTATTGTACGTTTTAAGCACAAAATTTTTTTTTTATATCTACAACATATTTAATGTAATATTTGAATGTTAATTTATTTTTTAGTACACTAACACAGGTGGGCCACTTTTTGTACTTTTTAAATCGCTTCTGCGCGGGAACACGAAAGAGAGGCACGCGGGCGACAGCGCGCAGGAGTTTGGTCCTTGGAAATTCAACCCCAATGGAACGCTTCACGGGTGAAGAGCGCGCGTTATTTTTTATTTATTGAGAAAGCTAGGTGCCAGATTCGAGGAATGCCAGCGGCGGAATGGTGGATATTTAGACGACATTATTTTTAAGACATGATTTACCCAATTGTGCTCTTTCACCGAAATAAACATTCTTAATCATACGATCTGTATTTTTTTTATTATCGCATTTAGAAAAGTGCAGAAACTTATGGGCAACAGGCACCGAACAATCGCATAAGAATCGTTTTGGAAAGTGAAATAAAAGTTAACATTTGAAACTTTTGTTATAATTAATGAACAAAAAATATGTTTAATATGGACCGATTTCCTTATTCAGTGTACCTTAATAAAATCTATTTGCACGTATTTTTTAAATGCACGGGATTGCTATTTTTTCTTATAAATATTAAAAATGTATCCTAGTATGTAATTACAAAAAATGATAGTTTTGCAATGAATAAATAAAGCAACAGTCAATACAGTTTTTGTGATTATTTATTTTAATATGTAAATGGTGTCCAGCGGAAAAATTTCAAGATTAAATTGTAATTGCTCGTAAACCATCGGGTATTGTTCGACGCGCGTGATTTGCGGATTTGCCAGTCGCAATGTATCACTGGTCGGGAGCGCACCGCGCATTCGCGGTTGAGCAATATTTAAAGTGCGGTAATTCATTGGTTCATGCGCGTCGCGCTTTTTATACTCACTGTAATATTTGACGAGTGAGTGATGGGTCGAGCACGCAACTTATCTGGCGTCGGGTTCAAGAGTTCAGACAAGAAGAGACAATAGTTAGCCAAACTCCTTCGGGACCATCGACGTCAGCAGCGACGCCAGAACATGTGGCTCAAGTTCGTCGTGAAATTATGCGCAATCCACGTAAATCGATAGGAAGACTGCAGCCTGTGCTGGAATAAAAAAATCAACAGTGCACGTTATTTTGAAAAATAAACTACAGTTATACATACAAACTGCAAATCGTGCAGTTTCTCAACGAAAATAACTATTCTTTACGTGAACGCTTGGAAACATATTGTTTACTGACGAAGCACATTTTCACATCGATGGCTATGTTAATAAACAGAACATGAGATACTGGTGCCCAGACAACCCAAGGAACACCATCAAAAGCGTTTGAATTGTCCAAAAACGACAGTGTGGTGCCCGAGGGATAATTGAATTAATCCCAATGAATTAATCAGCAAGTACGGAGACATACCCTGAGCACCTCGATCACCGGACCTTATCCCGTGCGACTTTTTTTTGTGGGGATACCTTAAGTCGAGAGTTTACAGCAACAATCCTCGAACAATTCAGGCCCTACAAGAAAATTCCGCCGTGATGTTGTTGCTGCCATTGAACCTACGCTTTGCTCTCGCGTGTTCGCAAATTTATGAGTCCGATTGCAAGAGCGTTTTGAGAGAAATGGAAAGCATTTAGTCGATATTGTATATAAAACGTAAAGTCCGCATCGTTAAACTCCATTTTGTATAAATAAAATATGTGAATAACATTGTAGTTTTATTTTTATTTAATATTAAACTTGAAAATTTTCCGCTGGATACCGTCTGCTTATCTATTTTACCCGCAAAGATTAGGTCGTAGTATTTACCGATCCTTTAAAGTTTTACGCAGAGTATCGACGGTCGAAAAGTGTACCTGTGGAAATATGAAGCATTCATTGTGGCCCCGAATGGTTCAGGGTTCAGGTCCCCTGGCGAGGAAGATGTGCGCAGTAATGTGTGTGCAGTAATTGTTGTTGATCCTTTGAGAGCGCCGTCCGCTGCCGTTGTTGCTTGGGATGTACACTTTAATTTTTAAATTATATCAGCCCCCTCTTCATCCCTCCACTTGTACTGTACACTTGTGTACACAATCTTCCCATACAAGTCTGCGCCTTCAGTTGTTCATAATCAATTTGTGGGCATTTTTTGTTCATGATTAGTTTCATATTTTATCAGTTTATTTATTAAACTAGTGTTTTTCACTAAAAACCAGCCCCAGAACGGACATAAAACATGATTTAAAATAATTTCCCACCAACACAGTACTGGCACGAATATGTAGAGCGTGTAAAATCGTGTACGTTCAGGTAGATTTTTTGGTCATGGCACTTCAAGAATGTGTTGTGTACTTTTACACGTCAATGTGTCTACGTGAGAAAGAGACAAAATTATATGACCGCTTCACGCTAAATAGTAATGCAACAACACACTTGATGTCGCATAATATCGATTGTGTATACCGCGGGCGATGTGTTGCACCTTTAATATATACTGAATAAAAGTAAAATTAACACATTGATAATAATTATTATTAAACCATTTTTAAAACTTTCCCAAATTTCTTGGCTATCCATTATATTAATATGGCAAAAATTATATACGGTTCACTATTAACCAACATTTATTATCTACTAGTTTCAGCTGTTGAAGGGCATCAACAAATTAATTCCTATTATTTAAATGTGATTAATATTATTTCATTCCTTCTCCATAAAATAATTAAACATCAAACAAATATATATATACTCTTATATTGTAGGTAATATGTAATAAAAAAAAATTCTAGTAACAGATTCGTCAATGTCGTTACAATGCCATGAGTAAAAAATCGATTTGTACTTGTGTATATATATATATTATTGGGCCGGAAACTTTTGAACTTTATTGCAACGTATATTGATCATGAGTAAATCATTAGGCACCTACATGTGCACAGGTGCAGTACATTAGAAACGAATTTATTTGTTTTCTTGTTGAAAAATGTTACTTCAGAATAAAAGGTCACTTGTCCATCTAATTTGTATATTTTAAATTGAGTAATATACCAGTTTCTTTTCAAATTTACCTACTCTTGACACAGGACACTAGGAAATTAAATATAAGGCTAGTGTTTAAAACACATACTCTGAATTTAATCTTTTTCCGTATTATTTAAACATTATTTAATAAGAAAAATAATTAGATTATTTAACTTTCAAATTGCTCGTTATGAACAGGGCATATAAAAAACATATAAAAAAGTTTAAATTGCGTGTGTAGGTATTAAACAATTATACCACAACATGTATTTGTATTAGAAATATTACATTATTTTAAATTATTAACATTGTGTTTATATTATAGCACAATCCTTACAACTACCTTTATAGACACTAGAATTGTTAAATTTATAATGCATTTTATATTGGTAAAACAGGTCGAAATTTTAATATAAGAGTAAAGGAGTATTTGAGATGTTTGAATAATAGTAGGTTTTCAGAATTTTCTAATCATTTGATAGAAAATAGTCATGGTTTTGATCAAAATTTAGGATTGACTATTTTGCATGTAAACGTTGTTGGTCATAAATGAAATAATTTGGAATCGATGGAGATAAATAAAACGTAAAACTAATCAAAAAATTATAGACAACCAACTAAATTTAACCAAAAACCCATTCTAATTTTGTTATCATCCCATTTTTGTTATTATTATTAAGGAGAACACATTCTTATTGTGAAGTTGTAATTATTCAGAACATAGTTCTGTGATATAGCGCTATAACACAATAGGTAGTGTAATAACCCGAATTGGAAATAGAGATCCAGGTTCGAATGCCTGTAGCGCAAAAACAATATTTTTCGAGAAAATTGATTTGATATGTATATATTTATAATTAATACATTAAATTAGTATTTAAATAATTATTATTATTTAAAAATTGTTTGTATTAAAGAAACAATAACATATGTTTTTGATTAGTTACTGACCTCCTGAAGAAGAAAATGATATTTAATAATAGTTAACAATTTAAAATAATGGATTTTAACCATAAAGTTTATTTTGCCAATCTTAAAAATAGAAATATTACAGTTGTTCAATTCCAATTTTCAATTTTCTAGTAAAATATTTATCTTTGAAAAATGGGCCATCACAATAAAGAGTCTCATCCTATATTTCATAACTCGTAAATTTCAAAGGAATTTAACACTTCGCTCCAATGCAATCTACCACTTTCTTTACGAATTCCGCATGACACAAAATAACATTGAAATATTACAGATACGTACAGCGCCGGCGTTAGGCGGAATAGGTACCTGCCTGGGGCGGCCGAAAAATATATAAAATTTGAAAAATATAATTCCAAATTGCAAAACAATAATAGGGTATAAACCTGTATAAATAATCCAAGAAATAACATTTTAGTTATTTCCTAATAAAGCAGTAATTTGTAATCAACACCAGTGTTAGTGTCCAGAATGTTATTTGGTAAAAGCTGCCCTTGAGCATCTTTTAAAATGCCGCCCTAACGCGTGTGGCACACGGGCGGCCGATTTAAGATAAGGATGGTTTTGCAAAACTTGAAAACATCATCTTCACTTAAGGCGGAAAAAAAACAGTTTTGCCTGTGTTTTAAAAATTCTAGCGTCGGTACTGGATTGGATTGTTCGCAGATAAATAAACGCCAAACCTCATAGCCGGCTTCTTGTGCATCTGTTAGCATCCTTGAAACCAATGCGCTCTTTTAAGGAGCTGAAACTCCGCAAGTCCAAAGCGTCGAGTTTGACCAGCCTTCCCGCAGACATGTCACCGAGTTGAACTGCGAAGGTGGACCCGCCGCTTACCCAGGACCGTTCATAAGCAAAAGCTCCCTATGGCTCATGTGGTTCTACTCATTCGCTACCTGGTTGACATTTTTTAATGCTACTGGGCTGTCGTTCGATAGCACCCCGTATAAATGATAGGGCGATACCGCACAGCTACCAAAACAAAATTTGCTCTCATTGTCTCCGGTTGACTCACTTTAATTAGTAAATGAGATATTTACAATTCATTAAATAAATAACAAAACATGTTTCTATATAAAAATGATATAGAGTAACAAGGCCGGGGAGCAGAGAGGAATTGAAGAGGTACTTCCTTCCGGGAAACGAGACGGCAAAAAAGAAAAACATATAGGAGACTCACCCTCCACGCATCACTGCCGCCAGATTTAACCCATCGCAGATCATATTTGAACAGAAGGTAGAAAATAAAAATATCAGTGAAAAAAACCAAAGTATCGCCGAATCGTACTGTAGCATTCCAGCCTTGTGTTGCGAATTGTGAGCAACTTGATCCACATTCACCTTTCAGATTTTGTTTGCGTAATACCCGCGCGCCCCAACCTGTTACCGTCGCGTCCGAGTTGACTCGCTCAAAGCGAAACGGGGTAACCGATCGCGATTAAGGCAATGTGAATCTACATTGTTTGCTTTTTCTTTGTCGGTTCGCGCATTCTTTACAGCGGTGGCCCTTGTCCGCGAGATGAATTGTTTTTGTATTTACAAACACCCAGATCAGTCCGGAACACTCAAATTTTGTCTAAACTGAAAACAAACATGAGCAGAATCTCGAAAATCTAAAAACGGAATACGTGTCACATCAATATAGGTACTTACTATTTTCAAACTGATTAAAATCCTTGCGTTACGAAACGCGAAAATATCTAACTTGCCAGTCTCTTGAAATATGGCTTGTGATCGAACCCCCAATCACTATACCACTAGTCGAGTGGCTTAACCACTAGACCGACACCACAAAAATGTTAGAAAGCATGCATGGCGCGCTTTAATCGTGTCGTCGTTTCATGTATGTAATGTTTATAATTTAGAATGAGAAAAGAAAATAACGGTACACATTCTTGTCCTGTTGCACTTGTACAAACACTACTTCACTAATTGTTTGTTATTATATATTTTTATATAATCTGCACTACGTACACAACTGACTTTTATTATGTCTAAAAATGAACACAATCATGTTGCACCACAAGGCACTAGGCGTAATTATAAATTAATTATATTTTTATTTTGTTTTTATGTATTTGCTTTTACGTTATGAATATCGCACAAGTATTCTTACTAACTTTGTGGTCTCCGGGGCTGAGATTCGAACCCCCGACCGCCACGGATTATGTATGACGTGACCCCCGACATCTCGTGCATTCATTTTCACATTAACTGACTATCTTTATATCAGGCATGCGTTTAATGCGACCGATCTACTTACATAACTGAACATATACGAGTAGTCTTCCCATCCCGCGGATCCGATGAATCTGGAAATACGATATGTCCGTATTGACAAATACCAATCTTAGGTTTTAATATGATATTTTCCATCAGTTATTAGATACTTTTAAAATCAGCAATGTTATCTTTGTGGTTAAGATTCATATTTTTATTTATTATCTTTGTTTTATTAACCACTAAATTGAGTTTAAATACATCTACCGGTTTCGAAAAATACCATTTTCTTCTTCAGGATGTCATAACTAACTAAAACATATATTGTTTCTTTGACAGAATCTATTTTTAAAAAATCTTTTTTTTTTTTTACCTAACTCAAATCATTACATTAAAAAAACAACAAATGTTTTAGTTAGTTATGACATCCTGAAGAAGAAAATGATATTTTTCGAAACCGGTAGATGTATTTAAACTCATTTTAGTGGTTAATAAAACAAAGATAATAAATAAAAATATAGTTATTAAATGTTGGGTTTTAATGATACTCGGATACTGTAGTCTCTTTAGTGAAAATTGAAAGTAATATCCACGTCGGTACATAGCTAGGCCATCAACACCGGCTCAGCCGTGTTCCGTTTACTGTTCCAATTACAATAATAGGTAATATCCAATTTGTTGGGCAATTACGGGATCATATGTCCCCTCACTGATCACCGGCCTAATGCATCGTGGTGGGGGTTTAATTCAGGCCTTTGTGCTATTAATTCGCCGGAGGGCAAGATTACCTCCAAAGCCCTGCGTGCACTGTGGGCGCTATAGATGATCCGACGTAATTGATTTACCTACACCATTATCGTGTTCGGATTTATCGGAACATCATTTTCAGCTAATAATTAAGACCATCCTGATTTACTGACTGATTTTCGCTGATGAAATTTGCCACACAAATTTATCACACTGCCAAAGAAAATATATCACGCTGTTAAGTACCGAACGAGAAGTTACCGCACTGCCAAATGCCCGATAAGAATTAATCGCGCTGCCAATCGCCAGCTGGTAACATACCTAGTCCGCAATATTAACGTTTCCAAAATTTTAGTTAACACATTCCAGCTATCGTGCTCAAGCTATATGTGCAAAGTTTCAAATATTATTATTGTCATGAGGGTTCCGGTTTATCTGATCGATTTAATTTGTTTTGGATGTAACTAACTCTAAATATGAATTAAATATATTAATTATAAAGATATACATATAAAATCAATTTTATCGAAAAATATTGTTGTTGCGCCACCGGGATTCGAACCTGAATCTCTTTCCTAACCGGGGAAGGTGCTTTATCCAACTAAGCTACAGCGACACTATTTTTAGCGACAATTTTCGAACCTATATGTTACCTTTTTGATATTAATACATTTAAGCATTCCATCATTTGACAGAGCCATCTACCTTATTTTTACAGAATCTCAAATACCTTTGAGTAAACTGATAGCAGACGCCAGAATTATCAATTCATTTTTATTAAATTTTTGGACACATTGATACAACTTTATTATTTAGGAGAACACATTCTTAGAATGTGTTCTCTTAAGTAACTAACTCTGTTGCCGCTTGTATACGCTGATATTTCTTATTATTTTTATATATTATCTGCCGACTATTATAATAAAACTACTGCTTACGAACGTTCATAATAGGTCGTTTCTCACTTTAGCTTAAGTAATTGTGTCTTGGAACACCTTCAAAGTATATTTCGTCTCGGACATTCTTTGAAAAATAATATGCCCGTTTGTGAAACTCGACATTCAGATATCGATCGCCGGAGAAATCTATCACTACAGCTAGCATCAGTATGCGGTTTTGGCCGCGGTGGAAGTTTAAGGGTTCTTCGTTGTTCCGCAAGTGGTGTGGGAGTCTGCCCACCAGAGCGGCGGCTCGGTGACTCGCCAGAGTCATCACTGCCTGGCGAAGGTAAGACGCCACAGTTCTCTTTGGACCAGGCGGTTTCATCAGCGTGGTGAGTGAACTTTGTATTCGTAAGCGAACAAAAATTACAGTTTTCTTGTTAAGATACAAGCATAGATGCTAGAAAAATCAGGTTGCGGAAGGAAAAGGCACCAACCACCGATCCGATTCTGCTGACACCTACAAAGTGGACTAAAAGATTTTACATACACTATTTCGTCAAAAGTCCTACGACACAAAGTATAGACGCGAAGTCTCAGAGGTCTCTAGTAGACTGTCGGTAGAATGATATTAAAATGCAGCAGGAACAAAAATACAACTGCTTCCATATATACATGACTGTGAAGATAAGACATACATGTTACGTGCAAAATATTTACAATTCATGGCATGTCGCGCTAAGATTGGATAATTCCTATTTGGCATGTTGCCCACCGAAATTGTAATTGTAGAAAAAAATGTAAAGAACTATTTTTTTAAATTCTCCGTACGTTATTTCTATTAATAAACTTTCTTTCATAATTTTAACTATTTAAATGAAATAATTCATTTTTATTACAGAGGTCTATTACACATTATTAGTGTAATGCCCGATGAAATTTAAAAAATAAAATTTAGCACCACTTTGTCGCATAGACTGAATTTAAAAATAAAATTAAGATGCTTAGCAAAAGCTCGTTTTTGTCTCTTTCTTTCGAATAATTCGTACCCGAAATCGTCTTTACCAGAAATCAATTATACTATCTGAACTACTTCAAATAACAGTATGGGTGGACATCGCGCGACAACTTTCTTTCCAAATAACACTTACCTAATGGATCCATTGTGCAGGTCAAATCTCATAACGAATGTCATGGGACCATATAATATTTCGTTATATTGATAATGGGAGAAAAACATAATATTTCCTTTAATAATTCGTAATATTCATAATAACGAATTATTATGGAAATTTCGTTATTTCAGTATTCGTTATAGCGGAATTTGACATGGATTATATTTCGAATAGCGTCGTGTAGGTAGGTACATTTAATTATTATTATTTTTTTATTCAGAACAACTGTGGATTTGAATACAAATATAATATATAAATTCGATGTCTTTGATATAAGACAAATATATGCTAATAATACTCGTACTACTCTTAATTACATATATACTCGTAAATACAAACAGACACATTTTAAAGTAACTCAAAATATAAATAAATATAATCGAATTTTTCAAGTTTTGATAGCAGTTTTTCATTACTTTTACAAAAGCTTTATGGAGATCTAGAAATATAGCTAGACATTTTTTATTTATATCATTTCTAATAATTTTGGTTAATTTATGAGATTCTCGGAAATTACACTTTTAAAGATAAATTATTGCTTTTTTAAAGACATCAGGAAAATTCTTGTGTAATCTTTGGTACTTTCACTGTGGCCGTCAATTCACTATTCGATGTCTGATTATTACGGTCATTGTGCGACGTGGAACTTTGTAGTGCCATCCAGCGGCAATACTAGAAACTATCTGTAAAATAGACAAAAAGTCATTTGAACGCTCTTATGTTTTTATACTTCTGACCCGGATGGCCCCCTGCGGGATGGAACTCCCGAACTTTGGTACTAAAAGCTGGCATCTTAATCCCTCAAGTACGTAAGGTTGCCAGGCACTGGGCACGAGGCACCGCACATACCGGGCCGATATAAATAATACATTTAATACAAGTGGTATTTTTGTTTTTAATAATTTTGCGATACGGCCCTAATTAAGCATTTTACTCTTCATCTATGTTCATTTTTTAATCAAATTAGTATGTATAGAGTAAGTGTAAAATAATAAATATAATATATAGGACAAAAGTAGTATTAAATCGAATCAAATTTGGATATAGAGAAAAATATAGATATTCGTTTTTTCCCATTACCGGTAGACAGCTCTACCAATTAAGCTACAATGACTATACAGAAGTCGTAATGTTTAATATACATACGTTTCCAAGTAAGACATATTTTGGTTTGTAAGAAACATTGTAATTTAAAAAAAATGGAATAATCGAAATATTACTTGGAAACGTATACGGATGAAATTAGAAGACGTTATGTATGGTTATTGTAGCCTAATTGGTAAAGCTGTATACCAACAGTATAATATTCCGGGTTCGAGTCCCCGCGATGACACCAAATTTTATAGATGGATCTTTTCAAGTTTTTTATCAAAAATTGTTTTAATTATGACGGAATTAGGTATGTTGTGAAAAATCGTAACTTGATAAATAAAATGTGATTTCATTAAAATTAATATATAATCGGTAAAACAATTAAAATCAACGTTCTACAAAATCTACTCCACTTGTAACTGAATTATTGTAGTTAATCCTTTCAGCGTGCTGTTGAATATATGAATTAGGTCACAGTAAAAGGCATTAGTGAATAGAGTCTATAATTGCTGGCACAAGCTCGACTATCCGCGTATAATGTTTTAGAACATTAACACTTGTCTTTGTTGGCATTCTCGATTGTTGATCATTACATACAAGAATAAAATAAGAAAGAAAACGTATTCATTTTTGGACCCGAACACATTTTAATTTTCGACCATGTGAATTCCTATAAAGTGTATATGTTTAACATAAGTTTGACGTTTATGCGTACTGAATAAAATATAATATGTACACACCATGGTAACGAATATGACGTGTTTATTTGATCAGGCAATTTTAAGTACCAGTGAGGCAGTAAGGCAGTAATGGTACTGGTAAGATCTGCCTTGGCCACATTACTAATGAAGATGTATTAATATGCATACATACTTCGGACATATTCTCCGTATTGAAAAATATCATCTTTTACAACTCATGCAGCGGAAGGAGAGCAGAGGACAGCAGAGCAGCAGATTATCTTGACTGTGTAACCTCGGAAAGTGGTTCATTGTCCAAAATGTTGGTGATCTTATACAAAATAAATCAACATACTACAATATGGTCGCCAACTTTAGAAAGAAGGCGGCACATGAAAGAGTCTTGTTAGAATTTTACGCGCGCTATATTTTTTTGTGTGCGCTATGATACCAAATCGTTTGCGCGCGCACACCCGCGCACCTTAGCGGGATATTGATTGTAAGCAGTCGAGTGAGATATAAGTTTTATTGTTAAATACATATCTCCAAATTTATTCTTTGCTGTTGACACTTGTGTGAAGCGTGAAGTGAAGTGTAAAATAATCGCTAGTAATTGTATAATTACCAATTATTATAATTCTCTCATTGATTTTTGCCGCGCTCTGATCTGATCGCGTATGATTCGATTCCCGCACGTTTCCTCAATCACCGTCTGTCCGGTCCGCGGGCAGGGCTAGGGCTTCGCCGATTGTCCGCTCGGATGCGCTTGTCCGGTCCTGCATTATTCAGTAGTCCAGGTACATGTAACGAATTTCCTCCCCCGGGACCCTCGTGCCGGGTCCGCTCTTCCTTTTATTATTCACGCCCTCCCACGGTCTGCTGCGTCTTGCGGATGTCTCGTTTGTCTGAATGGCTGGGGTGGTGAGGGGGAGGGGGAAGTGTGCGTGCCCGTGCCCGTTTTGTTGGTGCCCCCGCGGTATTGTTACGGTACTGTTAGCATTAGCTTATGCTCCAACATATATTAGATTCCTACACATTACCCGAGTCAATTCAAAGATGTTGGAAAAAAAAAGAAAAAAGTTTTTATGTTCCTAACCGCCTGCCGCAAGGTTTTGAACTCTGACCTTTTCTTATATCGCGAGACTGTCTTCGCTAACGTTTGTTAAAATGGAAACCTAAGAAAGCAAAAAAGCCACATTGTTTTTGCATTACGATACCATTACCACTATTGCACTGCATTGCACTATATGCAATTCTCAATAATTTATCCAATAGCCCCATGTTAGGTGTGTTTCCTTTTAAATCAATTTAATATCCATCAACACTGTACTTTCCCCTCCCTTAATATTCCGTCTAACTATATATGTATTCTGTCTCTCTCTTTCGGATATGATTCTATATTCTGCCTTGATGTTCTATCTAACTGTATATATATTCTCTTTCACGTGTAATTTTATATTCTATCTCCCTCTTTGTGTATATATAAGTGCACTCTTTTTGTATTTATTGTTAGTTTTAAATACGCCCTGACGAAGCTTGAGCTAAGCAAAACCGGTTGGCGTGTAATAAAATTCGTGGTTTCATACAAAGTGATTGTGTTTTATTTAATTTGAATAACACTGCTGTTGACATTCTGTGGATTTACATAATTTATAATGGAGTGGAAATCAAAATTTGCCTAGCTACTTACATTCATGCGTCTCCTACGGGTGGGTCATACTGGTAGTCAGTTGTTTGGTATGAGCACGTACAATTTTTTTTAACATAATCCTTGCCCTCTTATATTATTAGTCTCGATTTTAAATGTCTATTTTAAGTATTCTTAAAAAAAACTAGTTTGATCGGTTTTTCTGTCAATATTTTGAAAATACCTGCACATACATAATGCGGAATATAAAATAGTATTGTTTACCTACTTATTGTCATGAAAATGTTTTAATACGATTTTCAAATAGAAAGTTCTATTTTTTTTAACTTTCCAAATACCCACTTCATTTCATCTTTCCGAAAAATATCTTAAGAATACAGCAATTATGAAAGTTTTTGCCAATTTTATGATCAAAGAGCTCAAGAAAAGTTTGGACCTTCTGGAGTAAACACACTCCCCCGTATACTATAGTTCCAATCAGTTCTTTCCCCCGTCAGCACAATTGCTTTGATCTTTGTTTAACCATCGCCCATTCTTTGTTGGACACACCTCGGTACAAACGAGCCCGCTTCCTTTAACGGGAGTCCCGAAGCCGAAACCTCCGTGTCCAGCGGCGAGCGACTTCAAAGCGCTTTGTGGAAAAATGCTTTCCTCTCGACGTTGCTTTCACCGACGGATTAGATACCTAAATACCGTTTTACGAAGTGCCGAACTGCCGGAGGCCGAACTCGCGGAAGTAGCGAATGAGTACTTTTTGTAAGGTAACTAAGCTAAGGTAGTTACTGTGTGTCCACTTTAATAGTCCGTTTCACTCGCTGACAATAGTGCCCAGGAGGGTCACTCTGGCCGGTATCCGTGATGAGCGGAGCTTCCTTTTGATGTACAGACTACGGGTTACAGCGAGGACTGTTGAATATTTCTCCAAAGGGTTCTCACACAATCGTTCTAACTTCTTCAGAGAACGTTCACGCGTGCAGCTTATGCACGCGCTGAAGCCCTCGGGTCAATACTTTTTATCATGTTTTAAAAATGTATAAATTTCACAAGCGATTTTATATCACGCATGTGATAAAATATGACATTTCTTTTATTATTTTAAAATATTAAGAAATAGCAAGAAAAGTAATGGTTAACTATGTATATATATATAATCGTATATGTATTATATGTCGATCAATAAATTGAATTATGAATATTTTAAAATTCCCTCAAAATCGTAGCTGTCTCGTGACTATTTTTTTTGCCAACTTACGTCACAATTGACAGCGCGCACTCATCTCAAATACTTTTACGAGTTTTATTTTCAGCTTTTTATTGTTTTCACAATGAATGAAATATTCTGAAGTATGTGTAGCACAATGTCATACAAATATATTAAGTACTGTACCGTGCCTAAATGCCTGAATACGATTAAATATTTTATTCGCAGGGTTAAAGTACATTTTATGATGTATAATTTTATTATTCATATATATTTTTAATTCTACATTGTTATATTATAATGCTTGCTTATTTTAGATTGGAATCAAAGCAGATTGACGACGGCAATTGAAGGTGACGGTGATTAGAGTAGAGTACGAGGGGCGAGTTTCGCCGCGTTGCGAATTTTATAAAAAACGATTACGAGAAACTTCTTTTGCGATAATGGACCGTTTGCTCGGTGCGACTACCCCTCCCTCGCCCCGCCCGGTCCTGCCCGCCGCTTCCTTCCGCGGGGCGGCCGGTCGAGGGTTGAGCGTGATGACGAAACCTCTTGTACAAAATTTTAAGATTTTTTCAACGGATTGTATTATCCCGTCCCGTCCGTGAGAGACGACAATAATTCAGCACCTAGGTTTAAGCAGACATTTGAGGTAGTTATTTTGTGGCTGCATATTACCAGAATGAGCTCGGAGGTTCCTCGCTTCGTTTTCACGTGTTCCAGACATTCAATATCGAGGGTTCGTTTGGTCATCTTCAGCGTCTGACGCCTATGATCTTTCCCCGGCATAATCTTCCCATTGGTCGACACCAATATGGAATGGCATCACAAAGCTTTCCACGCATAATATTTTTGAGTATACTGCAGTATTTCATGCGATTCACATGCCCGAGCCATCGCTGTCGCTCATGGCAGCAGCGTGCGGGCTGGGACTTGGTGATTTTATTGTATCATGACACGTCGAGGAAACGTTAGTTAATCAGATAGACATGGAACAATTGCAGCCACTTTACCGATCGATACGATGGTTTATTTACTGATCTAGTTACACAAATGACACAAATGATCCAATGTTTTATTGTTTTAGTGTGCCGCCAACTTCGGTTAAGTTTTACATATAAAGATCATAACAACGTATTATACCTTCTTACAACCTATATTCACGGATTCATAAATATCTGTTCCCTCTTCCTCGTTCCTTTCAGCAAAATCGATTTACTCATCAAAAATATAAAACAATTTTAAAAATTCTAACTCACGAGTGTAAAGTCAGTCTATTGTACCACTTATTCAATTTTTATAATTTTTAATTCATTATTAATAACATGTTGATTTATCAATAAACAGTGGTATAAACAAAATGTTTTCTTATTAAGGAGAACACATTCTTATTGTGAAGTTGTAATTATTCAGAACATAAGTCTGTGATATTTTAAATACTAATTAAATGTATTAATTAGAAAGATATACGTATAAAATCAATTTTTTTCGAAATTATCGTTGCTACCGGGATTAGAACCTGGATCGCTTCCAATCCGGGGAACGTGCATTATCCGATTATGTTATACCAACACCAACACAGTGGATTGACGACAAATGTAACGGCAGATGTATTCATTTGAAAAGTGTAACATATAGGTTCGAAAATTTGCCGTCAATCCACTGTGTTGGTATAGCATAATAGGATGATGCGCGTTCCCCGGATTGGAAGAGATCCAGGTTCGAATCCCGGTAGCAACAATATTTTTCGATAAAATAGATTTTATATGTATATCTTTCTAATTAATTCATTTAATTTGCATTTAAAATGTTTTCTTATTATTATTAATATTTTTTTCTTTAAAATGGTCTACGGCCAAATTGGCGCGAATTGTTGGGCTAGTAGGATTGATACAATTTGTGAGTCGCACTTTGTTTATAGGGAGCATCGTGTCTAATTATTATGTCGCTGCTCGGTGTGCCGCTATTGTCTAACGATTGAAAGACACTGTCCTAGATAGTAGAATTTTAAACATTTATCCCATTTACTGCACACCCTGCTTGCTCGAGTCGCGGCGCGGCGGTGTCCGCGTGACGAGGTATTCCCGAAGCCCGTGCTCTGTGACATTTATAACGCAATGGAGCTGTATTTAATCGACCAGTCCCGATAGCGTTCGGTCCCTAGTCAACCTCCGTGCGCGAGATGAAAGAGCCTCCGCCCGCGCTGTTTCCGTGTGATCAATTGCCCGAGCTAATCCTTCTGCTCGGCCGTGCGTGTCATCAAACATCACACCCCCGTCTGGGGTGCGGCGGCGCCGCCGGCAAGACGTCTCTTTGCCGCTAGACTGCCCTGCCACCGCCGCGGCTCCAACTGTTGCACCCCGCACGCGTTAATCGATATCGTAGTGCTAATCTGCATCGCCTGTTTTAAGAGTAACAGATGGACTGATCGATTATTTATCTTATCTCGTGTATTTTGGAAACCCAGGAGGTACCAAATTTGATTAATGTTAAACATAAATTTAGTATTTTTATTATGATTGCTGAAATACAATTGGACTATTCTGCCTTGTGTATCCGACCTCCTGGCCGACAGTCCCAGATCCCATCGTGCATGACCGATCGGACAATAGTTAAAACATACCTACACAAAACGCAACACTCTTGTTACTGACAAGAAACACCACGAAATAAATACATTCAGACACAAAGTGCTTTTAACGCGGTATTGCAAGTCAGTACGCACCTGCTTTCGACACGGTACTGCAAGCTAATGTTTAATCAGTTTAAATTGTCTAGAGGGTTTTTTATCAGAATATTTTCCCTTCCAATTCATGTATTAATATAACACACAAATATAATGTTTATTATATTTATTATTATTACATATAATGTTCCATCCCTCCCACCCCTTTTATGACTGCGTCCTCGGGTTTTAGCCATTGGTTTTCAGTTAATTAGTGACAACAGCACGTTGTATATTTCCAATGAATAGAGTTCAATATTTTAAATTAAGATTATATCATCGTGAGCGATGAAAACTACCCTAACGTGGCCGCCGACAAGTTAAACAATTTTAAAATTCTTTTCATGTGTCCGTGTAGTGGCGAGGGGCGGGGGGTATGAATAAAAATCGTCGGGGGTGTGAGTAAAAAAGCCATTGACTAAAAAAGTAAAAATCGGTCAATGAACATAATCGTTTGGAAGTTGGCTGATCGATAGCGCTCTGGTCAAATGTGCCAGGTATAACTATTTTTAAATCCTTTTCAGTTTCTGCTCTCTGAGCTTTTGTACCGAGTTCTTGTTGTATCTGTATGGATATCTGTGTTTTCACGCGCTTTCTCTAAGCTAACACATTTTAAGCCTTCGCCTTTTTTTATGTTTGTCATCGTTTATGGATTTTAGTTATTTTGTACGTCTTCAAACCGTTCCGTTTATAATGGATGTAGAAAAATGCGGTTTACCGCCGCTTGCAATTCGATTTGAATTTTCTTCTGGGATGCCTTCAGACGGATTCCTATTCCAGCCATAAACGAGTCTTCCGAAAATGAATGCAATTTATCGGCTTGGTGCATAAGACCCCCGAGAACATTAACATAATGCGATTCCGTTTTCTTCATCCGGCTAAACCTCAGAGACTCACCGGCAGTACCTGTGGATCTATATTGAATAGGTGTCACCCAAAGAACTGTTCTGGTCCATTTGATATTTTCTGTGATGTAGTGCGGGACGAGACGAGGCGAGAAATTTAATAGTCGTCAGCGTAACTTGTATCGTTTTAGATTTTTCTCTCCATACTGCTGTATTTGTAAAGGGTATATTATAAAGACAATTTTTTTGAGAAGTAATTAAATAATTCGCCATTTAAATATCGGGTTAGCAAGAAAAAACAGCTATTCAATCATTTGGATATCAGTGTTTTTGTCGGCACTATATAAAAAATATCAGGTTTAATGCGTGGTTAGATTAGGAGATTAGGGTAAGTTAGATAGGATAGCTGCTTAATACATCATAATATTATATGAAATTATTTGCTGATCAATCTTGTTCTATTTGCTGACCACAACGTTGTGGCGGTTCAACTGAACTATATTTACCGGCAGAAAATATTTTAGAACTGACCAAAACCTCAATATTATGCTGGCCATTTAAATGATCACAAATATTTACCGAATTTTGGACTTAATATTGACATTGTTTTCTTTAACTAATGCTGAACCGCACCCCCTTCCATATGTTGTGAGTGACGGATCTTCCTCCTTTTCTTTTCTCTTTCTCTTTTCGGTAATTGCTCCAGCTCCTTCTGTTGGTAAGTTTCCCCTGCACGGTATACTTTTTGATGTCATTGTCCTCGGTCCTGGACCGTGGTTTCCCAGTTTTCAGAACCTATGACACATCTACTCAGATTCGCCTTCGGTGTGTCTTTGAATCTTTTTCTTTGTCTTCTTTTGCCACAATATAGTTGCGCAAACATCACTCGTTTGGGAAGCCGTGTATCATCCATACGCACTCAGTGACTTTCCCATCCTAGTTGATGCTTCAGGATACTAGGAATCATCTTGCGGGACTCTCAAGTTTGTTCTGCACTTTTGCCATTTTATACCCAAGAACTTCCTCAAGCATCTGTTGTGAAACTTTTCGAGGGACTTTAGGGTACAGCTGTAGAATAGCCATGATTCGCATCCGTATAGTAGTGTGGGCAATACTATAGTACGATAGACTGACACTTTGGTGCTTTTGTGCAGCTCATCGTTATCAAAGACACGTGATAGTTTGCACTTCGTATTATGTTCTTGGTTTCTACGTCAATGTTAGCCTCCTGTGTATGGAAAGTATTCTTCACTCTCTAGAGGGTATCCCATAACACCAAGACGGTGGAACCCCGATTTTAAAATATGTAAACAGAGGGAAAATGTAAATTGTGGGAAAGACAAACGTTAAATAGAGTGTAATGTATTAGAATGACACAGTACTGCAGAAATAACACGAAAATGGAGGGAAAACGGGAATTCCGGGCATGTAAAATCGAGATTACAGTGTATTTTGGAGGGTCCTTCATGTTCTAGGTTGGTGCAGAATTTTGATTTTACCTATGAAGGTCTTCTTCAGTTTCCGCCAAAATGGCGGAGTCGTCAGTGTAGTCTAATTCTATTATGGACGCGACTGTCGTTTTGGTTTTTGAGCACAATTTGCTGAGATTAAATAGACCTACGGACGGAAGAATGGACTTTCTGTACTGAAAAGAGACTCCTATAATATACTACTATACAACACAACAGCAGAGAAGTATAGATTAAAGAAAATAAATCTCTGTATAATGTATAGTGTAGACAGTCGTTCAAAAGTACGCGGAGGCGAAAGATTGAGCAGGCCGAAGCTCGATTTGAGCTGCAGGACCATTGAAGAAGAATAATAGAATGCGATTCAAAACTAAAGGTGTGCAAAGTGGATCATGAAAATAATAAATGTACTAACTTCTTTTAATTGTTTAAATAAATTAAACTTTGTACGAAACTACACGTTGAGTTATATATTTTTTACAATAGTTTCGAGAGTTGTATTTCCTCTCATTAACAGACATAATATGACATGTGTTTTAGTAGCTTTTTAACTTTATACCTGCATATAATTAAAATTTGTTTTCGGGTAAAGTGTTTGTTGTTTATTTAGACAGCGGAATTTTTTTTTGTAAAATAAATTTTCATAATACATTCCTCATAACTTTTTTTTAAATCACATAATATTTTTCATCAATTTATATAAACTTCTTATACACATTAGTCCATTATATGGTGGTTCTACCGTAATGAAAATAGTCACGTTGAACCATAAAGTAACTGCCATATCAATTAATGATGACTAAACTAACGTTTGTTCATTTTTGAGGAGCACTTAGTGTTTTTAACATTGAAAAGTAATTTAATTGCAAAGTCAATTTGGGAATTTTATCTAATTTAAGGTGTAATGTAAAATGTGGAATAGTCTGCATCGCACTCAACCGTTTTAATGCACTTATTATTAATTTTCGTACCAAAATCAAAACACGGCTTTTGGTGGATTGATCTCGTATATTTCTATATAATATTTTTTTTTAAATATAAAAATGTACGAATTACCTATCGCTTCAGTATTCTTACTATTTTCCAATTAAACTAATCGCTTGTGCTACGAAAATACATATGAACAACTTGGTGGTCTCCTGGGACGAGAGTCGAACACTCGACAATTTTCGCTTTACCCCTAGTCCAACAAGCAAATCAAATACATATGTGAGAATTTACTTCATATGATATTTATTTATTTATTAGACTTTATTGACATACATGTTTTTGTTGTAACACAGGTGAATATATTATAATATAACATGATAAACATAAGATACAATTATATTTCAATTAAATACTCGTGGTTTATTGTGTGGGATGGAATAGACTCCACCTCTGATATATACAGCATTGTCCTGTCTACTTTGCTAGACTGCAGTCTGTGTTAAAGTAGCCAGTTTTTTTCGTGCTGTTGTGGTGTTATTTAATTCAATAAAGATAAAGATTTGACTGGAATAAAAATTAATATAGAGAGAAGAGAAAAAAAAGAAAAGAAAATATTTAGTAGGAGTGTTGTAGGCACTGTATAACGATTATATTAGAATGTTGGATAGCGATGCTTCTGATTGATCTCTACCCAATTGGATCATATATTGGGTCCATATTTGTGTAATCTTATTGGAAGTGAACGATTTCCAGTTGGTGCTGAGTGTGTTGTACAGTATCGGAGCTAAGAACATGTAGAATCTTTGATAAAATGTCGTTGTTGCTCTCGGAACTGGCTGTAGATGTTCGTTGTTTGTCTTGTGTTAATATAATATTCTAGGGTGCGGAGTTTGAATGTGGAGTTACACAATTTACTAGTTTTTAAAAATATGCTATTATTAGTTATTTGATTCAGGGTTGGCATGATGGTTAGTAAACTGTATCTTAGTAGACCAAAGGTTTGAGTTCAATCGTCTATATGTCAACCTTAACTTAACAGTATATTTTGGCCTGTACCGTAAAATATACGTATATATAATATGATAATAATAAAATCGGCAGTCGAATCGAATAAGTGTGTTTTTTTCAAAACCAAATTAGTTGAAGGCAGTCAAAAAATACAAACAATATTAGTCTGATTAATAATTGCTATCAATGCAGATAATAAACATTTTTACAACTTCGAAACAGATTTTCACACGAAAGAAATATTACATATTTTAAAACATTTGGTAAAGATATCTCAAAAATTAAAAAAAGATGGCTAAACCCTTTTGTCATGCATCTGCCAAAATATTAAATAATGTTGGTTATATATTTAACTAGTGGTCAGAATCCGGCGTTCCCCGGTATTAAGATTTATTCATATTTAAAAGGAAAGCTATTTAGAGAGAGGAGTGCCATTGTTTCGCATAAGGGTGTATGCAAAATTTGGTCCAGGTAGGGGGAGGTTGAATGGGGTGGGGTCGTTTGACTATTTTCATCAGGATACTCGAGTACAACTGTGGTGTTCAATAAAATACATCTTTATTCCCAGGGGAGGGGGGCCAGGGCGAGTGGGAGAGTATTTACATTTTGCTCAGGGCAAGGTCTTGGAGATTAGCTATGCAAAATTTGGAACGGGTGGCATGCAATATAATAATATACCATTTTATCGGGGTGAGGGATGTGATGTGGTCAGGGGGAGGGGGGAGTTATTTATTTATTTAGACACATATAATATATAAGAATTGTATGGGTAAAAATAAAAAAAACAGTTTGTTACATATATTTCACACAGACTACTGCCGAAGAAAATAAAAACCAAATATTTTTTATTTAATTGTATCGTTTTATTCAACAGTCTGTGGAATCTATACCGCAGGTTAGTGTCCCCCTTCCTTCGAAAGAATCCTTAAAAGGAATAGATTTTAATATGAAATGATTTAAGAAAAAACCCATTTGAACAGTGATTGGAATTATTTCCGTTTAATGAGATCGGTGTCTGTGGATTCTGGCTCTCCCACCTGATGTCTCTATTCGGTTCCGAAGAGCGGACGTCTCCAGCTCCCGGCCGCTCTCCGCTACCCGCTCCCCGCTCCTCGCTCCTCGCTCCGCCCGAGTCGAGAGCAGATTGAATTTAGAATTGAAAAATTTCACCCTCATCTGATTCCGGTACGTCGGGATCGGAAAAGTTGTGCCAAGGTGCCCTCAACATTTTATACCCTTTCTGCTGTGTTTTTTTTTGTTTATGTTGTTGGAGAAATTCGTGTCCCGCGAATGGATTAATTCAATACCCGCAAGGATATAATCCTTTTATTTATTTCACTCCTATGAAAGTTTGGGCTCTCGCATGAAAAATATGTTCTGCAGTCATGATCTCAATCTTAGATTACGAATGAGAATGGTCAGATGCTACGCGTTCTCGACTTTATTTTATGGAATAGAAGCATGGACACTTGTCGAAAAAAATATAAGGCGACTTGAAGCATTTGGGATGTGAATTTACAAAAGAATGCCTAGAATAAGCTGAATGGATAGAGTTACGAATGAAGATGTTATGGTTCGGATGAATAAAGAAAAACAAGTAGTTAAGACAATAAAAATCCGAAAACTTGAATATCTCGGACATGTAATGAGACATCCGAAGAAGTATGAGATCTTGCACCTCATAAAGCAGGGAAAGATTGCCGGAAGAAGGAGAACATCATGGCTGAAGGGCACAGGATAGGGCACAAGAAGAATAAGAAGAAGCGAAATATCAACAAACCAGAAAGTACAGTGCAGCGGTAAAGTATAAAACAATAATTGTAACAGAAATATAATTTAAAATTAGAACCATTAAGAATTTTTTTTATAATATCAGTTAAATTGACAGCAAATATAAATGTTTACAAAAAGGTAGTTATAAAATGGATTAAAGGTCTTCAAAATTATTAACTATTCTATGTATTTGACATCTTTACCTATTTATAATCTGATCAATTTTTCAACATTTTTATATTGTCTTATATATTATTTTAAACTTTTTTCATTTGTTGTAAACAAATTCTTTCATCTAGTTGATCTTGTATTATATAAATCTTGAAAGCCACCCCCATAATTCATAACTCTACTATTGTTTTTTTTATTGTCGAATATATAAATAAATAAAATATCGATCCCAATATTGGTAAAGAAAATAATAAACCACAGGGTGACTGTGAGCTACCACTACTACTGTGTGACACGCTAACTCAGGTTTTCTGGGGGATCCGCTGAATCATATGAAATATTCTATTTTAAAATGCACATTCGTTGCGTTTTTGTTTTTTTCGATTCTTAGAAAGTGATTTTTTTATTACATTTATTTAACTTCCTACAATACTGATTTCAAATTTTCTATATCTCATAATTCTCCTGCGAATAAAAGCTTGATGGCCGAAATGTTAAAAACGTATTTATAAATCGTGACATTTTGATTGATTACTAAAATTTCCATAATTTTAGAATTTGAAAGTTTTCTCCTCGAGAGATTTCTGAACGATCAAATGTAATCGATCAAGCTTGCGCATTAAAAAACTTTTAATTAGCTTAAAAAATTCCGTAGTTCATCCGCAGTCCCGCAGTTGGCGAGCTCGGGAAAATCTCCCAATTTCTCGGGCCGCGAATCCATAATGCAATTTTCCGGTGGCGCGCGATTTCCTACATTTTTCTGCTCGGAAAATATATCCACCCACTTCTTGCAGAGGGAGTGTATTTAAACGTTCCGCCTTCCTCTCGCCTTCTTACACCCTTCTTGGCATTCCAATTATTTATTTTGATTCAGTTACGCAACATGTGTTGCTGCACCCTAATGTCTAACCGAATCACGATAACGAAGCAATTTAAAAAAAAAAAAAATTCTTTTGTATACTTTTTCAAGAATATATATCACACCGTGAATATATCGTCGTCCATGTTTCAACGATGCGTGTCTCGAATTTGTTGATTTTACAGCAGACGATATACGAGCAAATCGGGTGGAATTTTTCACTGTTGAAAAATGATAAAAAATAATCTTACCGATTTCTACAGATATTTTTTGATTTAAAGACAGTGTGAGGTGTAATTATTCCATATCCTTGTTGTTGTCATTTGTAAGAATGACACATCGAAATAAGAGATCGAAATGTTTTATGTAATTGTAATTTACTTGTAATTTAACAAAAAACTAAATGAATCTTTTTGAAATATGGACGACGATATCACATCATCAAACTGGTCTATCACGTACTGTGACAATCCTTAATAGATTATGGCATAATAGTATGGGATGGTGCCCCTAAATTTCTTAATTACGACAAACAGCCGTAATTAAGTTCCTACTTTCAATCCATATTGAGTTATTTGACCAAAAGGTGGGTTTTCATTATTCATTAATTTTTATATCGTTTATTTCTAATCATACAAATAAATGTAAAAATTAACGCATCTCCAAGTTTCCAGGATTCAATTCAAGGGGTGGATCTAAATTCTTAAAATTCATGTTTCAACACAAACTAGTTTTAAATCTATAATTCTGTATTATCATTTTTATATTTGGCGGACATTTGTTTAGTTATTCAGGAATTTGCTAAAGTAAAAATATTTTTACAACATATATACTTCAGAAATGAATTATTCATGTCTGATATAAAATATACGTGTATTTGTTTTTGGGGTATTAGGTAGGCATGCAATAGTGAAATGCAACTCATAATTTGACGACTATTGTAATATTTTGTGCCGTAATACTTACGTAATGTGTCGTCGCATCTAATGTCATTAAAAAAGTGTTGAAATACTATTCAAAACATTAATTGAATAGCTGTAGAATAGTATATACTACTCGTCAGCTTCAAAAGTCGAAAATTCTCACAAAAATTCAAAAACATTCGAGAATGCGTTTTGGTCGCAACTGATAATACGATTTGAAGATGTCTCGTCGTGGGCAACTATGCAGAAGGCCACCGTACCCGAGCAGAAGCCGTGCGGTCGGCCAGCCGCCATCTCTTCCGTGCGATCCGTTCCGCGTCCCGGTCCGTTCGACCGTTTCATATAATATATTCCATATTTCAATCCGGAAAGTTTTCACGGTCGCGGGAATCGAACCATCGCCGGAATTCGATATTTGAATTTATACAAATCAAGGGAGCGGGAAATTCTGCACTGGCGATGGTTATTCGAAACATCGGTTGATTTCCAAATTTCTCCTTCGAGAGGAGGATTATATTCCATTTTCAGGTCCGTCTCGGGAAATGTTTTACTGTACCGTGCATCGGCGTAGCACTGATGTATTTTTATTCCCGTAGTCAAACTATACATAAACCTGTCGTCATATCAGCTGGTTTTATAATAGCAGAATGTTTTAACGTGCATATTATGCAAAAAAGCATCTGTGTGTCTCCATTGCTGAATACAGGGGTGGATTTGTGATGCGGAGACCTCTCGCAGTCGAGGCAAGGGCCCCCAAAATGATAATAGTGAACTGCGAATAGCTATACAAATACAAAGATTAAGTTTTAGGTTAAACAATAAATAATATCAGACGTGGAGCCTGATCCGATGAAGAAAATAGCCGAACACAGTCGAATCTGCGAGTGTCTTTAAAGGTAAAACGGTGTTTTAAGGATTTACGTTTTAATTTTTTCCTTTTTTATCTTTTCTGTAAATCCGTCACTGGCCGGATGTAGGTCCCCAATTCGCTAATTCTCCCTGTCTTCAGTCCCTTTTCATCCAGCTGTTGCTTGCCGTCGTTTAATTGGCCGTGAGACACTTTTTTTGCTAGTGCTAGGCCTCCACTCCAGGACTATCCTTTCCCATTGTCTTTCATTCCATCGACAGTTATGTCCAGCCCACGATAGACGAAACTTTTGGCGCTGTGAGAGTGACAAGGCTAAGATTGGCGGAGGACCAGAGTGCATGGCAGAGGGAAGCTTTCATCCATCATCTCCGCATCCAGCTGCTTCATCGTTTAACCAGCTTTTTACAATTGTCGTTTCTTCCGTTAAGTGCTTTCGGTGGGCTAGGCTAGGTTAGGTCAGGTCCTTTGGTGGATATCTTCACTTCTAAATTCTTCCTCGCGAGGACCACCACCATTGGTCTATGACACAGAAACTTACTACCGGACACAAAATCCCATGAATTTTTTTTGTTGACGCGTGAATAAAATGGATTCAGAACATATTTATTTGTCTTTACATAACTCTTATTACATCTTATTAAGGTGAACACATTCTTATTGTGAAATTGTAATTATTCAAAACGTAGGTCTGTAATTTTTAAAATACTAATTAAATGTATTAATTAGAAAGATATATATATATATAATGAATTTTATCGTAAGATGTGCGCTACCGGGATTCGAACCTGGATCTCTTTATTCAATCCGGGGAAGATTTCCGGATTGAAATTGAATTAGTAGGATTAATTAGTATTCTTATTACATCGCCTGACACTTGTAGAAACTACAAAATTTGGCTTTTAATATAAACATCCAATCAAATCATCCAATTACTGATATCCAATATTACGGCAGCCTCGGAGAATCGAAGATATCTCTAATTTTTTTAACAAATGTATATCAAAATGAATCCTTCGCGGGCAGCTCCTTCCCCTCCTCATCCTCTTCCGGCTTAGTTTATTTTGTTTTCCCTCCATTTTTTTGATTCGGCAATTATTTTGTATGGCCCTCCGACACCGCTCGAGCTGCCGCCGCTTCCCGATACCCTCCCGGTGTTGCCTGTGGGAAAATATAAATATTCCCTACTCGCTAATGGGTCACTTTGAATAAATACCTACCCCGGTGGTTTTGTCGTTTTTACTTTGCAAATTGGAACATCCTGAGTGTATCCGATCAGGAAGCGCGGTTGTACGTTTTACAGCGGTTTCTTCAACATTTTTCGCCCTTGTAAACTTGTATGCTATTTGTGAACGGAAATGTTCGTTGCCAGTGCCATATATTTTAGAGACAATGCTTATTGTAACTCATCAATATGTAGGTTTTTATCTCATCATTTCTGGTGAAGCATCATTATTATTTAATTAATTAAATAAATAAAACACAACGTTTTTTACTTTTCACTACACTTTAATTCAATTAGAATTAAAACGTTTGAATCATCTTCAGTAACTGTTAATAGTATATAATAAAACTGTTAAGGTATATAATAAAACTGTTAATGGTATATAATAAATATGTATGATACAGTAAGCATTGAAAACTGAAGATGATGCAGTAGGTATTGAAAACGTTTTAATTTAATTAAAGCGTAGTGTAAAGTAAACAACGTCGTGTTTAATTAAATTAATTTTTGTATAAGTTAATGACAATGAACTTCCGCAAAGATAATCACGAAAATGTTGAAATATAAAATATACTAATATCATATTTTAATAATCAAAACACATTTTTGTCGTGACGTTCCAATTTCAGAACATAGTTGTGCGCTATTTGTAATACTAATTAAATTAATCAATTAGAAATATATACAGATTATAAGTTCCAAATTTATCGTAAACCTAATCGGTTGATGGTCAACACGTTTTCCCGGATAGGAAAAGGTCCAGGTTCGAATCTAGGTAGCGACCAAATATTTTTTCGATAAATAGATTTTTAGATTAATTTCATTTGTATTATAATACATTAATATATGAAAGTGAATCTTGGAATTGGCAAATGAAGACCGGAAGTAGATTGAATGCGATCGCTCAGGCGGCCTGCGTTTAGAAAATCTATCTACTTACGTTAAAGTAAATAATGAACAATTTAGGAACTAATATAGATCTGTTAGTTGCTATTGTGATACTGTATTTATTTTTAACTAAATATAGTTTGTGTAGCTTTATTTAAGTTAACGTTGTACCCACTTTTATTCCAACTATCCCACCTTACACCATTCCAAAAGATACATGAAAAGCAGTACTGGATAGAATTGAATTGAACCCTGCCTAAATACTGCACTTCACGTAACATAACATTTCGTGCAAAACTTTGAGAATGTCCGCCTCAGCTGTGCCGATCTATTTAACTAAGCCAATTTTATGAATGGGGATTGAATTGTTCGATCGCAATTTTTCCGTCTTTGGTATTATGTTATTGCGTATGCATTATTCGTATTGCCAGAACGAATTCGCCCATTTGGTTATCAAACATTTATTGGTCTTCAATTAAGCATCAAGTTATTCATAAATATATGTACATATGTAAATTCATATCCTGCTTTAAAAAGGCACCACTCATCGACTTTGGTCTTCAATTGACACAGGATGAATAACGTCTACTTGACAAACTGAAATAATTTTCAGCTCTGTTTTTTTCTTGAAGGTTTACATAAATTAGTCTCAGACACACGTTTTTCCGGTTCGAACAAAAAATCGCGTATACCGAACCCCGATCTCGGGAATACTAACCATTACACTACCGACTGATACGAATGAAACATCAAAATAGACATTTACAAATATCTAAAGCTCTTTAATAATTAAGCTCGTTATGAAGATCACCAGGTGTAACTATTTTGCAAATAAAATTCAATATTAGTATCAAAATTTGAGATTTTAGGAATGTATAAATTATAAAGTTTATATATATATATACTTTATAATTATATATATATATATATATACATATATATATATTAATATATTAATCAATGCGTTACATTCTATCACAACAATATCAGAATTATATACTTATATGGCATTTTGACACCATAGTCTAAAGGTTTAATATTATGACGGTAGTGTCCCGCTTAGCATGTGAATGATGAAAATAAATACAAGGTGTAGCGAGAGTGCATATGTTCCCATTATTATCAATGCGGTCTGAGTCACGTTTCTTTCGTTGGGAGATTATTAAAGGTTTGCGTTTGAATTGATTCAAAAATATTTTAAATTACACAACATAATGTTTCAAAATTAATTTACTCTACTAGATTTGTAATTTATTTCGACATTAATTTTGCACGTAGCTTATAAGGAAATAACCATTTTTAAGGTTGAATTGACTATTATCAATTTAAACACTAGCGGAATATCGTTGGATGTTGAATAAAACGCATCAAATTTTTCACAATTGTTACAATTTGCATCATATTATATTACTTTAAAGCAATGTACGCGAAACGATTTATAAACAATTTTTTTTTTTTCAATTTCTTGACTGAGACCACTTTCATTAATGGGAACATATGTAAAAATGTTGCGAAATTTTCAAGTGTGCTGTTTGTACAGTGACAAACTTGACTGGGGTAGGTACTCGCTGAATTCTCTGTTAAAGAAGTACTACTAATTTGTACCGTGTATTTGAGTAAAATACACGGGTTTCAACACCACATTGCGTATTTTAATTATAATTGATGTATCTGTTAAACAATACAACATTGTTCTCTGCTAATTAATGTTGAGGAAGTCAAGTTTTGGGCTGCGTTCCAGTTTCTTGTTTATATTCGTCCAACTATATAGTAAGGCACAGCACAGCACCTGGGGCCGCACTCTTCCTCTTCTCGGGCCTTACGTGAACAGGTCAGGTCCAACACATTATATAAATTGAATTCATTGAACAAATGAATTATGATTTTTTTATGGACACTCTTAATTTAACTAACTTATCGTGTAGAAAAACTTTAATAATAATTATTATTTAACCTGTTAGCCGCCCAGAAAAATCGTAGGTGAAACAGCATCATGCCACCATATTGGCGCCAAAATTCACATAGATAGCTTTTTCGAATTTTAGTTTTACGAAAAAACCATGAAAACGTTGATATTACTAAAAAAAATACGTGGGTACTATTTCTCCACAAGCGTCCATCGACCGCGATTTCGTTCAGTTTTGAGATGAAAAAAAAGTTGAAAAAAAGGAAAAAATAAAAGTTATAATATTATTGTGTTTAATGTGATGCTTAAAATAAAAATATAATAGCACTTCACAACTACGTACATATTACATATCGCACTTATATAGCACTAACGGCGCACTCATTGTATTCATAGTAAAACGCTATATATTCATTTTAATTAATGACTAAAAAATAATATCTTATTCACTTGAATTACTTGGCAACAAAACCGAAACATATCGCGAACGTACGTCAAAATCTAGTTGACAATTATCTCAAATTGGAACGTTTCAGATACTTTCCAACTTATTGCGTCCTTCTCATCATCATCGGATTCCTGCGATAGTAACGAGCATATCGGGAATGTCTAAAAAGTCAGCAGTCACTAATAAGTCACCCTCCGCCGTTTTGTAAAGTAAAAATAAAACCAAAAAAGTTTTCGAAAATTCGATAACTGTAAAAATATCAGCACTTTGACGTCGATATGTGTGTTAATTTTTCAAATTTAATAAAATTGCGATCTGGCAACGTAAAAGTAAGCGCCGACTGTTAATTTTGTATGGAGGAAAAATGACGATTTTTATACTCGATTTCAGACGTAATTCGTTGTGTTTTTGAGTTGAAACAGATTTCTATGGGGCGCCGTACGATATCACTACTGGAAATAATAACTTGGTTAAAGATCCGATCCGCGGCGCCGGTGATATCATGCGTTATTTGATGGTCATTTGCCGTGAGAAATAAACGTCGCGGAATGTAACGTGGTTGTCCGCAGTACTCATGATAGCCAACTTCAATTCTGACAGTTCTCATTCCATCTCCTTCTCTATCGGAAACTTGCAACGAGGGCGGCCAAGGAGTTAAAATAGTAAATAGCATGCTGGACGCCCTTAATTTAACTGAACTGATTGTATACCACGTTCCTGCGCGGAGTATCAGGTCGTCGGCGCTGTCCCATGTAAATACATATACTCATTTTTATAGGCATGAACCCACACAAAGACTTCACAGGCTTGGTAACGATTTTGGTCTTGTAGATATATTCCGATGCTCAATGTTTAAATACAAGAGTGATGTTTTTGATGCTGTTCTGAGTCAAAGGTGTCATTGATTTTGGTACTCAGCCATTCTGTGTTAAGCTTACATTTTTATTTTTGATGTGTTTAACCAAAAATTATATTGTTTTTTTTTTTTTTGCTTAACTTTCCATTTTTTTAAGCAATTTTATCCATTTTTTGTTATATATATTTTATGCTACTTGTGTAGCTGCACATCTTTTTTTTTAATAATTAATTTTGTAAAAGCCCATAAGGGCAGGACTATAATATAAATAAAAAATAAAATAAATACCGTTATTAACATCACGGGGAGCACTGCAAAAACCAGCTGTTTTGCGGTTTCTGCGCGCGCAGCTTTTGTATATGAAATGTCTCTGGTAAGAGTTGTCACTCGCCACGCGCATTCGGGAGTCCTAAAATTGATTGGTGCGTGCTGAATTGCGGAAATTTTATTCTTTCGTTCACCTCACTTGCTGATACACTTAGGTATTACTCGACTTTTATTTCTGCAACCGACTACGGCACATCCTTGAACACCTCTGCCGTTATATTTTACAAATTCTGCTGGTGTTGTTTTCCTCAAACGACTTTACAAATTATAGAACACGCTGCAGAATGTTCAGAATGAAGAACCCCTCTCGTGTATGTCTGGCAAAGCACTAGTCTTTGTACATTTTTAATGAGTTTTTAATTTGGTTTAATAATTTATTAATGTCGAAAGTGTGCACATCCTCCACCTAATTATACGTAATAGTTTATTAACACACCGAGCACTCGCATAATATGGAGTCTCAACCACTGCAGGTGATCCATCAATGCGCGAGTTAAATACACAACTAATTTAGCCCTTCTCATCCCTCGCGTGCCACGTGACACGTAACTTGCACCTTGCGCTGAATAGCCAGCTGAATTAGCGCCCAAAGACGCGCCCGCCTTTGGCAAATAACATGAAAACATCTCGTTGACGGCGGGAGACGTGAGAATGGAGGGGCCGCGCGGCTCGGTAATGGAAATAATAAGAAGATACATGAAAAAGCCGACGGGGGCGGCTGGAGCGGATCAGGCGGCTCGGGCGGCTCGGGGCGGCTCGGGGCCTTTCAGCCCGCGAGGCTGGTGCGAGAAGAACCTTTGGAATCAAGCCTGCTGAAGCGCAAGTACACGCGTGGGGTGGCCCGTAAATCATTGCATATTTTCAAACCGTAATATTTTTTACGTAAAAATAATGTATGAAATTTTAAATAAGAATGTTTTCTTTGGAGTCTTAAAAAACGCACAATTTTTTTCAAAGAATATTTTCTATTAAAACATTCGGTGGTGGTGCCACGTAGAAAGGGAATAACCGAACAATGAACTTCGAAGCTGTTGTCGGACACTGGACCACGCTGGACCGCACTGGACCGCACTGGACCACTGGACTGGACAGAATACGGGAGCCTGGGCAGACCCGAGTCGAAATGAAGTGATAATATCCTCAAGACGAAAAACAGAGATCAATGATGGAAAAGCCAATAGTGATGTTGATGGGGAATAATAGTTTTTATGACCTTAACTTATAAATACTAATTTAATGTATTAATTATAAATATATACATATAAAATCAATTTTGTCGAAAAATATTGTTTTTGCGCTACCGGGATTCGAACCTGGATCTCTATTTCCAATCCGGGGAAGTACACTACCAATTGTGTTATAACGCCAGTATTTTTCATGTCAAATTTTCGAACCTATATGTTACACTTTTTCAAATTAATACATCTGTTGTTCCATTATTTTTGAAAGCCATCTACATTATTACATCCCGGTAGCGCAAAAACAATATTTTTCGACAAAATTGATTTTATATGTATATATTTATAATTAATACATTAAATTAGTATTTAAAACATCACAGACCTATGTTCTGAATAATTACAACTTCACAATAAGAATGTGTTCTCCTTAATAATATAAGTTGTATCAATGTGTCCAAAATTTAATAAAAATGAATTGATTATTCTGGCGTCTGCAGTCGGTTTACTCAAAGGTATTTGTGATTCCGTAAAAATAATGTAGATGGCTTTCAAAAATAATGTAACAACAGATGTATTAATTTGAAAAAGTTTAACATATAGGTTCGAAAATTTGTCATGAAAAATACTGGCGCTATAACACAATTGGTAGTGTACTTCCCCAGATTGGAAATGGAGATTTTATATGTATATATTTATAATTAATACATTAAATTAGTATTTAAAACATCACAGACCTATGTTCTGAATAATTACAACTTCACAATAAGAATGTGTTCTCCTTAATAATTAACTTATAAGTTTGAAAACACAATGGAAAATCAATTTAAATATTTAAATTGGTATTCTCTATTGTGTTGTCATTTTATATAAAAATTACACATTTAATTATTTGTGTATGAATTTTGATGGTTAGAAAGTTATTTGTTACTCAGGGACATTGGGTCTTCCGTACATTCTTCCGTCATTTCGAAGCTCGCCGGTGCATTAATTTTAAGCACTATAAAATAAATATAGTAGCACGGAAGTGACTTGTGATCACCTGTACCGCGTGCAGAGCGCAGGATGCAGTGCAGGGTGTAGTGCAGGGTGCAGTGCAGGGTGGGTGCACCTGTACCGCGTGGCATTGTGCGCTGCACAGCTTTTATTAGTCTCGGTCTTGTAATCCCCGCGTCTGGAGGTGGGCGGGGCGAGGATCCGAGATGAATGTAACTGAGTTTCTAGGATTTCATTTCTTAACCGCGTTTATACAATAATTATTAAATCTTCAATTTACGGATGTTATCACATATTATTTACTGGTCTCCGGTTGCTAAAGATCAGCGAGTTTGTCTTATTTTCCTTTTTAACTTTATGTGTAAAGAAAATCAGCAAAATAAACAGACCTTATCCATCTTAACGTGGTTCGTCTCCTCCTCATATAGAAACGATTTAAAGTGTATTTTTATCGAATAAGTGACGGAACCCCCGACCACTAAACCACTAGGCCAGCATTTTAACCATTTAGACCAACAGAAGTTTACAAGGATTGATGAGGAGTGCAAAAATATTAACTATTTGGTGGACGATGGCGATTTGAAGAGATTTTCATTTTATAAAAAAAAAAAATGGTAATAGAACGATGGACTCGACGTCTGACAGTGAACGGGACACGCTTGCAATTAATGATTACATTTTATCTTTCAATAAATAAATTACGTTAATAAATGTTACAATTAATGCGTTCACGGATTGGTTCAATCTGATTTACGACCAAAACAAATACAATTCTTACATTCTTGGGTCATATTCAGATTTAACTATTTAAATAATATCTTCAAATGTTAGTTCCACTATTATTTTTCTGTTTCATATTATGATAAAAATACTTTCAGAAGGTTCATCGAAAATATAGTTGTAGTCTGAGTAAGGTCTGAATTTAATTTTTTTAAATATGTATCTCTCCTAAAGAAATCCCCACACTCCTTTCACGGATGGGCCCACACACACGTGCCACCTATAAACTATACATACACCGATGGTGGCCAACCTTTTTATGGGTAAGTGTGTCACGATATTATATTGCAACTAATGAGATTTATAAGTATGTAAATGTGTACACAGAATATGGTCGCACCAATATTCTCACAAAATTTTCAAACTAAGCTAAGCGCTTGTGTTATGAGAATTGGTGGTCTACCAGGATTTGGTTTGAATCTCTGACCAAATCACGAAAAAAAATAATTTATGTTTACGTCTATGTCTATGTCGTGACTATGTCTAATGTATGTTTGCAGTCCTTTTCTAAATAACATATCTGATGCTAAATACTGTTTCTTATCACGAAAGGTAGAATTCCACGCTTTTGGGCTTGCATCAATAAATGCCCGTTCACTCTCGGAAGCCTTTCGGTTGATCTACCATTCAAGTTGTCTGATACACTCGAAGATATAGAGGCGCTATGTTGTGTCGCCTTGTACATCAGTCAACACAATTTTAAATACGTTATTTGTGAGAATTTTAATATTCCATATATTATCCGTGTTGCGGCATTCAGAATAGAATTCCAGCTGAAACATCGGCACGCCCGCATAAATACTATTCCTACAGAACACATATTACACCACAAATACATGTGTGAGGCAAGATGTCTGCGAATACTGTCTTAGTTGATATGAACTCTATGTATATATATTCACAGGGCAAAAACTCAAAGACATGCATGTTTTATAGGACCGGGGATGTACAATAAGGTTCCACAAGAGATGGCAACGGTATTGTATCCTAAATTCTGCGTACTATCAAATAATGGTATTATTGTTCTTCTTCTTCGCATACATCTTTACTTCTATTCAAGTTAATATTATGTACTTCTACTACTTTTTATATTGTTTCTGTCAGTTATTAAAATTATTTAATTAGTTTCTTTATATATATATATATATTCCGATGTTACTCGTGTACTTGCACTGTATTGTACAATACTTACTATGGTGTATTATTTAGCACGAGCTGCACATGTTTTTATAATAATATAATTTTGTAAAAACCCATATAATATAAATGTTGCTATATGAACTATATTGATATAACTATAACTCAATTGATATATGAATACTGTCTCAGTTAATATATGAACTAACAGTTTGGTTGTGTATTGATGGAAAATCGATGTGTTCGCCCAACAGCTGCAGATTTAGCATTTGCGTACAATTCCTGCCATCTAGCTGTCCCGTTTGTTATTTCAGTGATTCATCACAGTTCGTGATGATTTCCTCATCGTTATTTAGATCGCAAAAGTACGTTCGGTTTGGGTAACGGTCGCCGGTGCACCATCCCTGCTGCGCCCTTTCCCGGCAGACAGTGGGGCCCCACACACAGGCGCATCTCCGTTCTCCAGCTCGTTCTCGAGGGCGAGAGAGAGCCCCGCCCCGCACGGTAAACCGTGTTTGGGCTCACCAAAGACGGTTGAAAAATTAAACGCAGCTTTGGTGCAGTTACTTTTTAATCACGGCCGCGCGGTATATTGCGGCCCGCCATTGTTGACTGCTTATTCCGCATGTATTATTATATATTATGCACCGCGTCTTCTTCCGACTTCTTCCGTCGGCGGAATATTTCATCTCTGTCATTTTCCCTGGCAGTGTGTCAATAAATATTTTAAAAGTATTCCCGCGGTTTGATCGCCTATTTTTAGTGCTGTCCGCATTGTGATTATCCCCCGCACGCTCACTCACATCTCACGTCTCACGTCTCACATCTCACATCTCACATCTCACATCTCACAATGTGAGTATTCTTCTAGTCTATATCAAATATAATAATACTAATTAAATGTATGAATTAGAAAGATTCATATATAATCTATTTATCGAAAAAAATATTGGTGTTGCTACCGGGATTCGAATCAGAATTTTTTCCTATTCGGGGAAATACATTAACTGATTATGCTACAGCAACACAGTAAGTTATAATATAATACATTAATATCTTGTTAAGGCGACTGATTATTATTATTATCAATTAGCAGAGCGTAGCTTATTACTAGGGCCTGCGGGCGGCTGAGAGTGGCCAGTGTTTCTGTAAAACCTATTTTTTAATGTATAGCATAATTTTATCATAGAAAGAAAGTGTTCTACGTGGTAACAAATACCTAATCAGACATTTACGTAAAGTACCAATCAGGTGGTAACATGAATGATACGCGTGCTCCACCTTTCGTAGCTAATCTCGGACTGCCTACGCCGCCTGTCTACATAGGACCGTCGTGCGGTTAAGACCATTATGTATACATAATGGTAGGATAGAACAAATCTGTACCTACAAAGCAAAAGTCCTCTTTTTTCAAAATCGCGTTTTTTCTTTGAAAACCTTTAAAAATATATTGTTTATGTATACTGAAAAGATGGGAGTTCTTTAAGCACTATTCGCGATTATAAGAATTCGAAAAGGGTTGTAGTCCAAAGGGACGAAACGAAACGAACGGATGGAAATCCGCTTGCACCCTTAATAGGCGGTAGGTATTCGTCTACCTGACACCGCGGCAAACGGTAATGTTCAATGTTGATGAAGAAGAGTTCATCTTTTTATTGAAGAAAGTTGTGGACATACATCATTTTAAATGAAACGGTGTAAGACAAAGCAAAATATACCGAAATGGAAAGCTGATTTGTAAAATGGCCAATGAATGGAATTCCATCATAGAACAAAAGTTGTTGAATCCGAAGTGAGAAAGAGTCATCCGTGAATTTTGTATCACAAAAATAATTTATATTATTAAACCCATATTTTGAAGAACAATAGTCTGTCAAACAATATACCCCAAAAATAATTTAATTGCCTCATAATATTCCAGTGATACAAACGACTCGGATCCATAAGGTCTAAATACATATACATATTAAAATTACTAAAATGGATAAATTCAATTCACTATTAATTTGATGGGAATATATTCATATTTGTAGATCACGAAGAGGAACAAAACAGTAGCGAATATCTATTATATAATCAAACCTCAATTCCCACTTAAATAATAGTAAAAAAATAATAATTTACAGTATATTAAAACCACAAGTAATACCATTATAATGTGTTTTTTCACTATAATTTATTATACTAAATAAATGGAAGTCCATATATATATACAATCTGATGTTTTTCATTAAAAAAACCTCTAATTTTTGATAAGCAAAAACATTTTTATTTAAAAAAATTATGATCAGCTTTAAAATATTCCATAATAACACTTCTACGTTATGAGGGATTACCAAATTTATCGATGCGGAGAATTTAAAAAAATTAACTCACGCTAAAATATACATAAAGTAAAAATAAATCAAAGCAGAATACAAAAAGTGCTCTCCTGGAAGGTTGGTCATTTGTGACTACCGTCCATTTGCTTTGCAAGTACAGACATATTTTTAATAGATCTAATAGAATATATGTTTAATAGCGTCGTATGCTGTACTTCTAAAAAGCTATTCATAAGTTGAATTTTTATAAAATTAATTCAAATTCATCGCAGTTATGCACACATTTTTTTAATGTTTGGGAGGACGCCCCTGCCCCTGCTAAGGCTACTCATACATTATATATCTAAACATAAAATATTTCGTCCTGTACTATATATTAATGATTTTATAACCTTAGTTTATTTTTAAATAATAATCTATAACTCATTTTTTTGGTCTTATGTTGACGTGCGAATCGATATATGATTATTTTATGTTGTTCTGTCGACAGTAGGGAATTGTGTATGGACGTAGGATGTGCTTGCACAGATGTTATAAATCGAGACTCGTGTACAGAGTTCGAAATTATATATATATATATTTAATTCAACAATATTTAAGAATTAAATAAAAACGTGTATTTCACATATTTTCTGTTAAAATCTGCAGGGTTTTAGTTTTGTGATTCTTTGTAATTTTTTTTTCATTTTTTTTATATTTATTTCTAAAAAGATTCAAAATATATTTCTTTCTTGTTTAAGTAATGACATTAAATATTTTCCACTTTCGGAGCGCCTTTCTCGGAAACTGAGATTCAAATAAATAATTGTTTAATGTTATTGGTTTTTCTACTTTGTTTTCTGACCAATAGCGCATTAGTAATAGCAATAGTAATTAGAGCAAAATGTATTGTGACCTTACGTGTTGACATTTAGAATTGTTCAGACCTTTACGTTGGCATTTAAACTGTCTTATACATCGTTCGATTATAGAACTTTGACATTTAAAATCAATATATATTAATAATTTCCACTATTACTTTAGAAGTTTGCCCCGATCAAATAGGTATACTAATCACGAAAACTGCAATGCCTATTTTTATAATAGTTAGGATTTCAAAATTTAAATGGCACTGCAATCCGAACTCCATAGATTTACGAGGGGCAAGTAAAAAATAAGGTTCCTACATTTTTTTCAGGTATAAGGTATTTTTTATTGCAATAAATAAGTAAACCATCTGAAAGCTTGTACTTTATTCTATTTTTCTACATAGTCTCCTGATTTTTCTATGCATTTTTCCTGACGAGTTATCCACTTCTGAAAACCCGCTTCGAAGAATTCCGCCGCTAGGCCGCCGATGAACTTGGTGACCGCTTCTTTCACCTCTTCATCTGTATTGAAGCGTTGTCCACCCAAGTGTTGCTTCAATTTCGGAAACAAGTGGAAGTCGCTGGGAGCAAGATCAGGGCTGTAGGGGGCATGGTCAAGCAATTTCCAGCCGAATTTGTCCAGTAGGGCGGTGGTCTGTCGAGAGACATGCGGGCGGGCGTTGTCGTGGTGCAGCCTAACGCCCTTGGTCAGTATAATCGGTCAAAATGTTGTCGATGGTTTTTTCACAAACCTCAGGAACCTGGACAGCAAGCTCCCGAAGCGTTACTCTCCGATCTTCGAGGAGAATGCGCTCAATCTTCGCCACGACTTCGTCCGACACCGATGGCCTCCCACTCCTTTGCTCGTCGTGGACGTCTGTGCGTCCTTCGGAGAACTCCCTGCACCATTTGCGGACGTGTTGGACGCTGATGCAAGCTGTGCCATAAACTTCTTCCAACTGTCGATGAATTTCAACAGGTTTAAGCTTCTTCGCGTTTAAAAATCGAATCACCGAACGGATTTCACACCTGGCGGTAACGGCGATGGCGGGTTCCATAGCGGATGGCTGTCAGGCCTTTACTGAGCGTCGCAGCGTTTGCTCCCGGTAGTGGGGATGTAGTTAAGGGACCAACAATCAAGGCGGTGTTGCCGGATTTCGCCTAGCATCTCGCGTGGCGAGTGTACAGCGTAAGGAACCTTATTTTTTACTTGGCCCTCGTATTACATCTATATCTTAGTGAAAAATATTTTTTTCCTCGTCATTCACTTGTCTCGGCGATTACGTCTGTAATGAGAACTTCAAAGAGTAAACAAGGGCCGGTATTGGCAAAAACAGACTTATGACGGTACAAATGCGGTTGCTCAGGCGCATGTGTGGAAAATTTACTTGCGATTCTGTGAAGAATATAATGGAAATATATTAGGAGCGAATGTAAATTAAAAAATACAGTAGAAAAATAACTATCGTTCAGGCGGTTTGAACCCGACTGAGGAGAGGATGGTAGGATATACAAAACATGTGAGTTGGAGTCAACAAAACAGAGAACGGGTGCGAAAGACCTGACATCATATATAAGAAGACGGCTTTGGGAGAAGCGTACGAGAGATGAAGAACGGCATGTTGATTAATTAGTATATGAAATGTCCGATTTATTATATCTCAAATAAGAAGCAATATACCGTATTTCATCGATTATAAGACGCCACCGATTATAAGACGCACCCTTATTTTTCTAAAATGGAAATAGTAAAGTGAATTAAAACTTTATTATAGAAATGAAAGATCATATTGCATTACAATAATTCAACGCAGCATAATAGTGAATTGTTTTTGAGGAGATTTTATGCAACTATTAGGGACACAATTTTATTAAAAAATTATCGTGTTCGACCGTCACCGAGCGACGAATGTATTCTACTCGTAATGCGCAGCAGCTCACTGGATGTGGGTTCCGAGGATCGTCAAACTATCGACCATGCCGGCAGTGATAAAGCCTGGAGAGCGAGTGTCCACCGCTGGTGGAGTAATGAATATGTTTCCTTCCAAGAAGTGGTAGGCTCTGGTGACTACGGCGGGTACAGACGGTGTTCGAGTCCAATTCCTGTCGTTTGAGCAGCTTTGTTCGTGCGACATGCACCGAGCGCTGTAAGGACATTATTTACATAACAATGTAATATTGAAATAATTTGAATTTTTACGAAAATCTAAATTACCGCCACTTTAGTTCGTCGTACCACAAAATGATGAGTATCGATCGCTGAACAACATTGTAGCCTACATTCTATTGCAGATCCTGGATCCTGGGCCGGAAGTTCTCTGATTAAATCGGCGGTAATCACATCACCGCCTTTCAGCGAAGGCCCCACGACAATATTTCGAGGCGACCCCGCCCTAAACATTACAAGGCCTAATGGCATTTGTATAGTGGACAAATTTTTAAAAGGGCTCCAATATTAATTATCAACGACCTCTTGAAAACGGGAGCCAACGTTTTCCGGGCTTTCTCCAATACCAATACCCGTTACTTTCAATTACAAGGAAATTATTTTATTCATTTAAACCAAATTTTTAGTCGTACACATATTGCACGGATTAGGATCGATATAGGTTACTCGGATCGGTAGAATGCTGAAGGACCTTAATATGATGACCATTAAACAGAGAATGTATTTCAATGTTGCGGTGTTTATTTTTAAAATCCTCACCAAAAATATATCGTCAGAATGAGCACGAACATTATACGAGAGAAAGAGATAGAATGGGACTGCCATTCAGGAAGAAGGCGAATGTCAGAAATCAATGATGTTCAGTGCCATGAAGATTTTACATGAAATGCCAAATGATATAAGTATGGTGAAGAAATTATAATATATACATATATTCAAAATTAAACTTAGCAAATATGTATAAGATGAGTAAATAATTGTAAAAAGGAAAATATTGATATTGTTTATATTAGAGCATATCTGTACGTGTGGATAAATTTTAAAAATTGGGATCGAAAATGTTTCAGCTCTATGCGTAAAATCTCAACCATTTCGGATTTAGATAAGATAATTTTAATAAATTCGTGTGCACACATTTTGTTGTTATTGGTTGTAATTTGGACACACTATGAAATTAATTTGGAATATTTCAAATAGATCGTATTACACGTAAATACGTCAACATTTACCATAAACTGTTTATTTATTGTAGTTTTGACAATACATATTTTAAATTTGTTTTTATCGTCGCTGCAGTTGAAAATACTCGCTTGTACAGACTTGAAAATACAATTGCGGTTGACGTTGGCTTAACTGTTTAAAGTGTTTTAAATAGTAGGTCTAACGTTTCTGTCCTTTTTTTGAAATTATCCAAATATCTAAAATATTTTTTTTTTAGTTTATTTGAATTAACATTTGTAGTTTTTACAAGGAATAAAATGGTACTTCTTAATTCAGTCAGCAATTCGGACGTCGATGACTCTTCGAACAAGCAACAGGTATCTCTTTCACGTCCGAATCAGAATCTTAAGAGTTGTTGAAATTAGTAGGAATACTATTCGAATAGCTGCACAAATATGATCATTCCGTTATCATATTATTATTATTACGAGTATCGAATAGTAGAAAAAGGCCGAATATATTCGAATATCAAATATTCGGGTTCGAATCTCTACTTGAGATTAGCCGAGTTTATGGAAAATAAGGAGAATAATTATAAATACTTTAATTTTCAGTCAAGTCGGTGCTTAGCAGGTTTCGTCGCGACTAAGAATTGATTGATCTAAGGCAAGATTTGAAGCAAGACTAGTCCTGAAGGGATTAGATCATTGTGGCTAAACATCGTAGGGACGGTTGTGTAATCAGTAGTAACTTTTTACTATAGTAAAAAAAGTTACTAAAGTAATTTTTTTTTGAGAAAACGGGTTCTTTGATCGTTAGTAAAAAAATATTTACTTCTCGAAAGTACATCCCGTAGTAAACTAATTTTACTCAGCGATACCCGACAGTAAAAACGAGAATCGATAGTTAAATATGGCGAACTTTTCACAGCTGTTCCAAAAGTCATCCGAAAGTTTATTTTGAAAGTTACCGTATACGACAAATATTCATTAGATATCTCACTATTTTACTGATGACAGTTCGTTCGATGATGATCTCGTTGTTTAATATGCAAATACAATAATACGAAAAAACTTCACCACCAAAGTGACAGATTTCGAATGCCTAGGTGAAAAAAATCCATAGATAATGCATAAAATAAAGCATATTTCATGATTATTTGTCGCGTCTATAGATATCTCATCTATGCTTTGAAAATAGTAAATTAGATGTATATGTAATACGGGCGCTAGTAAAAAGTTGCTGCTGATCACACACACAACCGACCCTTAGACATCGGTTTATATTATTAAAATATAGTCGTAAATAGGATTTTCGGTAACTTACATCATTTTCGATTGGCAATGTAAGACTTGCATTACAAAAACATATATACATCTAATATTATTTTCTATATATACATATCGTGAAGGACAAGGTATCATCTGACAAAAAGTTTCTAGTTGTTTAAGAGATAACGAAGTAAAAAAAACAATGTTATATTTTAGTAGCACAGTAATACAAATAAAATATCGAGTTTTCATTACACGTACTTACCTACAGTTTTATATTATTTAGCGAGATTTGTAAAAATTTCCCGCACGGTCGGTGATTCGAACTGCTAAATTAATATTTAAAACTTTGAAGCTCCTGACAGTCGGTACGGTACACACGTGACTTTCGTGTCCTTATCCTCGGTCGGTCGGATATGATCAATTATCTACAGTGGAACCTCTCACAACGAGCACCTCCCATAACGAGTAATTCGCATAACGAGCAAAATAGATTGTGAAACAAACACTCTCTTAACGAGCGACATTTCGCATAACGAGTGAGAAAGTCCCATCTTCACATCACTCACTTGTGAGCCGGGACTTCCGCGCCAGTGCATCGGTCTCTGGTTAGCACTCGTTCCGCTAGCGCGTTAGTGTCGCATGTGATCACACATTTTTCCAAACTTGTGTTCAGAAATTATTCGTAATGTTTTTTTTGTGCCAAGTTTAATAACCCTTGCAAAAATGTCCCCGAAGAAGACAGCCATAAGAGAATAAAAATTACTGTAGAAATGAAACGTAAAATCATTGAAAAGTGAGAGCGTGGCTGATCTAGCGCGCACATACAATCGGTCTACATCAACGATTTGCAATAAAATGAAGAAGATAGATGCTTCAAAGGGAGTGTCAAAAATGTCCACGAAATGGTTCCCTGTTCTTGATGACGCTGAAACGTTGCTTCTCATATGAATAAACGAAAATAATAATAAATGTAAGGCGACACTATTACCGAAAATATTTGAAACATTCCAGGTTGTTACGCTCCTTAAAAATAAATAATAACGTTAAAAACATAAAAATCGATTTTTTTTGGCAGGAAACGCATTATTTGTCATTTACGTTGTTTTGTATGGGAATAATTATTTCGCTTAACGAGTGTTACACATAACGAGTAAGATTCTGGAACGAATTAGTCTCGTTATAAGTGGTTCCACTGTATTCTTATTAGAGACTGCACGTCTCGGTTACTTCCATATTGAAACACTATCAGGTATGCACAATAAGAAAATGTCTAAAATTTTAAACTGGAAAAGTTAAATGAATAGTGAACCCTTGACAAAAATACGTATTTTAAAAATAAACAAAAACTTGAACTGTATTAGAACTTTTTAGTGTCCTAGGACGAGGGTGACTAGATAACCGAACCGATGGCCCCAAGGCGTTGCTACCGCTAGATCAAACTAATTATTATTTTCAATGTACCCAGTAGGATCGATTTAAAAACGTATCGAGTCACGTGTCACTCTTCTATCGAAACAAAAAAATAAAATTTGTTGCGCGTTTTGATGGGACACGACTGCCGGATGTGCCAAAGTGTATGAATTGCGAATGATAGACGTATGAAATGTTGAGTTTTGTTTTCAAATTTACGAGGGGAAAAGCCTTTGTACAAGCTTTATTGTCCAGGCCAACTACATCATAAATTTAATTTGGATTTGAAATGTTTGTTTATAAGATTATTAATCAAATTTTCAGTTTATTCAACTTTGCCATAATATGAATCGAGTATTTGAGAATGGGTCCATCAGAATAGGTTTTGAGATAAACAATAAAAACCGTCCAATATATTTTTGCGTGGAATGTATAGTTTTTTAAATATAAGCTACTTTTCATGTATTTCCAATAGTAATAATTGTTATAATGATAATTCTTTACATATTTTAAAATTAATTTACTTTCAAGAATAGACAATCCATTACAAAACATAATCATTACATATTTTCGGTCGCACGCGGGCCAAGCTAATGTTTTTACGTAAAAAATATTTACGTCTTCTGTTTTTTGCTGATATTATTTTTATGTTATCGATTATTAACATTTTTACTATCACCCACCCACCCACCGATCTGTGATAGCATCCACTATTGACAATGCAGTTATCTCATTTGGCGGTTCCAGTATTCCAGTATTGATTTCATTATCCCAATTAAATTAAACCCCTCAATTCATGTCAATTTTGTTTCATTGTAATTTCTGCAATATTGAATTTCTTGTGACCTAATTCATATGTAGTGCGTTCTGTTTAGTGAATATCAGGTAAATATAATTTCTGTGGCGGCAATGCTTGTGTAATCCATTTTTTTTTTTGCTAAATCGAATACATAAGTCGAAATAATAGAACCATGATGGGAATTCTATTACTAATTGTGAAGTTGTGCATCAAAGTGTGACATCTAGGTGTGTGTGGTCACATTCATAACTCATTTTGTCTAAAAATGGAGATGTCACACTTTGATACTTAACGTCCCAGTTATACTATTTTGTACTGTAATTAATACTTGTAGGATGCAGTACTGAATATAAATAAAACGTCACGTTATTCGGTAAAACTTTTGAACCAATGACATTTCGTGCAGAATTAATTATTATTATTAATACCTACTTTATTGACGTGTTATTTTGTTTCCAAAGTGTCGCTGTGTCGGTATTTTTTTGACATATTTTTGAACAGTTAAATATTTTAACATGATCATTTATTTTTAAAACTCGAATTACCATTTGTATGGATATTTTCCTTACACACGTCATGAATACGGTTTATAATCAATGAAACTTTTTGCGCAGGGTTTCAAAAATTCGACATTCTTATCACTATTGAAGGTCTATTTATTACTAAACTCATTTTAATAATATTATTTATCAATGGCGCCTCAGTTTTGCGTTGCAATATTTGCTGTGGAATTCTCTGGACGTGACGAAAGAGAATACAATTCTTTTATCACGTGATCGAATGCGTACTTTAGGTTGGCTCCCTGTCAGGTTTAGTGGTCACGACAAGTCTTCCGCGGACGTCCTCTTTTTCCGTTTCCTGCACCATCAATATTATAACCTTTCATACTATTCTCTACTCATTCATTCGTTCTACATGGCCAAACCACTAAAGCGACCTTTTTTATAAAACTATTTTTTTTCTATATATATATTTTTTAAATAATTGGACGATCGTTTCGGCTGTCTAGGCCATTATCAACTGATAAAACATAGAACAGTGTGGTGAACTTAAATTCAAATGTTGTTACAAAATTGGGTATTACGTATTAGGTGATTAACAATACAACATGCCCTTAGTGCTAAAGTTGACAATGTTGGAACTACCTTACCAGGATCTATCTAACTATCTTTAGTTTTACATGTCATAATTATCATACGTTATTGTTGGGAAAAGCAACATTTTATATGTTTAACTATCGGCACAAAATAAGTAGGAAACATTTAAAAAAAACTATCGTGTAGCAAACTTACCAAGGAAAAGCGTAATTCACATGTTTAGGATGTTACCGCATTCAATCGACTCTTTTTGTGCCTCGCTGAATATTCTAGAACGTTTTAGACGCTTCAGACGATTTTTGAATTTATCGCGGAGGATAATGAATAACGGAGGAGTATAGAGTGAAGAAGTATCGTGCGATGGTTGGAAGGTTGGCACCATGGTTAATTAGACGACCGGACCGTCCGACCCTGAGATCCCCTCCGAGAGTGTCCGACCACTCGGTGCTAGTCCTCGAGTAACAAAACCCAATTTCCAGCCGGGACGAACCGTTGGACGTGCCCTATCTGTATCCTGTACAATTATAATTGTTTCCTTTTTATGGAGGACTCTTGACCTCATCATTTATTTTCGTGGGAGGAAAGCGTTTTAAATTAATATTATTCTTCCGTTGTCCACAAAATTCTGGATGTAAATATTTTTTTGAACACCGTGTTTTCGTACCCTTTTTATAATGAGAACTAATTCAGTTGTACAATGATATATTATTTTATTAATACTCTCTACTATTTTCAATTTTACTGTGTTCTAAAAAACTACAACTTCACAAAATAATAATGTATTCTTTTTAAAATGGATTACATAAATATTTAGTTCGAAATATGCGCGCGTTATTAAAAATGTGCCGGACGGTATAAATGTTGACAATTATTCTAATGTTGTCAATTACTCATTCTGATTTTGGGATGTTCTTGGGGTCCGGAAACATCCTAAAAAACTCGGTATTAAAAATAGGTTATCTATTATACACTAGTTCAGCGCATCCTTTGGATATATCGCACGCCGTCACGACGATGTTGATTAAGTAAAAAATATCGTCCTCGGGAGAATGGAGAGGAGACGATGCAACGTGAACGATGAACTGGATCGAGGAGGATCGAGTCGAATGGAGAAGGCTGGTAGAATATTCACAAAGGCGGGGAGACCCCGACCCCGCCCACGATTGGAGTCATACATGCCACGCTTGAAAATGGTAAGAAACGTGATTGCATTATATTGAATGCGCTATTTGGATCTCGACACGAGTTTCCTAACATAAACCGCAATACTCTGACCGCTAGCTATCAATGACGGCAATTTCCGCGAGTGCAAAAGAAAATGTTTTTTCAACATTTTTAATGTGTTTGCATGTAAAGAAATAGAGTCCTTGGATTAGATCATTTAGCAATATCAGAAATTTATAAAAATACCTTAATTAAATATGAATTAAATATATTAATTATAAAGATATACATATAAAATCAATTTTATCGAAAAATATTGTTGTTGCGCCACCGGGATTCGAACCTGGATCTCTTCCCTAACCGGGGGAGGTGCTTTATCCAACTAAGCTACTGCGACATTATTTTTAGCGACAATTTTTCGACCATATATGTTATCTTTTTGATATCAATACATTTAATCGTTCCATCATTTGACAGAGCCATCTACCTTATTTTTACAGAATCTCAAAGTACCTTTGAGTAAATCTGATAGCAGACGCCAGAATTATCAATTCATTTTTATTAAATTTTGGACACATTGATACAACTTTATTATTTTTTTAGGAGAACACATTCTTATTGTGAAGTTGTAATTATTCAGAACATAGAACCTTAATTAACCCGTTATTTAATATAATATATTCCTCATTTCATTATCTTTATCTCATCTTATCTTCTCCCCACACGCCACCGTAACTGCCTGCGGCCACGCCCCCGTCCGACAATAATTAATTTCTTTGCATATTTAAATTTTTGATCAGTTGGTGTACGTCCGTCCTGACGAATATACGGTAGTATCAAAACCAATCAACATTAGAGTGGTAAAGTGAACGTAATTAATACATAATAAATAATAATAAGATGATGTGTAGTCCATGTTAAACCATCTATACGTCGACTGGTCTTTAATACAAGTGTGCCTTTCCCAGGATAAACGTGCACCATAAAATTAAAATGATTTCGGTATAAAATGAGAAGCTACTGAAAGTAATTTTATTTTATTAGTAGTTTAATTAGATAATATATTTGTGTTGTGAGAAAACCGGCATCAGGAGCATCGATCGCCACCGTCGGTGCTGGACGCCTCTCATTCATTCAATAATTGCTGTACTGAAATTTTAATAACAAATCTTTTGAATTAAACTTGATTTTATTTTCCATTTTTCCTTCGCCCCGTCAAAGGGTTGCAGGAGGCCTTTTAGAAGCGGGTCGCCCATTCATCCCTTTGACCATTAATACATTCGGCTCTTTGAACTTTGCCATATCCACCCTTAGGAGGAGCCGTCTCCGGGAAACGCCACTCAAGCTGGTAAATCAAAGCCACAACGCTCAAAGAAGCCAAACATTCATATCAAATTAAAAGTCCTCATGCCAGTGCCTAACTTAAACACTGCTATTTTTTTTAAATATAAATAATTTACGATTTATGTGGGTACTTTTCTATAATTTATTAAATGCAGTGACACAATACAGATATATAGCATGTTTAACATGAAAAATCGGTTAACGTGAAATATATTCTAGTCCCAACTAAATGCTGCTATGTGATTTCATTAATTTATTTTCTTTTAACACGATACAATAACGCTTAAAATGAAAAGATTTCACGTCTCAAATGTCAATAAATATATCGGCAGCCGCGTCGTTACCAAATGTATGATTCAATATTCTCTTGACAACGGCGCCATCCGATAGTGTACAGTATAGTATTGACTTACACTTACAATTTTGAATGGGTTGGCTCATCATTGGTTTTAAACGCTCGGCCGCGCCATCTGAACTTGTCATCACCGAAATGCGTACTGCGTAATGTTTATTATTTCTATGGCTCAACTTTTTATTGAGGAGGCCGACATCGGATAATTGGCATTACCCGGATTATTTGTCATTTTAAACATTACCCGAATTATCCAGCGACCGCAACAAATTGTTTATTGTTTATGACTACGACTTTTAGGCGAACTTGCAGAAAACACTACCTTAACTATTTTAAACAGATGGGATTAGCCGTCGACGAACTAAATATTTAATTATCAATCTATGCGAATAAAGTGTAACTTGTTTAAACTTTTTATCTCTATTCTTTTATTACGACTTCAAAACATTAGTGAGTTTTTTTTGTTTACTCCCTTTAAAACGAAATTCTTTTAACACGAACAAATATTTCTGTTTCCATGGTTTCATGTTAAACGTGCTCCACTGTATATATTTTAATATTTGTCGCGACACGTATATATTTATTACTCAGTGACATTTTCAAAGACTTGATATTCGTACATTTTTTAATTCGTAATATTATTTTATCATGAGGAATAGCAATAATCTCATGGTTATTGTCGATAAATGGAACGTCATACAATATGTCGAGGTATGCTAGCTTCGTTCAATAGTGGTGTTCCCTAAAACTTCAATTTACCTTAATATACTTAACCCTTGACTTAAATATATTTTTACTCTTCAGATATTGCATTTAATTTCTAGGAAAGAAGTTAAATAAAATAAAAACAGGAAAATGATTGAAACTTATCCCAGTTGAACGTATATTTTGGTTTCTATATTATTTTAATGATTATATTTTGGATTGTAATTGTTTCAAACGTACGGGACAGGTACCTCCCCGACGTAGTTTTCCGATTGCAATTGATTTATTTTGAAATGTGAGCGGAGTATGAAAAAGTAAAATAAAATTTTCGTGCTTTGTAGGTATATACTAGTATCAAATACATTTTGAGCAGGTGGCTTCCCGAATAGCCGTCGCAATGCGCCGCCCGTATACGCTGACCTTTCCACTCGACCATGTGTTCTGATGATTTAACACGTCTTTTGAAGATTTCCCGGGACCAGCTTTGAAGTCGGTGCGAGTCGACGGGCAAAGCTTTCCGCGGTCTCTTTACGACGAATAGTGAAAACTTGCCGGACTGTTCGCAATAGGTTCGATTGTGTCCAACATTGACATTGCAAACAATTCTGCTCTAGTTTTGGTAAAATATTAATAAATCATTCCGACAAGCTTGTTAAATGATTCGTTTTCGAGGTTTGGATTAAATGAATAAGTTGAACGAGTAACAGTGTTGGCTTATCATTTATTTGTAAAATTCCGTCGACCAATTAACAAATAAATAATTTGTTAATAAAAAGACAATATTGATTTAATCATTTGTTAGAATATATATATTATTTAGGAGAACACATTCTTATTGTGAAGTTGTAATTATTCAGAACATAGGTCTGCGATATTTTTAAATATGAATTAAATATATTAATTATAAAGATATACATATAAAATCAATTTTATCGAAAAATATTGTTGTTGCGCCATCGGGATTCGAACCTGGATCTCTTTCCTAACCGGGGAAGGTGCTTTATCCAACTAAGCTACAGCGACATTATTTTTAGCGACAATTTTCGATCCTATATGTTACCTTTTTGATATTAATACATTTAATCGTTCCATCATTTGACAGAGCCATCTACCTTATTTTTACAGAATCTCAAATACCTTTGAGTAAACTGATAGCAGACGCCAGAATTATCAATTCATTTTTATTAAATTTTGGACACATTGATACAACTTTATTATTTAGGAGAACACATTCTTATTGTGAGGTTGTAATTATTAATATGTAATTGTATTAATATCAAAAAGGTAACATATAGGATCGAAAATTGTCGCTAAAAATAATGTCGCTGTAGCTTAGTTGGATAAAGCACCTTCCCCGGTTAGGAAAGAGATCCAGGTTCGAATCCCGGTGGCGCAACAACAATATTTTTCGATAAAATTGATTTTATATGTATATCTTTATAATTAATATATTTAATTCATATTTATATTCTCCATTATGCTATTATATTAAACATGAATATTTTGTGTTATCTCCGATGGGAAGATCGAAGGCACGAGGTGTCCGGTAGGCCAGTAGGCAGAGTAACAGCGACAGACAGGTTTATGTTGTCACTGTTTCAATTTGAATTACTCGCTTTTGAGTTTACGCGCCCAAATTTAGAATTTTGTTCGTTCTCCTTTTTTATATTTCTCAGCACAATAAATCAAGTAGCAAAAATATCATATTAGTTACAAAACGACTGAAACAAGTGATTCTAAAGCTCCAATTCCAATGTATAATGCGTGTCCTAGACAAGTCGACAATTTTGGTCAAAAAAATTTTTTTTATATCAACATTCTTACAATAATTTTGTCTCTAAATGTCAAATTTCCTAGTAGTTTAGGAGCTAACAAGAAAATAAATATTTTCAGTAGCACCTGTAATATTTTTTAGAAAAACAACTGTTGATTTGAATACAAATAAAAAATTATTGCCCATTTTTGTAAAAAATTCACCCCGTGGGCGATGAAACAAACTCCGCCAAAGAAATTGAAAAATGAATATTCAAATTATTGAAGCTCAATATCTTGATGATGTTAATTTCAGATAATAACTTATTGTTTTGAGTGTACGATACGTTGACCAGCAACATTAAAATAATTTTTGAACCCACCTAAACGATTGCTTTTTTCCGCGAAATATTTTGCCAGCCATGTTGACAGAGCTTTTATCTGATGGTGCCGTGGATGTTGCGTTTTACGAGAGTTGATTATTGTTTTTTATATCAAATTTGCTAAACTAAAGATTAAGCTTTGTCAGTTTTGCTGGTTACCTAAATGCTCAACTGCGTCGCGTCTGAAAAAGTCACGCAGAGTTAAATACTAATTTAACCTATGTTCTGAATAATTACAACTTCACAATAAGAATGTGTTCTCCTTAATAACGTAGACCTCAGACGCTTTAAGTATCTATATCTATGGAAAACAATAGGGTAAGGGTAAATCGTATTTCATATAGCCAATGAGAGTGCGCTTTTATTTAATTTTGTTACGAATAAGCGTAATTAATTTTACAATTTTTGTACATTTTATATTATATTAAAGGTAACAATTTTGTTATCCGAGCTTCTTGTCATTATTCGCTTCTTTTGACATTTTTGTTAGAAACAAATGGAATTTCTGTACCTGCACGGGTATGTTTTGACTTTGACTTTGATTTGGAGTACTGGCTTCGTAGAACCCTTCGCTGTATAATATCGATACCAGATTCATCGGTCACACATTTTTCTTACGAAATTGAAACAGGCCACAATTGGCCCGACAGCTATTACTGCTTCGATCAGCAGTTCTTGTAAATAAAGTATTGTTTTACGGTTGCCCGAGTTAAACAGTGAAGCATCTATTTCCATCTCCGGAGATTAGTCGGCGTCCCGCGCCCGCATCCATCCGCAGGAGCCGAGACGCGCCGAGTGGAGAGGCAGACAAATAATGGCGAACTTCCCGAACAACGAAAAGCACTCTGACGGATACATCAAATATTAAGCCCGTCTCGTACTTGTCTCGGTGGGTCCCAGCGGCGCAACCGGGATTTAGGGGCTACCGTACTACCTCGTACACTGGATCACATTATAATCTCCGATTCGGGTACGTTTATTTGTTGTGGCTTTTATTGATTTAATACTATTTTTGTATAAAAAGTGTTTATATACAAATGTGAAAAAAATTATAATAACAATATTACTGAAGCTTTTGGTAGCAAAATAAACATTTAATTCATTGTCCTATCGCTACACTACTTTACTGATGTATCGCAAACATTGTACTCAGTAAAGGTGGTTCGGATCCAGAAATGAATGGGACTATACGGAATATAGTAAAATATACATTATTCACGGGCTAACTTCGGTACTGACTACATTAAAAATAATGAATAGTTAAATAAAAGTAAATGTATAAATTGTAATGTTCAATTTTTATGTACGCACTTTGAACGTGAACGTATTTATATACGCAATATTTATTTTATCCAAATTATCTGTCGTGCAAGGTTCGATTCAATCTAGCACAAAAAAGTTTCAGTTTTCATTTAGAAAAAATGATATAGAACGCGAGATAGTCACTGAACAGGAACTAGCGTCACGCGGATATAGGACGTGAATTAGTCGCACGAAGAACGGAGTTAGTGTCACGGAGAACATCGGTCAGTCACATATAGAACGCCTGGAGAATACGGAGAACGCGATGCGTAAAGTTTGTCGCTCCGTGACGTCTCGGTACTTTGGGCTTCAGCGACTTTGATGAGCTGATTACATTTTTTTGTTGAATAAATTATCTTAAAAAGTTATTTTTAAAATCTTATTTTAAAAAGTTTTCTATTTGCTTTTGTAGGTCGCCGTATATTTATTTTCCTAATCTGTGTCCACAGCGTTGCTAGTTACGAGTTTTACAATTTATGAACAGTATTAAGATTTACGAGCACCGTGTTAAGAGAATTACGATTTATGATATAAACTATTGTAAGGATGACAAACTTCTTTGATAATACATAACATAACAAGATATTTATTCACTATATCAATATGTTTCTCTATTCTCGCAAAACTTTCTTAAATTTATCTTTCAATAGTAGAAAACTAATAATAATCTTTCTTGAATAAAAACTAAATGTAATAGGTAGCATAATATCATTAACAACATCAAGGTATTTATCTAACACATAATTGGTAGTTTTTCCTTTTTATTGATTCTGTGCTCTCGGTCACATACATATTGATTTCTATAAACGCGTTATTTTACTATTATGTTTTAAAAATATATCTCTGAAAATCGTAGAAAAACTTGAGATTACAATTAATATAATTAGTAGAATGTCAAATGTACAATCAAATTAAATGCATTTAATTCGACGTAAAATAAAACGACGGTTTTATTTTGTTTATGAAATGCGAAAAAAATCAGTTCCTTCTAAAAATCAATGTTTATCCATCGCACATTTACAGTTTTTACATAATAATGTTACTAATCAGGACTGAGATTTGCTTTCATACGACATTCAAATTTCTTTATTAAAAAACATATTTAAAACCTTGGGGGGCGAAGCTATATCTCCTTGTATACGCCACTGCTGCCAATCCACTTAAGTACCTATATTCAACGTTTATTTATCCAGAAATTCTTTAAGTAATATTATAACCGTCGGATCATTTTTTTTCTCGCAAAACATTGATTTTTTATTTAGTGTAATTCGCCGACCAATGCCGCGGCGCCTCGTGTTCCAAAACGCAATAATCGCTTTGCATATTCCCGCGCTTTAGCGTCACCAGTGCCCTCTTTGCATACGCGGTGAATGCACAAAGTTTGTCGCACACTGCTTTATCTTCCGGCGGTGAAACATTCGCGTGACTTCTGATAGATGGCGCCGACGAACTGTCAAAAAGCATCATCTTTTGTGTACCTGAAGATGCGCGTCCGAGCGTGAAAATATCATATTTCTATTTTCAGATGGAATTATTTTTTATGCTTGGTATATATTCTTTGTTTTACTATTATTTTACCTTTTTTGTGCTTACAATTCACGTTATCTTCACATACGCCTAACTCTTTATTAACACAAACTTTCACAACCACCTTTTGAATCTTTTCTTGTTATCCTTTTAGATTATTGATATCATTTTATGTTTCGATTTATAATTTTTGCAATGTTTTTAAATTGATGTAACTAATTAGGCACTATTAAGAATAGTTTAATTTTTTTTTTATTGACTGAAAATTAATCAAATTGTTTGGATGCACATTGCAACCTTATTGCTTGTCAAATCCTGGGTATCATCTCAATGATATTTTGTCATTGCAAGCATGCTTCTAAAATGTCACATGACATTCATAATATTTCACACACAAATTCCTTTTTATGATAATTAATGATTTTGTTTAAACTTATCTGTATTTAGTTTTTTTTGTTGGGGTTTTTGGTATACCATTATGCTTTACAAATAAATAGACCATTCGCTAAAATTTAAAGAATTGAGAGTTTCAAAAACTCATAATTTCTATTGTTGGTGCATCATATCTTTGAGGAGTTTTATCCCAAATCAAATCGTGGCATTCACAATGTTTGACACGAGTCAATAAGCTGCTGAGATCGATCGGTGGTGCCACGCGCAGCATCGTTCCCCCCTTATTCTAACGGGTGGAGTTTGAGTCTCTTTAGTAATATTATTTTCCAATTTCATTATGATTTTTTATTATGTTGACTGAGTTAATGCTGTTGCACATGTCGCGATAAGATGCTATAATAATTCAACCCACTCATCTTTTTAGAACTATTCAGTTGTTTCAATGAATTAAAAATTATCGATATCTATAAAACACAGGTGTTACATATTGAGTTTAAAATATTTATTTTATACTCAGTAAGTTATTTGCATCACTCTGTTGTAAAAAATTTTTTTTTTATAATTTTAAATTTCTAGATATCTATAAATATTGTCTATGAAATATTGATAAATTTTGAAAAATATCACAACTAATAAGCAAAGCAACAATTGATCAAAACCCAACCTGCCATTATTTATCGACTGAAGGTTCACAGCATAAATTATTTTCTTTTTATTATTATTGTTCTGAATATTATATGAACATGAGATTTGGTACATAAAACCCAATAAATTTATATTCAGTCATTATTTCAACCATAAATACAAAAAAGTGAAAAGGATCAAATAGTTTGCTTATTAAACTGGGAACATATTTTGATTTATTTAATCATTGCCCTGCTTCAATGAATTTAAAATAATGTGGTCAACAGTAATCTAATAATTATTATTTTACAACTTTATATTAGGCTTTTTACTATTTGTATTCAGAATATGAACTGATGAAGTAAATATTCAAATTAGTATTAACCCATGGCTTTAGGAATGTGCTTATAGGTATTTCTGAAATTTTTTAGTATTTATCTCATTAATGTTTCCTCGTAAACGTTAAAAATGTATTCTTATCTATAATATTGTAAATCATATCTGCTACACTCGTAATTAAATTTATAATTTTCATACCGTGGTACCGCCACCATCTCTCTTACATCTTATCTTTTTTGTTACTGATATATTAAAATGTTGTGCACTCCGCCCCTTTGGTCACCGGTTCAGCCTCCCTTTTCCTTAACATTTTTTAGACTTCTGCAACGTACTAAAGTTTTAGTTGTATTTTGTTTTATTTTCTGAAACTAATATTTTTTAACAATAGCCTTGATCTATATTCATTAATCTGGACATTGCTGGTTACGTAACCTAAATATTTTGTTCCCTTTATATCCTTTAAAACTTTTTCATTTATTATAAAATTAGAAATTTTTAAAGGTAATTTAATAATGGATATAAGGTTTTTTATTTCCATTGTTCTATATTAATGCCGCGTATAATATCTTGGGTAAATTTTTATTTTATTTTGGTGTACGTCGCATAGCTCCCGAGAACCATGATGCCATTGTTCCCTTCCGAGTCAATATTGCGAGGGGTGTAGTGGTCCAGCCCCACTGTACCTCCTCGCCGGTTCTCCTTGCGGTTTACTTTCATCACTTGCTATTCTGACATTGATCCTGCCAGTCATATTATACTGGAGCTTTCTTTACTCAAATACGGATCGGTATCTTACGACAAACACTATTGTTTATGATCCACTTAACAAAACAACCGCAGTACAACAAATCAATGATGGTATGTTATATTTTTTTTAAATATATTTTTGTATTTGATTTTTTACGATGGCAAAATGCGGTCATCTATTCAATTTTGATATAATTTGTTATGGCAGTATTAGATGTTTACACTCCATTGGCCCTTGCTACCTGGCTTTGAGCTCTATTGTATTCTAACATGAGGGTTATGAATGTATATTTCTAAACTGAATTTTTTTTAATAATATTTCATAACAATAATTTCATCCATCATTATTAATTTTTTATTTTAGTAACTTGAAACCTTTTGTAGATTTTTTCCGTGTGTTTTTGACGTAATGCGGTTTTTCTTACCTATTTATATTAAAAATTGTATTGATTCATCTGAGGGTTTGTTGTGAGTCGACAAGATATTTGTATATGTACTGGGGATGATGAATGTATTATTTGAATATTTTCGTAGGAAGGGGAAGAGTCGTTCCGATCGATCGGCGTCTATTTGTGACGCATTCTATTGTTATTGTTTAAGATTGTTCTATTTAGTGAAATATTTATTAATTATTAAGGACAACACATTATTATTGTGAAGTTGTAGTTTTTTCAGAACATAATTCTGTAGTATTTTAATACTAATTAAATGTATCAATAAGAAAGATATACAGGAAAATTCAATTTATCGAAAAAATAGGAAAGGATCCAGGTTTCAAACCCCGGTAGCAACATAAGTATTTTTTCGATTAATTGAATTTTCCTGTATATCTTTCTAATTGATACATTTAATTTGTATCGAAATGTTTATTTTTTACTTTTTAGATACACATTTCAAGGAAAAATTGTGTATTTTGTTTCTTTATTGGTTTATTAAATCGGAATGTCTTGATAGTTAAAGGTGCTAAATATGTACATTATAACATTGTGTAAACTTGATTTTATCATTCAAATACAAATTTGAAAATATTTAGTTTCATTGAGCTGTCATTCAAATGTTCTTCATGTTACGCTAATTTAAGGTGTACTTACGAAAATTGATCCCTGCATAATTCAATACGTAATTCAACAATTAGTTTGTTAATTTGTATTAACATTTTACTATGAAAACATTTTGTAAGATAAATCTACTATTTTAATGTATTAATTATACATTAAATTAGTATTTAAAAACATCACAGACCTATGTTCTGAATAATTACAACTTCACAATAAGAATGTGTTCTCCTTAATAAAAATCTACTATTATCGTATTGAGCAGGCGAGTAATGATTGCGTGTTGTTGCAGTGTCTGTCTCGCCATGCTGTCTGCGGGTGGGAGGAGGGCCCCTGCGCCATGAGCCACACCCCTGTCGGAGGTCACCCGCAAGGTATGTACCAACAACAACCTGTTAATCTTTTCTTGAATATTATTTGTTAAGGTCAACCTTACTTTTATAAAGGTTAACAGGATTTTGTGAAATTTAAAAGCTTCTGTAAGAGAATACTTGCAAGTTTTTTGTTCACATGTTGATAATGAAACTAAAAGTTATGTTCTGTAAAGGAAACAAGAACTGTATTTGCAAGGGGTTGGTTCACTCGTTCACTCTTGTAGTTCGGGCTGATGTCTGTGCAGCAATGCACAGGTCCAATCAGGTCCAAAATTGTAGTCCAGTGTAGCAGCCAGTGGTCAGGAAAATCCAGGTCCAATCCGAGGTAGAAACAAAGTCAAGGCAAGGTAATAGAATAAAAAGTGCGACCGGGTCCGTCTCACGCCGGACCAATGGGAGCAGGTTTACAGCCCTAGCCCCGTCCCGTACGATCCGGATTGTCGGCCGCCTGGCGGCGAAAGGGAGAAACTGTTACCTAATCGGGCATCCGAGCACTCGAGCTGGCAGATTCTAGTACGCACATACATTTTATTATTTTAAAAACACCATTTTATAGCTAGAGGCGTCGCAAGCTTTTTTATTATTTTATTATCATGCCTGCCCGCGATGCCTCACATATTTTAGGATTGGGCGGGTCGCCCGGGAATTCTTTATTTACATTTTACAGTAAGAAAAATACAAACTTACAACAAAATACAGATAGCCAGGTTATTCACTTGCGGGTGACTGCCCCACATCATTCTTCACTATTATTATCCTTTCGCGTTATCCTGGAGTGCCTTGTGCCCCCAAAATACACTTATCTCTTCCCAAAAGGCCCTTCTCAAGGTCCCCTCAAAGGGGGATCTGGTGAATGTAATTCTGTGCGGCAGAAGTTATCTAATCAACCTGGTTAGAAGCACAGTTTAACTATTATATTCTTGAATTGGTTTTATAGTCAGTGTTGAAAAGTTTTGTTTCATTATTTACTAGCAGAAAGTTTTCTAATCATATTATGTTAACTAACATTAAACATAATTTGAAGGTTACAGTGGTATTTGTTCCCGCCTTCTCGGTTCATGAACCTTGCATACTATTTTTCAGATTGGATTTATGTTTGTCAACAAGTTTCCATCGATTGCAGCTAAATGCTCATATTTGCCATTTCGTTTTGATTTGAAATAATATTTTATGCCGAGTGTTGAACACTGTAAACTATTTAATTATTTATCTATATTTTTATATATTAAAGTGGAATTTGGTTAACATAACATAACATAAAATTATAAAAATATTTCATTTACCATACTCCCTGAATAACAATATGAATTGCATGTTTATTTGTATAATATAATGAACACAATTATAAATCAATGTTTTCCTACCCCCGAACCGGGGTGTTTTGAGAAACCTAAGCAGTGTGTAATGTGTGGGTCAGCAGATGTGTGAGTCAGCAGATGTGTGAGTGATATTTCTATTATAATAATATTGCCAGTCAATGAAAGTGTACAAAATATTTTGCATCTCTTATTTGGCTGGATATTATGATGCAGTGTAGTTATTCATATGCAGCATTACAGCCATGTTCTTTATTTTCATTATATTGCGTGTTATTTTCAAGGTTGTCAAATTTCTGTGAATCTCTTATTAATCCAGCATCACATTCCATCCTCATTCAGGCGTGCATGCAATATAAAAACATCATAAAGAAAGGTATATCTTTATAAAATTGATGCGTGGTGAAGAGTTATCTACAGCGAGGTTTTGTCACGTTCCAGGCTGGGAAGGCAAGCTTGCTGACAGGTCATCTCTACCGCCGGTGCCCGGGGAGGAAAGGGGGCGCCCCCCCGCACTCTACTCCGAACACGCCTCACATCTCCACAGGTATCTGCCAAGCTAGAAAACTAGAATAATTCAACAGCTTTTAATAATAATGATTTATTTATTAATTACTAGTATTTATAAGTGTTAAATTACATAATATGAATTCAGTAGCTTTTGGCAGAAAAGTAAACACTTAATTCAGTGCCCTTTTACTGTATTTATTACAGACTGTACTTTTCTATTATGTTTGCAAAATTAAAATTAGTTAGTTAAGATGAAGAATATTTAAATTAATGTAAATAATTAATTAAAAAATTTATAACTCAATATTTTTTTAACTATCAACTGCCTTTATAATTTTGAATACACACAGACAACAAACTTGCATATTATGTTTATCAATAAAAATGATGTGATTTCAGTTTGACTGAACCTATTTCTAGAATATCTATCCGTCTGCCAAAACTATATCGTCTTTATGAGTCACATACCTTGGTTTATTTTATTTATTTGTTTTTTTTCATTTAGAAAAGCTATCTTTATATCTTAAAAATTATGTTGAATTTTTAATTTTTCAATTAATATTTCAAGAGTTAAATTTGATATACATTTTTGTTAAAGAATTGGATTTATGGAAATGTTATTTACACATGTTGATGACCGGGACTGCGCCCTTCGAAACTATAGTCATGTAGTACGAAGTTTGGATAATTTAAAAATTAAAATAAGATGGATTTGCTTTTGTCACAATATTTTTATTGTGTAAATTCAAAATTCATTAAACATCAGGTTTATTAAAGTACTTTTTAGGTAAATAAGACTGTCTTCCACCTGTACTTATATATTTGACCTGATATCTGTGAAATGGACATTAAGGATTTGTGTACTTTATTAAAACAATTAAAATTTAAAAAAATGGTTCATTGCTAAGGGAATGAACAGACTATAAATTTCTCTTTTGGTACCACACTTTTTTTGTATACAGACTGACTAAATTACCAGCCGAAAATGTTCAAAGAATATGTGCAAATTCAATACTGTTACAGAAAATATAATTGTTTGAAATTTTTACAAAATCATGTTAGCTATGAACTTCAAAATAAATATTTGCGAAGTTCATCCGTTATTAATCTACATCTTTGCTTCAAGCCCTAATTTTTTTTGATTAATATTAAAAATATAATACAATTTGAATTATCAATGGATATTATATATATTTTAACATTTGTTTCTTCTCTATGAGAGTAAGACCCGTGTATAGAGAAGGAGTATATACAAGTTAATTTATGTTTCAGTTAGTCTGTGTACATATTTTTTTTACTTCAGTTACAAATTTATGATAGTCCGTAATTTTTCTAATTGTGATGGGAGATTGTTAAAAAATTTGATGCCTTGATTAATATATTTATTTTAAGTTGCGGTATATTTTAGTTTTAGGATATCAATTTGATCTCTATATCTTGTAGATCGGAATTCGATTCTAAAATTTAATTGATTTTTAATTTTGAAAATTTAAATTATTGAATTTTTTTGGTATATGTCTACTATTTTTGGTACTTTAAAATCTGTGAAAAGTTGTGTACTTTAACAAAAAATTGTCAACCGCTTGAAATTCGGTGACTTTTAATTTTTTGTATTCAATATATAATTTTTAATGAATTAATCTAAATAATTGCATAATTACTATTTTTTTAAAATGCTTTATATCTCTGACATGGTTGAGTTAGGCACATATTCTTTGAACATTTTCGACTCATAATTTAGTCAGGTATCCACGGATAAAATATTGTGGACTAGGTTTGTTACACTATGTATATAATAATATAAATAAATTTCTATACTTTTTTTTTTTTACATGTATCTTTGAAATGTGTATAATAAAACACAAATAAAAAATACTTGTAAATAAATATATATTATATTGTGTCCTGAAAGGTAATTTTACTAATAGTAGTGATATTTTGTAATCCGCAAACAATACGGACTAGATTGCACATTCACAAATTTCAGTGAATATCTGGGCTGGTGCTTTCACACTCGGTAGATCAATGTGATAATTGTTTGCAGGTACTATGGAAGCAGCAAGGGTCCCGCTGTGCCCCGTCGAATGTCAGCTCCCTACGGAGGTAGTGGGGGCGGGGGGGGCTCGGGGGCCAAGACTCCCTCCACCCCCCCGGCCTACCTGCGCTGGGCGCGCAGCTTGCATGACTTGCTCGAGGTAATACCATTTGCTAATAGTTTTCTTATGAAATTTATGGCATTGCTGTTATTTTAGAAAATTCTAATACACTTCATCATTATCAGCCATTAGCGATCCACTAGATGAAGGCCTGCCCGCAAGTCTGTCATTATCTTTAAGTTCTTCTCCATTTTTTACCGTGTCACTCTTGCTCATGTATTTTTTGGGGTTAATTTATGTACACATATTTTATCACATTATATTTTAGAGAAAAATCATATTTGTAGTATTTAGTCATGTTTTATAATGATTCTTCTTTCCTAAGTAATGTATCGAGTGTGTTGCAGGATCCGGAGGGTGTACGCTTGTTCCAGTGGTTCGTGCGTGAGGCGGGCGCTCCTCACGCAGACCGCCTGGACTTTTACTTTGCCTGCCAGGGTCTCAAGCAGCAGTGGGACCCGCCGCGCCTTAAATCCATGGTGGCGGCCATTTACAAGTTAGTCTTATAATCTCCCTTCAAAGAGTTCATCATTATTGACTTGACTTGAGTAAGATGCATGTTAGTGTCATTTGAAAATAAGTCAGCAGATGATATCTGGGATCCAAATTTAGGGTTGCTGAAACGAGAGAAAGTTACCAAATTTATTGTTTTGTTATTTAGGTTGAGGTTTCAGTTTTGTTTTCTATTGGCAGAAAACTGATGGAAAAAGTGTTTAATATTGAATATGTGCATATTTTCAGTTTCACCAGAAAATCTCAGCTAACGATACCGGAGGATGTGCGGCGGAAAATAAAAAGGGGGCTCAAGGAAGAAGAAGATCTGGATGTTGACATCTTTGATTCCATGCAAGCTGAGGTACCAATATTATATTAAAACTTTGACAATCCTAACATATATAATAAGTCATAATGTATAAAATAATTTTTATCCTGTATGTAAAATGATGTTTGCCCAAAAATGTTGTAATATGATTGCAGCAATACTTAAGGCCTAATTAAAATACAATAATATTTGAGATAAATAAGCGGCGCCGCGTCTGATATATCTGTCGCTGGCTGTGGTGGAAAGTTGTCTGGCGTCCGATATGTCAGTCGCTGGTCTTAAAGGGGTTAGTGAGGTTGTATATTGAGTTAGACATCATATCAAGCTTGTCATAAAGGAAATTGTGATTATGCTAATTGAGTTCATTCCATCAAACTTACCATTTCAACTATATTGTTTCTATGCCGCATCACACATATATGCACTTTTGTTTGTTTTAATAATTTTTTTTGTGTATAATGATCTCTAGTAATAACAATTACTCTACGATTGACAGATACCGTCTTGTATCATCTCTGATATTATTGTGTAATTCTAGGTAGAGGCGCTGATAAAGGAGACAACATACCTGTCCTTTCTCAGGTCCGATGCCTATCTGCAGGCGGCGCAGGCCTGCCAAAGCTCCCAAGCCGTGCATACTTCCTCCAGTGGCAGTCTATCTAGTTCTTCCAGCGCTAAAGAAGTGAGTCATTGTTGTTACCCTCGTTGATTTCATCTCTTGCCGAGTTTCCATCTTTGACTATTAATTGTGAATTTTTTGTCCACTTCATTTAAGGTCATGTTTTTAGAGATGTGTATCACAAAAAATAATTAAATTACTTTGTTTTAACTAAGAAATATGCAAATAAAAGGCTAGGTGAACTTTTAAATGTACTCTTGTAAAATAAATTAAAATAACTTACTCGTTAGGTGGAAGATCAAATGTTACACCATAGGTTTTGACTAGATGATAATAAGATAAATGAAGATTTTAATATTTTAGAAACTTATTATTAACTGCAAAATACAAAATAATATATTTTAAGAACAAAAATAATAATTAAAAGATATAATAAAATATAAATGATTATCAGGTAAAAATCTTTTCTAATATCATCAGTCTCAATGTATGCCTGAATTGTTTCTGCTAGTTGTGCGCTGCCAACCTTTCTCCCCTGGCCACCCTGCACGAGGGCGAGGAGCTGAGCCTGCAGCACCATCAGCCGCCCCCTTCCTCCTCCTCGGTGCCGCTGTCTGCCCAACCGCAACGCCTCACTAAGGAACTGCTCATGGCCACGCAGAAACGGAGACTGCAAACTGAGACCTTGCGAGGGTGAGTAGGATACAGCGCAGTATCTCATCAGCCTGTTTGATACATCATATATACTCGTACATATAATAGATTGGACATGGTTGCTTTATTTTGTTCTCTCATAGGATCAGATTCTTCTTATTAATAGTCGAGAGTTAAAAATTCATTTACATTTGTTCTGATACTTTAACTAAACTATTGCAAATACAATATTACACTTTTATTTATTCTATATTAATGATTCAAAGCACAGAAATTGTAGTATATAATTTTAAATTCAAATATTTTATTGTAGTGGTTCACAAATTATGTACATACATTACATTCATATTATAAACTTATTGTACTTGTGTCAATTGTCGGATAGGCTTGATTCTGTCAAGATCATGTGTAAATAAATAGATGTATTATTTTTATTATGGCATTAAGTAAACTGTTGATAATGGCATTTCATTATTTTTGTGACAGGTAATATCATAATAATCGATGCATGTAAATCTTTGAACATTATATGAGAGCAAGATAGAGCAGCTATATATCCAGCCATAATAATTTATAGTCATGTGATTTCCCCCAATTCCTGCTTGCTTGAGTAATTCAATGTTTAGTTCAGTTTTACAATAGATTCTATTTTTATATTGAGTAGACCAAAATTTAATTAGTTGTTTCATTCCTTTAAATGCCCATCATTGTTAAATAATTTCTCATTATCAGTTGCAGCATGTTCACAATGTTTTAGTTTATCATTATTTTATCCCCTATCGTTATTGTTGCGGCTTAAAAGTGTTAATTGCTTAAACGTATTTAATCAAATTATTAGCGATGCATCATTAAATGCGTGTGTAATTCTTATAAATCCACCTGGAGAAATAATGTTTTGATTGGTATCACATTTAACTGTATTGATGCAACAATATTGTGTTCAACATGGCTATCATTTAATAAGTGGTGTTCAAAATGTAAATGCATTGAAAAATATTGTTTATTTGTTTTTGTTTTTTAATATGTTGTTAACACTTTGATGCTGCGTCAACCCTTTAACCTTGATGAAAGTGCATAATTTAATTTGATTTATCCCCCGCCCCTCTTTTAAGTCTGGTTTGTTTTATTTTATTGTTTTTCTTTCACCCCCTCCATGTCGCTGTTTTGCTTGCCGCCGACCCAATTTGCCTGCCATACGCCCGGATCCTCGAACTGATTAAATGCCACCGTCACACCACATATATTACAAAAACACACACATTACATAAATATTCTAATCTCCCTCCCTGTGAAATAATGGAATCGACAATAACCAATGGATGAAATGTGCTAACAAAATATTGTTTGGCCTTGGCGATTGATAAACACGTGGCATGCTGCTTAATGTCACCAACCCGTGGACAGTGGTGTGTTTGGGAGAAACTATTCCGTATACTCTCAGCCGCACTTGTCCTACACGGCTTACTGTCCCGCTTCGAGGCAAGACTCGGAGCTGCAGTCCATGAGCAGCGGCAGAACTGACTCGGATGCCTTGTCCATGTCGGGAAGTAGCATGTGAGTACTTCCCCTTGTTCTTTTTCTAGCTTTCGTTTATATTATTGTATTTCTATAGTTCGTAAACTTGTGTTGTGATTTTGTTTAAACGAGAGTATTAATATTTTTGAAGTATTGTGCAATGTATTGGAGTCGTTTGCCCGACATTTAAAATGTAGATGAAAGGACACAACAATTGATAATAAATTATCCTTAACATTACAACTTTTTAAATTCAATAACCTGGTATTTCATAATAATCCTGAAAAGTATAGTGTTGTCAAAAGTGTACACCACATTAATTGAGTATTATATAATCACTTTATTGTATCTATGCGTAAATCAGTTTTCAGTGCTCTTATTATTATATGAAAGCCATCCGTATCCTAGAACATGATTGTGATATTTTTTCATATTATTGGATGCAATACATTGCTATTCCATTCTTGACTTTTCCTTGATTTTTATAATTTAGTTTTGGGTTTATTGCCCTTGGAAATATTCCTAAATGTGGAATTTTAATGTACATAATTTCATCATCAATAGTGGGCCACAGCTTCCTCAAGTAAAAGCTGCCACTCCAAACTGTCCTCTGCTGTTTTTCTCTAGTACACAATGCCGACTGTGTGCGCACATCTTGTGTAATGTCGTCCAACCACTATCATGGGTTTTCCAGTATTTCTTTGGCTAATGGCTTTTGAATGTGACCAGCCCACCTCGGCTGTGCTATCATACGGTCCAAGATTAATAATACATTTTTATCTTCATTGTCAACAAGCGTATGCTAAAGCAACCTTTGTTGGCCACCTGCATTCTTTTTGTAAGTCCCAGGTAGACGAAATTACTTAATTTTCTAAATTTCCCAGTACAAATGTCAACCTGTTGCTCCATCAGATTTGTTTTGAACTGATACGAGGATTTATTTTTGATTTCTATCTCTGGTAAACATTAAAAATTACAGTCAATATTTTGAGAATAAAATTTGTTAAAATATCCGTTAGGGTGTCTGTAAAACAGATATTGAACTCTCTTTTTTTTTACTCATTAAATTATATTTTTAGTTACTTTAGAATAACTTTGTATGTGCGTACTTAGTATAGGCATAGTATAGGTATAAGTATAAAGCATGCTGTTTTAAATGTCACTGTTTATCTTTTGGATGGACTGCGATAGTTTTTCTCTTTACATTGTTCTATATCAACTTTCATATTTCCTTTTTCACGTCATTTATTTCAGGTTTAAGGTATTTTATATTACAATAATTACGGTGGAACTGGAAATAATAAGATGGCGTAAATTATTATTGACTTTCCCATTATTATGTTTAACTGCAGAGTGATATAGCACCTGAGATAAATCAATATTACAGTAAAATCCCGTTTATTCAAAGTTGAGGGGACCGAAAATCAAGAAAAAAGTTTGAATAACGATTTAGGATAATGAATATAAAAATTTGATTCTTGTTTTACATACTCACTTTTTTCATAGCAACTCAAAGTAATTATGTACACCTATATCCACACATTTAAAATTAACAAACAAGTTGTCAAAATACAGTGTAAACAAATCACAATATTATTTTTTTAAAAAAACACTTTTCGCACCATTTATAATAACGACATAATAGTCGAACTTGTCAACCCGCGATTTCTCCGCTGAAGTTAGCGACAAAAGTTTCCAGCGCTTTTAAAACATTTGTTTTGTGGTGGTCGCGGCGACATTTGGCATTCGACTTTCAACATTAAAGTTTTTTCTGTCATCATGTTTAATATTGTCGACAACCTCATTAATGGGGACGCGTATTTTTCTGTTAATTTTGTTTTGGATAATATTTTTTGTCAATCTCTTGTATTAATTTGATTTTTAGCAACTGTCGGCGTTTTGTTTGAGTTTCCCATTAATGCTATTATCGAGAATATAAAATTATCAGTCAAAATTATAAAAATGTTTTAATTTAAATTTAATGAAATATGTAAAAGTCTAAGGAACACAAACCACACATTCGCGAATTTCAAAATGTCTAACACGTAAATGTTAGAGAAAAACAAATAATGTTCTTTACATATAAAACAATGGCAATAAAATAATTAACATCGCGTAGCGCATGTGTATTTTCCAGATTGCTGACATCTGACAAAAAAAATCAAATTAGGCGAAAAATTCATCTGATAGTAGGGTCCAAAAATAGCTTCGAATAACGATATTCGATTTATAAGCACAATTTAGTATGGAAACTTTCCAGAGGGACCACCACATTCTGCTCTAAAACTTCGACTTGCGGCGAATTTCGAATAAACGGGGTTTTACTGTATTTCACTGAAACATCAGATCTTTATTATAGATAATGTAATATTTTTTAATATTCTATCTTTGAAAAGTATTCAAAATACTATTTTCAAAAGTGGTATTATTTATATGGTTTATGTGCGGATAGAAAATAAAATATCACCCTACAAAAGGACATGCCAGTCGTTCATATATTTTTAATTCGTGTCGATGGTGTTCTCTCCAGTAGTGACCTTGCACCATGTTTTGGTCACAAAGTGACTAAAATGTTAGTTGTCATTGTCATCAACTGGAATTTGTGATAAATAATAAATCAAAACACTAATTAAATCAATCAATTAGAAAGGTATGCAGAAAGAATCTATCCATCGAAAAAATATTTAGTTGCTACCGGGAACCAAACTATGTTCTGAAAATGCATCTTCACAGCAAAACATGTGTTCTCCTTAGTAATAAATAAATGAATGTTATGTTTTTTAGTGATGGGGTGAGTGTGTGTCGCGGGACAAGGGGGGCGCACGGGGCCCGCCGTGAACATCTGAAGCAACTCCGGTCCATTATGGAGAGTGCAAACATCAATAAGGACACTCGAGTTCATGATATGGTAATGCTTATATCTTTATATTCCTCGTCGAGCCTTTACAACTCACGAACAGCATATCATAGAATGGTTACTGGTCAACTGATCAAATGTTGTGAGATGTTGTGATGAGATTTTTATTTTTGCTAGTTGCGCTTCTTGTACAAGCTTGAATCTGTATTCAATTATTTGTTAAATAAATTTAAATGATATAATAATGTGATACTTGATTATTGTAAATATTTTTAAATGGTCAATTAGGTAATACCGAGAACATTCAGGATACAGAAGGGCCAGTGCAGTATGATGAAGCCCGAGGAGTTTGCTCCGTTGCTGATAGAGAAATTGGAGAGGGTCAAGAGGGATCAGGATAATCAAGAAAAGCTAGACAGGAAACTCATGGAGGTAAAACATGTTGCGTTTATCATTCCTCAGATCAATATATCAATATATGTATTAGGTCAGTGAATACTTTTTACAGAATAAGGTACATTATTTTTAAATAATTGTTGACAGAAGAAACACACAGATGATTCTGAGTTCTTCATTTTGGTTGAGGGTAAAAATACTTTTTATGTTAATTTGTATTATTATAGAATTTTACAGGTTTATTTTTTATAAAACATGTACGCTATGTAAAGGTGGCCAAAATTAAACGCCGGATATAGATTGGAAATAATTGATTTATTTATTGATTTTATGATTGGATTTTTATTGAGTACTAAAGTTCACACACTCCGATTAAATATGAAAAATTATGTCGGACAAATGGTCGCTTCGGATTTGGCTGCAAATCTTGGTTCTTTTCACAAAAATTTTTATTACAATTTTGCACAATCAGATCAATTTCATTGTTAACATGTCAGATTTTGTTTTTGAGGTTATTGACTGTTTATGGATTCCTTCAAATAAAAAAAAGTTGCACTAAGTGAAATCACAAGATCTTGCTGGCCAATTGATGTCTGCATTCTGTGAAATTCCACCACCAGGAAATTGTTGGTGCAGTGAATCAACTGTTACTAGAGTTGTGTGGCAGATGGTGTCGTCCTGCTGGAACCACAGTTGTTAAAGGTCCATATCGTCCAGTTAGTGCTAAAAAAACTCTGATACCGCATTTCCAGCCTCACTTTCAAAGAAGTGGGCCCATTACGCAGCCTGCCCAAAGTCAACACCATACAGTAACTCATTCAGGGTGCATTTGCTTCTCATGAATCACGCAAAGATTGTCTGAGCTCCAAGTTTTCCGTCCAGTTGAAAATGCGCCTAATTGCCGAAGATGATATTTTGATCAAATTGAGAGTCCACTTCATGATGCTCTACAAATGAACTGGTGAACTGTCGGTGGTGGCAATAGTCAGCAAACTAATCGCATTTTCTAATCTGATGATTTATAGATTATAACTGTCAAAGTACCCGAGTTAGCAACCGCAAAACAAAGAAATGGAGCAATATTTAAATCTGGCATTCAATTTGGGCCACCTTTATAATAGTAAGTGTTCAAATATTTCAGGAAACTCTTGGGAACATTATTTATTAGAAAAAGTAAGGAAGTATACAACTAATAGATTTGTGAATAATTATAGAATGAAGATGAGGGCCAGACCCAACCGAGACTTGTGGCCGCAGCCCTCAGAGAGAAGCTGCAGTTAGATGATGACAATGATCAAGACATTTTAGGTAAGTCCTATTCATTCTAATATTCATCTCCTGTATATACTAATTTTGTTTTTACTCTGAATTATTTCAAACTTTTAATATCTGCTTATTTATGAATACATTAATTTTAATTCAATTTATGGCCTCCAATTCTAGATGGAATCATCTCAGTTATTTCATTATGACAATATTTAGTTTAGTTTAGTGTATTCTAAGGGTGTGTGTTTGCAGATTTAAGTCCAGAGGCTGACTCTACAATACAAGGACAATACATAATTGGCGTTGAGTCATTAATATACACATTGTTTACACAGCAACATTTTAGAGTATAACATAGTAGACCATAACAATCTTTCAAAATATTATCTTCTGTTTTTATTTGATACAAATAAAACTATAAAAGTGTCGAGGCTTATAAGTATTTAAATATCTAAACATGTCACATTTTACAGATCAACACGTATCCCGGGTGTGGTCCGACTTGACCCCTGCCCGTTCCCCCGGTCGGCCGCCAACGCCCCCACCCTATGGCCGCAAGACGCATCCTCGCGAACTACACTCGCGCGGCTTGCATTCGACCCTCTCGGCGCAGTCGGCGCTTTCTGCTGATTCAGGCAACGTGCGCGACTTCGGCGACGCTTCCAGTAATGGCACCACCAGCGTGGGCAAGAGCAGGTCTGTGCCGGACTATAGGGACCTGTCGTTCCTGAGGGACCCTCTGGAACGGAGGTTTGCAAGAGTTGTGATCTATGTGCACTGTGTGTAGTTGGTGTTACAAGTCAAATTTTAGTACATTTTCGTGATTCATGTTTACATGCGGTTTATGTTAAACTAGGCACAGGACGTTTTTCTTGAATGTTCATAGAAAATGGTGATCTGTCCTGTATATGTCATGTGTATAATAATACACATGCTGTGTGACAACTTACGAACTTGAATTTTATGTTATTAAATTTTACATTACATTACAAATTTTAGATAAAAGAGGGACAGACAGAGACATAGATTCGGGGCGAATAGATTCTGCTAGATTCACATTAATAACCATAAACCATTTCAACAAATGGAGAACATCTCACTTCAGCTCAATGTCCTCCATTTACAGCTAGGTTGATTTTTCAACAACGCAATAATCACAAGGCGCATGTTGTATATTACAATTTATTTTTAAACTTTGAATGGATCATTCCTTACATTATGTGACATCAAAATATATTGATTTATAATGCAAGAGGCTTATTTGGAATTACGAATTTTATTTTCAAATTAAATAATTTTGAGTCTTTAAATCATTCTATGATGATGTATACGTACAATGCATTTGTTGAATACCATTTGAATTAGACTTATTGACTTTGTCGTTATAGTGTTGTTTTAATTGTTGTGTTATAAATTTTTTATGGTTTTATTTTTAAATAGTCTATAAAGCATAGTAACTATAATTATTTAAATCACAAAACTACTTCAATCATATTATTTCGAAAGTATGGTTACCCTCAATATACATTTTCCCCTTTTTACAACATTTTAGCTCAGTCATGTATAATCAAGGTTCTACTGTATTTTAATTTGGTCGATTTCAAAGCTTTGCCAGCTAGCACTGAAAGTTCTTACGAATGAATTATTATTCAAATAGTTTTAAAATGATGTATGTTGCCTTTGTAGTAATTTCATCAGACAATAATAGGTCAGTTAAATCTTTTTTTTTTAACACCAATAAATATATAAGAATATACAGAAAATATATGTTATTAACCTTTTACCTATTTTACTCTCCAGGTGTATGAGCCGCAAGGCTCTGACTGACCTGACGGACAGCGGTGTCTCTGTTGTAAGTGACACGCCGCCCGTTCTGCCCGCGCATCAACCTCATTCACGCGTCCTCCTGTGGATCCAGAAGGGCGCGAGCAGCGCAGACAGGTAATGTGCCATTTCATTATTTTGTACAGAAAATCTTCATCAAACATGTCCGTGTTCCTTCCTATAAGGTGGTTTTTAATTATTTTTATGATGAATTTTGCAACTTGATTCAAGTTGTACGTGATTAATTTTTGTTAGGTAAATGATGAATATCTGAAAAAGTACAAATGAAAAGTTATTTATTTTCAATGTACAGTGCTCGTGAACTTAACAAGACAGGAATAATAATACCTTGCAGTCAGTCAGATTGATTGATTTATCATATATGTCAAATAAAGAAGTCTAAATAATTTATTTATATCAAATTATGGCATAGTTTTACCAATGATGGGTTCAGTAGCAGAGATGTTGCAAAACAGTGATTATGCATTTTCACACATTATGTGTGATAGAAGATTCCAGTATCTATTCACTTTCTTTACACCAAATATCTTCACAAAATTAATTAAAAAATATATTAGAAATGCCTACATTGAACACAATTTGATTTCTACTATTCAAACTAAGTTAAACACTTGTTCTATGAAAAACATCATTTTTTGGTCACCAGGCAAGGGACCAAACAAGCACGTTGTGGTGTATATTGTATGACGTTTTTGACACAATTTCACTTTTGCCTCTAGTCTTATAAATAAATCTTCAAAATGCATTTACAAATATGAGCATTGAGTATTTTAGTGATGAGCATATCAAAACTATCTGTGGTAGGACTGTATTATATTAATTCATGTACATTATAAGATGTTCAAGTGTCCATGGAAATATTATCAATGCACTATTAAATATTTAATATCATTTATACAGATATGGAAGACGTTCGTTCAGCCGCAGCGGTTCGGCCGAGCGACCTGGCCAGCCGGTGGCCACGGATCCTCAGATGCCCCCCCTTCCGTCCCCGCATACTCCTACACAGCTGGATGAGGCGCGCCGACGACTGGAACAGCAGCAACAGCTGCCGAGGCACACCAAGAGGTACGGCGTCACAGTTTGCTTTATAGGTTCTGGCTACTGTAAAAGTGTTGCTTATTTTGTTAGCACTGACTGTCTCAAAATAAAAATAAATATAATTTTGGCTGGAGAAATTGTGAAAATCAAATCAAGCATTTGTCATCGATGGCATACAGAATGACATTTAAAGGAGTGATATATTTATGCAAAATTTGTCCTAGTCACCGCTGCACTGTGGCCACACGCAGTCCATGAATAATATATGTACATATTGTATAGTTGGCAACAGGATATAATACATATATAATATACAGTAAAACTACATTAATTTGTAACTCACGGAACTGAAATTTAAAAAAAAAATCCAAATTACGAATAATGAGAACAATTTTTTTGAAGGCAACAAACAGAATGAAATTTAAAAAAAATGCATTGTCAGTTTACGCGTCAACATTTTTGCGCACGCTGCCACTGTTAACATTGTGATTTTCATACTGAAAAACATGGCTACTGTCTATTATTTTAGCTTTTTATGTGTCAAAATGTTTATCAAATAATTAATTTCTCCTGAATAATGAAAGTGTATGACGACGTGGCGAGTACAATATTAAAAACAGGCTTCTTCAAACAATTCACCAAGGCTTGACGCAACAAAATTACGGACATTTTAATTTGATTAGCAATCGAACTCACCTTTACATCAAAATTGGGCAAGAAATTGAAATATTAAAAAGCCCGTGAAAAATTATGAAAAACTTTTAAATCTTAATACTTCGTTGAAGCTTATTATTTTCCCGTGATTTTTCAAGTTTGAACTCAGTGAGATATTTAGGATTTTTTTCCTGCTGATTTTATCTTTGACATCAATTTTTGTCGGTTTTTGAAATAAGTTACATATTTTCAAATGGTCAAGAATTTACATAATTACGAGATGTCTGTGGCATTTTAGAAAACAAAACACGAAAAAAATTAATTATAAATAGGTTGTGTACTTGAATACAAAGGTTTCAGTTTTTTATTACATTATACAAACATTTCATAAATAAAAAACCGGATATAAAATCAATAGATCTGTTGCACACAATTAATTTATAAATTACGAGATTCAATGAAAATTGTTAAAATTATTTTAATTAGGGGTTATAAGGGTGAGTAGAAATATATAATTTGCAAAATGCTGACAATTATTGTCTAAATAACAACAAATCTTATAAAATGCACTGAAAAATTGGGTATACATATGATATCGCTCAGTTCGGCTGCGGTTTTGTGAGTTGCGAGCTCTAAGTGCGCTGATTTATTGCAATAAGGAACAGCGTCGTAATTGGCTAGGGGGTGGAGTTAGCTTCAGATGTTTACGAAGGGATGATGAATGCGTAGTCACGTGAGTTTGGATTTAAAAACACAAAGTTTTACAAGTTTTACAAATTATCGGTAGAAATTAATATGAAAAGTTATTTTTGAGGATAAATTTTTTGGAAAAAAGTGCAAATTACATGAAAATATGAAATATGAGTAAATATGAGTTTTACTGTATATATATATAATGTAAAATAAATTTGTGTGACAATAGTTTATTGCATTTAAAAGGTTAAATTTGATTTTAATATTAATAATCTGCACTGCTACAGATCGAGCGTTCCTATTGGCAAGGCCCCCGCGCCGCCTCCGCCGCTGGAATCTCTCATGCCCCCGCCACCCCCACTCGCCGCTCCTGCTACCTTCACGGTGGTGGTGTTCACCTTCCTGGAAGAGCAGTTCCCCTACCGGACCAAGATTCCCGCAGCCCCCGTTACACTAAAGCAGTTCAAAGAGTATCTGCCCAAGAAGGGCAACTACAGGTGCGAGCGCAAATAAATCCTTTACATTCTTACACAATTATCTAGATATTATATATTACTATTTCCATTGTTAAAATATGATTTTGAAACAAGAATGTTGACCAGCCTTCCTCCGCTTTAATACTAAATGATCACTAAAGTAGGTATGTGTTAGAAATTTAATTAGGTTTAGATATTTCATAGTTATTTGCGAGGAAATGATGATTGGTGGCAGCAGGAGTTCAAGCCTTGTCTGTGTTAAAGCCCTATTTAAATTAATTAATTTTTTTCTACTTTTTTCACAATTTTGTCAAGAATAGTCAATACTCATGCAATTGTACTCATTTTATTAACCTTTTCGGGGCTATGAACGGGCATACGTGCAAAACTTTTCATGTCGCATCAGGCCATGGATGCGCAAACACGCATGCACTGTTCGATCCTAAATATGCATGATGAATCACGATTTTCAACACGTCACCTATTTGAAATTGTACCGTGATCTATGGACAACGATCCTAAGCTTTAGCTAAGATTTCTAAAAGCTTTAAATCTTGTAAAATCTGTAATTTGTCGATGAGTTTAATTTGACAGCTGCCAGAGGTCGCCAGGGTTGAGTTTTTTTAAAAGGGATTTCACAAACCGCCCACTTAGTTTAGTTTTGTTTCGTTGACATACTTTTTTCTTGAATTTGTTTCTGATTATTTTCGATATACGTCGGTTTTTTTGCAAAATTGTATTTTTAGTATATTGTGGGTTATCTATCTAGAGTGCCTATAAAATTCACTTTTTATTTTTATGTTAGCGATATTTGACTAGGTTTGTTTCTTTGTGTTTTCTGTACAAGTTTTTTCATATTTATTTTGGTGACTCAACATTAAAAATAAGTTTTAAAACAATTTAAAAAAATTAAATTGTGATAACCCTTTTGTATATTTTCCTAAAAGATTTTAATTAGATTTTCATTTAAAAAATTTCATCATAAATTTAGATAACCTAATTCTTTGATAAGCTTTTACACTTTTCTACCATTTTGTGTTTATTTTTATTATTTTTTAACCTCTCGGCCGCTAAACAAATGTACTCCAAGTATACCCCCCCTATGTGGGCCTCTTTTCAAAAGCCGTGTATTCGGTTGAACGCCACTTTTAAAACGACATTTAGACATCCATAAAGGTATCCTGTGTACGATTTATTACTTGATAAGACTTCACAGATAATGTTGTTGATATAAACAATCACTTGAGATGTTCAAATCCTTAAGATAATGTAAATATTGACTGAACAAAATAATCGATCTTCGAAAAAGCCGCTGTCTTACGAATATTATCACACGGTCACCAATACAATCACATTGTTTATACGGTCAAAGCTATCTCGTTCAACCGGATTGATGCGCCAAACTTCAATATGCACTTACGCTGTATTTTTTTTAACATTTCTTATGGTTGTTTGAAAATAATGTTTAAAGTCTCATAAAGTCCTTTGGAATACATTAATAAACAAAAGAGCACAGATAGCTAGAATATGTAAACATTAAGATATCACAAGTGAAGTGCCTGCCTCAGAGATGTCTGCTCATGTAATAAATAATACAATAATGTCAGTACTCACCCACTATAATATTTTTATTCGTTATCGTTTTGTAAAGTATTTGAAAGTTTGATAAACCAAATTAATTACAAGTACAAACCAGCGATATAACGAAACCCTATATAGCGAAAATGACGTATATAGAAAAAAAATCGTAAATTAGATCCCTAAAACACCAATTTCATACAAAAATGCTTTATAAACGAAAACCGTTAATATTTAATAACAAATCATTTTTGTCCCGTAGCGAAAAGAATGCCAATACATTTACGTAAATTTATAACGAAATAAAAAAATATTAAAAGAATAAAATTTTATTTCGCACTTACAAAGCCGCCCGCTGCATCTGCCGTATGCGAACGGTTTTAATGGCCTTTTCGGCGGTGCGCGGCCGGTCTGCCGACAAGGTAGTAAAACAATTCAAACTATCTTCTTGGTTCATTGTATCATATTTTGGAAGTGGTTGCCGACGTTACCGGTAAGTACCTTAGTCATTTATATAATACTCATTTTATAAAAATGCCGCGATTCAACTGTCAAATTTTTATTTTTGAATTATTTTTTATGTTTCATGCCCAAAACTATGTTTGAAGCGGCTCTACATTAAAACACAATTAAAATATTGTTTTGTGTTTGCAATATTCTGGAATTTACAAAAATAACTTACAAAGGGTGTTGAATAGGTTCTGTTCTTAATTAATTCCTTTGATTAACCATCTTGCTTATCTGTTTAATAACAAACTACTAAAAATATGTAGGTATCAGTTCCCTATGGCCTTCTTCCTTCTTTGATGCCAGATTGCGATCTTTTTGAAGCCGCACATTTTTTTCGACGGCGCGTAACAAATAGTAGGAATTTTTTGTATTATTTCGTTAAATGTTGGAATCGTTATAAACGAATTTTATTTTTGGCCCTTGATTTTCGTTATATCGCGGTTTTACTGTATATGGAAAGCCACTTTCTTATACCACTTTATTGTTTTCCATAAGCAATTTAAACTACTCAACATCATGCCCACTTTATCCACAGAATCCATACACTTACTATAGTCATTGACACATTTCGGTTTAATAATAGGTTGACCAATGTATTTCGGCTGTCGTTTCCATGGAATCGTCATGCAAGGTTGTTAGAATGTGAACTTCCATTTTATCGCGCCATTTTAATGCCAAAAGAGGTCCACGATATTTGGTGTCCATTTTACCTTTTTTTAATTTACTAAATGTGGCCCTACCTTTCCGTGTTTTACGCACTGTACCACACGCATTAGTAATAGAAAAGTAAAAGAATATTGTCAGAAAATACAACCATTCACCCTCAAAACACAAATGCAGTCAAAACAATATCAACATTTCAAATGTAAACACCAATTTTAAATAAGATCACGTAGTAATATTAAATGTATTTTCCGATACAATATATTGATTCAGTTGTCCACGAAATACGGATTGCGATGTCAATATTTCGTATCAATGCACAGTTTCGACAAATACTACTGACCTCGAACACATGATGAGAGGACGATAATTCAGCACTGCGAAATTCAAATAGCTGGATGGCGTTTCAAGATGTCTTCGTTTTTAAACTGATTTATATAAACAAATAACAATAGTTCACTTGACTAACGCAACATGTCAGCAAACAAATTTTTGGTATATTTTCCCGCTCGATTTGCCGCGCTGTCACATATTACATGACGACATAAGTCGAAAACATCATATGATGTGTGTCGCGCTGGGAGAACGATTCCTTCTTGCATCATATGATGCGCGTAGCGGGTGTCGGGTTATTAAATTTATATTGTGGAAAAATAGCTGGCCTACAGGTCCCCATCATAATAAATAAAGTTGGCTTTCTAAAAGTTAAGGTGAAGATGAAAAATCTGTTAGGGAATATAGAACACTGGTTAAAATAATGTGCTTTTTAACATCTGTCTGATGGAAATATTATTGTATTTACCAATAATCTAAAGATAGTTTGCCACGTACTGTAAGAAAATTAGTTAGACTTTAAATATGTACTTCATTGTTCCAGATACTTCTTTAAGACTCAATGCGAAGAGTTGGAGAACACGGTGATCCAGGAAGAGATATTCAACGACTCGGACTACCTGCCCCTGTGGGACGGGAAGATAATGGCACGTGTGAAGAACGTGGAGTAGTGCCATGGACTGGTGTTGTATTCACTTTGTGGACAATATGATCAAAGTACTTACTTTCCTAATGCACTGCATTTAAACGGGTATATATAGCTATTTTCGTATAACTTATCTGCATTTTACCCCATTGTGATGGACATTTGGTGTTCTTACGTTACATCAAATTGCCAGTGAATCTATGAACACTCGTGTTGTAGTCTCGGATGTTTGTTCAAATATATTTGGGTTGACTCGTTTGTTGGCAGATTACCGATTCTCAATTTATCTCGCTACTTATGACATTATTCACAAATTTTTATATATTTATTTTATGTTTACACTAAAACTAAACTCTAGATAAAATGGACCATAAGTGACATTCAACATTTCTATTGTAATAAATTAGTGTTCATGCGTACAGTAAATTTACTTTAAGTATATTTTATGTAAAATATGATTTGATCTAAACATTGTGAAAGTATTTCACAAGCGCACAAGACAATATTTAGGGTTTGTACGAAACTCATTAAGAGATCTTTTTAAAATTATACGGCCATAATGAACCACCAAAATATTCTTATTAAAGCCCGGGCATGTTCCTTAAAACTTGGAACGTGCTATTTATGTTCTCGTATCGAAATATTTTTTATTTGACTGCAAATAATAGTATCGGAGGTACATCGTACCTTCCTAGTTATATTGTGTAATGATCACTGGAGTCGGTCCTTGGCAAATGAAGCCCTCTGTACATATGATAGGTAGATTGTAAGTAATTGACTTGCCCATTATTTTTTTATCTAGCTTCATTTTAGGAAAAGTTACTTTATTCATTTGCATCTGATAACTTATGCTAAGTTATGTTTTAGATAGTTCTAGATGTTAATATGCACATCCTGTTGAATATATATGAATGTATATTATTTTACTGACAAATGTTACTTAGGGAGTATATTTATTTTTGTGGCCGGGTTTGTGAAATTATTATGTGACTAAATCATTTATAAAATCATACAATTTATATAATAATCGTTTTAGTTAAAATCTGGCTTTTACTAGATTGATGATTAGTAAATGTGGAATTATCAATCTTATTCAGAGAAAGTTGTTACAAGCAATCTGATTGTGGTCGCTCTAAGTTGAACAAATCCGGCCATAAACAATAGCAAATAAAACCAGGTGCGTAAAATTGTGCCTTTATATTCGTATGTCATTCATTAGGGTGACCTTTGTAAAGAAAATGTCTTTATAATGTGTATAAAGAAAATAAAAAGTTTTTGGTTTGTCCTGGCTTACTCAGTGGTGCACAACTTGCAGATTTTGTTAAATTAGGCAACCCTCGCTTAACAAATGTTTTCTGCTCTAAGACCTTGTTCGTTTTGTGTATATCGCATTCCTGAGTTTGTACAAAACATATTATGTATATAGATAGCTAACAGCCATAAAGATTTAAAATAATTTACAAAATATTGAAAGATCAATTTGAAAGAACTACGGCATATAAGTTCGAAAATTTGTCATCAACTTACTATGTTGGTGTAGTGTAATCGGTTAACGCATTTTCCCAGATAGGAAAGGATCCAGGTTCGTATCCCGGCAGAAACAAAATATATTTTTTTGATAAATTGAATTTTCTTTTATATCTTTCCAATTTATACATTTAATTTGTATTAAAATAGTCCAAAACTATGTGTTTTCTTTAATAAAAAAGGTGTTGTATTTGTTACAAAACAGAAAAAAAAGTTGTACTGACATAACATATGTACAAACAAGTGATTCAACTCTTACTCCTTACTATCTTCATCAGAGTTCACGTTTTCCACATAAGTGAAATTAGTTGCGGGTGAGGAAGATGCAACCCTATGTATTGGTGACATTAAGAGATATTGTATGAATTGTAACATTTGTTGTAGCTAATGTTCATAAATCAAACATTAGTAATGTGGATCGTACAATTAGAAGTAAAGCATTCTTCGCAAGCCTTGCCTTTTACCTTATCACTCCAGAAGTCAAGTTAGACATGGAAAATATTAAGAATGTTTCTTTTTATTAAAAATAATACCCATTTTCGATCTTTTAATCAAAATTAACGTACCCGAGGCTAACGATTATAATGAAAAAAACTTCTTATTTCTTATTTGAAAACATTAAAAACAGAAAATATATGTCTGAAAAATATTTTTTACCATGACAATAAATTATTTTAGGTGCCTTTTGTTTTTAATCAATAATGTTTTGAAAATAATTTGTTTATGGATGGGATTAAATACTAAGAACCAATTCACAAAGCGCAATCTAGGAATTAATTAATTTAAATGTTTTCATTTAATTATTAAAATATCCGTTTGGAAGAAGACTGTCACACACAAAATTAATAGTTTGACCCTCTTAGGTTAGGTTAGAATGACACCATAAAATGGCTGGAAACAGCCTGGGGCAGATGCACCTAGCCCCGTGCTATTTATAGATAAATAAAGAAAAGCATGGATGTTTGCTAATTTAATATAATTTATTTCCCAGTCTAATTCAGAGGCAGCTTTTAACTCTTGTTCTTCATATATCTTGAAATAATATATTTTGGGTGTTATTAAATTGTATTGGAGCGGTGATATGATTTGTGGTTCACTCTGAAAATAATGAACCTCATTCATTACAATAATCTATGATCTATTGTTCAGTTCCATCCATTTGTAACAATATTATTGTGAATTAAATATATTAATTAGAAAGATATACATATAAAATCAATTTTATCGAAAAATATTGTTGTTGCACCACCGAGATTCGAAACTGGATCTCTTTCCAAACTAAAGAAGGTGCATTATCCAACTATGCTACGGCGACAATATTTTTAGTGACAAAATTTCAAACTTATTGTTACCTTTTTGATATAAATACATTTAATCGTTCATTATTTGAAAGAGCCATCTACCTTATTTTTACAGAATCTCAAATACTTTTAAGTAATCTGATAGCAGATGCCAGAATTATCAATTCATTTTTATTAAATTTTGGACACATTGATACAACTTTATTATTAGGAGAACACATTCTTATTGTGAAGTTGTAATTATTTAGAACATAAGTCTGTGATATTTTAAATATGAATTAAATATATTAATTAGAAAGATATACATATAAAATCATTTTTATCGAAAAATATTGTTGCGCCACCGGGATTCGAACTTGGATCTCTTTCCAAACCGGGGAAAGAGAATGAGAATGGAAAGAGATCTAGGTTCGATTCCCGGTGGTGCAACAACAATATTTTTCCATAAAATTGATTTTATATGTATACCTTTTTAATTAATATATTTAATTCATATTTAAAATATCACAGACCTATGTTCTGAATAATTACAACTTCACAATAAGAATGTGTTCTCCCAATATTATTGTGAAATAAGAAACACATTTTAAATAGCTTTATGTTTAAAAATATTTAGACTGGACCTTATACATGCAAGTATGGTACAAATAAATAAAAAAGCACCAAACGCAAACTTTGCATCCCACAATCTTCTGGCTGGCTGTAAACGCAGACTGCCACAATCAACATCTAGTGATTTTATATGAATTGTGACTACAAAATGGACACTTCTAGTTGTTTCATATAAAAATCTCCGACAGAGTTGTTAGTCTTCTTCCAAACTAATATATAAAATACATGTATCGTATGTATGTAATGATATTTCATTTGATGCTCTGCTGAGACAAGGGCACCTGTCATCGCTACAATACGTTTGCATGTACATTTTTTATCAGTTGTTATGTATGAACCGATGGTTTCCTTCACAAACAATACAGTCCTTGACAAATATTTATTTTGTTATTCTTCCAAAGTTGTGTACATTTGTGTAAGTCAGACAGAACCGTGTTAAATAAATTATATCAAAATAATTTCCTGGTGAATTATACTGCATAGGCTACTTTTATTTTCTAGGTACAGAGATTGGTTGGCAGCTGGCCAGTTTGTTGATAATTTGTTAGGTTTTCATTTTCTTTTTACTTTTTGAAAATATTTAAATCAACATGTAAAATATGACCATCTCAAGGTTAACAATATCGCTTGCACCATCATTCCTAGTTAAAGTTTTTAGGTATCGTGAAGAACAGTTTAATATTTCTTTTTTTTATTGAAGATTCTACTTTTATCAAAGTTTATATAAATTATTATAACTATGTAAAATACAATTGGAAAAACATAATTTATATGCATCAGAAAGATAATTGCTGCCTTGAAAATGTTTCGTAGTTTTCACTTTTTAAAATATTAATTTGCCTTATTATAACAAAAAAAATTGGTTGGAATTAAATTTTTATTTGAAATGAAAAATAAAAACTATTGTGATAAGATAATATATTGGGATTGTTTGCGCTAAATCTTGGGTTCTTTACATTCATATCTGCGGGTCACTCTTGCCATAGTCATGTGTTAAGAAATTTGTTTCATCTTTGATATTAAACGCATTCAATAGTCATGTGACATTTAAGTAAGCATTATGTAATTTGTATTTACGATCACTAAATACGACTCTCATCTAAAATTGATGAATGAACTTATGAAAAATTCTACTTAAAAGTACAATAAAATTTGCCATGACTTTAATAATTATTTATCTACTTTACTGAGTATGGGAAATGGAACGTTGATGTCCATCCTTAATTGGCAATAATATCCTTAGATAATATCAATATCTCATATTATAAAGGAACAAATTCCAATTAATCGGTGCCATAAACATTACACTGTTGGCTCTATTGTTTTGTTTTATAAATTAGCATATTATATCAAAAATATTGTGTCCGATGAGACTATGCACAGTTAGTAACAAAGTATGTCGCAAATAAGTTTGGTACATATATTGTAGAAAATAAATTATTTTTTTAATGTTGAGTCTATTTTCTTAGAGATATCTAAAGTATTATCATTTCTAATTGTTTTTCTCGGAGGAAAACAACCGAAATTCTATTTATGAAATCAATTGTTAATTCACGTGTACATAACAAAGTTAGTTTACGATCAGTTCATTTAATTCTCAAACTGAGACGCTCTAATCATTGCTAATTATCGCGGTAAAGTCTTTAGCCTATAAGTCACCTTATATACACCTGTAAAATTTACATCATTTATAAATTGTAATAAGATTGAAAAAATAAATTAGTATTTTTTACAAGGTTTTAATGTATTCCATTTATTTTATCGCTATTTATAAGTACCCACTGACTTTTAAAGCTATTTTCCAGCTTGAAGGACCCAACAATCTGGATATCTATTACTTTGCTGATTGCAGGGATGCCAGTATTATATGCATATTGTTTAGTGATGAGCTACTTGTGACAGTGTGGTATGATTAGTATTGCTAATCAAATTACGAATGATCAGTTACCAATCATTACATTCCAACGCAAATCTTACAATCGGTCACGGTTTTAAAATAACAGTTTAGCTCATCGCTAATGTGAATCATTATTGAATTGTAACATTTTAAACAATGACTCTGTGCTCTGGGTGAGATTATAACTATACTTTTAAAATTAGCAATATTAACTTTGTGGTTAAAATTAATATTTTTATTTATTATAATAATAATAAATAAAAATATAAGATTATAACTATTAAACAAATAAATATTCAGATGAAATGTGAAGCATACATCACTTTTAAAGATTGAGTTTGAATTCTACAAACCAGTAAACCGGCTTGAAGAAGCACTGTATATGTCCAAATAGCCAGTTTACCGACCTCAGCCATCATTATCCTACGGGCTGTGAATGAAGAGGTATGGGGATACTTTTGTCTCATCAAAACCTCTCAACCACGAGTGAGAGGACTCGTGCTTAGCTGTGCGTCTGTGTGTATTGTTTGACAGGAGCGTGTGTCTGTTGATTGTACATTTTGAAAAAGACGGAATAGTTGCAGTGCATGTAGTCGAATTTAGAAGTGAGAGTACGGCAGTAAATTTCCTTTAGTTGTTTTGGGAAAATTCTGTATGGAATCTCATCAGATAAGACAAATTGACAAGTGGCATATGTGAAAGAAAAAATCAAAAGTTTTTACCCAGAATATATTTTTAGACAATTGGTCATTGTCTTCTGTGTATGGTTTTCTGGGCTAATCTGCCATGTATATCTGACCTTTCTGGTCAGAAAGGTCATAAAACTGTACAAGGAAGATTCTGAACGTCCGTGTTATACTAAATGAATGTGTAAATGAAAGAGATAAGAATGTCGACAAGTTGGATAGAATATACAAAAGCAGATCAATTTTTGATATTTTGCCAAATTTTCAAAAATATTATGTGCCGGATTGTGAGTTATCACTTGATTTTGCACCGCACATAAAACAATATATAAAAAACAAACCAAAGTGGGATCTAAAAACTTATATTTATGTGAAAGCAAAATTGAAGCAGAATCCATACTGAAAAGGTAGATTTAGATAAACAAATGGAGACAGCTATGACTGTTTAGTAGCTAGGTTGAACATACTGCATACTGATGAAAAATTACTACAGACAGTACGAAGTTCCAGCCCACAATTTGTCGACAAACTATGTTGAGTAGTTAGAATATCAGTGAAAGGAAAAAGCATCAAGTTGAATATCCAGCCTAAACAAACCAAGATTCTTAAATGTATTGAACAGTCTTACATAACTCTGTGCCCTAGTAACTAGATAAAGCTTCAAATAATAGATGTGTTGTCTGGGTGGAAAAATACAACTGAGCAAAAAAAGGTAATCCGGATGCTAAGCAGAAAGATTTTCCAAAACACATGAAGACTGCATTGCAGTTATTCTTCTGCATTGGCTCTGGAATTGAATCCTGGCAATAAATCGATCTTTACTTGGGTTATTTTTTAAGCAATTTTTTTTTATGTTTCTCTATATTCCCCATTCTTTTTCTTCTTTTGAAATCAAATGAATCAGCAGAGAGATGAGTGCAATTGTCAAAAATAAAAAAGCTTTTTGGCTTGGTTGAAAATTACTCAGAGCCCGGTCACAGCGCTCGAAAGATGAGGAAGGAGCTTAGAGTTCAAAAGGTTAATGCGTGCTTCACTTAACTATATTTTTTGGAGTACCCGTAGTCTTATTTCAGGTTTCACGCTACCGATGCATATCAGCGTTAATATGACAACGCTGTCCAAAAGTCGCATACGTAATAAAACAATGCGTAGTAGCTATAAGCGATGCGGCTCAGCTGATTGATCCGAATCAGCCGCTCAATTGAGCGGTTTGTTCCGCAGATCTTTTAAGCGGTTGAATCATCGGATCTTTTGAAAGCATGGTTCATAGCTCATTTGTGGATGAATGACAGATGTCTTATGACTCATGTTTCCAAATTAGCCGCTTCAGATATCAATATTCAAATAACAATAATTAAAACATTTAATATTGTTTTCATTTATTAAAGTTGCTTTACTACATCCAGTGTGATGAAATCAAAATTCTTCATTGAAATGAAATAAAAAATATTTTGTTAATATGGTATTTTATTGAAAGTTTTCAATTAAAGAGACGAGTTATTGTTTAAACAAAAAAATTAAGATAAATGTCAATTTTTTTCATAAAAGTTATTTAAACTAGTCTTAGTATAAATTAATGTGCAAATATTTAAAACTACAGTAGAAGTCCATTAGTCCGGCATCCAACAGTCCGGAATGCCCGATAGTCCGGCATCGCTCCAGAAAATTGTAAAAATTTTGGTTTTCTCCAAAAGTGTGTCTTTAAAGCAAATAGTAAAAACGCCGTTACCATTTTGCTATGTGCTAATGCGCCTGGAAACCACCGAGTGACCCCTTTTGTGATAGGTAAATCTGCAAAACCCAGGGCTTTTAAGAATGTTACACACTTGCCTGTCCGATACGATGCTCAATCAAATGCGTGGATGACTGCCGCCCTCTTTAAAGACTGGTTTTTTCACCACTTTGTGCCTGAGGTCAAGGAATCCTTCAAGGGCCTTGGTCTACCAGAAGATACTAAAGCCATCCTTCTTTTGGACAATTGCAAAGCCCATCCGCCAGTAGATGAGTTAGTTTCTGAAAATATTGTTGCTACTCTGCTCCCACCTAACGTAACATCTTTGATTCAACCCATGGACCAAGGGGTTATTCAAAATTTTAAATGCTTTTATAGGTCTTTTATTCAAGGCCTGTTAAATGCCGACTGTGACGTGACTGATTTTCAAAAAAAGTTTACAGTAAAAGATGCCGTCTATGCTATTGCACTGTCTTGGAACCAGGTAAAAAATACAACACTCCAAAAATGCTGGAGAAAACTTTGGCCAGCTGCAAACCCTGCATCTGACCTAACTCTACAGACTGATGATGAAGAAAACCATCAAGACGACAAGATGAGGTAGAGGAGTGGCTTCTAATCGACGAGAATGAGCCTGTTGAACAAGAACTAACCGATGAGGACATTATCAACATTGTAGTAAACCCTCAGCCTACTCAAAATCTTGAAGAAAGTGACTCAGATGCCGAAACGGAAGAAAAGGAAAAAATCAGCTGGGCAGAAGCTGCAGAATCACTAAATAAGTTTATCTCTTTTGCTGGGGCTAGTACTAGCTACAGTGCTTCAGAAATTATTGATTTCCATATCATTAGAAATGAATTTTATACTAAACGCCAAAAGTCAAGAAAACAAAAAGACATTCGTGACTTTTTTAAATCTAAGTGAAATATGTTTTACAGTACGTGTACATACATTATATGAAATATAAAATAAACTTTGTTGTATGTATTTGCATACTGTATTTGTAGTTTAATTATTAACCTAATTGTTCTTATAATTACCGCCCAATAATCCGGCACGTTCGGTAGTCCGGCACCGAGCCGGTCCCGAACGTGCCGGATTATCGGACTTCTACTGTATGTACTTTCGTAAATACATAGTCTTAAAGTGCCCCTGAAATAACTAGTTTATTTCTAGTAAGCAGTAAATTTATTTAAAAATATATTATTTATTTGGTTAGCACTTGTATTATTAACTTGTCATTTATTATTATTATTCGCCACTCTCTTCTATCGAATGTTTGATGTGACTCTCAAGACTATAGGCGTACATTCACATTCACTTATCTTGGTGCATGCATAATCTGTAAGATTTAGTGAGCGATCCTTGTCAGTCTACAGGTCGATTTTTGACTGATCCACTGCTCAACTCGTTCAATTTGATCTGGAGAGCAAGGGGGCGGGTTAAGCGGGTGAAATGACTCACCGAAACAGTTCGTTCGCAAACGACGCGCCACTAATGCGTAGATCACTTGGACTGCTCCCGTTGACGATATGCTACACTTGCATGAAACAGCTACTGGTGTGATTTATGGACTATTTTTAACTATAACAATATTTTAACTCATTCAGGTCTATTGCAAATGATTTGAGGTCCAGATAAATTGCATACTGACACATTGAACACTGATCCATACTGAGAAGATCCAATCTTATTGTCATCAAATTCAAAGAATGAAACAAGTTGATGTGGCTATTAGCTATATTACCAATTTATTTTAAACTAAAAATGCACATTTAACACAACAACTTAAGCCTATTTATATTCTATCACAATCTGTTATTATGTTTATTCTATCTCAATAACTGCTCCAACTTTGGATAATGCTTCCTTTAACTTGTCCGCTTCTGCCTTGTCGATATTGGCCTTCACCACCGTGGGGATGCTCTCTACAAACTTTTTGGCCTGAACCAGATTGAATCCTTCCATTACAGCCTTCACTTCTTTAATGAGGGCAACCTTTTGCTTGTCGTCAAAACCTGTCATCTTCACCTGGAAACATTAAGAAAGATTTAAACATTTTGTCATACGCAATGTTCTCTGTATTTTATTGCCCTAAATAAACAATGCTCACAAATAGTATTTTTTTAGAAATTAAGTCAATGAAACAAATAAACTTATAATAAGAATAAATGTCAAAAACACATGTATTTATTTATAAAATAATCCTCTTCATATCTCTTAATAATGTGCAATAAAATGGCATGGTAAATGTATAGTGTGACTATTCTATACAAGCAAAGCGTAACCAACTCTGAGTCGCTAGTGAAATTGTCAAATTAAAAAAAAAATCATATCAAATAGACTAGTCCAAAATACCGATTGTGCCATCCACGGTAGTAATTTCATATTTATTTGGGTCATTAAAAAACAAAATTAGATGAGGACCATTTTATGAGACCAGCTTCCATAGATTTATCTAATAATACCGATTAATAGTCAAATCAAAAAGTAGGAAGGGGATCAGAAGTTAGGAGGAGAGGGGGGGGGGGGGGAATCTGATCTAATTGATAAAAAATATATAAGTATACCTGATTTGCCTGACCAAACTTCACAGATTACATAATAATATAATGATATTATATTTGGGATTTCCCAGTGATTTAGTATGCTTAAACTGCAGAATAATTTGTAGGTGTACAAAGCCCAATGTAAAGAATAAATACACAAATAAAAATTATAAGTACATATTTAAAAAAAAAATAATGAGACATGATATTAGAAATGGTACCGAAAGGCGGTACACATATAGAATAGTTATTAGGCAAGTCTATATATATATATATATGAATGTAAATGGAACAGAGGTCTATTAATTAGCGAGTTTATATTTGATTAGTTAACAAAACCAATTGATAATGTAGACAATTCATAAATTTGATTTCTGAATGCATATTATTAGATTATATTTCCCCACCCTTTAAGACAATCCTGAAACTCTTGAGCTGACATCTCGAGACAAATTGACCATATTTTTTTATATTGACAAAAACTTTGCGAGGAAAAATTAAGTTTTCAATTCATAAAATAAATAGAGAAACTTCATTACATGTTATAGACAAATTTCTCTATTTAATTTTTTACGATTTATCTATATGTGTTTTAATGGCTACGTTTACGTTATCTCAAGCTCACTCACTGTGAATTCTGTTTGAACTTTTTTTGCAATGGGCGCATCTTCATCCTCAGCAGCACTGGCGGGACCCCCTTGCATCATGAATCCACCCATGGGCATCACTGGTTGGTCGGGGAGGTTCAGTCGTTTCTTGAGGAGTTGACTGAGTTCGCTAACTTCCAACAAATTCAAACTAGAAATATCAGTGGCTATTCTCTCGAGTTTGGCCGAAAATACTTTATCAACGTTCTCCGAGGTCGGTATTATGAGCGGCTCCGAAGGAATGGCTAATCCTGCAGCCGTTGACTGGCGAGCTACATTACTGAAAGTAAATCAATTCCATTCCTTAATCTTTATAACTGAAAAGTGAGGTTAACGGATGTTATAATATTACACAGAACTGTACTAAAATAAAAATGCCATACCATCGCACAAAGTTTCTCCATTGCGAAACTCGTGACCGGGATAAGATATTCATCACATTCATTGCGTATTTATTTATTAGTTTAATAAAAAACTAAATCAAAGGCGCCTCGACACGGTGAAGTATGGAATTCCTAATTCTTAAAGTTGGTAGTCCTGCGTTCCTGGTCTCTGTCGGTAACGGGGACCGGGTTATTATTTATTTTTAAGTTTCTTATACATGCCGTAAATGTCTCAAGTCAATTGTATTATTTTTGAAACCATATCAAGGATAGATTTGTCAAAATTATGAGCCTGAAGTTGTTTTAATATTATAAATTTGCACAATAAGAATATATATTTTCCAGTACAAAGATATTATGTAGATTTCGAGTAAAATAACGTGTTATGAAAAATATTTGTAGTGATCTACCTTATCGACACTTGACATTGACAATTTAGTTCTCGCGAGCGCCATACATCAGTCGATTGTCAACAGTCAATGTGGTCAGACTCAAACTTTTTTGGATCAAGTCAAAACTTTTGTAGATAATACGCTTTAATTCGTAAACTATGGCTAATTTAAAACAGATATCATTAAATTGCAGTGGACATACACGCCCTGTAGTGCATTTAAACTTTAGTGATGTTACCGAGTGCGGATATTTTCTAATTTCGGCGTGTAAAGGTACGTGGTGTCAGAATAACCTCTCGTGTCTGCGTTGACCGTTCGCCTTGGCCTGATTTTCAACGAAATCTTACAAGTGCAACCGGGTCCAGGCCAATTCGGCCGGCGCAGACTTTGTGTTTTATCCTGTTAATTTGTACATTTCAGCGTTACTGCGCATATATTCGCTCGCGCGAATTCGACGATTTGCTTCTGCATGTGGCACAGAAGTTCATGACGTCTACAGGGTCTTTGTTAAAGATTCCCGCTTCCTTCCGACCTTCTGGTGCCGACAAGCAGGAAGCACCTTGATACTACTAACCGATTTGTTTTATGAAGGCAGTTTACCTTGCCCAGCTAGTGTAAATACATTCACAATTAATAATAAAAACATGTTGCCTTGATTTATAATATTAACATTGATGTCCAACAATCGTTTCCATTTAATACATGTTGCTGCAATGTGTTTACATTTCATTGTGTTTTGTTAAAATGTCAATTATCTCTCTTGAGATTGTCAAGCCAAATTCTTGTCTTTTAATCGCATGAGGCTTGTTTTTTTTATTAATTTGAGTGACATGTGGCAGATATATTCATTCCGTTATATCAGTTTTAGGATTTCATTATTTCAAAGATATCTTGGTTACATTCTGACAGTGAGTGGGCCATTCAACGGGGGCCAACGAATAATCTGTTCCATACACTATTCCAGAAATTTAAAGTACTAAATAAAATAAGTTGAAGCTTAGAAAAGATTTAATAATTACACAATTATTAAATGATATTTCTGTAAACTGTAATTTGCAACATTCTCCAATTTTATTAATTTATTCAGGAAACAAAGGTAATTGAAATTTCTTATTAAAATAAAATAAATTAGGAACGTTTTCATACATTTAATAAGACAAATCAGACAGGAAATATGGCAACTTCCCAATTAAAAATAAACCACTTAAAATTAAAAAATGTGTATAATAATATAAATTGAAAAAGAGAATATTAAATATGTCGACTTTATCAAATGTTATCTCATTGTTCAATCTATGTAAGTAGATACTCTTATTTGATTTAAACAAGATGACTGCACTGATCTGGTTTTATTTTTTGTGAAAGGCAACATAAATAAGCAAACAAGAGGAGATTTCTTTTTCACTACGCTATCAATAGAAATTACAACTATCTAAAAATGTATATTTTAAATTCATAATTATTGAAAAATATTCATAAGTGTAGTCATACACAGCCACACATTCCTGTTCTAATTCACATCTGTTGACTTATTATCTTTCAGAACTTAATAGCCAACCCAGGTTGTGCGCAGTATTTACCAGATTCTTCTACAATTAACATTAATTTTATATATCCGTATGACTAGCTTTTCAGCAGTTTCTCTTTCGACAAAGTTGCAGTTTGTGATTTGAATGACTGATGTATTATTTATTATTTTATTTTTCATATTAGCAGAGGATGTGCGGTTTCTTCACATTAATTTTTTTTGAATTTTTAATATATTTATTTATTTCTCAGACTTAAATTACTAATTCGTTAGAGTGATTGTTGATTTCTTGTATTAGAATGTGCATCACATCCTGTGACACTCCTGAATCGGTTTTGATGGTTAAACCACATTTTGGCTTGTTAATTAATGTCACCTTCAATGTATAACGCAATCCATTTGTCAAATTTTTACCTCCTGATTTTCATAACACATCGGTCAAGTCTTTATAGAAGCCATTAAACTGATTTATTTTCCCATTGCATTGTTATCAACTGCACTTTATGTACATGAAAAATAAACTATAATCAAATATATCTTCTAGTTTAATCCATGTAGGTAAGTACTTTTGTTTTATTTATGTACATACTGTGTACATAAATAATTGTACTTTATGTACATACTGTGTACATCAATAAAATAATAGATTTTGACAGTCTTTACAGAACATTTTGACCTTAATGTTTGTTGATTATTAACATTTTATAATATTTCAATAATAAGTATCAACTGTATGAGAAAAGAAGACAATATTTTTATATTCACAATATTTTGAGTATGTCCAAAGATTCTCATTAGAGACATCTATGCCGTTTCAGGCGAATGAATATCAAATTTCGAACCATAGATGGCAACAGCGTAGTTGTAAGAAATACTTGAAAGGTTTCTACATGGTAAAAACATATATACAACTTCCAAAAATTTGATAGGTGTGGCAGTCACCCATGGGTAGAATTGGTGAACGTTACAATTGTGTAAAGTGATCACTCAAGCCAGCCGAGGATAGGTCATAAGTTCTGTAATACCCATGACTTCCATACTTCCTATATTAAAGCAATAGCTTTGTCTCTACGAGACATCAATAATATGTAAAACAATATTATTTGAAGTCTCTCAAATTTAGAATACATTTTTATGAGTTAGTAAAAAATAACATGATATGAAAATAATGGCTTTAAATTTATTCCTCTTCGGTTTTTGTGTAAAATCAGATTTATGAAGTATGAGAATAATATTTAACTTATGTATGCATATTTTTCTTTTTAATCTTTTCACTGAGAATTATAAATTCATAAATAACATTGATGTGTTTCATAAATAATTGATCTAGTGAGTGACTGGCTGTGGTGACCTCCTTCAAGAACATGTAGAAAGTAATTATACTGCAACGGCATTCGGTAAATTGGAGGCAACTTATTGAAAACAAGTCCTGACTGATATATATATTTCCATTTATGTCTCCTGTTTGCTAGTTAAGCAGCATCAACCATTTGTCGGGAAATTCATGTTTCATCTGATATCTCCATTTGCAGACTGATTTCTGTGTTTTGATTTTATTTACATCAATTATAACTTCTACAGCAGATAGATTAATTAACTGCAAATTTTTGGATTTTAAAATATATCTTAGTGTATTTTCACTAATTTTACTCTAAAAGCTTTAAAGCTGTTCCAATAAGTATAATACGGTAACATTATATGAACCTTTCCAAGGAAAATACATTTTTGTTGTGAACAGTTCTGTGGTATTTAATACAAATTAAATTAATCAACTAGAAATATATACAGAAAAAAATCTATCCATCGATAAAATATTTTGTTGCTACCGGGTAGTTTATTAACCTATTGAATGCTACTGTATCAGCTGTTAATACAGTAGAAATTGGATTTTGTATGCGGCTGTATCGACAGTTGATACGGTAACTTTGGTCCGTGTTCCGCCTATTTCATATAATATTTTAACATACGCTAAAATATTCCTAATACTCTGACGGTGCTGACATCTTCAGCTATTTTTGGAAAATAAAAATGTATTTCCTTAAAAACATTGATAATAATCTGTCATATGTTTCGAGCAGCGGCCACATTGCTGTACCCCATTATGTATGTTTTTGTATGGCGTTTATGTTTATTAATTTATAAACATCCTACAGGTTTTTACAACCACGTTTTGGTTTCATATTGAACAAGAGAACCTTTTATCTCTATTTCAGGTGATAAATCATGCGTAAGTCGTCTATTTTGATGATTTAATGCGTATTTGGGTATTCAAAAAAATGTGCCACGTATGAGTATTGGAATGTCGGGGCTGGGAGTAGCGTTCAAAAGGTTAATAAATATTTCTCGCATCATCCACAACCATCATCCAGTCTTGTAACAGTATCTGGTTTACTTGGTCATTCCAAGTCTTCTGCGGACGTGTGATGCTATCAACACTCGCGTTGTCAATCCTTTATTAATTCTATTTACTATGTTAAGATCGGGTTTACATTATTTCCTTATTTTTCCATTTATTAGTCTATCGTAAGTGGATTTGCCGCATATACAACTAAGTGATCTCATTTTTACCGCATTCAGTCTACTTTTATTCTTCTTCTGCCAGGTCCAGGCTTCACTTCCATACATACGTGTTGGTACCAGGACTCCACTGTGTACCGCTAGTCTTGCCTCGGTTGACAAATTTCATTAGAAATTATTGCATTCAAGGCGCCATTTACTTTGTCTTGTTTCTATCAAACGTACTTCCCAAATATTCAAATTGATGTACTTGTTCCAAACATTCATTACCTACCATTATTTAGCATGTTGTCTTCTCGTATAACTTTCGACTCATGAAGATTCATAGTAAGGTTGCTTTCCTTGCATACAACGTAGATCCTGCTCTCTAGACTTTCTAGACTAATTCTTAATCATTAATCACCATTAATACTGCATCATCTTCATAAAAAATTCCTATATTTATACATTCCAATTTTTTTGCACAATTATCTATATACAAGTTCAACAGCCATGGAGACATTAGACAACCCTGCTGGACACCTTTTATAATATCAAACCACAGTGTGAACGATCCATTAATTCTTACACACTCAGAACTTCCTTTGTATATGAATGCGATGATTACTCGTGTGAGTTTATTATTCACCCTATAATCAGAGAGTACCTTCCGCAACCTTTCTCTTATCATGTGTCTTGTTTTTGAAGTTTTTGATTTTTTTTGTCAAAAACTTTCCCGTCATCACCCCCAGAGAGATCTGATCCATGCATCCTCTTCCATCCAAAAAAGCTCCTTGCAAGTCCCATACTTTCTTACTCTTTCTATTAAATTCTTCCATATAGTTTTCTAGCCGAGCTCAACAGACTGATTGTTCTATAGTTTCCGCATTTGCGACCCTTTACCTTTGTAGAGAGACATAATGACAGCCTTCCTCCAAACATTCACAAGACAATTAATGGGTCACCAGGCTTGATATACTCTGAAGCAATGTTATTATATCCCACAGCCTTATCAGTCTTCGGTATGCTTTATTTTTTTCATACTTACTGCTCTCATATTATTTTTGTCAATCATACTTACCCCAGCGTGCTTCTCGGGGGATTCCTTATTTGCGTTCTCTGCGCTCTCACACGTTTCCTGGAAACATTTCATCCTCATTAACATTTTACAGTTTACTGACTTTAACAGCTTTCTTAACTATCTTCAGCACCAAATTGAAAATTTTTGACTGCTTTCCAGAGGAATTTGATATTTTTTTGGAAATTCTCTGATTTTTACCCCTCTCGCTTTTCAGCCGCTCTTACCTTTCTTTCACACCAGATTTGACCCTTTTCTTACAAGCATTGTACAGATCTTCTGTTTTCGTGTATTCATCCCTATTCGCTGCCAAAAAATAGAGCCTTACATTCTTATTTTCTTTCGCAAGACCTTTACGCTATCATGCATCTCCTTTCTTCCGTTCTTGGGTAGCTATGCCATAGATTTCCTTCACTGATAGGGTAGCTTTAATGTGGTCCTGTCTATACCCAGACCACTCGCTACTTTCTCACTCAGAGACATTTTTTCAAAGACTTTCCTTTCAAAATTTTCTCATTAATCATTATTTTATAGATATACTTTGTTTCAAATTTGTCAAGCACTGTGTGATATACAACAAATCACATTGTTAACATGTACTCACAGTATTCATTACTTAAAGTTCATAATAACTAAAATTCACTCAACTTGAATTCATATAATTTTTATATTATCTCCACTTTCATTTCTGTATTGTCATTATTTTCACCGTCTGAAAGTTCAGTCTGATTATTAAAATAAATATATTATGATCTTTGATCGGATTGATTGAAAAAAACTAATTTCTATGTTATATATTCTTTAGGGGATTAGAAAGATAAACTACATTAATGTACATCCTGGCAATCTCGCTAGCATAGTTGTGAACATGACTAATAAATTGTTGTTATGTGTGCGATAAAAATGACCTCTACCTTACATTGAATGTTAACATCTCTACGTTTTCTCATTGGTGTGTCACTGTCAATTTATAATAAATGAACATTTCCACTCCCATCGCTTACATATTAAACAATGCAGCGTTGCAAATAAATAAGTGAAATCACTTAAAAAGTTTATTGATGGGGCCTGTGTATAAGCACATGAATGTGGTACGCATATTTATGAAGCGTTTATGGATACTCTGAATTGGATGTTATATTGGTTGCTTTTTGCTAAACCATATATATACTAAGAAGATCATAATGGAAAGCAAAAGAATATTCATGTTATAAATTAGTTATAATATTTTAAGTCTTTCATTTTTTCAAAATTATTATTTAATTTAGATAATTTGTGCATTTCATGAACAGGTGTTTATTTAATGGAAGTTGGTTAATATGAAACAATGAAATATTCTTTCATGTTAAACAAACTTCATGTTGAAAAATATTATAAAAAAGCTCACTGCTACCCTCAATGTCGTAATAATGGAAACAATTAATAATAATAAATTGTTATACGCACAAATGCTTATATGTATAACAATTTATTTTATACCCTTAGGGCCGGTTGTGTGGTCAGTAGTAACTTTTTACTAACGACCATGGTTAAAACCGTTTGCGGGTTGTTTGAATGTCAAATTTACTATTGTCAAAGCATAGATTATCTATGGATTTTTTCGCCTCTGCATTCAAAATCTGTCATTTCGGTGGTGAAATTTTTTCAGATTATTTGCTAATATATATTTAACAACGAGATCATCATTGGACGAACTCTCATCATTAAAATAGCGGGATATTGAATGATTAATTGTCGTATACTGTTACTTTCAATGTGTCAGATGACTTTAGGAACAGCTGTGAAAAGTCAGCCATATTTAACTATCGATTCTCGTTTTTACTATCAGATATCAGAGTGTAAAGTGACTTTACTACGGGTGTACTTTTGAGAAGTAAATATTATTTTACCAACAATCAAACAACCCATTCTTGCAAATTTTTTTACTTTAGTAACTTTTATAACTAAAGTAAAAAGTTACTACAGATCACACAACCGGTCCTTATTGTGTGCATTTATTACAGCAGATATAATAATAAACAATATAAATCGGAAATCTTTTTTTATACCATTTTTATATCTTTTATTACTATTACTACTAATCAATAGATAGGTTAAGTCATAAACATTGCACAGTTTGGTGACAATGCGTCAAGACTTGTAATTTCATTTGTTTACATTGGTAAGGGTGGTGTGCGCAAGCAGCATCCTTGTATCTATTTTTTATTGTATTCGACGAAGCCGACCTAGTCAATAGAGTTGAATCATAAATTAAGATGCAAAATCTTTTCATGTTAAGTGTTTTTTATTTATTTCATGTTAAAATAAAATAATTGTAAGATATCACGTACCATTTTATCAGGACCAGAATGTTTCTTCATGTTGACTGATTTTTCATGTTCAACGTTTTCCCACTGGATGCAGGTGCACATGAATATTGTATTTTTTAATGTTTTACAGATTATCTTGCCACTGGTAGATACATTTCCTTAAAGAAAAGTCAATTGTCAATATACACCTGTGGTTTATGTCTTGTCCAATGTTGTTTGTCAGTAAATTTCAATCATTTTAACAGTACTTGTGGATTAACCCTCACCACTTTTTAATATATATATATATATTTTTGTTTTAGTTTAGTTTTTGTAGTTTGTTTAGTTTTTTGTTCCAGAATCTTTTGGAAATGTTACAATAGAAGTTGTAAGCATCAAATTGGTCTCCGTAAGGGGAACTGGCATTCAAACTCGCTCTAAAAAAAATAAAAAGTTGTGACAGATGATAACCCACAAGTGTTATTTTAACTAATATATTTTAACCAATAATATTCCTTATCTTCCATCGTATAGACTAATGCCTGAATAATGCTTTTTAGGTACATTACCAAGAATAAATAAATTTTTATTTTACTGGTGAATTTTCTGGTCTATGACATGCTCATTGTGTTCTTGGCTAGTAAAATAAGAATGTATTTATTCTTGTTAATGGACCATTAGCAGGATGGTCTATTCAATATTACACATTGAGAATTATATAACACTTAGTATTTATCTTTATTTATGTGATATGGAATTAATTAGACCTCAGAACCTTAAAAAGAACTAGGTTTTTTATTTTTAATGTATTAATTATAAAATGTATACTTGTAATGTTACAGTCGATGTTGAAATGATTGAATTATCTCGCAGATGGTAATCCGATGCTGCGCCAGGGAGAGACGGGTGACTGGATAGGAACTTTTGAAGGTCACAAGGGAGCTGTCTGGGGGGTAGCACTTAACAGGCCGGCGTCGCAGGCTGCCACGGGTGCTGCTGATTTCACAGGTTAGGGAAAGTTTCTCTAATATCCATCCTTTTGAAATACTGTTGTATACGAATTTACATTTTTTATTTAGTTTACTTAAATAAAAGTTAGAATTCTCTGTTTGGTATTATGTATACAACCTCTTATCTAAATCTATTGTAATAATTTCAGCTAAACTGTGGGACGCTGTGTCAGGTGATGTAATTCACACATTTGAACACGTTCATATAGTCAAGAGTGTGAACTTCAGTTCAGACGACAAGTTGCTGGTGACTGCTAGTAATGAGAAACTCCTCAGGATATTTGATCTCAATCAGCCAGACACAGGTAGTTTTTGTTCTTTCTTGTTCATGGACATTTTCTTTGATAAATAAATATTTATTGTATATTTTTATAATTCATTATGCGTATCTTACTATAATAAGAATAATAATAAAATAAATGAGTAGTGTCAAAAGTCATTAACATTATGCTTATTGATGACTTAATAGATACTCAATGGAACCCCGGTATTCATACACAATTCGTTGAAATTGCGATTTGTGTGAATGCCAAATTAATTTTTCCATAAAGAAATAATGTAAGTTAGGTTAATCTGTTCCGGACCCCAGATAGACAATTGTTAATTTAAACCCAGATGATTGTTTATTGAGTGGCCAGATCCGAGACACGAGTTCCTCTTTCAAAATTTATTCAAGTAATTGTTGTTCTCACTACCTACTTTCCTTTTAGGCTTGGTTAAATCACAAATCTTTTTTGTCCCATGATTACACTTATTTTTAAAGAAAATATTCAAGATTAGCCATTAAATAGCTTGGGTTTCATGGAGCTTGTACAAAAAAAACAGTTTTTTTTTATTACAACCGGAGTATGATTATTATATAATAAATAGTTTTCTCTTCACAAATACAGCTGCTTCAAAAGTTATCAATATTATTTATCAGTATGAATTTACATCAATTTTTTCCTTAATCAAATCGGGGCAAAATTGTAATATTTTATAATCATATGTTTATCAACACAAACAATGGTTTTTATCATAAACATAATAATTCTTTATAGTATAAACATAACAATTCTTAGGTGAGAACTATAACAAATTATTTAATTTTCGCTTGATAATTTCAAATGGCAACATGGCTACTTTCTGATAGCTTATTACCTAGGAATTTAAGAAAACTAACAATTGTATACTTGTCCTTTTCTATTGATACCTTCCACTCTAGCAATATTTACATAAAAAATAATGCATTTTTATGTTTACTTGATATTGTAAAAGAATTAACTATTAGTCTCATCTTGAAAGGGTGTGCAAAATGCAAAAATATCTCGAAATTCAAACTGGAAAAATGAAAGTTGCCTCTTAATGGATATTGGGAATTAATATTCAAAACCTATTCTGAATAATAAAATTTCTTAGCTAAAACTCCATCCAGTATTTAATGTAATTTAAAATGAATTTGAGAAGAATTAATACATAAAATATCATTAAAATAAATACAATCCAATTTGTTGGTTTAAATTCATAGAATTACATTTTCAGGGTTGAGTAGTATCTGTGGAAAAGCCCAGTAAAGGGGAGTGAGAGACTATTTGTAAATTTACCAAATTCAATATATTTAATTTTAATATCTAATAATAGTGTTCTCTTTCAGCTATTCAGAAATTCTCCGGGCACACAAGCGGTATCAGGCACGCAATGTTCTTCAGAAATGATACCGCCCTAGTCTCCGCTGGGGAGGATAACACAGTCAGAGTGTGGGACAGGAACTCGGGGCTGGTGAGTAAGCAGAGGTTACATCATTGACTCGCTAATCCTAATTGGCTAAACCTAATCAGGTTGATGTTAAAGTTTTGATGTTTTTTTTACAAGAAATAAAAATATATTTTTCAATTTTATTAATTTAATCAACAAAAAAATCATTTCTATTGTTAGTTATAACCGTCCCCCACCTTTGTATTAGGTTATTTATTCCATTAAAATTCCTATGACTATAATGCAAAATCAAGGAATGTTTTTTACCTGCGCTACGGTATCAAATTTGTTGTCATTTAGAAAATTTTGTAATGACTTAAATAAGTAAAAGTCGGAAGGCGCAAGTTCTGGAAAAATGGCGGGTGCTTAACAGCATCCCAATTTAATTCTTTGAGCCTGTGTTGGGTCATCAAAACTACATGTGGTTGCGTGTTGTCGTGGCAATAGACTACCCCTTTTCTATTCGTCTATCCTTTTTAAAGGCAGCGTTTAGTTTTGTTAGTTGGTCACAATACCATTCGGCTGTAATTGTTTCATTGCAGCCTAGAAGTTCATAATAGACAATACCTTTGCAATCCCACCAAATACAAAGCATAACTTTTTTTGATGGATTTTGACTTTGGAAGTGGTTAATGGGACTTGTCCAGGCTTCGCCCAATATCTTTTTTGCGCCCCGTTCTTGTAAACTACCCATTTTTCATCTCCTGTCACTAATTGATGTAAAAAGGACTTGTGCTTTTGTCTAATGCTCAAAGAAACACATGTCGAAACACAATCCATTAAATTGATAGCTGACAACTAATGAGGAGTCCAAAAATCGTTCCTCGAAACCATTCCTATGTGTTGCAAATGTCTCACCACAGTTCATTGGTTGACTCCCATCTTCAACGCAATCTCCTAGGTATTTTGACGTGGATCAGTGTCAATTATGACCTTCAACATGTCAGCATCAGGCTTTGAAGGGCGCCCGGCCCTTGGTTTGTCAGCCAATGAAATATCCCCAGATTGGAATGTTGATAACCACTTCTGTGTTAGTCGAACTTTAGCAGTATACACTTGGCAAATATTTTTGATTGTCACAGTCGCAGTATTACCTTTACGGAATTCGTAAAGTAAACAATGACATAAATGCAATTTATCAAGACATTTAAAAAAATCACAAGGGCTCGCAACTGTTGGCCGACTAGGCTAAAACACTGAATATGAAGTGGGAAGATAGCTTCCTTTGTACAATATAATAGTTTTGAAACAGATGTTATTTGTTAGTTCGGAGAATCCATCCTTTTTTTATTATCATCATAAAAAATGTCAAAACTTTTGCATTAATCTAATAATATATGAAAATAAAGTTTACACACCTTAATTTTTTATTTGTTTTTCAGGAAGTGAATAAAATAGATTTCTCATCAACTCCTAACAGTTTAGAGGTTTCCCGAGATGGATCCACGTTAACAGTGGCCCATGGCAGCAAAGTGACCTTCTTGAACTCCGAGACCTTAGAGAAGACGGCCGAGGTTACCGTCCCCACTAAGTGTTACTCTGCCTCCCTGCACCCGGACAAGACCGTGTTTGTGTGTGGCGGGGAGGACCTGAAGGTCTACAAATTTGACTATTCAAGTGGCGAAGAAATTGGTGAGGAATGGCCGTGAACGTCATTTATTGTTATTACTTATTTTTCAGAAAATTTTGCTATAATTTAATTATCTCATCTTTCTAAATTCAAAGCAGTGCTGTCAATATATAATCAACAATTATTAGGTCGTTCCATAAGTCTGTGTTTTTTCTTACATTTTCTCAAATGCATAACTTTTTGTAAATTAAAGATATTTATAGACTTCAGTCTGTTCAAGTCTGTGACTACAGTCACCACGGAGCGTTATAAATTATCTTCAAATAATAATAAGACAGCGTTAATGTTTATTTTAATAATAATAACTATTTCCAGAATCCAATAAGGGTCACTTTGGTCCGATACACTGCGTCCGATTTTCTCCTGATGGGGAGCTGTATGCCAGTGGTTCCGAGGATGGCACCGTTCGCATGTGGCAGACGCGAGTGGGTCTGTCCTACGGGTTGTGGAAGCGCTCGGAAGGACCGCCCCCTCCGCAGGGTGCCGGAGGTGGAGGGGGAGACACGGGCCACTCTCCTCTCACCAATGGTCAGGTCAACGGGAAGGCGTCTCCCACAGAGATTGTGGCTTGAGGTACCTTGATGATGATCAACTTTAATTTTATTTAATGTATTTTTTAAATTTGTTTTTTTTTACAATTATTGATAACACGGTTCACAACTGTGTATGATTTTTACTTTATGGATTTTCGATCATTTAAATTTGTTCATTTTATATACATATTGTAAATTTTTCATAATTTGTTGGCTTCCTTTTGGTTTGCTTTTTATGTTTTTGAGTTGTTCTGATGTTTATTATTGAACTTTGTTTTTTGTACATCATTATAACAATATTACACTGGTATGAGGATTAAAAAGTTTGCATTGGCAATAAAAAGTATCAAATATTTACACGGTTAGCAAAAATTTAGACTTGAAAGCGTTGATCCATGTCAGATTTCAGCCTTGTCAACATGAAATCACAAATATAATGGATGTGGAAAATATAATTGAAGAGTAATATAAGATTTGACAGTTTGAAAGTAAATTGCGTCATATATTGCTGGCATTTTTAGTACCAGACATATGAAACTAAATCAGGACTGGCAAATTTTGATATAAAATCCGGGTTCTCTTATATTATTGATCTAAGTGTATAATGAATTAATATAATCTCCGTGACTGAAACATGGCTGTAATATAATATACATATTTATATTTTTAATCTTTGGTATTTCTTTTTCAGATTTCTTATAAGAAAATTCTTGCAAAGAGGCAGGAATTAAATGTTGACGTAAGAGTGTGTGTGTTACTATACAAAGACAAATATTTATTGTTGAAAAAAAGACTTATGCACATTGTGTGAAAATGTATAAAATAAAAAAAACATTAAAAATATGCAAGAATCGTTTCGTCTTTGATTCAAAAAAGTTTGAAAAAGTAAACCATATTTATCCAGTGATTTCTTAAATAATGTAGTGTTTTTGGTATATCGACAATTATTTTAATTGAAACTGTATGTGTTTTTATGTTAAATTTGATGTGTTGCAAATTTTGTTGAAGCTGAAACATGTGTCTAATAAAGAATTTTTGCAATATTTAATTCTTTCATATTTGTTTGTAACTGCTTAAATATATTTATAAAGGCTAAACATAACGATTTAGGAATCGCTTTTAACTGTTTTCTTTTAAAAGTTTTTATTTATTCCTACAATTAAATTCCTATGATCAAAGTTCAGCAGACGGTATCGTTGGCTCTAATGAATTGTGTAATAAATTTTTTCAAAGTATTTTCGATATTTGACTGTCCCTTTCGTAAAGAAAATATTTTTGTTATTATTTTTAAATACATAGTGTGATATATCTTAATTGAATGATTCAAAATAGGTAAGTTGTATTGCAAGATGTTTGTGGATGAATTATGCATCACTCAAATCGTATGTTTAGTGTCTGATGAACTGTGTTAATTCTTTTTCATTCATTCATTTAGTCCTTAAAGAAATATATTGTTTATTCGATAATATCGTAGGCACATTTGTTTGTGAATTTTGATGTTCCTCTGTTTTAAAACCTGAAAATATGCAGTTTTCAAGTTTACATGATAATTTTTAACGCCTCCTATTTTTAGAAAATAAATAAATAAATTTGGGAAGTGAATTATGTGGTGTTAAAAATATCACAAAATTGTAACCAGAATTCATTATGAAAACCTAACTTTCTCAAGCATGTAGAGAAGTTAGGTTCCCTTTGAAACTGGAAATTAAGGATTTCTTGTTACAGAAGTGGGGAGTTAAAAACTAAAAATGATTAATATTTATCTCAAAATTGTGTAACGCAACAGTTTTTGAGATAAATGATTAGAAAGCATTTAGGAATGAAATTATTTTTGAAGTAGAAGTGTGGGGCTGTTATTTATACTGAGTTACGTTCACAGATATGCATTTCAAATGTTTCTGAAGTTTATTCCGATGTATTGTGTAGAAGCATTTATTTTTACGTAATGATTTTGACTGAATATCTGTGAATGATTTCTCCAAATATATACATATTAAACAAAAACAAAAAAAAAAGAAAAATTCTCGTAGAATAACCTAATATATCCATTATATATGCACAATGAAATCACTATAAAATGTAGTTTGGATAATAAGTATCATTTTGCACCAGAATTACACTTATTTCCGTTTTACTGTTTTTATCAATAGGTTACCTATAAACATTTCATTCTGATGGATGCCAACTTTATGATTAATCTTGGCTTTCAGAACAAATGAACTTTTTATTGATCGCATTACTGAAAGATGGCCTATATGATACAGACCGATACTCTACAAATTAATTAAACACATTGATTTTTTATGTAAGATGTGCACTTCCCATAGATAGATATCACCCTTTATACTTTGTTTAAAAATATCTTTGAAACTGTAATTTTGCATATATAATAAAAAGAAGCTATTTTGTAATGAATTAGATTTGAATATTTGCCTTAACTGTATATAGCGTTTGATGTGAAGAACAAAGGAATGTAAAGAAGCAAATCCTCCATTTTAAAAGTAAATATTAGTTTTGAGTCAAATGGGCTGTATGAAACGCAATACACAATGTAATTTTTAGAACTTAATTATGATTGAGACGTTTCCTACACAATGTTTACGAAGACACCAAATGTTTTTTGGTTAATATTGTTGAGCATAATATTTGTGTATTGTAACATAGAAATACATAAGTTTTGAATTGATTTGTGATAGCAAATATTTATTTAAATTAATTTGAATAATTTCTCTTCAGGGGACCGACATTATTTTTGGCGTGGTCTCTGTTTGCTAATACAATGCCGAGATACCTGGCGAGAAATTTATTAAAATAGTGACCAATGTTTTTTAAAGATTTTCGAGACAAAGAATTAAGAAACACTTTCTCTCGATAGAAAACGTGAATTTTATATCTTTAATTGTTTTTCTAATATCGCTACATGATTACCGTTTGCTCAAATGTAAGGATGCCGTGGTGACTGTGGATCTACTCCGGCTTGTGGCGATGAAATAATTTTACATAATGTCCTACCTTTTATCACTTTTCATTTTGTACATGACTTCGATGACGTTTCACCGCCTGCAAGCTGCTGTAGGATCTCTTAGATTCCTAATTATTTAAATTGATATTATGATTATTTCTACCTGTAAATTGTACACAATAGATGAACTGAAAGGCTTCAAAAAGTTTATGATTGTTACAATGTACCAAGGTCCAGCTTTTTAATTGAAAATAAAGCTTTCATACAAATAAAGACCATTTTCTATATTCTTGAAATTTTATTACCTTCCTCATTTCTACTTGAGAGAATATAAATATTGTTGCTGGCATTCCACGGAGATTGCTCATGAAGCTCATTGCTGAGAATAAGCTTTGAGGTAATAGAATTCAGAAGAGAGAGCAGTTCTATCTCAGAAGTGAGTTCTCAAGTGGTGTCTGGCGAGACGGGCAGCAGGCGTCATTTTACATTTGCTACGCAGCATAGTTATCGGATAGGCAGTCAGTCCAAAAGACTAAACTGAAGGTATTTTTTTACTTTTTATAAATTATAATATGTGAAATATGAAATGTATATGAAAAAAGTTAAAATTTGTTAATAAATAATAGATAGTAATAATTTGCGTAAAAAATGCGTATTTAGATAATATTGAAAGTAAATGAACTATTAGTGTCAGTTTGAAAGAGCACAAGAGAATTTTTTTTAATAAATAATACATTTGCCATGATGCGGCACCAGAAAAAAGCCATTTTACTACGGGGATTCCAGACCCTAGTTATTATATAATCATAGCGACGGAGAAGAGATGTTACAATGCGCAACATTATTAAATAATAAATTAGTAAGATAAAGCGTGGGGGGGGGGGGATATTATAAAGTGTTGACCATTTTTTTTTTAAATGTTTTATTTACAAACTAAATAATAGTGCACATCAATAATGAATACAAACTACACACATACAAAAATAATTACATTTACAGTAGAACGTCGCGCTGGAGAATGTCAGGTGAGAGAATTAGCAAACATTGTAATGGCACTCGAGAACAAGCTTTGTTCAAAATAAATACAATTTTTCGCAATGGAGTATTACAAGAAGCAATATGGAAATCTGCAGCGGTAGATTCTATCACAGAGAAATCCTTTAATTGTAACATTTTCAGGTATAAGTATATGTACATTTGTGCAGGTCCATTCATTTAAAAACTTTTCATAACTAAAATGATAATAATGTAAGAACTGCTTCAAAACACATAATATAATATGGAATAAAATCAAAAGTGTAATTAGTTCTTATTTAATAATTATTGTTCGTATCTCAGAACATCTGTATTTACATTTGAATAACCAAATCAATGAGTTATTAAAAGAAAGTTAAAAAAATATCTAATCAATTATCAGGAATGTGATACACAGTCGTGTAAATATGGGTTATACATTTTACATATAAAAAGTATTATCTAACTAATATTAAAATTAATGTATCGTATTTTCGTTGAAGTCACATGATTTTTTAAAAATTTCATATTCGATGCATACAAAGTATTTTTCAATGTACAATAATAATTGAGATCGTTGGAGTTTCCTTTGTTCGCAAACAGCGGGAAGAATGATAAATTAATATATTCAATTGTTTCTCCTGTGAACATTTGTGATCCCGATTGTCAAAAAATCTAAATGTCATTATAATTACTTTCAAATCTTAAAATACATAAAAATAGTTTACGGAACGGTTTCTCCTTTCCTTCGTCACAACTCGGTAGAATACTCCGAAATCTCCTATTCATTGATTACGGCCTCGAAAACCGCAATATTACTTAAAATTATATTTTGTATCAAAATATTTATATCAGTACTGCTTCATAATTTTAGATTATGTGTACCTTGTTTTATATTATGTGGCTTTAAAAATCATTAGGTAAAGTACACGGCTGATTTGTTTCATTTCACCAACTCACAGTAAATGTACCGTCAACTTATTAAATTGTCACGTTTTTAAAAGATTACTATTGCAAATAGTGTCCCTATAATGCCTATTTCATTATCAATAATAACTTTAATAAAATTAACATATATCAATATTTTTACTAGAGTACATAGTTAAACATTACTCATATTTCAGCCAGACAAACTGTGAAGGTTTAGAATAAATTTATGATTATAATTACAATTTGCCAAGTATCAATTTAATGGAGATTCCTTTTCTCATATTTAATGTTGTTCAGAGCTGTTTTCATTTCTAGGACTTGAAATGGTTGGCAGAGTACGCCCACATTAAAAGACGAGTTAAGGTTCACCGATATGGATTTCAGCTACTAAATTGCGTATAAAAATAAACTAATCCATTTTTTTATATGCAGTTTAATGATCTGAGCGCAAACTCGGAAGTGAATTAGAATTTCGTAATTCAATTCGTTGTCATAATTTCATTAATTAATTTCACAAATTTTATGATTGTCTGTTTTCTGAGTCAAAACCATTTGAATTTTCACTTATTTCGTGATGAATTGCGCCAGATCTGGTACTTTGAATCCAGAAAACACTCCAGGATTCCTCCTCGCCTGCCGGGGAGGAGGCGGGATAAGGTCTTCCGTAAGTGAGCCTTGCTGCGAGGGATTATTGAGGATCAGGCCTCCGCACTGAGCCGAGCATACGTCGTCCCTCAGGATTGAGTCTCTTGGCCACTCTCGCTGGAGTTGAGCGCAGTCAGTGATGCGTAGTGAAGCGCATTGTGCCTGATGGGAGAAGATATAATTGGTTACTTACTGACAATGTTCAATGGCTAACATGGATTTAATTCTTTCAAAATACTTCTCGAAACAGCCGGTCACTAGTTTTTTGTGAAATATAATAAATAATATTATAAACGGGATGAAAGTGGATAGTGCAAAATAATTTGCCTGTTTTCAGAATAATATGTACAAATGAATTAGTTTTATTTTGCTGTGTACATATCGCAAATGGTTTTATTTTAAATTTCAGGATATTTAAAAACATTAAAAAAAGAATTTATAAGCATGTACATATAAAAAAAATCAAAAACAAGTTTATTCAGAATGCCCACAACAATATTTTCGATTAAGAAGCAATAATATTTGTTAGATTGAAATATAATACTTTGCGATCGATGTATGTAAACACTCACCCCTTCAACGGTGCAGATGCACGAGGTGCAGGGGGAGGGGAATGCAGAGCTGCCCACGGCCACGTTGCGTCCGGCTATCTGGCATCCCTGCGCTGTGCTCTCTCTCCACGCCGACAGGTCGATCTGGGGCAGGGACTGGCAAGGTACGCGAGGATTCCTGAAATATATATGACATATTTATAACAGTGTAGAAATTGTTAACTTTTGACAGGTGGTTAGTGTACCGTAAAATGGAATAATGCTTTTAATCGTATCCGCCCACTCATAGTGAAAGTGCAGTATCTTCTTTTGCCTTGTGTTAACTTTTATTGCAGCCAATATTTCAGATTAAGTTTTGGTCACTGCAGGGCTGATGTGTTGAAAATGGAGAATGGAGTGTTAAGACACAATTTGTGCAAATTTGGATGGGTCGTCAACGTAGCAATAGTGTAGGAGTAACTTCTTGGTCTAGTGGTTAAAACGCTCACCTAGTGGTCGTGGGTTCCAGGAGACCACCAAGGTAGTCCTATTTGCAAGATTATTGGTGTGACATGTATTCCTTGTACGCATTATTTAAAAAAAAGTGTGTCAAGAATCAAATTGCTCCATAAAATGTCTCTATAGAGACTATACCATTGTCTGATGAGAAGGTAGTTTTTAATATTTTAAAATTTATTTCTAAAATTGAGAAAAACAGAAAAAATTGTTCTGTAAGAAAAATGTATGCACGAGTATCTAAATAATAATATCTATGTATCTTATTATAAATCTTCTATAATGATTTAAATTTTGAATATTTAATGCACGAATGATTTATGTATAACATGTACATTTGTAGGAAAAAAATCCTATTTGAATTGTCAAATCTCAAAACATAATCTGGGATAAAATGAGACTTACCCATCCTCCAGCATCAACAGGATGGATAAAAGGTCAATCAAGGCCTCAAAATGTAAGCAATACGGTAGTCATTAGAATATTAGTATGGGCTGATTTCATAAAAAAAATCATAAGTTTTATAAAATAATAAAAGTACTAACAAGAAATTGCTTGGTAGGTCGAAAGCTGCCCTCTGCATGTCTGATTGGATATCGAAGTTTTCGCACAACATTTTGGCTAGAGTCGTCTTCCTGAGCTCCGCCAACTGCGGTTCGGTAAACCTGACAACCGGGTCCTCATTCTCATACCTAGAAACACAAACACAAATGAATAATTAGAAAAGAGTTTTTATGTTATGTATGTCTAATTTGCACTTTGGTAGACACCAATTAATAATGTGGTCCTCATCTCATTTGCTATTGTGCTTGTCTTGTACAATAGTTTTCACAGTAAATAAAATATCTACATAGCAAACTGAACATACCAGAAGCGATCGCATTTCCTAAGTTGTCTGAATTGGATAGCGATGATGCAGGCAAATGTCGGTCCCACGAGCCCCCCTTGAAGTGGCCGTTCACTCATGCCACCGGGGAATAGGTCGATGTCGTCAACTGTGGCATATATTCTCTTCAACCTGGAGTTCAACACAAAATTTAACACTCAATTATGTACTTAACACAAAATATAGATTGAAGTGGCATCTTAATTGAACATGTATTGTTTATGGGTCTTTCCAAATATGTATTACATTATGTTGAAGAAATCTTGGTTGCCCCTAAAATCATTCAATATACTTGAAATACAAATGAAATTAATTGACTTGAAAGATATACAGAAAAAAAGAAGGTGCCTTAAGACCAAATGCCATAAACCCAACATAAAAATGTTTGGAGAGAACATCCCCTGGACCAGCGACTTCAAGTACCTTGGTGTTACGTTGGATTCTAAACTCACGTGGAGCAAACATATCCAAAACAAATTAAGCGCTGATACACGTGCACTCTGCGCATTGTACCCACTATTAGGCAAGAATAGCAAATTGGCCGTTGACAACAAGCTTCTCATTTACAAGTCCATTTCAAGGCCTATACTCCTGTACGCAGCCCCCATCTAGGGTCACGCGGTCAAAACACACATGACTAAACTGCAGACTTTCCAGAATATGATCATCCGATCAGCACAGGGCGCCACTAGATGGCTAAGAGTCACACAATTACATCACAATTCTGGCATTCTCCCCGTAAAAGAGTTCATGAAACAAATCTCTCTGACCTCCCTGAGCACCGATACCCAACTATAAACGTACTATCTAACTATGATACAACCGTTCCCTCACGTATTAAACTTCCCAAGACTGTCCTCATGTAGAGGATAAAAATCACTGCGCCATTTTAGCAGTATCATGCCCCCCATGTTTGCAGAATAATAATAAAAAATTAAAAATAATATTTTTCAGGCCATTATGGCAAACAACACGAGGAAGGAGCAAGGGGTCCGAAGTGACCCGGTACTTCGAATGACATTAAACCAATGTCCAAATTACATTATACATATTGAAGAAATCTTGGTTGCCCCTAAAATCATTCAATATACTTGAAATACAAATGAAATTAATTGACTTGAAAGATATACAGAAAAAAATGTATCTATCGAAATAATATCCTGGTAGCAACTAAAATATATTTTTATTTATATCTTTCAAGTTGATTAACCCTTCCAAAACCATGCAGTAACATAGGTCTACAGCCCCAATTAAAACTGTAATATTTCGGTTAATATATGCAACATAAAATTCATATTTTAGTTAATTCTAAGAAAAATGTGTATGTTCAGAACTGACTAGTAAAAAACTAGTTGTGTAAAGCGAATCCTACAAAAATAAATATTTTTTAATTCAGTCAGTTGTAAAATTAAAATGCTAGTAAAAATACCATTTGTGGTAAGACAATAAATAAATATGGTATATTAATTTTACAATAAAAATGATAACAAACACACAAATATAATTATGATCTCTCTTTCTCACTAATTTAATGAAAAGAGATAAGAAATAAGGTAGTATTGTATAGGACTCGATAAATGCTTCGAATTATATTAGGATATTGATTCCATTTTCGTAATTAATACTCAATATTTAGAGTAAGTTTATAGGATTAATAATTTTAATTATAAAGCCTTTTGAACTACTAAAAGCTTTCTTCACAATTAGAATGTTAAAAATTTCTTACGGTAACACGAGTTGACAGCATGGCTGCATATGGGTATTTTATATCACGGTATGGGAAAGGTTAATTTAATTTGTATTAAAAATGCCACAGAACTATGTTCTAAAAAACTGCAACTACACAACAATAATGTGTTCTGCGTAAAAATATACTTGTTTCTCCCTTTGACTAACCTGGCGATAACTTCTGGCGGTATTTCCCTGGACAAGTCCTCGAAGGATGCTGCCCTCTTCAGGTTGCACAGTGCTCTATAATTGTTATAGGAAGGCACTCCGTGGTCCCTAGCCCTCTGGATGTTCAAGGCGATGAGGTCAATTCCAGAGAATGGTATTCTCCTGTCCTCAAAAAGATGGTTTGTAACCTCTCCGGTCACAAATTGGTCTAGAGTTTCCATTGGAGTGGAGGTCAGACCGCGGATGAGCTCTTCTGACATTGAAGGCTGCAAAGGATTTAAATTTCGATGTCAATTTTTATTACCTCTCTTTAAAGTCATTAATAAACAAAGGTTTCCTTGATTTTGGTCAATTGCAAGCTATGGCCAAGATTACAAACTTTGTTCCGGTGTCCGTCATTAGAACCTTAGAATTTGTATTCAAAGCATGTCTGAAAAGATGGCAATAGCAAGAAAGTCTGTCAATGAAAAGTTAATTATTTTTAAAACAGTTGTCTCTTAAGGGATCTTGTGAAAGTGGTGAAAAAAAAAAAGAAATTTATTATGATATATACCTGCAAGAACATGTCAACCTTGAAAAACCCATCTCTTAGCAGAATTGGTGGGTCGATAGGCTGATAGGAAGGAGAAAGTCGAGGAAGGTGAGGGCGAAGCAAGGAGTGCCCGATTCTGAAGGCCGCTGCGGCAAACTCATTCACAATGGAGGGGTTGCAGGTTGGGGAGTAATCTTTGTAGTAACCTGAAAGATTCAAAACATTTGAAAATGTACTATTACTTGGAATTGCTTTAAATGATAACAACCATAAAACAAAAAAATGGATGCTAATATTGATTAATTATTTGCAAAATTACAGGATACACATACCAGTTGACAGTAACTTCAATCCGTACAAATTAACAGCGTTCCATGACAGAAGACGTGGCAGGAACTCATTGTATGTCACGTGTTGTAGCTGTGCAATGTGAATGCGACGAGCGTGTGCGAACAATCTGTCCCCATCCCAGTGAGGATTGACACCGCGCAGGCCCTCCACCAGGCGATTGTGCTCTCTCATGAACATAGTATGCAGGGATGTCAGACCAGGCTGTTCAGATGCGCGACCATCCCCTGCAAACATTTTTGTGAAGAATTAATATGGGAGTTTTACTTACCATTAAAACTCTTATTATGTTGCCTCCCTTATCCAGAATATACATGTGAGATAGCATCTCCTTTTCGGTCGCGTCTTCAGTGTGCGTAGGTACTTTTCCATCCCTTTTTATCCAATCGGTAGCCCTGCTTGTGTTTTGAATGTTTGTCACACCAGGAAGATAAAAAATATTTTTTGTAAAAAATTAATATCTTTTAAATGCCGTCAAAACAAAAAATATTATTTTTATTGCCAGGAAATTGTGTTAGAATTTCTATTCATCTTATTTTGTAAACGCATCCAATAATCTACAAATAATATACTACATTTTTATTAACTAAATGGAATCTCATGTTGAGTTATTTATACACCATATTTTATTTTATACTTAACTCATTTTAAATTTTAAAAGTATAAAACTAAACTTTATTACCAATTAAAATTTAAAATAAATATAAAGTTTTATAAAAATTATGTTTAATTAAAGTAGTTTATTCTTCAGTGTTTTTAATACATTTTATGTTTTTATTAAATCCATACAATTACTAGTAGGAAAGCAATTGGCTAATGCCGATTACTTGCTGCTAGGTAGATATTATTTTTCGATTTACTGTTAGCATATCATAGAATATATATGCATTTGGATATATAAAGAAGTAAAATATTAGTTTTACCAGCAATAAAGCAGTATCCAGAAGCAGCCTTGCACTCGGGATGCGAATCACTTCTTGGGAGCAGCTCCTTACCCCTAACGGGATGAGTGGTAGAGTTGAGTCTTCCTCCAAATCCTCTAAGTCCGCGTAAGATACATCCATTCTCGCCATATACCATAGAGCCATCAAGGAAAGCGGTGTTCTGATTTACTTGCTCACGAGGACCTGCCATATGGTACATGTTTTATTTACAAGCGAAAACTTAAGTGAAAGAATAATCTAACACAAGTGGTGCTTTGGATAATTAATATCTGATCTTGAACTGTGAGACTATCTTACCCAAATTCTGTTGTCCCGGTAGACTTCTCATGAAGGGGAAGCACAGCCTCTCCCCACTGGTGACATTCACTTCGGGATAGTAGTGATCTCCTCGCGGCACTGGGAAGGGATGGCACTCTGGGTGAACGGTGCGGGGAGAATCACAGGAACGGCAGTTGGGAATAGACTCGTGGAATCCTGGAATAATTGTAGCAATCTCATTTAGCAATATGAATCTCTACAGGTATTTTTAACATTTTGTGAGTTTGAATTTGAGCTGCGAAGGTGCTTTTACCTGGTGCAAAAAGTCTTAATTATTTATATTCTGTGAAAGCGGAATATGTCGCTATGTGACGAACGGAGACTGACTCTGAGTACAGCCTTTAATGGGTCTAAGAATTAAAGAAACTGTTCCATAGGACTGTAAAAAGAAGTGAAAAATCTTGAAATTATTCCGATTTTTTAGTATTAATAATAAGACAGTGAACAAACCTTTGTGAATTGGCGTCATGGTAAGATCGTGATCCAAAATTTGAGCGTACTGCATGACCATGAGAGTATATCTGTTATGGAGGTTGGAGATGTCCGGGTGGATCACTGTTGAGATTATTCGAGGTGACGGGAGAGGAGTTCCAGTGACGGAGGTCGATCTTGGGCGGGAAACACCTTTTGATAAAATGAAATACATAATTTAAAAAATTGTTATAAAATGTGATGCGTAAGGAATTTTAAATATTTGGGTACAGCTAATAGAATATCAAACATATTTATGTAATAATAAAAGATGTAATAAACCGTTGCAAATTTACTTATGCCATATAAATGTAGCGTACTGCACTGACACTGTACTGCATAAATATAGACCTCGAGATATGCATAGCAGAGCTTTCTTCATATGGCATACTTATGATGGCCATATCTAATATTCATAGTATCACCAGAGTTGATATAGACAAAGATGCAGTTAATAGTAATATTAATAATACCATCTTCATAAACTGGAGGCAATAATCTTGCAAATGTCGTCAAGCTCTTTCCAAGATTAGGATTCCGGAGATTGTTGCAGTGTCCTGTCAGAGTCCTGAACGGGGAACTGGCATCGCAAGGGGCTTCTAAGTCGTCACAATGGGGCTCCAAGCGAATGCCTCCGCCCAGTCCCTGTTGTTGGAGGAGACCTGTCACATCGACACTCTGGAGGGCATCTGCAAAGTCAGGAGTGAAGCCGAGAAGATTGCTGTCGAATATCTGGCGCTTACGCCTCCGTTGGCTAGAGAAAATAATGAAAAGTACTATATTAAAATGATTGCATGTCAATTTGTTGTTCAGGATATCTCTTAATTTAAATTTTTGGGTTATATTTTTACCAGAAATAAACTTACATCCATTAATCCTAGAAAACTTCATGTGGTTAATTTTTATTTAAACAAATATTAAGGATCTTAGCTAATTAATTAATTTAGATTAATTCACTAATAAACCATACATGACTTATCCCTAATACATAGGAAGCATTCTAATTAGGGAATATTCTATCATTTTAGCTATATCTAAAATATGAACTACATATTTTGATTCAGTTAATATGTATAGAATATTTAAATACCGAACAATTAAAATAACCTACCCCAAGGTGTTCATGATTTCATTGGTGGTATACTCGAAAAAGAGTGACGTGTTGGCCAAAAGAAGAGCCTTCTTGTTGGCTTTGGAAAAGGAGGCAGCAGTACCAGCGGGTGACTTGGGATCCACTCCACCGGCTGAAAGAAAACAAACAAATACCAGTTACATTGTGTGAAGTTACACAACTTATTTTCTACAGTTATACCTGTAAGAGCAATTTCAAACACTGACATTATATGTTGACAAATTTGACACAACCAAAAATCTTAGCTAAAGCATGCTTACTTACCTTAATTTTGTTTAAATTTATTCGAAAGATCATTTGTTCAAATACACTGTTTTATAATTAGTACATTAAATTGCTATTTTTGTTATTATTGAATGAGTCAACTTAATGAATTAACCTTTTAAATGCCATGAGCGCGTTAACACCCCAAAATTTGTATGTCAAGCTAAGCTATAAGTGTGTTAATACGCATTTTTGGACCTTGCAAATTTGCAGGGATTCATATATAGGGATCGTCATTATAGGGAAGTCATGTTTTTAAATCATTTTGCCATTTGTGGATGACAGGTCCCAGCTTTTGGTAGATAAGACCCTTAAAGCATAGTCTTGGTGTGAGAATTGTCACTTTTATATGTGTGCGAGATAAGTGGTGGGGGTTATGGGATATATGAGAACGGTTCTCTTATCCCATCGTTCCTTCGCAATAATATTGTAATAAATGATAATTGTTACATATGTCTACTGAGTTTCACTTAATTTTTTAATTGAACCAATGAATGTTCAGTTTGATGACCTATGAAATAAAAATGCCCCATTTTTTGATATTCTTATAAAGTTCTTTCAATGTACAGTAGACTTACGGTTGTCCAGGGTGGTAGAGAAAAAAATTGGATAAAAAACCTCGGATAAATCTCTGCTAAAAAAATCAGGAAAAGATTAAAACAAAACTAGAAATTCTTCTACATACTAGTGAACGGAGCTGTGCAGCATGAATATTTAAAATTGGGGATATAAAATATTAGTATAAACAATTTGAAATGTCATTTATAAATAATATGCGGTCGTAATTTAAATTTACATTTTGACATGATGAATGAATGACATGACACGAAGCTGCCCGCTTGCATCAAAAGTAAATAATGAATCTACGTACACCCAAATAATAATTTGCAAGCGCATCATCGTACAAGACTTTTTATATTTTAAATAATTTTATTAAAAAATTTAAAATTTTTTAATACCCTCCATATACCCTGTTAATCCACAATCTGGTTAATACGACCCCGGATAATCGAGAATCTACTGAACGATTCAAGGAAAGATGGCACTTATGAAGATCACGGAAAAGAAATGTTTTGATAAAGGCTTTGTGATTTCACCACAATTGTTTATTTTTATGGATTGAATAAAATCTGAAAACTTCCAAGTATTTCAGGAATGTAACTCAAACCTTAAAGGATAATCAACAAGATACATACATTGCTCCCACAGTTCGTATTCCAGTCTTTTCCTCTCTACCATGTCCTGCTTGGCTCTCTGAACAGCGCTCATCAACATTTCTCCGGACACTTCACCCATGTCCATGTGGTCCTGGTCCAACCAAGCCGACAGTTCCAAGTGAGGGTGCTGGGTACACGATTGTCCGGCATTTCTGGAAGGCAGACACGTTTAGTAAATTATTTTTTTAATGAGATGGAATAAACCTCCTTCTTTTCTGTAGTGGATATTGCTGGCAGAGAGATTATACACTCAATCTCATTCTCAGTATCATTTAATATCCTCGTCTTCAAATTCAGAGATTCTAATTGGTGACTCAATAATAACATGGTAATTTTGTAAGTGTGCTTTCATAATTTATATATCTAAAACCGCAAATGGTGACTATATATGAATATTATAATATTGCAGAAAATTTACTTGTTGATCCACTTTGCATTAACAATGTGCCATACACTGTTATTAAATTGTGTATAAGTTTCTTACTTTTGAATTACAGTCAGATAAGCTACAACGAACGATGCTACAATGAAAAATGTTACAACGAACAGTTGAACTGCGTGGAAAAATACAATTGGTTGACATGTTGGGGACTTCTCTTCTGACGATGTGATATTTATTACAGAAGGTTTGTTTGTATTTTCACTAAAAAAATATTGTTTTCTGTTAAAATGGTTGTGTTGAATGGTAACTTTGCTCTAAGCTGTGGGCCTGGAACAGATTACCCCTAAATACATACATCGGTACCTCGGTATACGTCTGTTTTGGTTTATGTCAAATTTTGAATGTGAAAAGTTTTGTTTAGTAGTGTCAAATAGTGTGCGCTAACGTCCTGTCTCGTTCAGCTGAATTAAATTTTTGGAGAGGGGGTGTCTCTGCCACGATTGCCCACAAGCATCAGTACGACTGTTTCTACCATTTGGTGAACAAAGAGCGCTATAACTCTGTGAATTTCGCATAATTTTGTGTTTTTTTTGTAATTTCATTAAGTTCTAAGAAAGTTAATGAGAAGAGCCAAACAACAAAGAAAATAGTTAGGCTTAGGTAAAAAAAAAAGAGATTATTGAAAAGTACAAAGGTGGCCATGCGTATCCGGACTTGGCTGCTGCATACCGTATGCCGAGAACGACATTATCTATGATTGTGAAAAACAAAAACGTTATTAAATCTGCTAAGGTTGTGAAGGGGTTGAAATCGATTAACAAACAAAGATCAGGGATATTAGAGCATGTTGAGAAATTGCTTTTGATCCGGATAACAGAAAAACAATGTGCTGGCGATAGTGTATCGGAGGCAATAATTTGTGAAAAGGTCAATAACAATAGATGTTTTTTCATGGGAATGAATTAATCATCTTCCCTTTATTTCTCATGGGAAAAATGTGTTTGGTATAAGTCCAAAGATTTGAATTGGATTAAGGATGTATACCGAGGTATCACTGTATATTTAAATGAATGCTAAAACGCTCAGTTGTTATAAGGAATAAAATTCTAGAACCAATTATGTTTGTTCTAGAATACCACACTGCAATATGTATAACTCAGTTTCTGAACGATAGTTTGTATTGTGCTAAACCTTAACTTCGGTTATGAAAATAGTTAGGGTCAGTTATGAAAATAGCTCAGAGAGTTGGACTGGATTTCTTCTTTTCTTACAAGTAAGGATCCTCAATGACGAAAGCTTTAGGCTGGACTTGATCCAAGTCTGGATTGGATGAGCACAGAAGTCCTGCGAGGGTAACTCTTCTAATAGACTGCAACTGTTCAGGAGACAGGGATGAGGGAGGCAGATCATTTTCATACCAGAACCTAGATAGAAATAAATTTCAACTTATAATTAGCAATTTTATAATATGTTGAGGTAAAAATTAAGAACAAATTAAATGTATCAACATGAAAGATATACAGAAAAAATCAATTTATCAAAAAAATATTTTACTTGCTACCGGGATTCAAACTGTTACCGGGTATATCTTTCTAGTTGATAATTTGTATTAAAATACCACAAAACAATGTTTTGAAAAAAAAACTGCATCTTCACAATAATAATGTATGTATTAAAAAAAGAGAAAAAAACCAATTAAGTATGTTTATTAATAAGATATAAGCTATGTAGATTTATTTTAGAATGGATAAATAATGTGTACTTGAATTATTAAGAATGTCATTTACCTGTCGCTGTTTCTCAACTTGATAAACTGTTGCTTTAGCAAGCAAGCTGTTGTCGGTCCAACCAGCGCTCCATCTACTGGTTTCTCTAAAGCAGACCCTGCTAATAGGTCGATGTCTTCCACATTCCTACAACGATGAAATTATTAACAAGTGTTTATGGTCGACGGTTAATTAATTCAATTCTAAACAACTTAGTTTAATAATCATACTTCTTTCAAGATTCATTATACAAGCTTTATAACACTTATTAAGATTGATGGCAAAGATTACATTAATGCAGTGCTGCTGTCTGGTCTATTTCAACTTTATAAAATTGGAATCAATAGCAGGATGATTTAGATGGCTTGGGTGAGTGTAAAAATATGACAAACTAAGTGGAGAAGCTAGATTCAGTGCTCCTAAGAAAAACTGACAATATACAAATAAACTTGCATACCTGTGTTCAAATCTTGAACTATAGAACAGCAGGCAAAAACAACTATAAGACTAATGAAGATTGTAAGAAAGAACTACATTATTTCTCAAGTTAGTTTGGATCATTTTACTATTGACAGAATGAATGCAGGCTATATTTAGAACAACCTGATAAATTATAATAATACCTTAATGCAGGCTATATTTAGAACAACCTGATAAATTATAATAATACCTATAATGAAGATAATAAATTTGCAATTAATATTGATTTGTCATATACAATATTACCGATTAACTTACATGTAAAGCTCTTTCAGCAATTTCTGTCCGGATCTTTCGATCCCGACTTTCTCCAGATCTTCAAAGGTGATGTTCCTGTCTCCAGAGTCTACGGTGACCTCGCAGAGATTGAGGAACTTGAGGTAGGATGGTGTTCCGTGGTCTCGGCCTTTGTGAATCAGCAGTGCTGCAGCATCCCACCCTTCATCCTGGGTGGGGAAATTGAGTGACGGGGACTGCGCCGGGGTTTTTAGTAATGTGTCGAGGGTGATGGTTTCATTGGTCTGTTGAGAAAGTAATGTAAATTAATTAATTAATGTGAAAGTAATAGTAATGATTCCCTTAATGTATATTTCATATTAAAGGGTTTCTTCATTATTTAAAGTTATTAAGCTTAAGCTTCTAACTTCTTCTTATTAAGCTTAAACTTCTGCAATTCTGTCTCGCAAATTCATTTATATTTAAGGGGTTACGAGAAAAATTTGCCATTGTTATTGTATTGTATCCAGGCGAATAATGCAGTATAAGGGGTAGGAAAACATAAAAAAAATAGGTTGATCATCCTCAGTAACCTACCTACCTGCTCAACTTAAAATTAGACAAGTGAAAAAGCACAACTAGTCAAATATGTTCTTAACTTCTCGGCACATGAGTACAGAAGTTAAAAGGGGATGGAGCAAAATATTTTAACATAATATTATGTTTATTCAGCGGGCACCTCAGTAAAATTTATCACAAGAAAATTTCGTAAGATTTTTATATATCTAATCTCACTTTTAGCTTGTGTTTTATTTTCACATTCACAGGTACTGGGATCGATACCAGGGGCCTGCAAAATCTTTATGAAATCAGGCTCCAATGCATCGATCCCACTATCTCTCACATGCTAAATGAGCTCTCTAACGTCTCCATATTCCTCCATTAGACTGTGGTGTCAAATTATCATGCTGATTTTTTTTGTAAGAATTTATCACATTTTCAATACTTTATTACTTATACGAGTACATTCTTAACATCAAATTTTAATACTAATATTGAAATATCTTTTGAAAAATAGTTACACTTTGAACATTGCTTAATTATTAAAGAGCTGAAGATATTTTTAAACGTCTATTTGCAAGTCTCATTCTTATTTATTGGCAGTACAGTTAGTATTCTCGCCTGATTCGCGAGAGGCCGAGGTTCGGTTCTCCGCCAGGGAGATTTTAATTTGATATATTTAATAAAATTTATGAATATTTTTTTCGAACCAAAAAAAAACACACGCATATATGTTTTTTTCAGGGGCTTGCCCGTTAAATGTATTAAAAAATCTTTTTTTAACACCACTAGAAGTAGCCCGTCAATAATGACGAAATATTGTTATTCATAACCAATGTAATGAAGAATGGCTGTTAAAAATGATAAGTTTGGGAAAAGTGTCATCATTTAACTGTGTCTTCGAAGCGCGACACCTTGGAATATAGAATATTACGAGTTTGTAGTGGAATCAACAAATTGCACAACCTATAGAAAAGTATTGTTAATCAAAAATTGTCCATTTTACAGAATAGTTTAATAATATAACTGTTATTTGGTGTAGGTCCTTCATTTTATTATTGATAAATAGTGTAATAATACAGTTACAAATGGAATCGACATGTGTTACTTCATAGGAATCATAAAATTGTACTGTGTGCTGCGGAATGAGGAATAAGCGGTCCTGTTGTTAATATATAATAAATGTTTTTTAATTCTAATAAGAATCAGACAATTTGTTTAAGACGAAGAGCATTCTTCCACTTACCAAGTCTGGATGAATCATGGAGCCAAAAGACTGCAGGGCTGTGAAGGCCACCTCGCTGAAAACTCCGGCTCTGTGGGTGCTCGAGTATCCCTGGAAGTGGCCATGGCTCAAGGGCCGCAGCTCCGACTTGGACATCGCTACCTGTGACCGAAGAAACAATCATAAATATGATATGAATATTGATGTCATTCTTTAAGATATACGGCCTTTTGATGGATGGAAAATGTCAGGAGCTGCAATGGAACCAGCCACACAAATGAACTACGGGATCTAATTCCTGCACCACATCTCTTTGAATCTTCTATAATATATTTATATATATATTTCTCGTCTATCGTAACAAGTCAAAACAAAGTTTTCAAATTTTCTCTTCTTGATAAAGATCAGTACTTCTTAATATTTTACAACACTGTCAACCCAGGAGGTTGTAAATATCCTCCTGTGGCACCCTATTTTTAAAGCGTCCCTTTTTTATATGACATCTTAGATTGGTGTCCATGTTTCGGGTTATACCTGTAAAGAAGTACTGGGAAGACAAAGGATCGTAAAATACACATTTATTAGTCTATATTAAAATATCTGTTGCACAATAGATCTCACATTTTGTAAAAACTGCTTTGACTCATCTCTTTTCTGACTTTGATTTGTTGTGAATTATTACATTAACCATTCACTCAGCACCACAGATATTTATATGTCTTCTTTATTCTTCAGAACAAGAAATTTTATTTTTGGTACAGATTACAGAAACAATTCATGGATTTGAAGATACTTTGAAATTAACAAATGAAGAAAAGGTGTAAAATACCATTTTACAGCGTAATTTTTGTCTCGCTTTCAAATGAAGCATTTCCGGACTCAAGTTTATGAGAACATTTTTCATTACAATAGAATTTCCTATAAGATGAGTATTTTGTAATACTCAAGTCATCAGATAATAAAAATATTAATATTAATACAAGAGAGACAAACATACCACTTATTTACTGAATATTAATTTCATTATCAATACATGGCTAGTTAATTAATGTAAATAATCAGACTTAACATTTAAATAATAACAGATTCTTTTGGGAATTAAGCGGAAATAATTTTAATATAAGTTGTTGCGGTATCAACAAATGAAAAATGTGCGATGTAATATCTGATCATTGTTAATCCATTGTTGCTTGCAATGTTGTTGATTCAATAGTCGTCTACTTGATATTATTATTTTGATTGCTTTTCCCAGAGACATTTATTAAAATACCAATCATTCCTTTCTATTGGAGCTGTTCTTAGTGCCCGGGGTATATGTCAAGGATATTTTGCCAACGAATTGAGTGACTGATACGATGTGAGTAATCAATATTTTATGATTTTTATGTACTTATATATTATAATTTATAATAACTTCATTGATTTATATATAATTAAGTGAAAGCCCATCAATGATAGGAAAAAATAATATTTTAAATTTTACACAGAATAGCCGGTAAGTGCCTCCCAGTTTCTGGTGTGAAATTAATTATTATTAGACACATGAGAAGTAGGTACTATCTACCCAGGATGAAATGTTCAGTTGATTTGTTTGTTTAAAAAATGGAATGTCTTGATGGCGATATGTTTTAGTATCCAGTCAAGTGACAATATTATATGTATATGGTTATTCAATTAGTGTTACATATTAGTGATGACTGATAAGCTAAACTATTATTTTGACTGTTGCCAATTATCATTACAATCGAATAGCAATCACAGTCACAATAATGGTTTAGCTCATCACTTGTATAAACGGCTTACGCTCGCAGGCCATTATTAAAAGGTGATATAAAAATGGTGAGAATTAAATTTATGTAGATTCTAATATGAAATGTCTCAATATTTGAGGAAATATGGGCTGGCTACATGTTGCAGACGGTGCATACTTAGAAGATTGATATCTGGTGTGTGCGTAATGTAATTAGAAAAAATCTTTGGTAACATACAGAATGTAAAGAAGTTTTTCTTGCGTACATTGCCAAGGTATTTTATATAAAATACAGCTTTTGTGAAGAATGAGAGAATTCTCAGTGGCATGTTTTTCTCGTTTTGTTTATACAATATAAAATAAATGATTTTTTATTATAATTATACGAGTATGTATGGGAATGGCAATAAAGGACAGTACACAGCATTATCCAGTTTAAACATTTATTTAGTATCCAACCATGTGGATCAACCTTTGTTAATGAATGATTTTCGAGGGCTGTGGATACTCACCCTTAGATTTTTTTTATATAAACATAAATTTAACCTAGTATTTTAATGTAACAACTATTTTTAACACTAATTGTGTTTTTTATGTGTTCTATATCAAAGTACTTATCATGTTTATTAAAAAAACTTTTATATTATGTTGTATTCAAAATTGAAAAAAAAAAAATGCACTATATGTAAGTAAGTAATGACTGTTATAGGATACATTTGTCAATGTGATAATTCCTCTCTAAATATATAAATAATCTCTTTGGTCTTACCTCCCCCAGCACGGTGGTGAGGAACTCCGTGTAGGTGAGGTGTTGCACCAAGGCGGTGACGGCCCTCCTGGCCTCTAGGAAGAGGGTGGCATCCTCCCAGTGTGCGTTGAGCTGCGCCAGCCCCCCGGCAATCCTATTATGCTCCAGGAGCAAGGCGCGGTACAGTGGCGCCAGGGAGTCCTGCTTGTTGCTGCATCTGAAAATGAAAAAATATGTTTTTGTAAAAAAAAAATAAAGGTTAATTGTAGAGTAACGTTATCAATTGATGAAATCGGTTACCACTTCTGTCTGTTGAGTGCTGTAGATGTTACAAAATATTTTGTAGGTATTATACTCAGCGGTATAGTGAAGCCAGAACTTACTTTTCAAGTAAACCTTAGTTTACCTATATTTAAAAATATTTTTACACAAAATATTTCGCATAGAATTTTGTGTACATATAATATTGTGCAGCGGATGGATGGACGGATATTAGCTGGCTAAAATCATTTTTTAATAATGGGGAGAGGATTAAAATCAAGTACCACCCTGATACTTTTTTATTCAAATGATTATTATGGCGTAATTTTTAAAAAAATATAGTAGTCAGGGGTAGGTAGTAAAAAATATCTAGTGGTCAGGGGTTCGAGCCTCGTTCCAGGAGGCCATCGAGTTAGTCCTATTTTCATTGCGCATGCGTTTACCTTAGTTTGAAAACAGTAAGAATTTTGATGTGCCATGTATTCCGTGTACGCATCTCTATTTAAAAAAAATAAAAATACAGTAATAATAATTTAAATACTTGCATTACCCGACGAATGAGTGAGCCTACTAATAAAATTAATATATTATACGTTTTAATAAAATTATTAATTAATGATATTAATAAATAAACGGAATAGGTAAACTACTACGGAAGGTCGATAAATTCGCGACGAAAGTTCGTAAAAAGTGAACACCATTGTTGAGGATGAGAATGGGTGGTGAAAAAACGAAATCTGCTCCGGGCTTCAACGGCGAAGTGCGCCACTGAGAATAAATTAATATTTCGCAGAATTAGGAGAAAATTGAGCACAACGCCGAGTCAGCACTCGGCACTCTGGTGGCTGGACTTCACGCCCACTCCCAACAACGGTAGAGTTCGTCGCACGCGCGATTTAATTCCGTCCTTGGGTTCGTTGCAGCTGCGGTTAGCGGGATGATCGGTGGGGGGTCACGCGGCTCGTGCGGCGCCCCCCCCCTCCACCGCGGGTCGCGGCACTTCCTGCGACGTCCTCGCCTCTGGCCCGCGAAGAGACAACTAGACAGCTAGCCCGATTGCCTGATTGCCCGCCATGCGAGGAGCAGTATTCAGGTGTCGGAACATGCTCACATTATTAACGATCCTTTGCCAACTTATTCATTACATTTCCAAATAGTCAAAAAAATCTCATTTTGTGCCTTAGAGGTCTGACATAAATAATTTTCAGATTTTCACGGCCGTTCAGAAAGTTTAGTACAGAGTTTTCTGGGCTATCCGACCTCTCTGGCCGACGTTTGAGTCGACAATATTTCTGCAATAATTAATTTTTTGCTGTCATTACAGCTATTCTTCGCGGGTTACGAAGGCTTCATTTCATGCGTAGACACAACCATCCCAAGAATAATGAAATACCCATTACCCACCCACATATCAAATTGTCAATTTATTGTATTTTTTTGTGCATGTTTTTTCGTGAATTATATATTTTTTGTTTAAATAGAATCACTGTTCTTATAAATAAATATAGTCGATTCTTACATTGCGCCATTATTTATCAGTATTAAGCTTCCCACCTCTTCGCTGAATAGGGAGTAACTAATATTAACGCGCGCTCAATTATTCAAAGACAGGTAGCATTTGTTAATAATAATATAATTGTTTATTTGTTTGTTTGAAGTCGTTTTGATTAGCTGCAGGAAAACTGGAAGTCTGTTTATTATGATTTTTTTGTGTTAATCCACTTGCAGAAATGTGACATTCGGACATCGAGACGAGACCGTCATTATTTTGAGGACTACGCAGTTACTCTCGGCGTAGTGAACTTTGGGAATAGACACTTTGGACTCGCGAGTGGCGATTGATTTAATTTATTTATTTAAAAATAAATAAATATAAAATAAATTACAATTCGATGTCTGCTTATTTATCTTGATTGATAAATTAAAAATACTTAAAAATGTCGATAAATGAGATTTTGAAGGCTACGTTAGTACGGCGACTGTGATAATATACATAAACTTGATATTCAAATTTTGGTATGCGGAACTGATCAATTAAACTGGTTTCATTTTCCTACGTTTATAATATTCTAGTTAACTTATTCACGCAGATTGGAATTGAATTCCCCGACTCGGCCTCATGATAATAAATCATTTCGTAACATTTTTACTCTCACTTTTATCGTGTGTTTTATTTTCATCTTTATTTAAAAAATATTATTACGGAGGCGCCAGATATCGATCCCGGCACGCCTCGCATGATAAGCGAGCATTCTATCATCTTGGCTACGAGCTCAGTCGGATTCAGTGCCAAATTGTTGTAAATATATATTTTACTAGAACGTTTAAAAATCGATAATATAAAATAACGTTGTATTTAGTATCTTTGTAAATATCACAAAGGTGTGTCTGAGGCATTTAATGCATTTTTAAAATATTATATTATTATATAATATACAATAGATATAAATAGAATAAAGTCATCATACAGACCTGATGCCAGACTAGTCATGCCATTAGACGCTTCAACAATCGACAGGGATGGAAGAGGCCATCAACATATATAGTGCGATATCAACATAGTAATACAACTATACTCGCACACGAGAGGAAGGGAATTTAATACAATTATTTATAATAGCAACCAAAATATTTATTTTATAATAAAGACAAAAAATTTGCTAACAATGGACTCGGCTCATCGCGTAATGAAATCTTTTCTATCGACCGGACGTTGGCTAAACATCCGACACTTTCATCGTTTGCATACATTTAGAGTATGATGCCCACTAGGGATGCGCGCTGCATATCGACGTTTTGAAAACGCTAATTCAAATTAAAAGTGCGAAATTACTGTCTATGGTAAAATATTATGCATAGCGGCTTTACACTAATTACAAAAATAAGTATGTATATTCTTAGTAGCCCAGATCATCGGGTCCAGAAATATCACCGGAAGTCAATCTCGGCTGTAGACTTTATTTCAAAAATATTCGCGATAGGTACATTATTTATCATCATCATCTTTAATCACCGTCTATCCACTGCTGGATGAAGGCCTCCACATGACTCTGCCACTCCTTTCAGTCTTTCGTCAATATTTGCCATACCACTTCCACTGCTCCGATAATTTCGTCTACCGCGAGACTTTAAGTAATTTTTTGTCTAGTGCCGATCTCTCATACTAATTAATTAAATTATTGTATATCTATCGATTATTACTTCGTCTTGAAATACGGTCTGCCCATTGTCATTTATGCTTCTTAGCAGGGACAATGACATCCTTTACCTTGGTCTGCACTCTATTCCCCGCAGTTCTGATGATTTATTAATATATATTTTATATTTATTTATCGTACAATGTGTTATAGTCCAATCACTCGTAGGTTGTAAGTCGGCGACGGACAATACGGTAGAAATATTCTTCATGGAAATACAATCCGGACTGTCATTATGCACCCTTAGTAAGTGGATGTTTTGTCAAAACATTACAATAATCCTAGTCCAAACGAAACACTATAAAAGCATTCATTATGCGGAAGAACTAACTTAAGTGGTTAGGAGGGGTCAATGCTCGGGCGGTGGCGAGGGGAAGCATGTACACGTGGTCTCCCTCTATTCCACCGGTGACCCCATTTCAGAAGCCAACATGGTTTAGACCGGAGCACATCGGAGCTTTGCCGCGCGTGCGTGCTTTGAAATCAACCGAATCAATGTTAAAATTTTGACAAAATTCTTTCTTTGGAGATATCCGAAGAAAAAGGTGTTTAAACGTCGCCCTCATTAGCCACGTGGATTATTGAAGAAGTTAACGCCACATCCCGCGATATGTTTGAAAAAGCTGTACAAGACTTCAGAGATCGTCTCCAATAGTGTGTTGCTGCTAACGGCCGCCATCTTGAGGATATTATTTTCAAAACCTAATGATTATAAATGGTATGTACTGCTAACTTCGATAATATAAACATTTTTTCTCTCTATACCACCATTACTTTTTATAACTCCTCAAAACTGCTTAATCGGTTCTGCCAAATCCTGCATGAGTAGACAAGGAAAATAATAAAGATGAGCGGATATGGAATAATATCTTTGCAAGGATAGAAACGTCTGACTGGCTATCCTCTCCGCCTATCCCAATGCAATCTGATGTTTGACTTCCGAGTTGAAACTTGTGTTGATACATCGATATTTCAGGAAGACCGTCCCTAGTCGACACGCGACTTTATACCGTACAACCCTGATGATATCACGCGAGGAGTGTCGGTCGCTGGCCCCGCCCATAATCACATCCTGTACTGGATACCGGATGCAATACTTAGTTACCTTCGGAAGTCTTCAATATGATTATATTCAACGGAACGCATCGCCACGCAGCGCGGGCCGGTACTCTCCCACACTTATTTTTGAAATCTCGCGAGAGAAAGTTGCGTCATTTCGATTGCAAGTTTTAAACGCACTGCGGATTATTACGCAAAAGTAATAATGCGTTTATGCAACTTAAATTTATTATTTATATTTTTTATTACGATAACATTCCCGGATCGATCTCTCCACAATACGGAATGTTGTTTAAGAAATCAAACCCATTCACACGGTAGATATTATTATATTATTAATTTAACGATTATTTGGCTTATTACAATTATGTATGAAATATGAAATTGGTCAATTGGCTGTCTCTGGCAGCGGCACAAGTACGCGCTCTTTTAATCATATTTTTCATAACATTCTCGCGCGTTATTTTAGACATTTCATTTCAAATATTGTGCCGTAGCATCGGAATTGTTGTTGGATTATTGGCGTAGACCTTTCCTTACAAGTACAAGTATCCTTACACAAATTAGTCGAGAGTCGTCAAATCAGGTGAACGAGCAGTCCGGTCGATATCACCACTTTTTGACATTATGCGGCCGGGAAAAAATTCAAACTTCGTCAAACTCCCGTAGCGATTTTAAAGTACAAAAACTTATGGCCCACCTTGTATTTTGTATCGGTCTCTTCAAACGTAGTCTGACTTTTATTTCAAGTTCACACGGTGTTCTATTGTTTTATGGAAAAAAACGTATTGATTTAATTTTATTTATTGAATTATATTCCCACCCACCCATGAAACTTGTATAAAGTGTTACGAGTTTTTAACGCGCAATTTTAACGGAGTTCAAAATACATGATTTTTCAGATTTGATCGCTAAACGAAGTCGTTAGTTAGATATTAGAGATATTAAGCATCTTCCAGTTAAAATCAACGTTGATATTAATTGATCAGTCAAATTGAAAAATGCGGTTGTTGAAACAGCTCACGATGCCGGCGGAGATAATGTTCAATATTGTAATGAAATTTGACGTATAGCTTGGAGATGGACGAAGACCACGACTTGTGCACAACAAAGCCGTCACTTAGCCCATCGTGCTATCGGGGTCAACACGTGGAGGATTGTGGGCACAAGAATAAGTGGTCGATGAAATCTGATAAAGCGTGCATCGGGCGTAATTTAGTAAACGGGCAACCGACGCAGCGAAGGATGAAGGCCCTCGGGTGCCGGGTGCCTGCTTAGAGTCCAAAGTATTCGGCACACGACTGATGAAGATGAAGTAACCCGACACCGATGATTAAGGGGGCACTACCTTCGGATCGTCGTGATGAAATGGACCTTGGCGCGCGTCACCCCGCTGATCAGAATCATGTTGAAATATGCCTCAGATTTAACACGAAATTCATCAGCTCGAAACGACTGACTGCAGATGCTTGTAAATGAGAAATATTTCTAAATCTAATCAGAAATATAGAAAAATCTTTTGTGCGATAAGTTCTTGAACTGAAACCGCTGATACAAGTGGAGTGAGGTTGGTTACATATAATAATGTTGTCTGACCAGACTGCTCTAGAGTTGAAAGCGTGCGTGCAGCATGCTCTAACTCGGAACAATTTGAACCTACTTACAACTTTACACTGGAGTGCTCAGTGGCTTAACTATGCCGATGCAGTCAATGCGGTGCATTGGATACAATTTGGATCGATAATTTTTCGAGTATCTGTTCACTTTTCCAGTGTTAATATGGACTGATAATATTTAAAATCCACTACAGGAAGAAATTAAATAATACAATATAAAAATAGTTACCCACGTATAATAAAAAATCATTATTAATGTGTACAGTAACAGTACAGTGTAGGATTAAGGATCAGTCTAAACCATTTCCATAAATTGGCCGCCCGCCTGCCCCACACGTTAGGGGCGGTATTTTGTTAGGTCGGCATTTTGAAACTTACCCAAGGTTGGCTTTTTAGAAATTACTGCTTTATTAGGAAGTAACTATAATGTTTTTTTTATTGGATTTGCCCTTTGGATTGTTTATACCTGGATTATTTTTATTACACACCATTGTCGTTTTGCAACTTGGGATTTTGTTTTTCAATATTTGTATATTTTAATTTGGCCGCCACAGACAGGCGCCTGCGCCGCCTGTGCGTAACGCCGGCACAGTGTATTAGCGTTATTATTTTTTATTGGAAATAGGCAAAATCGAATATTTGGAATTTGTGGATGTCGCGAAAAGACTTTACGTCCAAGTCACAAGCCGCCCAGATATCTTTCACCGGATGATGAGTACGCAACTTCCTGCGATCAATAAGTAGGAGGTCAGCCAGGCTAAAATAAATTCTTCTCCAATCGGCCAACCTCCCAATATCTACTTCAACCTGACTTATTTCTACCACCTACTTTACCAAATCATCGTTAAATGGACCCCATCGAAGATTGGCGGAACCATCCTTCGACAAGTCCTAGGAATAATTTAATTTAAAGGAAATACCGCTGTAACGAATATGTTCGGTAAATGTGAATAATTTAAACATTCTTCTGAAAACGAAAAAGACATAAGTGTGACGTCACTCGTAAATTTTCTAAGTTTATTCGTGTATTTGTCGAATATTCTCAAGATGCACGAATAATGAAATATGACTACACAATACATGTTATTATTATATTATAATTTATATACATGTAGGTACTACATGTATATAAATTACATTCCCGGTATTTTTAGTATAAAGTACATTCCCGGTATTTTTAGTATAAAGTACATTCCCGGTATTTTTAGTATAAAGTACATTCCCGGTATTTTTAGTTAAGACCGCTTAAAAATATGATAGTTATTTATGCCGGATGTAAAATAATTAGTTTCGTGGTGTAGTGAACATAGCATGGACCGCACATAGATACCTAATACCTAATACCTAATACGTGCTTATTTTTAGATCTTGTGTAATAATTATACATTCTAGGAATAAGCTGGGCATTTGCATAGTCGGGAGAATTACGACGAACCAGACGATAATTCATTTTGGGAACTTATATATATCCGCGAGCAATGAATGTCATGAATTAAAGATTAGTAATCTTGTCCAAAGTCCACGCAATTTAGGATATGGAGGGTCAACGCGCGAATGCATATTCATTTATGTGAGGGCATCCTCGGTTTGGGCGAAGCTAAAGAGTTTTTACGGATTAGAAAAATTCGAATGTGAATAATATCTAAAATAATAATTGTTATTATTTGTACATATTTTTGAACTCGTTTTTTTGCTGAAATCAGTTTAGAATATAATATTTTTATATAGATACTGGTGTACAAGCTCAGTTTGACTTTTAGCCATGTTTAATACTCTTGACGGATCTTTTCTTCTTCAAAATATTGATTTCAAATTCAAAATAAAATGAAAAAATCCGCACAAAATTATATTAAAATGTTAGATGGATCACTAAAAATCTATTTATTAATCTTTTTTTATGTTATTTCGCTTATGAATATAATATCTATGTTTGCTAATGGCTTTATTGTTATAAGATTTTATGTTGAGCTTAATTGTCAATTTTCCCCGTTTCTGTAATTTTAGGTTTCTTGAACATATTTAGAAGTGGGAAGAACACATTCAGGCTTCATCGAAACCAAATAATTTCCCATAGAGGAAGGGCTAACTAAAATCACATAAATAAGTAGATTGAACATGGTTAACCGCCGAAACAGCTGTAACATTTAAATAACGCTTTACGCAAATTAGCTGAACTCAATTGAAATATTTATTATAATTAGATTTTTTAAATTAATTAAACAAAACACATAAATAATAATAAAAAATATATTTGTTTGTCGATTGAGCGATTTCAGTAGATTAAATGTATTGAAGTGACGTCTAGTATATAGATTTTTATAATAGAAGTACTATTGTGTAAGAGATAACATAGTATGTTTAAAAATATAAAAACTCGCTATTTAACATCGATAAAAACATTAAGTACGTAATTGGTAAAACAGAGAAGTAATCTGATAAAACTGAAGATTAATGAAACTAGACACTCACCTTCTGCAAGCTAAGATGTCGACCTTTCCACCATCGTACAATCTGATGGCTCTCATCTCCTTCTCGGTGACTCCGTACAGGTCTGATCCATCCAGAAATCCTGAAGCCAGATTGATTTGCTCTCGATGTTCTGCAAAAAAGAGTAATATTATATAAACGGTATCGCTTCAAACTAACCTGGCGCTAAATGATTAATCATATCCTGAAGCACGTTCTCGAGGTCACCAACTAAGTGACAACAATAAAACTATGCAGTATCAAAATAGATAGTTTTTTCTGTCCTAATCTAAATCGTTGCAACAACTAAACGTGTACAGTCGATACATATCCTGGTGCCTATAAAATACAATAGATAATATTTAAGGATGTAAATAACCAAAATAAAGCATGTCCTGATATTTGGTGATTCCAGAGATGCGCGAGTGTCACTTGTGAGTTTACAATAATTAGCTAAACGCAAAAGTGACGCGTGTGCTTGAAATAGCTAAAATAATGAGCATCGAATTCACTATTAGCCTGAATATATAAAGGCCACTTGGAAACAAGCTGTTCTGTGGCAAAAGCTACCATATCGGTCCTTCTCTTTGCGCCAGGTTGGCAATTTTTTAACACCACAAAGGCGACCGTGCTGTCTCAGAGCTGCACAGCAAGACAGAGGCGTAGCACAGACACAGCGTGAAAAAATGTTACAGTGCACAGTGGACAGTAAAGTTGCAAAAATAAAAAAAACTTGGATTACCCCCCAAAAACTAAAGGGTAAAGAAAAGGGTGGACTGAGTGGAAACATAAATACATTTACTTTCGGCTAGGAAATCAGGACCGGCAGATATCTGAGCAAAATAACAATGAATCAAGGCTAATTATGGGAAAGGCGGAAGACCCTCACCCTCAATCGCGGCATTTGTATGCCTCAAAATCTCCCAGTGGGACACCCAAACACCGAAAGTATCCGAAGTTTTTTTCATTCCTCATAAGGTCATCGTTCCTAATCGAACGATGACCGGCCACATCTTACCCCGCAATCATAACTTCCCTTGCGTTCCTCATAATATCACATTCCCAGAGGATATGTTCCGAAATCAGACGCATCATGGTTGCCCAGTGAGCCCAACACTCCGAAGCAGATCGCCAAAGACGACAAAGCGAAAAGAAAAAGAAGATCAAACAGAAGTCAGCCCGTAGTCTCTGTCTAAGATACCGCAGATAGTCGCGGCAGTTGTGATGTTTCCTTTTTAAAATTCGTACAACGTACAACGTCGCCAATTCATTTTATTCTCGGTAATTTTTTTTTGAGTCTTTTGAATTTATACATAAAATTGAATGTCTGTCTGTTTGTTCTCTAAGAAGCCTATCTAAACCAAATTGTGCACATTTATTTTTTAGGACTCTGCGCAAAACATCGGGACCATATCCCCCCCTCCCCCCCCTGGTCACTCCGCTCCCATTTAAAATTATAACTAAATCTGAATTACAGATCTCGGGTAATGTAAAATAATGATTGTATTTCTTTTATATTCGTTTTAAATCCTTTTATTTGTGATATTAAAATTTATGGTAGAACCAATTAATATATTTCGTAATGAATCGGCTAGAATGAGTCCTTTTTAAAAGCAATGACAAAAAATAGATTCCAAGACAAAGGACAACCCATCAATAAGTATGGATCTTGGACTTTAGAATTTGTTGTTCTTACGCTAAAAAATAAACTACCTGGGTCTTTATAAAATAGTACCCTTTCTCGTAAAGTGGCTTATCGAAAATAATTTGTCTTACTTGTAAGTATGAAATGAATTGTTTAAACTATGACACTGATTAGTTATTATGTTTTGATTATATGAAATGCAATAAAATGGATCTGAATGTTCCTGCAGACAAACGTCTAGCAATAAATAAGTACCGTTAAAACGGCAACAATTTTCGCATCAATCCACTACTTTTTACCCCATTGAATTGCCATTTTATAAAGTTGAAATACAATATATAGATTATATACATAAAATATCCGAAATGCAGCACTTACCGAAATCACAAGTCTCCACAGCCTGTCCGGGGAGCGTCCTCATGTACTCCTGGCACGCCCCGTTTTCAGAGTGAGCCGCGTAGCACTCTCCGTGGACGGATCTCTCGGATGTTCGGTTGACACAGCATCTCATCTGCAAAACACGACATTGTTAGTAATTGAACGGACTCAAAGACCGGCGAAAAAACACAACAAAGCCGCATGTCATACCTATTGTAGAATGCATATTTATATGAAAAGACACAAATGCACGGTGTGGAACCAAACCCAAAATGCTACTCGGCCAAAATATAATGTTTATAATATATTTAATTTATAAAGTGTACGTATAAAACATAATTGACCAGAGTATAGTAAATAAAAATTACTTGTGCGTTTTCATTTAATATTTTGATTTTTATGATTTTTATTTGATAAAAGACTTTTGTGACCAATTTTTTGTTTTTTGTTTAAATTATTATTAGCTAATTGGACAATCTAAATCGAGCTACAATAATGTAGACTTATCTATTTCGCCCTTCTAAAAAAGCGTCTGTCACAAGGGTGGGAATAGAATCAGCGACGGATATGGATGACGTAATAACTCCCATCGTGCATGTTCATCAAAACGAATGCGTTTTATTCGTGTTATTAAAGATAACACATTCTTATTGTGAAGTTGTAATTATTCAGAACAGACGGTCTGTGATATTTTCAATATTAATTAGAAAGATATATTTTAGCGAAAAATATTGTTGTCGCTGCCGTTGTTGTTAATATTGTTGTTGTTATGTCCCCAAGCTGAGGACTTGAGGTGGAAATAACAAAAAGCTAGAGTGCATACAAAAGGTTGAATATAGTCTTTAAAAGCGACATGCCACTGTATCTTCAGTGAAGAATCTTTGACTAGTGAATTCTTCCGATTCTTACATATGCGGCAGCGAAACCTGGAAGATGCAGAGATTAAATAATCGAAGTAGTGGAAGTAGCATGGCAAAGATTAGCGGATGACTCTTCAGATAACAATGGAACGATAATTGCTGAAGATGAGATACACGTATTCATTTATAATCACAATTTTCATATTTTTTTCGAATACCCCCAAAAAGAGCTTACTAAGATTAATTTACAACATATTTTGCTAGCTTGCTGATACAATGTGGATTATTAAAATACGTTCAATAAATTGCGTTTAGCACTGTTTGATGCTAAATAAACAATTGTTTTCTTGTACATATATGAAAGGCTCGCTTCTGAGAATAGTCGGTTAGTAGGATGGGTCTGGTTGTTGCGGAAAACAATAATTACGAATGTATAATTAAGTATTAATGAAATGGCCGGTTAAAGCCAGTCAATACGTTGAGAGATCCATCAGCAAGATCATTGTTGAAAAGGCTTTTAAATATGTCAGATTGCCATTTGTTAAAAAAATGTATTTATACATATTAAATAATGCACATATAATTTTAGTTGCAGGATCTGACTAACGCATTCTAAAGTGGGCGGGCATGGGGCGATAAATTAGTTTTTAACAGCACAGTGTTGCTAACAAAATTGTACAATAGTTACACGAATAATTTTTAAACGCCGATCTTTTTAGTTACGCTACTGATTTCGGCAGTCAAGTTCAATGCTTGGAGCTGTAAAGTGTTTCGACAAAATAGTGTATGACGTTTGAATAAAAAAGACACAATGAAAATTATCGTGGTCGTGAAAAAAACTGGTAAACTTTGATTAAAGGGTATGAAAAAAAATAAAATATTTCTTGTTTTTAACCTTGAATTACTAATGTAGTTAAATAATAATGAAACGACAGGAGGTGGAAACGAAAAATGATAATTCGCTTCTTTTTTATAAATGCATCGTATTTGCTTTTTTAAATGCCCTAAAACAGGCTTGCTTAGTTGGGCAATGCATCTTAAAACTATGTAAAATATATGTGACTAATATTACATTATATATTACTTTAAATATTACATGTGTCTAAATAAATATATATATTTTTTAATGTTGTCATCTAAGATATATTTTATACTATGTATTTGTTTCAGACGCAAAATAAGTTAAAAAAAAAAGATGTACTTAGAAGACGCGAATATTTAAGATGCTGTGAGCGAAGTATGATTCATGTATCAGGAATAACCACGTTTTTATTATTTTTCCCAAATTGTCAAGTATGTAGTGTCGATGGGTATTTCATTTGTCTTTCAATAAAAACGAGTTTGTTTTCTTGAGTGTTCATCAAATATATCTGATATTTTGTATCGACATAGTAGCCAAATGATTCGTCTAAGTTATACGGAAATATTTTACGCAATAATTTAAATTATAGCATACTGTTATAGAATCTTGCATCAGAAATATTATAGACTCATATATTTAGAATAAATTAATCATTTTTGGGGGCACGGTATGAAAAATCGAGGTGGAAATAACAAATTTTTATCAAAAAAGTAATTATTTTGAATATAAATATAAAATCAGCTTTATAGCAAGAGCTTTTTATATGCTAAAATGAAAAGAAATTTTGAAGGCAAATTCGAAAGGAAACCTTGTAGGCAAGTTTTAAAGAAAATCTTATTGTCAAATTTGAAAGTAAACCGATACATTACATCGAAGGGAATAAATTGATATTTTGGCTAATAATACGTGTGTTTAAAAAAAAGTGGTTTAATTTTGACACTTGAAATTAGCATTATCATTTAATTAAGATTTGATTAAGAAATTAATATCTACATTCATCTTTGCAAACGTAATGTTTAAAAAGATAGTTAAAATATGACTTTTCGATGACTGTTTCACCAGTCAGTAAAATTAACGTTAGTATTGCAGGGTTAAGATATTTTGCGTGACAACATGAACAAAGCTAACAGACGTTGATAATTTTTTGTATCAACTTTATTAACTGCAAAGTGTACAAGCTGAACGTCCTTGAAAGTACACGTACGTCTACCGCCCGAAGATACAAAAAGTTAAACACCGGAAGTTCGGCCCGACCCATCATCGCTCGACATGGGGTCTGTCGTTTCGCCCGTTTGCGTGTCTCTTGAGGTCGCTAACTTCCTCTAATGAAAAAAATAAGAATAATTTATTTATGTCGTCAATTACCAATTACGGAAGAGATACAGTGTATTCAATAACTGGTTACAACCGGAAGTGTTAAATGTAGTCAAGATCACTGAAAGTTACCAGACGCACTACGGGGTCGTTCTTCACAACTTCCGAGCCCGTGTGATGAGATAAATCTCAGTACCGTGTACACGTGTTCAGATAATAATAATTGAGCGAGCTCGTCACGTGCGTACAAATGTCATCTAGGACCACAGATACCTGTAATCATTTGTTATGAAAAGATAAACAGAAAGCGTTAAATTATAAACATTTATTCCATTTTAACTGTTGCTGAAGAAATTCAAATCCTTCCAACGTTTCCGTATTCAATCTCAGAGATGACAGCGAGATTTGATATGTGCATCACCTAATACTACCATAGATCAACATAAGCCGTTAAATTACAAATATTTATTGCGTTTTAACTGCTACTGGGGAGATTCATAATCACACAAATGACGAACAGACATTTGAAGTACAACATACGAGCGTGAAGTAAGGCGCGAGATGGTGAATCTCAGACACGATGAATACGAAAGCTGAAAGTTGTATCCAAAGCATCTGAGAGCAAAATTCGTATCTCGAAGAAGTCGAAAATCTCTTAAAAATCTCTTTATTTACTGAAACAACGGTTTCTATTATATTTAAATAAATAAATATGATCTTGCTAGAAAATCTCGAGTAGCAATCTGGACGCAACGCGGAATGGGAGACTGACGATCGTGAAGAGAGAGGGGGAGATGAATAGTAGGAGGAACATGGCTATGACATAAACAAAATTGTTCAACATGCGCACAAGGCAGATGATTGGTATGTTCAGTTGTACGACATGTTACTGAAATAGGTAACATTTTTTAAAAGTAGAAATTAAAATAACAATTTATTTCAAACTATTATATGTATCCAATCACCTTCAAGGACTGTCGGCGTAGGCAAATCACGGGAATTGATTTCGTTGACCTTGGAACCCACGCGCTTGTGTAGGTGCAGTAGTTTTAATTATACTGTTTTTGTATTTTTATATTACACAACATTTATTCTCATTGTTTATAGTATTTTTAATTTTCTTTCATATTTCTCTCCATAAAAATATGTATTTTGGAATATGTTATATTCCCTATTGTCAAAGATATGTGTACGAAAATTAAAATCAATTAACATGTTACATAATATTAATTTTAAAAAATTCTAAAAACCCTATATAAAATAAAAATAAACAAATACAAATATCGAATAATTAACCGATTAATATTGCGCACGAAGTGTATGATGAACATCGCATCGAAAACGTTATGATCAAAATCACCAAACATAAACATTAAAAAAAACCGAGAGATTTCCCCAGTCTTGCACGTTCTTTCACGTGACTTCCGTCTGCCTGCACCGCAAAAATTTTGCAACACCCATAAAATAAAAAATAAAAATGGGCCAAGGAGATCTCGATAACACATTTTCTCAACTTTGTGATCAAAGCAGTTTATTGTCAATTTTATGAATAATATTTTGAAAGTATTGGCAGCAAGCTGTTGCTTCATTAACGCGAGTCGTCCTTAACACGCAGTCGGGTTGCGTAGAAAATTGTTCACGTCCTACGTCACGTTATGTTTCCCATGAATGGCGCGTCACTCAGTCGTAGGAACATTATTATATGAAGAGACATTCAGCGCAGTCAAACTCGGATAATTAAAAAATATCTGTTGGATTGAAGCCTGGAGTCTCACAGATTAACTGGAAAAGGTCATCCGAGTATTTAAAAATTACATTCTTCGCATCATCATAAACTCTTTGAGATCTTCAGAGATCCAAATATTATGAATTAAAGTCAAATATCTTTGTTTATACTTCTTTCTATGTGTTTCGAGAATAATGTTCTATTTCTCAGGATGAGTTGTATACTAAAATTAAAAATTAACATTAAGAGAGGGTTAGTAAGAAGGAAGAGGAGATGAAGGGGGTAATCTAAAATCGGAGTAGGAGTTAATTAGAGAATTACATGGTCATTAGAAGAGGAAGAATGGTTAAGAGGGAAAATATTCAATAGAGGATTGTTTACAAATTTTATCTGATTAATAATTATATTTGACTTACTATTCACACTTTTTCTAATCTCTAATATTTTTAAATTGTTAATCTGCGAGACCTTATATTTGTATGTAATATTTTTAACCCTGTATTAAAATCAAATGCACGGTCACATGAGTCATTATTGCTATTTAAAGCTCTGAGATGTCTTTTAACTCTTATTTTAAAGTTTCCAAATATTATAGCTACTCTGAAAACTAATATGGGAAGGATACGTTGCTAGGCGTGAAGACTGCGGAACACTCATTAGGACTCGGAAGTAAATCCGGCGGAAACGCCTTTCCGGGCGGATAATACACTTTGCGGCTGCAAACCACCTACTGGAGTATCGCAGTTAGAGTCAGAGATCCAAAGAAAGAGGCTGAGCGGTCGGCCATGTATTATCTAAATGGTCTTCAGAGTCAATTGAAGATGAACGGTTTTGAATCAAGACACTTGCGCTTAGTGACCGAGTTGTAATGTAATATCACAGATAGTGAGTTTATAGATAGACAGAAGAAGAAAAATAATTATGATTTTTTTCACGTGTGTCAATAGTACATCTTCACCGATAAAATTTTACTCTCACGTCTCAGAGATTTGACAGTAAAGGCTGAATTATATTAATACTCTGTGGACAAAATACGAATGACATCTCTCTCCGCACTCAACGCTGTACTGTCTTTTACGCGAGTTTTGAGATTAAAGTTTCATCTGAGCACACGCACAGTAAACGTGTAGGTGCTACATAGACGTGTACCTGTATATTAAAATTAATTATCGGATTATATTATAAAATTAGTTCAAAGTCCAAATTAGTGTCCGTGGACGTCTGAAAGCTGCAACCAGAGAGCGAAAAGGAAAGTGCTCCGAGCCGGGTACAGCGAGAGTACCAGAATATCGGAATCCCGCGATATAAAGCCAATTCGCTTATTAACGATTCGTTTGTGTAAGAAATGTTTTTGCAAGAACAACTTTCACGGAAGCGAGGGGAAATGATCTCATCGGATCTCGATGGAGGATAAATAGCGCGCACTGCGGACCGTGCGTCGAATGCTGATGTTACGTGGTGGTGGACTCTTGGTCTGCAGATGCGCGCGTTCAGTTGTTCACGGATTCTTGATTCCTACGCTGGAATGGAAGACGTATGTCTGATTCTGATGGAGATTGAATCTCTATACACGATTGGGATATGAGTCGTTTACTTCTAAACCCCTGTATAATAAAATATGTATATTTGAATGCATTTTTATTAAGACAAAACGATACTTGCAATTGGTCCAAATACTTTATCATAAATAATAATATAAGTAATAGAAAAAACAAAAACATGTTTAAGTTTCGTGTGAAAACCCTCCATAATAGAGTATATGGAGTGTTAGTTTTTTGCATGTTTAATAACCATCAAAAAGTACGGAGTGAACATTATGTTCCAGGCTGATGTTATTTTTGAATAATTAGAAAATAAAACAACATTTTTCAATTAAATTTTTATTTATCGATTATTTGGTTTATTACAATTATGTATAAAATATGAGATTGGTCAAGTGGCCGCCTCTGGCAGTGGCGTGCTCTTTTAACCATATTATTCATAATATTCTCGCACACTTCGCGTGTTATTGGTGTAGACCTTTCCTTTCAAGTACTTACCCCCGCAGAAAATAGTCGGGAGCCGTCAACTCAGGTGATCGAGGAGGTCACACATTACAGCATTGCCATTATTTTATAGATAATATATTTTAATGACTTCAACACGTTGTTGACGCGATAGATGCTAATGTCTGCCGAACCAATACGGCGGCCAAACCAAATCAGTCTGGAACAAAATATTCACCCTGTATTATATATGTCGCCAGGTCATCAGATTAAGGTTTAATAGTGTTGTGGTGAAATAAAGCGTGGATTGTGTCACGGTGTACATATGTGTGTTAATGATAGCGCTGAACTGGGGACCTATATATCCCAGTTGTCCACTATGTTCGAGTGATCGCGGAGTGTGTGTGTGTGTGTATGATGGCGGACTAGAGCAGGTTATAAGAAGAGAATCTACTTACGGATGATACTAGATTTATTCAACACAAAGGTTGAAAAGTTGCGTGCGAGTAGCTACTGAAGACTGATCTAAAACTTGTTGGCGGGAAGATGGCAGGTAGGCGAGTGACGCTTCCCGATGGTTGCCGCTTAATGTTATTGTGGCATGTCGCCTGACGTCGGTACCAGAAGTGTTTATGGCTGTTGAGAGCCTAACTTAACACTCAGGTAACTTGTGAAGAGCGTTCACAAGTACTTTACTTCCAAACAGCTCAATGATGAAATTTACTAATAGTTTTTAGTAGTACGCCACTGGTTTGTACCAAAGAAGATCAAGGAATGTAAGTGACAGTGACAAACACCTCTGAAATACGCGTGTTAAATTTCAGTCACTTTTATAAATGGTATAGAATGGTAAATCCATTTACAAAAACTATGAATTTCGTAATTTTTCAAAATCAACAACATATTTTGTAATTTTTTTCGAATTTACTATTATAGTATTGATAGTTCAAAATATCTGATGAAGCATTTTGATGAAATTTCTTTTTTAAACGTTCTTCGTTCTGGGTTTTGTTAATGATCCGTTATGGAGGGGTTTAGAAATAACTGACATTTACCACATTAGGACCGATAGAAAGTCAGTCAGTAATGATCTTAAAGATTGGAATGCTATCAAGGATGCAGCCCAACACAAAACTGTGTTGGGCTGCATCCGATCCCAGAAAAACGGGATAAGGTGTGGATAAAAAAATTGAACAAATTGCAAAAAATATCTTAGATCTGTTGCTAATAATGCATCATGCAGAGGAATAAATGATTAATTAAGCGGAATCTTCTAGAAACAGATGAGGCGGAAGTGCATAAAGTATACTCATCTCTGTCATTTACATACGTAATGTTAACGGCGTTAATTGTTTTAATTGCCGACGCAAAAGTACGTCCAGTCCATATGGCGTAAGGTTACGTCGGAAGCCGACAGGCGTACAGTTCTGAGAATAGTTATCTTAGTTATCTTTGTAATTCCATCATTACGTATCGGTAATTTTCGAAGAATTTACAACAATCGATAATGTGCGTTTTTTGCTTCAAACGGAATATTTGTTGAATAGACTTTATTTTTCAAATTAACTCAGCTGGCGAGAAGAAAAACCCGAGGCCTGAAGGTCACCGGGTATTGCGATGACACGATGTGCGAAAGGTAATGCAACCACTTTATTATTAACCATTATTAACATATTACTTCTTTTTTATGTTCATTATATTCTTATTAATTCTTACAAGAATTAGTGCATCTGATTTTCTACCCGTTAATCTAGGCAGTGGCGTAACAAAAATATTGGGTCCCAATGGAAAATGGTAAAAAGGATCCCTGTGCCTAAATGAATTGAATAAATATTGTATAAAGTAATAAATATATTAATTAGAAAGATATACATATAAAATCAATTGTATCGAAAAATATTGTTGTTGCGCCATCGGGATTCGAACCTGGATCTCTTTCCTAACAGGGGAAGGTACATTATCCAACTATGTTACAGCAACAATATTTTTAGCGACAAATTTTCGAACCTATATGTTACCTTTTTGATATTAATAATTTAATTTAATTCCATTATTACAACATCACAATAAGAATGTGTTCTCCTAATAATAAATATATTTTTTCAAAAGAATAAGATATAAACATGTTGAGTATGTACTGCGTGGTTTTATCCAACAAAATTGATCTCTTGTCTTTTATAATATTCATTCATTTATGGGAAAAAAATGCTTTTAGGAATTTACATGCAGACACAACTGAAAAAACCTACGACGATTTTTGCTTAGCGGTGATGGTGACTGTAAACTGACATATTAGTGGTGTACAACTGTGTACATCGAAAATTTTATCACACTACACGTGAGAAATAGTTATTTTATCACACTACACGTGAGAAATAGTTATTTTATCACACTACACGTGAGAAATAGTTATTTTAATTTTATAATCGCATTTCTTACTATGGTGATTTTTAATTTATTTGTCCATATTAGCGTCGGGAAAAATTGCCCTATCGATATTTGTCGATGATTATTGATACTCACAAAAGTATTCTAGGCCGCAAAAGTATTTGAGCCTATAACTAATAAATACATCGCATTGTTTGCATTGGTGTAGTTACGCCACTGACTCTAAGAGTCCATTATAATTCAATTCAATTCATCGCGCTTCAGGAATCAGTCAAAAAAAGCCAGCTTGTCTGGAATCTCTACGAAAAGAAGCAGGGGTATCTCTTCAATTGTCTACTCGATTCTATAAATTCAACCCCACCGCTATCTCATTCGCTGTTTCTTCTCTACCATTGAGAAATAAAATAATCGATTGTTCTGCCCTATACTGAATTTGTTTCAATTTTGAATTTGCTAAGGCAATCGTATATTTTATTCTGTCCAATCATTGGATTCCAAGATCAAGTTTAGCGATGATCGCGACCGTGCGCCTGCTGATAATTTATTTATATAAACGTAATGCTGAAGTGTCACTCTCATAGAGATTTTTTTCTAAATGTTTATAATTATAATCCATATTTAAAAAAAATATTTTAATTTGACTCGCGCGGTGCACGCGAATACGACGATTGCCGAAAAAATAAGGCCAACTTTCACAGATTTCTTTCTAGTAATTATTTAAAATATACGCACATAAGGTATAATTTATTTTTAATACTATAAAACCCCCTAGGTACCCTTATAAATTTTAATTAAATAATTCAATGTTTTCATATTGCAATATAAGAGATCAAACGTGAATCTTTTTGAATTACAAGGCAATTATTTCCGTTTAAATATTTCGAAATCAATTTATAAACAATATATATGATCTCTACATATGTTGAGATTAAGAGTACCAAAGATATCTCTATTGCGAGAAAGATTAAATAGGGTTACGGCATTATATATTTTTTTGTGATTATTGCAATATATTTAGACATTCTTTTTAAAAGAAATGCTTTAAGATTAAATAGATCTTTCATAATAAAATTGATTGAAAGCACGTTTTGCTGAAGATTTTGTAAAAATATTCGAATACTTTACACTAAATTGACTTTCCAAAAAATAAACAAGTGGATTCAGACCAGATTCGTAAAAAATATACTATAAATTTTCGCATATTAAGCGTTCGGCTTAGTTTGAAATAGTTTAAAATATGTACGTGACGTGTGCGGACGAAGTTTTAATGGTGTGTATATACGGGCGAGATTTATCTTGAAGACTCGTCTCAAAAGCGCGTAAAGTCTAGTATTACCGCGAGTATTTTGTACGCAGAGTAGAATGATGTAACCGATACATAACGACCTTTACCAACAGATCTCTGAGACGAAAAGTCAAAGTCTCACCTGTTGACCGTACCATAATGATTGAGCCACAAGTGTAAATGTAATTCAACGCCGTATAGTTCAAATTTCACATGTTAATTTAATATTCTCCTTTTATTCTCTATTCATCCCTATCTTGGAAATGCAAATGAAACCTCAATTTCTTTATAATTTTTATTGATTAAATTTGTTAACTTGCGTCAATCTGGAGTCCTATAAAACGTCATCATAATACTTGCTGAGAATTATAGCAAGGATTGGAATATCAATTTGCAATGGCAGACTCACAAATCGTTTGCAGAAGTCTGATTTCGAAAACCACAATTTTATTGACAGTCCGGTTACACAATCTGGTGGGTACAGAGTTGAACGCGAGACGTGAATTCAAAATGATGTCGTTTGTATTATTTTAATTTATCAACATTGAACGTGCAATAATTTTAAATTTAGATCACTCGTTACGACCATTTCCGACCTTGAAACGAACATTGTCGAACGTAACCCCACGTGACTAGGTTTTGAAAGTTCTGTCAATACTGATTGGTACATTTTATATTATTATCTCTACTATATTATTAAATATCTACTATTAATGTTTAATGAAATCATATTTAATTTCTGAATTGACGATTAATCACGCGAAATATAGATTTCTTACTTAGTAATACTAGTAGCATGCAGATGAAATTGAGTAATTGTGCAGCTTAATCGGTAATAGAAAGATTCGAGTTTCAGTGATGACTATATATATCTATATATATATATATCTATATATATATATCTATATATAATATACATTTTTCTGTTTCTTTCTAATTGACTTACATCAATTTGTTTTAATTAATTTTTCATCAGGTTTCTACCACTGACTACATCTTATAAATTATTACCGAGAGTTATGGGCAACGTTTTACAAAGTCAAGTTCGATTCTTTGTGCGAGCGAAAATAAAATCGTTTCCTCTGGCAATGTGTTATACATACAATATATAACTTTTAGGCAGATAAAATACAAATATTGACAGCGCGGTATTACGACATTATTATTTTTGTTTCATTACATCTTGGATCTTAGATATAAGTAGTATTTCAAATTTTATTAATTTTAAATACTAACAAACTTTGTATAAACCACTTTGATTAATTTAACGCCAACCGGTTTCGATCATTTTGTTTCTTTATCAGTACGGACGCACACGAACAGATCCATAAAATAAAATATGCAAAGAAATCAATTTTCTTGTGAGAGTGTGCGGCTTCAGTCATCTTTGGAGTGGTAGAAGAAGATGACGATATTATTTTATTTATTTATATTAAAATAATTCACATTGTCTTTAAAAGCTTTCGGTTTGAAAATTTAAAATTATGAAGTGCTGGACATTGGAGACCATGATTAAAACGCCATACCCTGGAATAAAACGGATGCTTACACTCCAAGGGATAGTTGACAATATGAATCGCTCACCTTGTCCAGTTTAGGGTTAACCGTCTTCACGAGATCCCTGAGCAGCAAGCCTCCCCAGGCTGAGAGAAGACTGCTGACGTACATGTGTCGGTGGGGCGGCTCCGCGGACTGGATGGCCCGGGCGACCCTGGCTCCCGAGGGTAGGGCGTGGGACCCCATCGACACGCGGGGCATGGAAATATCTGGAAGAAAGGATACGAATTAGCTACGCCGAGATGTGAAGTTTTTAATCAAAAATGAAATAAATATATAATATATTTCACTGGTCACATTTTTCCTGAATTATTAGATTGATATATAATTATCCGCTTTTTTTTTTGACAACCATTTTTGACACTGCTATTGGTGGAATAACAAATTATCAAATGATCAAATGCGGTACAACATCAACAGCGACGTGTACTTGGCCCGGCTTGATTGCCTTTATACTGCCATTCAGCTGAAAAGATAGCGAAAAAGGAACCAAATCATTTTTCAACACGACAATGCTCGCCCTCATGTCGAATGCCGTGTGATCGAATCCGTCGCTAGCGAGAGATGGGATTTGCTCCCAAGTTCGCCGCACTCCCCCGCAGACTGCCACGTCAACCGCTCTCTGAATAATTGGCAGGTTGGCAAAGTATATGACATTTGGGGGAGTTGATGGAGGATGTCAAATCGTGGATTGCCTCAAAAAGCAGTGCTTCTTCGCCCGCGGAGTCGACCGTCTTCCAAGCAAATGGGAAGCAGTAATTGACGTGATGATAATTGTACATAATTTTGAGTTTTTTTTCATTTTTGGTTATGTTACAATATAATTTTTTAAAAACGGCCTAATAACCTAATATTATCATTGCTTGCACTCGGGCCCGTCTTGTCCACTAAAGTATGCTTATTGTGAAAGTAAATAATAATAATAAAACACAGCTATGTCATAAAAGATGTATGTTACATTATGATAAAAAATTAACCTAGCCATTCCATGTCTAAATGTCTACATGCTTCATTTCAATGGATTATAGTGGATTAGATTTAAAATTATTCACTAGAGTGAATGAATATTCACTCAAGATGGTATTACACTGGTATTATTATTGTTTCACAATACTGAATAAAGTTGGTGGTCGTCTAGCTCTACAGATGTTTTATTATGCGTGCGTGTACATGGATAAGGCTTTGCTCTCGCGTGTCGGCAAAGGTCGATATGCATCTGTCGGTCAATTTCCGAAAAAATCTATTTTTGGAACTATATTTAATAAATACATTAAAATGTTTCAGCTCACTAAATCATAATTACGATTTCGATCTTTGGACTGGAAATGATTAGAACTGTATATGACTGCCGAAGTTTCTCATATAGTCTCGATATACTAAGCTTATGAAATACACCGCATGCCCAGTGGCGTCGACCACGGTAGAAAAATTATGATTGGAATTGATGAATTGTACGAAATGTTAAATTAAAATTATTGTATCGTTTGTGTAATATATGTGGTTTAATTGTTAAGATTCACCGATCTTTGCAGAATAATTTCATATCAATGTATTTTTACACGTGGTCCAAAAAAGGTTCGTCACTCCCGTACGTTGAAGGAAAATACGGGAAAAAGCGCTAAATTCTCGCGCATTATATACATTATTGTACGTGTTGTCGTGTTGTCTGTTGCCTGGCTTGCGTGGTCGAGTGGTTACGGCGCAAGTCTTTGGCGCCAAAGGTCGACGGTTCACTTGCGCTTGCAACCATTCAAGTTAGTCCTGTTATAATTGCACAACCTTACTAGGAAGAAAGTGAATGCAGGGAGTGAGAAACACTACTATTTTTTATTTATTACTATTTTAATATAGGTATTCTTGTATACAATATACAAGAGTAAGGAAATTTGAAAGATTATCTAAGAATGAGGCGTCAATTTTCTTTGAAATACGAATTAAGTGCACATGTGACCGTTTTGTTTCATATACAAAACAAACAGTTCATTAACATTTACAAACTGTAATGCTGTACTGCAAGTAGATAATTATAATATACATGCAGTATAGCATTAAAATTAAATTAATTTCTTTCAATTCCATGGAACGGATTAGTAATGTAATAAAATTATAAATAAGTTAATATGTAGTTAAAACTATTAAAAATACTTGGATCGGATATAATACGATATTATATAGTCAGACATACCTACATATTATTAAAATAAGACATAAAACATAACAGAAGAAATACGACAGGCGGAAGGTAAAAAAATAAATAGAGTGTAATAGATCTAGTCTGCATGGGTGAAAACTTGACTAAATGACGAGTCGAAAATGTTCAAGGAATATGTGCCTAATCTCAAACATGTCAGTGATATAAGCATTTCATAAAAAATCATAATTATACCATTATTTCAATTAATTGAAATATTTTATTGAATCCAATTTATAAAATATATATACTACCTAATACAAAAAATTAAAAGTTATCGAATTTCGAGTGGCCATACTGTTTTTTTTAAGTACGTAGACATAAAACTTGACATGATTTTGGAAAAATTTCAAACAATAATGTATTCCTTGAACATTTTCGACTCGTAATTTAGTCAGGTGTCTATCCACCCATAAAATATTGTGGACTAGGTCTGTTACACCCTGTATATTAGCTAAATGTTGACAAAGGTAAACGTGCCCTCAGAATGAAGACTAGAGACATTTGGAAAGATCTACACCGGCAAGAACTTAGATTAAAGTATAATTCTTGTTTCACAAAGAACTGCGTTTTTGTCAGAGTAATCCTGGCCATTCTGGACTCCATATATAGGGTGTCTAAGTATCTATAGTACATTCACCGCTTATTATTTGGTGAATGTATTTTGTCTGGGCTTTACTCTCTGCCTTCTTTTCTTCCTTCAATTGCATTTTGGTATGCGCTGTATCTACGAAGGTATCCTATCCACTGGCTCCTTCCTTTTTCGACGGTGTCATATCTATTACACACATCCTTTCTTGCACTCTCCTCATTTGTAATTATTTCGGTCCAGTTTTTTCTTTTTGTCCTTCTCCAGCATCACATTTCGAACGTATCAAAATTATTTATCTCTATCGTTATTCGTTCAGGTTTCACTTCCACATAGATGATGTAGAAATTTGTTTTTATTAATTGTTCTAACTAACTAATTTACCAGAGCAGAGAGGATAGAGCACCACACTCTTCTGTCCCGCGCACAGTTCTCGCTTCATCTACATTCATACATCTTATCATATAAGCTCGCCGATTATTGATGCTTCTAACAAGATCATCCTCCAGTATCTGGTTTACCTGATCGTGCCAAATCTTCCGCGGACGTCCTGTATCTCTGGTGTCCTTTCTTAATCTTACTATACTAAGATCAACTTTATGTTATTTCTTTATTTATTCATTTTCTACCGCATATACACCAAAGTGATCTCATTTCCACTGCATTCAGTTTACTTTCGTTCCTCTTCTGCCAGCTCCAGGCCTCACTTTCACACATCAGTGTCGATACTAGGACTCCATTGGTCTTGACAGGTTGACAGATCTTGCTTTGGTCGATAAGTTCTCGTTAGATATAAATATCGAACATACTTTCCAAATTCACAAACTCATCTAGTTGTTCCAAACATTAATTACCTACAAGTATTTAGCACAGTGGCTTGCTATCCTCCTTCTCGAATACTCTCACTTTCGACTTGTTGACATTCATAATAAGTTTACATGCCATATTATATAAATACACATTGTCCACTTTTACAGTTTGTTAACATGTTACTGTACTTGTACAAATATTATATACCATTTCTCTAACGGTCGAGTATGAATACACGGCTGAAATAGTTCCTGGTTGTAATGACAGTAATTTGTGTAGTCAGAATACGAACCAGAGATTGACGTTTACTCGTAGTGTATGGTGGTGAAATATGGCTTTGGCATTAAACACTCTTTATAATTAGGAGAACACATTCTTATTGTGAAGTCGCTGTAGCATAGTTGGATAATGCACCTTCCCCGGTTAGGAAAGAGATCCAGGTTCGAATCCCGGTGGCGCGACAACAATATTTTTCGGTAAAATTGATTTTATATGTATATATTTCTAATTAATATATTTAACTCTTTGTATTTTTTTAAATTAATCGTCATTGAGCCGAGTCTATATTGGATAAGCGGAAAAGAAAATACGAGAAACATTACTGTTTTTACATTTTTTATATAAATAGATAAAAAATAGAATATAAATAGAAACAATAAAGTCACTAAGCATAATATGCTACTCAGTCAAGTTTACAAATAAAATAACGTTTAACGTGTTTTAACTCAATTTACAAAATAAGATTATTTTATAAAATTTATGATGTCCATAGTGTATTTGCATGAATCTAAATTTCATGTAAAAATGATTCATACAATATATTAATTTTGAAACTATAGCCATAGTACTAATAATTGTTGAAAATAATATTTAAAATGAAATAGACACGCATATAAATGTTATATAAGTTTTCAATCTACGAAATATTTTTTTAGGGAATCGGAAATACAAGTTTGAAAATATTATCTCAAAAGAATTATACAGTCAGTTGAATTAAATTTTTGAAAGTATATCTTATATAATACAAAGCCTAGGATAAGCACGTGATTAAATGTTGCGTAATTCTTCGCATAAAGTTAATGAACACATTGTGTACGGCCGTCTCCTGACATCTCATGTGCTCCTGATAACTGCTATTAAAACACAATGAGTTTCTGTAGAAATATGGCATTTTCACATGGATGGGGAGGGGGGGTTAAATTGAATTCGTAAAACAATGGAACGATGGAAAAAAAGCACAATGTGTTTTTGCCCAATTAGGAGGGTGGTGTTATGGCGTACTAGAGGTATCATGACAAATTTATACAGATCGCTTGATGTTCATTACATCATCATCATCACTAGTGCGTCTGTCCGGGATGGGCATTGGAATCTTCAAGAAATCTCCATTACTGTAGAATTGAATAACTTTGGAGAATTGATAAGTATTACGCCTCCTAACTCTGGTCAGTGAAGTAATATCTCCTATCCAAATCTTGTATAAACCGTTGAATCGACCTTTTGTCCCTTTTGCACCTAGGTGCCGCGGCCATTTGATTCAGAGAGCTTAATCATTTGTCTATGGTTTAAGGAAAAAAATCTTCAGATACAGTGTTGCATTTTATCTCGGCGAGATGACACAGTCTGGCCATCTTATCTTGCGTATGCTGAATCTTCGTCCTCCTTCGCGGAAGTTTAACAGGAGGCTGTGCGTTAGGCATGTCCAGCCAACTGCGGCAATTTGGTTATGTAGCTTGCACAGTTCGTTGATTCGACATACTTTTTCTATGTTTGCTGCAAAGATTTGGTTAAGGACACACGTGGTCTAAAGAGGGACTAACTAGTTAAACATTATAATGTATCAATTATTATCGTATTCTACTGTAGACAACATGATCACTGTATACGACTACAAAATATACTATAAATATATATTGAAGCGGGCTCTATAGAAATAGGCAAAACAATTTATTGCAATTATTATCACAGTGAGATGTGGAATATTTTATCTCGAAGGTAGGTCTCTAGGCTCGTAAAAATCTAGCCTCAAAAGCCAGGAAAGCTGCAGAAGTCGATGCTGCTTTTAATGTCACTAATAAAATATGTTTTAGAAAGTGCTATTAAATTAACTCGACTGCAAACCCGCTTCCAGTAGGCAAAGTGGCAGTTTTGTACAAACGAATTTAAGTACGTTCAAAACGGGGTCGATAAGAAATGTTGCGCTGGGTTTGTAGGCTGTGGGTATTCATGAATCGAGATTCGCACAGGATTTCGAAACGGAGCACAGCAATGGAGTCCGCTCTGAACGAGCGTAGTCGTATTCAGGTAATAAGGTATAAGGTAGTTGGTAGTTGGTATACCATTGTTACAAGTCTGTGCAGTAATGATTCTGGTGATGGTGAGGTAATTAATGGTGGGACAAATAAGCTAACTCAAGTTCTTGTACGAGGAATAAAAGTTGCATAAACAGGTGGTATTTATATTATATTATAATTAAGTACAATGAGGCACGCCTTAGAGCTTACACCGTTATACCATGATATTGGACAGATGAATTAAGAATTAAGGACATTTTTATTTGCGTCAGCTCAGCTTCATACTATGTAATGCATATACAATCTTGCTTTACAATGACAATCTTCCATCTCGTGGGTGCAACACAGTGTCCACGGAATGAGATACGATGAGATAAATCTCCGTACCTTACCTTGTACGCGTGTTGAGATTTTGGTTTGGATAGAATCTCAGATATTAGTAAAAAGAGACAAAAACTCAAATCCGTATGCACGATGTTTGATTTTAAAACGAGACATGTGTGCGATTTGATAGTGCGCACAAACGTCACATAATCTGGAAATAAGATTAAGATTAACTCAGAGATCAGTTTGAGATTGGTAGAAAGAGACAAAAATTCAAAAACGTGTACACGACGTTCGATTTGATAGCAAGACGTGATGTCACGAAATCATACATATGTACAATTAGATAACTATTTATTCTAGAAAGCTAAACAAACAGAAGGCATCAAATTAAAAATATTTATTACATTTTAACTACTGCTGGAGAGATTTAAATTCACCCAATTGACGAAAGGAACATCAATGGTCAATGGACTGACATTTGATGTTTGACGTACAAACAGCGTGAAGTGAGGCGCGAGACGGCGAATCTCTGAGACTCGGTGTGTACGCGGTGGACTCCATGTCTCAGATATTAACATCTCATAAAAATCTCATCCGTGCACACGGGTCATAAACAATAATTGTTTTCAATTCTGTCATCTTCTCATAGATTGGAATCTACGTGTTATCATAGCTATGTTAATTGTAAATGCGCAATCCATACCCAGAAGGTACCTCGGTCTATTTTTACCTCGAACAATCGAATGCCGGATGCAGCGGCCACAATAATTTAGAACTGAGGATGAGGTGTGCCGTCACACCTCGGCCGGCCACGCAGATTGTATTTCTCCCCCAGGCAATAAAAGCGCTAATGTATGTACCGTATCATCTGTTTAATAGCATCTATTTATTCAAAACATAATGCGAATTATATTTTTTATCAACATGCGCCCACCTAACGCTTTTGAAATCAAAAACCGCTGTACGACCGAACTGTATTTGCGTGACTCATCTGGGCGAGTTTGGCTTCTTCTGGCTGAAGTGGAAGTTATTTGTAAATTCGTAGATAACGTTCAAATGCGAAGCTTCTAATTACTATCTAAGCTAAATTTATATATAATAGTGACGTGTTGAGTTACAATTCTTAATTTAATCCGCAGACTACCAAATGTAGCAAACTAACGAAAAATCCTTGTTTCAATACTTTCATTTTGGTGTCACTCACGTGATCACTTTGTTACCACTTACGCAATCAAATAGCTCCTCGATTTTTTAAAAATATATGACTCGATTGGTATAATATGAATTAATGTAAAAAATATGTCTTGTTTTCACAAAGATTTAATTTTCGAAGGGTACATATCTTTACTGTTGCATAAATGTGTCATAAACTATCGGATTTATGTTTCCACAAATAAGGTGTGTAGAACGCCCCTCGTCCCGCAACTAATGTTCCGAACCCCTCTCCAATATGTACATTTTATTTCATGTCTATTCATTTACTGGTCTGTGATTTAATCCTTCTGTATTTGGAATTTAGCGATGGCTAATATTGCATAATTTTTCAAATAATACTTCCTTTCTTCTCCTTACCAAAAATAGAGAATGATTAATGAAAATGTGTATATGTATGGGTAGATTTAAAAACTCTTTGTCTTCGTCAATTGCACGCTTAGTGGATACAATAGACATTTTTTTTATAGAATATTACAAAAATAATAAAAAAGAGATTTATTATGTTAAGTTATTGTAATTTTTGTATTATCATATTTTTTTACACAATATTAAAAAAATTAGACGCACACAAATTAATAGAGTAAATTTGTAGAATTTGGCGGTGTTCAATTAAATGTCTCTTAAGTTTTTATATTATTATTAATTATGAATTGAATGTTTTATTTATTATATTACCACGTATTTATTGTGATTATCCTTATTGTGTATTAATTACAATTATTTGTTTCTTTTGTATCGATATTACGGTTTAAAAAATATTAATATTGTGAAACAATGTAAATGAATCATCTAGAAAGACATACAGAAAAAATCTTTTTATCGAAATATGTTCAGTTGATACCGAGATTAGTAGTAAACAATATAGAGAAGGTAAGGCCTATAGACTTCTCGGATTCATTGCTAAAACGTCTAACCCATTCCAATCACCTTTTACTCTTATCATTTGGATCGGTAGTTTGGAACACACATTATTCCACCTACAGAGACCGACTTGAAAATGTTCAACATAAATTTTTCATATATATTAAATTCACTTTTCCGCTACACTAAATCAGAAAGTGAGTGTTTCCATAAAATCCCCCCCCTCCCTTATAAATAAAAGAAACGCATAAGTTTTATGCTACCTCGATAAAATTTAAATAACTTAGTTGTTATTGGAGCAAATAACTTTAAATTGTCCCACACACCCAACACGATTAAATAATCTGTTTTACCCAAATTATGGCAGAACTAAATACTTAAAAAAATGTTATGTGACCCGCTCTACATCAAAATATAATACCGTAAATTCTTCTAATAACTTGGACATTTTCAACGATAAATTGCTTCCCTTTAAAATTAAACTACGCCGACTTTTTAATAACTATTGACATAAATAGTATGTACATGCGTGTTTGCGTATATATATATATTTATATTTAGAAAATATATATTGGATCCCATTTCCCTCCCCTCCTTACCCATTCCACCTTATATGTTCAGTGTAAAAACACTCTTATGTTTATCACTTTTTGTAATATATACTATTTTTTAGTTAACTATGTTTTTTTAGTGTAAAATATTTTTTGTTTATCTGTTTGTTAAAATGTACTATTCTTTAGTTTATTATGTACTATTTCTTAGTTTATATTATACTCTTTCTTGTTTAATTCCGAAGAAACTTCACTGGTAGAATTTTTATATATCATATTTTATATCAGTTATTATTATTGTGCTGTTTGTTTCTCTCAAAAATAAAAATAATAATAAAATAAATATAAAAATACTCAGAAATATAATTTTAGATATTAGAGAAATAACATCACCATTAAGAGTGATTAAAATCATCTTAAAATTAATTTGAATTACCTTGGGCAAATATATTAACTTAAATTTCCTTGTGTGATGAGTAATACTAATTATTTGGCAGCCGAAGCATTTGCCAATAGAGAATATGTAACAACATAAAATGACTTCCTTATAATCTTCACATAAAGTGGAACCTGCTACCCTTCAGAATTCTAATTTGATAATTTAGACGATTACGAGGCAAGACGAGTCTGCGTTTTCATTGGACTAGGATAATTGTGTTTATCATTTTTTGAAAAGAAAAAATAACGTCTTTAATTGGTAATCGCAGGAAAGTGACGTCTGTGGAAGACAGGTTTCTTTAATGACGTCTCATTTATGAGTAGTTTTCAAAATCGGTATTTCTGAAAGAATTTAGCACTTTGTTCGTAGAGGTCGTGAGAATTCGTGCTCTTTGACAGTACACTAGTGTTCTGAAGGGAATTAATGGTTTTTCTTCTCTGAACAAAAGCTCAATACTGGCTTGAACATCTATTGCAATAGATTAATTAAGTGTTTGGAATGTGATATTAACATACTCTCCTATTTTATATTCGTGTTAACACCCGATCCGGTGAAAACGCTCGTCTTATTGTTGGTACTTTCTACGATATATTTCTTGTATGTTTAGTGGTGCACACATGGTAGGGTATCTGGTAATTAATTCTATACCAGTGATGGTAAACCTATGACACGTGTGTCAAAGGTGACACGCCAGCGTTCACTAATATCAGAGTTATCAAATAACACATGTCCCGCCACTAGAAGCCTACCCGACAACAACGTTCGAATTTATCACTACGTACATATTAATTGTTACGTACTTGACTTCGTACACCTCGTAATGTGAAGGTCCAAGAAATAGACTTTGTAACAATTAATATTTTATTACAATAAGCTACAATTTAGTACTAGGTATATCACTAGTATAGGTCTAACTATTAAGCCGATGAACCGCAGATAAAAGAGACGCGCATACTCCCGCGCGCTTTCTTTATAGCCACACATACCGGCACCGGCGGTGCGGCACACGTACACACATTCACACACCATCCCACCATTCCAAGGACATCAAATCAATGCAATAAATTACTATAAAATATAAAGTTAACAAGGATAACGATTATACAGATGTAACAGACTTAATCCACAATGTTATGAGGATACCGGACTAAATTGTAAACACTTCAATGATTTGCACGCAGCTGTAAGCCATGTTGAAAACTTTTCAAATATAATTTTGTTACAAAACAGCATAAATAAGGACTCAGTATAAAATGGATCAGCCGAAAGAAATTTTCAATTCAGTAGATAGCCAATTGTATGGCTTGAGTAGAACGATAGCTTGAAAACAGAAGATAACAATTTTAATAGCTCAAAATGCCGCATAGAATGCTACGTCTGCAGCGGTGGGAGTCATGTTAGTTTTTTAGAACTAAACAATTAAAGATTCTACTGGTACACAGATGGCGCTAGCGTAATTATAATAAACATGAGGATTATTTAATTTATATTTGTTTCCTAGAATTTTCAGTAATTCACAGCTTTTTTGCTTGTACATATGTACTGCACGCCCTTGCTATCAACTTAATACCTAGCATTATTTATAATATTACAATACGTACTTTCGCTGCATACTTTACTTTTAAATAAATTAGACGTATTTCTCACTAATTTAGCATTGTATTGTATGTATAATATGTATTCGATTGTTTACGAAAATGTGGTATGACATCACGATAAACATTGCTGCCTTGATCTGGGTCAAGTTGAACAGACAGGACACAGCATAAATAGTAATGTACGGTTTTTAACGGACCTGATCTCTGTGATAAAAAGTGTTTTAATATAAAGTATTATGCTTACAGCTCGAAACTGTACTTGCTTTGTTATTACAATTTAGATGAGGTTTATATATTTTAGTATTTAATTTAATTTATTTTTTGTTTATAAATAATCAAAAATGTCACATTTTTAGGCATTTAATATTTATCCTCTCGTATTAAATTAAGCAATCACACATAGTTAGAACTCTCTTAACTTTAAATAGAAATACATGAAAGGAAATTGATACATTACATGAATTCCAATTACGTTGGTTGAAATTTGAAAACAGTAATATTTCTAAGTTATGTAACAAGTATAATTTTGTTCAACGTTCAGCATTTCTCCGGGATTCGTACTAGCGGAGCATATCATTATCGTAAGCAGTCCAAACGTCGCGTGCGTAATACAACATGCGCTCAGATTACCTTCTGGTGTAGTTAAGAATTACAAGATACAAGGATACAAGTGCGTAACATTTATTGCGCTCGGGATAAATTAAAGTGATTGTGGTATATACGCGAATGTCACTGCACGCTAGATATAAGTGTGCCGATGATGGCAGATTGTAAGGGTCTAAGGGTCTATTATCATCGAGTGATATATTCTGGATTCGTTTTGAACTAGAAAGTGCAGGTGGTTGACACTATTTACCCTGAGATTATTCACGCATTACACAAACAAACATTTACCTTGACATTTCAAATCCAGATCCTTTGAAATTAAGTAATTTGCAAGCAAAACTAAAGCCTCCATATAATGGCATGTTTTTATTACATATTGACATTCATTCTGACATTCTTTGTTGGCATTTAGGCAGGCAACGGAATACCGACGGTCGGACAATCCGGTTCCATCAAGATACTTTATATATTGACAAATTTGATATTTTCGCGTGATTAATTAATTTTATAATTGTAAATTGGTAGAAAATTCATATGCAAAACTGAATATGAGTTCTATATATAAATACATGAGGGCTTTGTTCTATTATAACGTGGCCGGGCATGGGCGTGTAATAATATGGGCACGAAATCTGGCTGAAATGCAAAATGCAAATAGATTTCTTGAAAATAACAGATGTGATCTTAATCCTAACGGAAAAGAAAGAATAGAATCACCACCTACACGAATGGCCGTCAGAAAAGTAGAACGATACTTTAAAACAATAGTCACGTTCAACTATTTTGTATTGTGGTTTTAAACTGCAATATATCATCAGTTATTGTCAATCCACTGCTGGATGCATTGATATGGCAGTTACTTTGTGCATGATTATTTTAATTTTTACTAAACTAAACATTGTATTACACACACATTGGGTTATATTGTCACTACTGCAATTATCACCTGATGATAAGTGGCACATCCGCACCTATCTAAATTATAGTAGTGTGTGAGAAGTACTAAGTTGAATGAAAATTTTAAAAAAACCTGCCTACGATTTTGCCATTCTCTTTACTGATCTTTTACCACTGTTCAAAATGTCGTTTCCACTTCTCTACCTTAATAAATAATTTATGTTTTGACGATAATTTAGAACCTAACTAGGATACTAGTCTGGGTGCACGTTGTGGTTGATATTATGTATGAAAGAAAAATATAAATATTAATTCTCTACGTTCGACAATGTTGGTTTAAAACACCGCTACGCTGAATTGGAGCTTGATGATAAAGCGTAGAAGAGAGTGGCTATATTCGAAACTCTGAGTCAGTCTTCTAGGATTTAGCTAATGAAGATCGTATCAAATTATTAATACATTATTATTCAATGTAGCATTGTTTCATATTAGAATTAGATTAGACCAATTAGAATTAAACCAAAAAATGATATTAATTTAGCGTAATTTGAAGAACCCTGTAATTGAGATAATACCGCAGTGCATTAGATGACTAATGGCAAGAATTTCTGAATGAATTGTGGTGCACAAAGGCATCAATTTATATTTGAGGAATATTGAAAAATAAAACAATTTGCAACGTAAAAAATTATTTAGAAACGTCTATGTAGATTTGCTGATCACTAAAAGCATGTAAAAATATATTAGGATTTTAAGATGTCATCCAGTAGACTTAGTAGTTTTCACGCGTACATACTTCACTTAATTATGAAACCTGCTCTTGAAATTATTGAGTTTAAACAGACTTCTTCGGTGGCTCAAAAGTTTTTATTCTTGCTAGACGCACTCGATTTCGCTTAGTTTTAGTATTCTACTTTGGTAGGTTAGATTAAGTGGCAGATACGTCAGTTCAAGTTCAAAGACAAGTTGAGAGTGACGTAAGCCTTTTTTTACCAATCATTCCTTTATTCTGACAAAAAGCCAAGGATGTTTCCAGACTATAAGAAGCATAATAAACTGCTCATTCATTAATCGATTTGTATCTCCGAGTCGAGTTGAGATTGACGAGAATCACGAAGGATTTAAACTTGACATTGTCTGCGTTCAGAACTATTTGCATAAAGTATTGACGAATTCGTACCAAAATTACGGGACTCCGCGCCTCTGTCCATGGTTGGCGGTGTGAAGGCGGTAGGTGAGTCGTACATTACATTAAAATACACTACGACAATGTGCAACGTAAAACGTTAGATCGAACATGAGAGTAGTTCGTAAAAATTAGTAAAGTCAGTCATACACGTCTTGGATACATAGATTCACGATCTGAATGTCAATTTTGTCGCACAAGCCGTTGAGAGACCTGAAGCGTGCGCTATACAAGTCACGTAAAGCTAACTGGAAATAACGTGTTTGTTTGGTCTAGCGAGAAGACTAGTATCTAGGGGTCAATCGTCGTATCTAGAGACCGCTGAGTTGGTCTTATTTTTCTTAACACAAGGTCTAATTTCAAAAATAGTTAGATGCGACACGTGTTTTCATCTCCTCCAAAATTCCGCACCCCGCTAGAGAATGGAAATCATCACTACCGATTGGACTTTAGAGGTAGCTGCTTTGAACAATGACTGTGAGCTGCAAAGGAACCAGTCACGCAAGTTCGTCAACCAGCTGATGCCCCTTCTATCTGCATCACGTCTACCTTGAAGCATTACCTATAATATGACTTGTATTACTTTATATTTATCGCCTGTATTAACGTAGCACGTGTAGGTAGTTTTATTTAAAAAAAGAGTTTAAATTAATGTAGTTATTCAATTGAGATATATTATATTTGAATTTAAGGACAGCAGATGAAACACAAGCCAAAATTAGTTAAGAAAATTAAAAGCACTTCTATATTTACATCACTACACGTGTGGACTATCTATTTTGGCACATGGCTTCACTATCCTGCTGGTAATGAAAAGATATAGAGGTCATGGAACTGGAGAAACTACAAAGCTATTTTTAAATCCAATATACAGAGTGACGGTGATTGATTACCCGAGACTAAAGTGCACGACAGCTGAGGTTAAAAAGATTTTGGAAGCAATCTCCGTGAAATATTTAGACGAGCGCGTACACATGATCATTAGATGAACAAAGAATGAGAAATGTAAAAGAAACATACGAGAGCGGCAAAATAACACCAATAACGCATCAACATATAACTATACTTTTAAAATTAGCAATATTATCTTTGTGGTTAAAATTCATATTTTAGATATATCAAAATAGATTCTGACAAAGAAACAATAATATGTGTTTTAGTTAGTTATGACATCCTGAAGAAGAAAATGGTATTTTTCGAAACCGGTAGATGTATTTTATCTCAATTTAGTGGTTAATAAAACAAAGATAATAAATAAAAATACAACATATAACTATTCCAATATTAGTTTTTGATATATCATATCTTCAAGAATTGGGAGTTTTAAACAGGGCAAGGACTATAAGAAGGATGTTAATTCCAGAGCAATCGAGACTCGCAGTTGTTCCGCGATAGTTCTTCTTTTACTTCCACCCTTGTAATCCACCCTTCAAGAGTGATTTGTGCCCATAATCAAGATAAAAATACATTTTATAGAATAAGATATATTAAATGTCAATACCATTCTCGATCAAAAGTTTAGATATTATCCCGATAGCAACAAAAATATTTTTTCGATAAATTGATTTTATCTGTATATCTCTCTAGTGGATTAATTGTATTAAAAATACCTCAGAACTATGCTCTAAAAAACTGCAACTTCACAATAATAATAACATTAAAAATTACAGAGATCAAATGTGGTGAGTTGAGGGAAATAATATTTTTCAATTATGTTATGTTAGTGAGTTTTTTTTAAAATACTTGCTGAAAATATTTCCCCGCAAGATAGGATTTTTCTGATTCTTTCCTTAATATCCGATCCTTTGATGATGAGTTAAAAGATTTCTCATTATTAACTTTTATTAGTTCTCTTTACTTGTTCATAAGTCTTAGTACCTCTTCATCGGTAATGTGGCAATTTGATAGAATTAATTAAACGACTGCAAACAGTGCGTTCATAAATCTATTGCGTTTCAGACATAGGAAAGAATTCAATTATTCGCAAGTACCCACTCTGCGAATGTAGAGAGTAATTAATTCCGATTCCATCGCCGAAGACAGATTGCTACATACAAATAAATGGATTGGAATATTTCTCACAGGCGCATTGTTTTGCGAAACCTATTTTCGGGGCACAATGCCGCCGGTGGAGTCGCGGTCACGTGTGATCGGCTGATTGGCTGTGTGAAACAGCTAACTGGTACAACGTCAATTAAGTCAACACGTATAAATGGTTAGTCCTGGAGTTGTTACAAGTTGTGCATGCGTCGCCTTTGGAAATAGCCGAGCGGTTTCTGCTAATTTGAATTTCGTTATTCACCTGTCTCTTATTTTTCAATAAAAGATTATTACACAACTTGTTGAGGAATGAATAATTGTTATTCGTTTTGTTGGTCTCTGTATATTGGGTTGCATTATTAACAAACGAATAAATGCTGATAAACAATAACTTTATTAGAAAATTAGATTAAGTGGTCAATAATATGGATAATCTTCGGAATCGTCACTTTTTCGGAGGCTTCCGCGGACAGTGAAATGTGTCATGAAATTACAAGAGGTTCGAGGTGTAAAGTTTTTTTCATAATAATACTGTAATAAAATAATAGATGGGTTTATTAATGTTTACTTTGAATTTAAGTACAGTCCCTGGGAATTTATTTCTTAAAAATTATGTTTTATAAATGTGATTTATTTCGCTGGCACTCTTCTAAACGGGAGGAAAAATTGAAAAACTGCTTGGCACGTACACAAATATTTTATTTTAATTAGTCCAGAGAGGGAGGATTGTCACTGTGTACCTTTGATTTAAGGTAGCTCCATAGGAAAAAGTCCATCAGTGTTAAGTCGGGGCTACGTGGAGGCCAGTATATGTCACCTCGTCGGGTAAACACATAACGAAGGAAACTTGCCCGTACCGCAGATTCTATAGCAATGATGTTTCGTCATTGTTGTTGTAGTATGCATTCTATTTCTTGCGTAAGATAAATTTAGAAATATAATGTGAAGTGTTACAGTTTGTATATAATAATCCTTAATGTGTCTGTCCATGGGCCCTCGAAAGTGGCGAAAGATGAGCAAAAAAAAGATATTAAATGAAAATACAACTTTTAAAGCATGTGAGATATATAAAACAGCACAACAAAACAACAAAACCACAAAAGCCAATAATAACAGCACAAAAACACTGCTTCGGGTTATAAATAAAATAACCACCTACTTATCCATCCAACGCAATTTTTAGCGAATGTACGGTTTTAGATATAAGACAACTATTTGTCAAGACAACCGTCATTTTTTACATAAAAAACTCTACTTCCGCCATTACTCTCAACAACTCGTGTCAATATAATACTAGATATAGACGACTTGACTTAGACAAACTACCCAGAACAAAGACTACACACGGACAGAACAACAATGCATACATACCTGCTAAATTGTTCAATTACCTAAAAAAAGAATATCCAAAAATACGAGCATATCCATAATCTAAAATGAAAGAAACAATCACCAACTGGTTGATAAAAAACTCTTGGCTTACGACCTATCTTCGGCTGGCTTAAGTGATCACTTTATACGTATAACGTTCACCAATTCTCACCCCTCAATCTCCACATTTATCAAATTTTCTATATATGTTAGTAGGCCCTGTAATTACCCCATACTTCCATATATTTTCCATTAAATATAATAAAAAATAGCTTTGTTTCTATGAGATATCTGATATTTATTAAATAACAGTGCCTTTGTAGGTAAAAATCAAGTAATTGTGTGTTCTTGGACATATAAAATTTACTATTTATCAGAACTTAAAATATGAATTATTAACAATGACAAAAATTACTCCTTTTTGCCTTCCGAAATGGACTCACTCTAGAATGACTATGTTTACTACGTACACACCAATATGCTTTTCTTTTTCTTATGTATAACGTGTTTTTATCAATGTGAATGATGAATTACAATGAAATAAAGCAAATATAATCAGGCTCTTCTGATACAGGCGTCGTCTAGTTGAGCAGCGTCACTGATTAAGAGTGTACCTAGATATAAGATTATATATTTTTAATATGCTATGTAACACTGTTTCACTTGTAAATTGATAAAAAAAAAACCCACTGCAAAAAGGATTAAATAAATAAATAAATATTGAATATAAACTGCTAATTATGTACCTTCAGAGGTGCTCATGTCGTTTTTGATAGATTTTGCTAGCCATGGATACGTAAGTGAATCCAGAGCTGCTAAGTCATTATCGGCTTAATATAATATGTCATAAAAAAAACTTCTTATAAATAAGAGATGTTCTATGTGATTATATTTTCTAATGACAGAGTGTCTTAAATTGTCTAAACTTGACTGACTTCTTAGCTTCTGCCATATTTGGCGCTAACATCTTCCTAAATGCCAGCACTATCATTATTGATAATCACTGGTGAATTATTCGATGATGTCAGCTACTCTGATGGTTCCGATCTTCACTCCTTTTATTCAAATTAATTGCCCACGATGGACTCCATCCACTTTTCCGCTTGCAGTGCAAATGTGGTGGTGTAACACCATTTGTGGTGCTCGAATCTCTGAGACTTGGTGTATAAAAAATCTCATGGGAACATAAACCATTGTCTCGAGTCAAAAATATCATTCGTAGACACGGGCCATTAGGAGATTGAAGGACAATAATGCTTTCATAGACAGAGAGTCAAATACAAATGTAAAAAAACTCTAACTTTCTAATGCACTAGCAATCTTTAATACTATGCAAGTTTTTCTCATTTAAACAAAACATTTGCCTTAATGTCGAATGAAATGAACCTTTGAGATACCTTGACAGAATAAATAACTTAAATAGAAAGTTATATTTATTACCTATTGCACACAAATTCTGTCGATACATTTACCATTGCTTAATTAGGTAATAATAAGTGGCTACCGGCAACTTATAATTGAAAAGTGTTGCGATTGAGTAAAATGTTTTGCTTTAGAAAATATGTGATTCTTAAATTCCAATATAGTGCACGCCTTCTGAATTGAGAGAACAATCGACAATCAATATAAATTATTTTCATGTATGTTTGTAAGGTCAAACTTTAAGTTAGCGATAGACCACAAACGACACATCGTTTAAGTAATATATCAAATATCTCAACCAAATAAATGATAATTGTATGACTTTTGAAACGCATTTAGGTACTGACTGAGTAAGATTATTATTAGTTTTAATAAATTCATTTATAGTGTGGTGACAAAGAAATCCGAGTTAAGTGTCAACATCAAACTGACTGTTTTAAAACTATGTACAGACTCACTTTAATATATGGTCACTAAGTATGAACTTATACAAAAATTCAATCGATGCGTGCATCTGAGATACGGGCAAGAGACAAAAATGAAAGAAATTTGTACTTTTTAATTAACCTTAATAAAAATCATCATAAAACGTCAATTGGCATTGAAAAATTACAATGGTAATGACACAATAACTCTGCCAATTTATAATATAAATTGGTCATACATGATGTCATCTTTAACTAACCCGGAAAGCAAAGAAAATAATTGCACTGACTCAAGTTGTGTGGAGAATTTCTCAGAGGTAGATAAAATCTGCAGGTAATTATGGAAAATACCAAATGAAATATTCCTGGATAAAGCGATTGCGGCTTGAGTTACGTATGAGATAAAAGTTAGATAAACAGAGTTGGAGTGAAAGTGATATGAAAAGTGGAAAAGAAAATAATGCAAAAGTCTCATGTTCAATAGGATACGTATAGTCATTTCATAGATTTATTTCTTACGGGTAACGAAAATTTTACACGGATGGGCAAAAATATGTAGAGACTCTTCATTAGAGTCGAAGATCAATAGATAAATGGTACGATTTATAGTTCAGGGTTGAGTTATCCTAATAGGATCCAATAGTTGATTCTTTGCAGATTTTTATTAAGATCGTAGGAATAAAATTAAATAATATACACCTTCTCTACTCTAGGCTACAGATTTATTATTGCCTACATTAACAGGATAAGACTACACATTTCGGATAAGAATCGTGATATAGAAGATTGTTATGCATACGTAGACAACCCCTCTTTAAGTAATCAAAAATCTCAGTCACGGAGAGGTTAAAGTTCTTTTTTTGATATCATCAAATGAAAAAAGTTATCGTTCTTTTTTATACCGTTTAGTAAAAAGACCGACGTAATTATTAAGAATATTAATGTTATTTTAAGTATTGTGTAGTGCTGGGATGGTGAACCTTTCACACAAGATTGTTTAAATTAATCACAAGCTAGAAATTGCACAATCATACTAACTAGATGACATATAAGATTCGCGGATAGATGATATTTTTTTCTTACTCGTAAAAAGACAATGTACCAACACTTTATTTAAAATTGAATATATATTTACATACTGTTACTGAATATATAAAAGAGAAAATATTTAGATAATCTTCCTTGCTCGCATCTCATATACCTTTCCGTTTAAGCAAGCACTATACAGCCATAATGACACTGCTAAAGCCACATTCAGAAAGTCATAGATGTAGACAGAGAAGCGTAATATTATTATGGAAAATTGATCTGAGAATTATTAATTAATATGGTTGTGCAATGAAAATTAAAATTATAATTGTAATTCAATTAAAAAATCCATAAGATTAATTTTCTCCAACTTTATGGAGTTAAATCTTGAAGTTTGCGATCTAAAGAAAACCAAAAAATATAAGTTTATGAACTGTAGCACTGGCAAAGAATGGTTCGAAGTTCCTGGACAGCACCTAGGATAAAGTAATGTAAAAAAACAGATATTCAGATGATTAGATTATTAACTACCCAGCGATGCATAAATTTCACTAACACTCGAATTATCGGACCCGCAATACCGAAATATCTGTGTAAAACAATTTTACATATTTAAAACAGCAATAATTTTTTCTAGAGAGCATTCACAACAACAGCACGACATTACTTCTTTATTCTTCTATCTATATTAAATTATTCCTCAAACGGGTAGACATGTCGATGTTCGCGAATTGTTCGTTATTCTTTTAAGTATTTCAAACGATGAAAACACAGTTTTTTTCCATTCTTATACAAAATAGTTTTTTTTTGTTACGTTCGTATTATTACCAGCCGAGTGACGGCCGTAGGTACCCTAAATAATTATCCAGATATTTTATGCAAAATAATAGTTTGCGATGGTTTGCCATCCCTGTACGTAGTGTAATGGATTAAGTGTTATTTCAAGTAAGCGTGTACTGATGGAGCGATAATAGGTTTATTGATGACAAGGAATTATTATAAACATGTCTTGATGATGAATAAACGTTTAAATATTTAAAAAAAACAATATGATGATATCCTACTCTGGGAGATCTGATCCTCGCGTGAACATCGAAAATAATCCTTAAAATATATTTGACATTGGGATAGTTGTCCGCAATGTCAAATGATTTTTTTTAGATATACACATGTAGATATGCGATTAACATATTATGAGTAATTTAAGCAAAATTAATTATTGAATTTTTTAAAACTATGTAATTTTTTTACGGAAGTTGCGGTAGTGTTTCAATAATTGTAGTAATCTTTATTTATTAACCACCATCGTTAGTGATGACGACTTTGCACTATAATAGTCCATGGCTAGTTCAGACCAGTAAATGAATAGACACGAAATAAAGTGTACATATAGGAAAGGGGTTTGGAATATTAGTTGCGGAACGAGGGACATTATATACATATTATTTGTGGAAACATAAATCCGATAGTTTACGACACATTTATGTAACAGTAAAAGTATTTACTCTTTGAAAATTAAATCTTTGTGTAAACTTTGTATTATAATTTTCGTTCCAATCAAATCATATATTTAAAAAAAATCGCGGAGCTATTTGATTGCGTAAGTAGTACACCAAAATGCAAATATTGAAACAAGAAATTTGCGTTAGTTCGTGGCTATATATTTGGTAATCTGCAATAGCCTAGGATAGTGAATATTAGAATTTAAATAAATTATTGTAATTTATAAAAATCATCTGACAAAACCACCGCTTATGAACTTTATGATGATTTACAGCGATGAAAAAATAATATATCATTCCCACATAATGATGTATGCGTGGTCAGTGGACTTCCTATCCAAAGATACGTTTATTATGCGATTAATCTGATAGACCTGATTCATTTACTTAAAAAAATCGAGTAATACGACACTCAAATTTGAACACACAATAGTTGTTTCAACGATATATTCAATAATATATTCTTTACGCAGCTAATACTTATTTGGTGCAAGGTAATTTCAAATAATTAACATTATTTAAGGATTAGTAACGAAGCATTTTATTATAGATCTAGTAGCACTCACCGTCAGAATAATCAGGGTCCAGCAGTCTGAGGAAGGTGTCTCCGCGATTGGCCCAGGAGCGGTGTTTCACGTTGTTGCACTCCCCGGTGGGGCTGCGATACTTGCTGGGCGGACAGGGCGGTCCCCCCTCGGCTTCGCAGGGTGGAGCCGCGTTTGAAACTCTGCCGGAAGATAAGGTCAATTAGATATATCAACAAAAGTAATGGCCCTTCAAAAAAAACATTCGGGACTGGATAATATTTAAACAAACTGGAGATGTAGATGTAGTATGTATATATGTATTGTTTTGTGGTTTGCTTTGACATTGTCTTTAAGCGTATTGTGTTATCTATAACTAAGGTATACGTATAAAATCAATTTTATCCAAAAATATTGTTGTTGCTACCGGGATTCGAATCTGGATCTCTTCCTATTAGGGGCAATTTAATTATCCGATTATGCTACGGCAAAACAGGGCATTGACGACATATTTTCGAACCTGCATGTTCCACTTTTGAAATTGACACATCTATCGTTCCATTATTTGAAAGCCATTTTCCATATTTTTACCAAGTCTCAAATTCCCTTGATCCCGGTGGTGCAACAACAATATTTTTCGATAAAATTGATTTTATATCTATATCTTTCTAATTAATAAATTTAATTTGTATTTAAAAAAATATTACAGACCCATGTTTTGAATAATTACAACATCACAATAAGAATGTGTTCTTAATAATATGATTAAGGTGATTCATTAGAGCACTGCGTAATCCGTAACTAAGATTAACTGTAACAAAGGTGATTCATTAAAATTTCTCGCACACTAACTCGTTATGCATTTTTTAGTCTGAATCATTTCCTTTTTTATTGGCGCACGGTCAGATAATAGTCAATATTGCGTGTATTTCACCGGATTAGGAATGGTGACGTATTTTATATATCCACTCCTATATAAAATCGAGTTACGCACTAAATCCACACACCACAGAAATACTTGTCACAAATGAACGTCAACGTCATAGCTATTCGGAAACTTCTGCGTATAGTTTTCTGGGATAGTCTACCGTGTGTATCCGATCTCTTTGACTGATGTTTCAGATCTTATTGTAGGTTACATCATCGGGACTAACATTGTTGATCAGCGAACCAACTTATTCACTTATTGGTCTGGTTTGTTCTGTCTCGCTGTGATACACCAATGATCGCTGTTTTCACAGCTCTTTGTTAACGGCTAGTTTTGATGCTGTGTAAGAGTACATGTTTGCATTCTTGCTGTCTGTTCTGATCCTGTATCTGTCAGTCCACGTGTTCGAAGATATTTCCTTGTTCTCAAAGTCTGCCCATTTTAATCTTCTTATTGTTTGGATGAGATAGATAAGTAATACATTATTTTAATTTTATTTCTTTATATTTATTAATTAATCTGATATAAGTACAATGATACAATACAATATTATTAATTTTTCATGCTACACTTCTCTTGTGCAGAGAAGTGGAGTATATATTAAAAAATCAATTATTCTTTACAATGAAACATCAAAGAGATTAAAAAATAATGAATGAATAGAATTGGACATTTTCCTTGTTCTTACGTCAAGCGTATTAGGGTTTTTCTATGACTCAATACATAATGTTTACACTCAATATTATGCTCGACTTAGAAATAAAAAATACAGTTTTTATACAGGGGTGTGAATGACCTATTGAAAACAATAATGAACCTATTAAAACGGCTACTATTAGTCTGGTGTAACGTCTCATGGTTCTCTCGATCTCGAAGGTCAAATGTGTACCAACGATACGTTTGATCTTTTTTATACGGAAGTCTGCAATAGCTTGTTTTTATCGGTTGCCAACCGTAGAGGCACACTTAGAGTCGTAAGTTGGGCACGATATGGTTTATATGTCGGCATTGATTCCATTTATTAATCGTTATTATTTTTACATTTTTTGATTATAGCCAAGCGGGTGATGTTGCAAATTTGATAGATTTGAGAAAAACATACTATTCGCCTTTCATCGAGAAGGTCCCCCTGCCTACGCGAGTAATGGACATCTCAAGGGTATTGCCGTATTTTGGGCCCCCCAATTCACTTAAACTATTTTATAATTTGACGCTATCTATGCAAATATTCGATGGCGGAGAAATTTAGCCAATGTCCAATAATATTTATTGCTTTGATGTAATGCATCCATTGGAAATAAGCATTTCAATTGCTGCTGGGGAGATTCAATTTCACACAACGGAACATTATCGATCAATGGATTGACATTTGACGTTTTACAAGTGCGAAGTGAGACGCTAAATCTCTGATTTGATGTGCACACAATGGTCTGCCGAGAGTTTTCTCCAAAGAATCTCATGGGAGCATAATCCTTGTCTCATAGATTGTCTCGAGTCAAAAATCTCATCTGTGGACCCGAATCATAAAAATGGCATCGTTTTCTTTAGAGACAAGGATTATGATATTCTTTAAATATTTCATTGATCAAAACTCTCCAGGATTCATGTTTTTTGGAAAAAATTATTGCAACAAATAATATAAACCTACTACATTTTTCAGTTAATCGATCCACTGTACAGAGGAATGTATGTGTGGTCTCCTTCGTCCTTTTTCACATCACAATGAATTTCATTTGGATAATTTTCTTTTAATGTTGACAAAAAGTAGAAAAAGTGTAATTTTATAAATAAAATATATTTAATTTTAAATTTTCAAATAAAGCACACTTGTGGCTTATCCAATAGTCCAATTTTAAAGTTGTTCCCACGTAACCTCTACCTTTCCCTCCCACCCCCTAGCTGATACTCTGTCCCACTCTGATGTGCTGTTCCTCTCTCCTTTTAATTTCTTAACTTTCTATATAAATGTCTGTACTTAAGTTAGTCTATATTATCTTGTCCTGAAAACAATTGGATTCAACCGAAACTAGTTGTCAAAATAAAGTGGTTTAAAACTAAATATTATTGAATTATTTACAATTTATTGCAGTTTGCATGCATTTAATCCAGGTAATTCGAAACATGTTCACAAATACCACATTTATATGGCGTCGATTCTTCAGTTCCCCTTATTCGTACGATCCAGGTTATGATTCTATACAGAAAGATGAATCATGTTAATGTTTTGAAAAATATGCCAACGGGCATCGTGTGTCATATTTTAAAATGCTGTTGTTACGTACGATATTGTATAGTCTCACCGCCAGTCTTTTATCGGCGGTAATTGACATTAAATAAATTTTAGCACTTTATAAATAGATTTACCTACGGAATGTATTTAATTACTAATTATATTATAAAGACTAATAGATATCAGTACGTGTATATATATATATATATAATTGGTAAATAACTTATGTTGTATTTATAAACACTGCATAATAATATTAGTTGTATAAATTGATACTTTACGTAATATTTTTAAGACGTTTCAGAGTACAATGATGCTATTTTTTAACATAATATTTTCCTTTACCTTTCTTTTCCGTACAGCACTGAGGGCGTCCTGTTTGCAGCCCTTCTCTCTGCTTGCAAGGCTGCCCCCACGCTCCTTCTCAGCTCGGCCGGGGCGGCTGACGAAGCGTACTCCCCCAGGGAGAAAGCGTGCGGCCTCAGGGAGGACTGGCCCGAGCATTGCTGCAGGAACACCAAAACCAGTAGCGACCAGGGAACGTTGCATCTGGAAAGATACGATATTTTCATCAGCGTAAGATGTTGTTTTATGTGTTTGGAATATTAAAAATATGTATTATAATACTCATTTTCAAAACCATGCCAAAAGCTTAATTTTAATAATAATTCAAAATAAATTGACGTCATTCTCTGTCTGCAAATAATGTATAAAGGCATCAGGTCTTGGTCGGGACAGAAAAGAAGACTAGACCAAAATCTGATCCATATTGAGAAGTTAAATGTTTTTGTCGCTCAGCAGCTGGAATTAATTTAGCCTGCCCAGACCAATTACGTCTTACAAATGTTATTCTACAAACGGTCTATCTTTTAAGTCAGTTATTTTAATATGAAAGTATCCCATTGCTCAATTTCTTCTTCTATTCATCAAAATCAGTCATAACGGAGAAGTTGATTCCAGAGAAAGAAGGCATCGTTTCCGCGGTAATAAGACACATTATTTAAAAACGTAACAGTTTATACGACAAAATATTCGAAATACTAATTAAATGTAGTAATTAGAAATATACATATTTAATTAGTATTTAAAATATCATAGATCTATGTTCTGAATAATTACAACTTCACAATAAGAATGTGTTTTCCCGAATAAGACAAAATAATTGTTTGATTTTTTTAAAAACATTTTCTAATACGAGGGATAGGGAGGGTATAATAAGTACCCGTGTTTGACAAGTGATGGCGCCATTGATTCAAAATCTGTATACTATTATTCAACGCCATCTTTCGAATGACGCCTGTCAAAATTTAAGACAGGTATGGAGTAGTGTAGTTTCGATAGGCATTGAAAGTGCGCAAGTTTGTTTGCAACCATGGAAAAAGAGCAATATCGGTCAGTGATTTGTTACCTTTTTTGAATATATAGACAATATTCTAAACAGTAAACATTGATTGAGCCGTTTAATTAATAATATTTAGTATTTTAATGTGATGTAATGATGATTTTAATTACAGTAAAGAGGAAGATAACGGGAGAAAGCAAACTAAATCACTAGGAACGAACATACTGAAAAGACTATTAAATTGAATAAGAAGATATACAAATGATTGAAGAAAGGAAGTGATCGGATAACCGAAAAAGTTGAGTGAATGGTTAAAAAAATAAGATATCACAATTTTAATGTCAAATATTAAATAATCAAAATTACGGATGTAAAAAGATGGAAAAGATGTATTAATTGAACGTAATAAATAAATAATTAAGTAATGATTTAATGTGTTTGTACTGTACGCGTAACTATTCGTTTGCATATTGGTTTAACACCAATCACAAGACGTTGTCTCGGAAAGCATCTGAGCTATATCGAAGATGTAATGACGTAGTTACGTGGAACAGGTACGATCAGTGCTGTGATCGAGTCACCGTAATTGCTGCAATTCTCCGCGTAGGTATCCATATGCGATAGCAGCAGAGCTCGAGCTAAATGATTGAACTGATTGACCGGCAACCCTGACTTTCATTTTTCAATGCGATTTTTTATACGCCGCTGAATTGCGTGGAGGAAATGGGCGCGACAGGTTGCTGGGGTTTAACTATGTACATACGTGAAGGAAGTGTCATTGGAAGCTGTCGACGCTATTTGTACTTCCTCAATATTGAGCACACATATTGATTGAATTATATAAATTATATTCACAATTAAACGGTAGACTTTATATAAATTGTAATACGAGTAGGTACTTTTTAATTTCTCAAGATAATCTGCATTCAAATTAAAAAAAAAAAATTACCTTCTTAAAATACTATACGGTCTAAGTCTAATTCATAATATTAATTTCTTTTTAATGAATTGATTTTTTTTGGGACCGTGTGCCTTTCGAAACTATGGCACAATAAAAAAAAAACATAGTTGTATTTGATACAAAGTTTGGCTTATTTAAAAAAATAAAATGTCATAACGAAACTACTGAATCAGATAATTTTTAGTCGCTGTCGTAGTGACAATTTACTGGTATCACATATCTTAACATCTTTTAGGTTTCTCAAATTACTTTTAGAAGTCATCGCAAATAATTTATGTCGTATGTAAGTTTACTAGTAGAAGGCTATTTATACAACTCTTGAAGTAGCCTCCTGCTATCTTAATATACAATCTGTCTCTTGGAATATACAATCTACAACATTTGGTATCAGGCTATTTGCAGACTAAATGGTTTCGAAGACACCATTTTTCCTTAGCTGCAAACGTTACGGAAATAATATATATACGAGTACCATTCGCCTTCTAGGTAATTCTTTAAATGTCAAAAAAAAATGGTAAGAAAACTCCCAAAAGAGGAATTATATGAATCATATATCTTTTTCATATGATTGTTTAATGAGTGTGAGTGTATTTATGATGCTGAATTACGTAGGGGTATTTTGAAGCGTGAGATGTTCAATTAATGAGACAATCTTAAAAGTAATAGACAAAGCGAGAGGGGGGTTAAAAAGTTAAAAGTCAAACAAAAAAGGACAAAAATTAACCGGACGCATAAAGCGACAAAACGGCTACGTGAATAATAATAATAGATGAAAGACAACGTTAGACAGTAAAGGCAATGACAACTAAAACAAACGTGGTCTCTTAAAATGAAAATATAGATAATAAAATAATGAACTCTATAATGGGATAAAAACAAACGCTGAGCCGTCACGTAATCCTATTTATTTTTGTCAACCATAACTTTAAAGATAAAGAGATATGAACTGGAATTTTTATAACAGTCTTAAAAGTGTTAACCGTAACAGGATGAAACATTGCATCGTACTTTGGTTGACAGCCAGGTGGGATTTTTTTATCACGCTGTTACAACTACATTCACTTATTAATAGATGCCCGATCTGCACACATTTTTGGAAAAAAAGTATGAAGATGGATTTAGACTTGTAACCACTAGCACCGAAGAATATCTTATTTATAAAGTCTCGGGAAAACGACAAGAAGATTTGAGAGGGACGATAAATTTGTCAAAAAAGTCAAAAGAGAGAGTGGCATAGGATAAGACGCTAGAAGAAAGTTCGCAGAAAAGAGGATCTGGAGAGAAATTACATTTAAGATTGAATAATGTATTCAAGAAAAAAAAAATTCGAGTGAGACATGAAAACAATCGTACATGAAAATTCAGCAAGCGAAACCTGGAAATGGTTTAGAAGTAAACTTAATGCTTTAGAAATATAAATTAAGAAAAATGTTTCGGAGGAGCTGATCGAGGAATAATGGAAGAAAAAAAGGAAAGAATATCGAAATAGAATGAATGTCTACTAAAATGTTTAGAAAAATGAAGTATGGAAAAGAATAGATATGCAAGGCGAGTGTAGATAGCGACATTAAAAAGCCTAAAGAAATGACGAGTGGTTGTAAGAAAATGTATGGTTATGCGAAAAGCGAAATATGTATGAATTATTATATATCGCCAAGGGAAGAAATGTGCCGTTTATTAGATTTACTATTTGATTATGCTTGTATAATTAAAAATATGTATCGATTAATTTATGCGTTATATTAACTAATTAATGCAGTTTTGGAGGATTGTGTGTGTATGTATGTGTGTAGTGGTCAGCGCTTTAGTTCATAGAGAAAAGTTACAGTATGTATATTCAATTGATTGTTTTTGCTAGTATAGATATAAATAGAAAAAATGATGTAATATCGAAACGACTATACGAGTTTTTTTTTAAGTTTTGGCCAGACATATGCAAATTAATATACCATAACATTGGATAGTGAATTTTTGAAATAATAAGATAGGTCAGTTGGTACTTCACTCGGGGCAATTCTCAGCATTGTACACATTATACGCGTGGGTGAAACTTGTTTTATTGTATTAGATAGAGACAACATTATTTCATAAAATGCAATACACCGAGTCTGGCATCTGGCATCTGGCAACTGAGCAATTCACATAAATTTGGGCCTAATTTTGTACAATTTAAAAATTACCATAATCTAATATGATACTGAACAATATACATGTTTAAAAATCTTTAATTCTTTTATCTAATTACCTGGCAAAAGTAGTAAAAATCTAATTATATATTTATTAATTAACATAAATTTTCAACGTGTGATTAATCTTTGTCTATCAATCAGCTCCATAATGTTCGGTAATTAATAAAGTATATTTATTAGCAATATATTCAGTCTCGGGTCCTTAATTAAAAATTCACATTAAATACGATCTGATCCTAATCAAACAATACTATTTTTTTTCTATACACGGTTCCATTCTACTACGCAACATCCGCCAGGTGACGCGAAGGGTGTACGAGTACGTGTCAACAACCCCGACACGACGGGGTAAGATCCCTTTTGTGGGAGAATAATTTTAGGCGCTAGCGCATCCCTGTCCGAAAACTGGAATTAATCAACATATTTCTTCAATGTAACCGCCCATCTTATTCTTGGGCGGCCTAGTGGTCGAGTTCCGACGACGTTCCCTCGAAGCCTTTTTTTATATTTATTATCGTCTGCCCAAACAGGCATCCAAGTTATTCAAATCCATTCTAGATATAACAAATTTTACGACTTGCTTATTTATTTAAACCCTTATTGACAAACATTTTTTTGTAAATCAGATGTAAACCTACATATATTATTATTATACACTTATTAATTTACTGTGTGGTATATTAATACCAGATAATCAATAGAATTAAATGATTTCATTGGATTAATCATTTTCTTGTTACCGTCTCTCTCCTTTTGAATTAAGTTTGAAGCAATGTTGACCGTCCTTGGTCGAAAAATTCTTAAATTAAATCTAGGACTGTTTACTACTCGTTTACCTAAGAATTGATTCGCACTAATGTTATCTTCGGAATCCTTTCATCAGACATACTAAGACGTGTTTTAAAATAATTTACTATAAGTTATATATTGAGACAAAAATATTCAAACTACTTACAGTAGAAAATTCTGTACCGTTAATGAGATAATTAAGATTCGACTAATATCGAAATGTCTGAAGCGGTTGAAATTTTGCATATAAAATATGAACATTTTAGACCAACATTTTGCGAGGGGTCTTTACTCTGGGTGTAGTCAGCTAACCAGTCGAATGCCCGTCAGAGATCATGCCTGAAGAGTAAGAGGGAAATATAATTGGTCCGCAATAGATGAAACCTCAGCAGAGCCACTTTGATAGTATCGAAGTAAGGGTTTTCCGAGAGCAGTCGCATTAGGTAAGCCGTGTAGTAGGATGGCTGTGGATGAACTTTGAACAGTGAATGTGGCTACGTGTGTTTACGCACATGCGTGATGCTAGCGCGTTGGTAAGACCAACATTTTGAAAGATATTCACTCTAGAAACACCGTGTATCAGGTTTATACAACAATATTTCAATAAATCTTTATAAATTCTTTCGGAGAATGTTACTATCCTGTTTTTAATGTGTTAGGATTATTAGCCTATGATAGTTTGACTTTTAAAAATCACTTTTAGTCGAGGACCATCTATTTGCCGCGCGTCAGGTTGTTTCTAGGGGGATTTTCTAGTAAAACGAGTTTCGATTAATTTTGTGTTTACTTTCCATCTGTCGTAAGAAGTCACGTTGACTCTGTTATTCTAGAAATTTTAATTTACTTTTAAATACCTTTTGTATATTAATAATTATTATCGCCAATTTACATACAATGTATATTAAAAATATACATTAAACATTACATAAAATATTTTTTTTATTCTCTCGTAATTAAAACCAATTAATCGTTACACTTTTTTTTGTAGAATAATTTGTAAACATTTTAATAACAAAATATATAATGTGATCAAAGTATTGGTTTTTTATATTTTATATTCATTTTATAGCTTTTATTTATATTCAAGTTTAATATTAATATTGGTGGTTGTATAAAAATCTACAAAATAATGCACTTGTTTGATTTAGTAACCTAGTGAAAGAGTCCAAATCTGATCCCAGAATACCACCGAATTAGCTTTATTTATGATAGAAAAAGCGCTTAAAAACATTAAAATATCAACCTATGTAGTTTGCATAACTTATGAGTTGATATTACAGGTATTTCAAGTACGCCTATGTATTCAAAAAAATACTTGTAGGTTTTAGGTACATTGTAATACAATCTAACCTGACTCTTTATTATCAGTAAGTTGCAAAGCGACATTGTATTTCGGTGAAATATATAATGACATTAACCTTTCAGGTGGATAATGCGGTCACCTAAACCTATCTCAGCGAATAGTATGATGACATTAATCTACATCGGCGACAATTCTCTCACCATACAATTATGGTGACATTGATCTATCTCGGTGAATAGCATATGGTGACAATTTCAGCGAATAATATAGTGACCAGTGGCGTACATTAGGCACAAACTTAGGTTATGCTGTTACCGATGATGCTCACTAAGTATAAAATAGGTATATTAGATATCAAAAAAAAAATTGAAATATTTTTCTAATTTTGAGAACAATTGTATCAATTTAAAATTAGAATATAATTGTAAATTTATTACTTTAAAAAGACAAGTTCTTTTATTGCTCGGTACTATACTCTGCTTTCGATTTCGCTTAAAATATTTTCTACGATTTCTCCTTTGGAAAACGGATTTAAAATGTTTCATTATAATTGTTCAAAAAACATTTATTGAAATAACTAGTTTTACAAATTACCACAGCCAAAACTCGTAACAGAAATAATTAAAATTTAATTTAACATTGGTAATAATCTAACATAATAATATTCCGAAAAATTGCAAACTGCTGTAAACGCTTGACAGATAATGAACCGATATATGACCTACAAATGTGATCTACGCAAATACACCAAAATACCGAATGACTGAAAATGACAGGTTGGAATAAACTATGAAAACAAAACATTTAGTCTCTCGAGCAAAAAAAATATGTAAAAGGTGTACATGTTTACGCAGTTTTCAGTAAGGATCCTTTCGAAGTCAACAGAATTAAGCACAAATTTATTGAAAAATGCAGAAAATTGGCAGACCTAAAGATATAGCCCGAGTATGAAAATATTTAGTTCAGTATGTTACTCATATGGATTGAACAAACAAGTTAGACGCGTACCGATGCGTACTTTCTATCAAATTGCATACTAATAATTTGCAATTTTTCGGAATAATAAACGGCTAGACAAAAATCTAGCCAAGCGTTTCGCTAATCAGTGTAATTACGGCTAGAATTTTATAGTGTCTTTTCCTAAGATAAGGATTATTCAATATTATGGATTATGGTGAATTATGGTGACATTAAACCTATCACGGTGAGATTAACCAGTCTCTGCGAATACCATGGTGACATTAAACCTATACGGTGAGATTGACCAGTCTCTGCGAGTACCACGGTAACATTAACCTATTTCGTGTAACACCAATATATTACGGTACATATACAAGTAGTTAAAGGTAACACAATATGAAATAGTATAATTATGTTATTTTATTGCTGTTAAATTGAATACATATGAATAGCTGTGATTCTAGTACTAAATTATTTAATTCTATCTTATAATAGTTTAAAAAAAGCGTAATAAAAATTTATCGGTAATTAAATACGGCTCACCCACTGTTTGAATGAACGAGCAATCAACTAAAGGTTAACGTTACTACAAACTTTAATATCATAAAAAAACCTTGATATTCTTGCACAAGATAACAAGTAATTGATATTTTGACTGAAACATCATTCGAATTAAGATTAATTGCGATAAAAACAGTTTGGCAATATATCAAACATTTCAAAGCGCGCAAAGATCGAAGAACAACATATTAATTTAAATCTGTATACAATAAAGCGAAAATATGAAATAGTTGTTTGGATTAAATCCCTTCAAAAATACATTTATTTGACAAGATAGGATTTAATGTGTAGGTGAAAAAATTACCGCACGGCCTAAATGCCACCTTGCGCAGCTGGCCCGACAGCCAACGCATGATAAATTTTCCCAAAACATCTACAAATCACGTTCGTTTTCGGAATATTTTAATTTCCATTCTATGTGTCATTGACAGTATAAACGGGTGCTAATCAGAGAATATCTGATTGGAGCATAATTTAAAATTTAAATCGGGCGCCGAACTATAAATCAAGGGCGCCACAGCGATCACTTTTCAAACAATTCCCACCGCGGCACATTCCTGGAATTTCGCGCGTCTCTGCATTTTTCGTCGCGCGACCGCGGCAGGGTCGCGGGGGCGGGGGGCGGGGGGTGGGTGCCCGACCCGGATGTCGCCGCCGAACCGTAAAGGTCACCGGGCGAGCGAGAGCGCGCCGAGCAACCCGCGTCACAGTCACGTGGCTCCCTCGAGCCGGCGGCGAACCACTGTCCGTCCGAGAGAACACTTTTCATTCGATACACTTCCTAAAAATTACACAAGTTAGATACTGATACAACATGTCAGAGTGTATCTCGTACATTATGTAAAGGGCCTAAATTACGTACAATACTAATAATAATATATGTAGTATAAAATTTAATTTATTCAAAAATCTTACTTGTTTACAATCACGCCGTATCTATGAAGATATAGGCAGAGTGGATAGAACGCCATACTCTTCTATTTTGTCAATAATAATTGTCGAAGTTTCTGACAAGGCTGTCCTCCAATAGAATTAGTATAAGTTTTTGGTTGTTTTCTTTTATTTAATGTACTCTAATATTATGAAAATACCTAGAAGTGTCTAAAAAACTATCTGATAATTTATTATATTTTTTTTCACTTAAATATTTATTAAGATAAATATTTTAACTCGTCGTAATGCCATTGCAGCAAACATGTTCATTGAATCGATTTGATTAAATATTATGTAACACGTTACGCCAGTAAGCACTTTTAAAAATACATTATCGTTAATTAAGTAATAATATAATTTAGAATATCTCAATGTACCATTATGCGAATGTTCTTTCCCTCACTGTAGACACCTGAGCTGTGTTTGTGTGCAAATGTCACAAAAATCGATTAAACTTCAAATTCCTGACAATTTGAATAATCTTAGTAAAAATATATTTCTTATTCGGTAGCGCCAGTAAACCTGTTCGGAGTTCATATGCCTCGTTTTTCCTAGACCTCGGAAGGTCACGCGCCGTGCGAGGTGATGTCACGCTGTGCTGATGAAGACGAAACTAATTTATTTTCTTCCAGGATGTCGAGAGGCAAAGACCTCACCGAGGGGTCCGTTCTCGGAATGTTTAGATGGCAGATTGCCGAGAGTCGAGAGTCGAGAGTCGAGAGTGTTATGATATTTTTGATGACTATCTTTCTCGAGGAACGTGAGACGGCACGCTCCTAAAGATGGTTTTAAATCATTTATTGTCGACGACATTAATAGTACTATCTTGTCCAGAATGTAAAAAAATTATCTTTTGGCACTAATCGCAAGAAATAGGTAGATTTAGTCGGTGTACGTATTTTCAACTTTTTTTATCTAGGTCCAATAAAACTGAGTTAATTTTTAAAAAGTTTTTGGGTGTTTTTCATCATGACCGAAAAAAGATTAATCCTGAAATTGCGACTTGAAAAATATAGTATTCGTATTTTTATCGAAATATATCTAAAAATATTGTGCAAGACAAGCACGCGCTTTCTAAGTGCATGCTGTTTGCGATTTTCATTTAAGTGAAAAATTGGATTTTAAAATTATTATTGGCTAACGGTATTTTGAGACTATAATTATGTTTTACTTTACCTTACTAAAATTACTTAAAATTTGTTTACTACACATAATACATACACAATAGTTCTGCAGGAATTTATGTAACAGTTATTTAAATACTTTTAAAATTAGCAAAATTAACTTTGTGGTTAAAATTCATTATTTTTATTTGTTAACTTTGTTTTATTAACCACTTATTGAGTATCTACCGGTTTCGAAAAATATCATTTTCTTCTTCAAGATGTCAATACTAACGAAAAACATGTTATTGTTGATGAAATAGATTAACTCATTGTCTAGCCAAACTTTCATATTAGCAGAGAGGGATTCAAGAGCTGCTTGCGAGTCGGAGAATATAACAACCTTATCGATGTTCCGGAGTACGCAGATGTCCAAGGTCTCTTTAACTGTCCAACATTCTGCTGAAAAAACCGATGAATCTGAAGGAAGTCGTAGCTTCGCAGTTTGATTTTTCAGTTTACAAGAATTCGATGTACCGAGTATGACAACTCCATTCAATACCGCATGGGAAAATGCTTAACATAGACTGAAACAGAAAAAAATCTGTGTAAATTTGCGATTACAAAAGAGTGGTAAATATTTAGTAAAGATACGAATCAATTGGGCACAGGATCGTTTATTTAATAATGAAATACAATAGATGTAGTGATTTCAAACTGTGAAGAAAAGAATACAAAAATGTTGCACATAACTTAATTAGTAAATGCAAATTGATGTAATGAGTAATGGTGTTTTGATGGTTTTATTCTCTAAATTCTGGGATAAAAAAATAATCCAAATTAGAGATCGTTTCTCTTAAAATATAATCAGTATTTTTGCGTGAAATCGCCGTTCTATAAAATTAATGCAACATTTAAAATTTAAAGCGCCTAACAAATATAATAAAAATTAATTTTTTGAAAATAACATTGATTTTTAGATTATATTCTACGTTAAGCATCATAGGATTACATATTGCATTTGGTTAGGTAGCTGCGTTATGGTCCACGCGGTTTTTATTTATAACACCAACATTTCTTATTTTTATATTTGTATCAAACGCTTTTAGATGTACTTTAGTTTGTAATAGCAACGTACCTCTTTTTAAACACGAAAATTAATTTACCTATTTTAAGGAGGTGTGCGTTAATATCCTTATTATATTGATATAATCAAATAATTTGTTTGAAATACTATACTTTATATTATTAAGTATACAGTTAAAAATAAATACATCGTATTTTTTTAAAAGTGTTTATAGATGTTATCATATTACCACCGGCGTAATTAGGAATGTTGAGCTCCAATGCAAAAAAGAAAAAGGATATTGGGCCCTAATGTAAAATGGAAGGACGTCATATGTATGTATTCTTTATAACATGTAAGCAATGCGTACTGTGAAGTTTTATCCATTAAAAAGTAAAAACTAAATTGGTATATTGCCTCCGGTAATACTCATTTCATGAAGAAGAAAAAACAAATTCATTATACGGTGATTTTTGCTTTACGGCGATGGTCTGGTCGCTAACCGTGCGTATACTATTAAGTACATTATAAATACAAATTAAATGGATCAAATAGAAAGATATACAGAAAAAATCTATGTATTGAAAAAATATTTAATTGCCACTGGAATTCGAACCTGGACCTCTTCCTATCCATTGAAGTATATTCTTTACTTTCGCTATAGCAATCGAATACATTTTCAACAAATGTTGAACTTATATTCTGTAATATTTCCAATTAATACATTTACTATTCCAATTTTAAAAGTAATCCACTTTTTATTACGGTGACTCTTAAATACCTTTAGGTAAAACCCGATGGGAGAGGTCATAATTAAATAAATAAATTTATTTGATTAAATTTGGAAACTTTAATACAACTTATATATTATGCAACTTTACAACAAAAATGTGTTCTCCTCATTCATTATAAATGTTTCCAAGTATTTATTTAATAGTTATAACGACGTTTGAAATGATTTTTTAAATTATATTCATTTAGTACCCTATCTAACGTAGGCCCCAATGCACAGTATTGGCTGCATTGACATAGTTACGTCACTGCATATTACTATTATTTTGAGGGATTCTATATATTGAGTTCGCTGCCTAGAGATAATAATTTTAATTTGAACATTATATTACATGGGTTTGCACCAGGATATGACACGGACCTCCATATGTATGTACAACAGTCTCAATGAGTAGTTGAACTAATGCTTGAGATATGACGAAATAAATTTCCCCTTATCAGGTACGTACGTCACAGCCAAACTCGGACAACTTGTGATACCTAGTTTGAGAGATCTTTGAGATAGACTGTCACGAACTGGTGTTATGGAAATTGTGATATGGTAATATGTCGGAATTCATTTAATTATAATAAAACAGAGACAACAACAACCTTTGTTCAAGAATTTATAAGTTTTTAGGGTCAGTGTGAACTCGGCTACTTGTACTGGAAAAGATATAATACGAGGCAAAGTATTGCACTTCTTAGAATTTGGGACACAAATGATAAGACTCTAAAACAGATGGAGTTAGTGGTACCGACATGAGTCTTTCTGAACCATTAAAAAGAGGCTAAAATTAATTTCAGACTTGTTTATATTTATAGTAATCTGAATGGAAAACCTTGGAGATATCCACATAATTCATACTGTTTTCTGAAAAAAATCATCTTAATGGACCATGTTTATGGAAAAAGACACGACGGGAGATTTAGTTTAGATAAATCTCAGTACAATGAACACGCGTTGAGATTTTTATATAAAGATAATCTCACAGGTCGGCTTCAAATTGATAGAAAGAGACAAAAACTTGTATACACGACGTTTGATTTGACAGTGAGGCTTGACACATGTGCACACACGCCACCTATAATTCAATTACAACAATTTATTTCGTTTTACCTGCTGCTGGAGAGATACAAATTCACCTAACCGAGAGTTGTCTCGAAATAATCTCATAGTAGCATAATCCCCATCTCGAGTCGAAAATTTCACCCGGGCCACAACAATACGTGTCTAGATATCAGATGTTTTCGAGGTCTACGCATTCGTGAGACCGTTTGTAAGTTATTTGATTTCACACGAGAAAGCATAAATACATAATTGCATATCAGTCTCGACACATTGTGTGTTTACAAGAAATGTAGACCGGCAGACAGTTTCACAAGTGCGAGTATACAAGGCGAGAGTTGCGTCACCCGGCAGAGAACCGAACCGCGGTGGATCGCTCGGCTGTGTTCGCAGTCACTCGCAGTAGTGGAGATCTAGGCGATTCGTCCTTCGGTGTTGTCCAGATTTCACCTGGATGCTGGGATTTATTATTAATTATGCCTGCAAAGGTAGGTAGGTACTAGGCACGAGGGTGGGGAGGGGGGGGGGGAGAGGATGCATGATCTAAAATATTTAAAAACCTTTTTTTTTTCCATTACGAAAGTTTAAATACCAGTTTTCGCATGTTGTTCTAACTGTACGATTGTTGGCTGTCCGCGTGTCAAGTATTTTACTTTTGAATTCCCACGATTAAGTATGTGTTGTAAAACAAAGAATTCAATAGTTTTATTCCTTCCCCCTTACCTTGCAAAAATGACTTTTTAGCATTCAAACTAACTATAAGTTCTTCATATATTTCGCGCAACATGCGCTTCGCCTAGAAAAGATTTCAACGCGTAAGCAAGCCGGATGTTTCTATTGTGGTGTATTATTTATAATGTATTCTTATCCAACAGTCACACTGCATATATTAATATGGCATTACGTGGGTTTACACGTATAAAAAAAACTACAGACTATACAGCAAAACGAAACCAAAACGGATCGTGAAGTTGAGCGAATGCTGCGTTCCAGGGCAGTTCGTTTTAACGCTCGCTGCGGTTAACGCGAGTTGGGCGGTTTAGAAGAACGCTAATGAAATTATGTGTAGTCTATTTTGACATTAAATTCCTACCTTGTGTCTGGCATACGCGTATGTGACCGCACTATACAAGCTCACTATGCGGCAGACACGTTATTTGTGACAGTCACCAGCCAAGTTTACAACTATCAGTTCACTATATTTTATTTACATATCTAATGATGTGTAGCTGTTCATGTTTTTGTTTTTTTTTATCCCAAGCCAACTTTGAAAAAGCTCATAAGGGCGTTAATAAATAAATAAATAAATTTCATTATAATAAATAAAATAAAAACATATAGTAAGAATATTGATGTGACATGTATTCCGCGTACGCATCTCTAATTAAAAAAATAATAAATTTTAATACAAATTAAAGTAATCAACTAGAAAAAAACTATCTATCGAAAAAATATTTAGTTGCTACCGGGATTTAAATATTTATTCGATTGATAGATTTTATCTTTATATGTTTCTAGTTGATGAATTTAATTTGAATAATTTACTACCGACATGGTAAATGTTTTTAATTTTTACATAAATAAAAAATATATATATTACGAAACTACCACATATATCAGATACCAAAAATATATATACAAGACGAGGCTGGCAGTGGAGAGACAGGAACCGTTTGTTGTGAATTTCTAAGCGTTTCACGTGTTGAGTTAGATAAGAACAACCTTACGAGCTATTTTTTTCTTAATTTGTTATCATTTCTTCTGCGTTTCATACATTAGTTATCTTACTTATTATTTAAAAAAATTAATATAAAAGGTTTTTTCACATAATAAGAATAAAATTTTACCTCTGTCGTTTCTGATTTTGATATTGAATCTATTACTGAATTAAAAGAAATACACCTCACTCTATGGTCCGAAATAAAACAGAATTACTTGATACATAATTGTTTATAGAAGTTCTTAATATGAGAAAGATATTTGAGAATTCCGGTAATAATTATGATATTGTTTTACTGAAATCGGATCACAGCGAGAGGAGTTAGTTGTATCAATAGAACTCTCGCAAAAATGTATCAATAGATCACTTCAACACATTCAGGAACTGCTTCCAATCACCCAGCATAATTCTGCCATTCGTGTCATTAGTCTGCAATACATCAAATATGTAAATTTTCCGGCATGACAACCGATGCTCAGAAATAAAAATACAAATCATAAAGAGAATATAATTATATTATTGACGGTGATTAAATCAGTGCTGTAACGTGACAGATCATCGAAGCGATCGGATGCTGGCCGCAAGGCTTTATCTCGGCAGATGCATAATGCAGGCACGATTGTATGTTTGCCGAGAGACGCAACAATACGATCGCCTGCATTCAAATGCTGGCCGTAAATGTGAAATGTGAAGTTTATTAGGTGTCCGGAAAACTGCAGGTGTTCCACGCAACGTACGCGTACAAGGAATATATTCATACATATAGATTTATATTTATTTGATATTATAATTATTGTGTTCTTAAAAAATAATAGCATGAAAAGTTTAAAATTGTGTAGCCAAGATAAAGTAATTGAAAGTAAAGTAAAAATAAATACTTTAACTTTAATTATCATCAGGATCAAGACGATAAATTTAATCTATTAAGAAGCTGTTGTAAGGTGACATCTGATTCAGATTTCTTAATAAAAAGCGAGAGAGAGAAATAGGAACACCAACCGTCGGTTTATTCAAAATCGTCAGCTAAACAAAAAAAAACTATACTGACAAGAATATGAGAAAGAAGAATGTGAAAAGGGGGAAAAAAGACGGTTATCAGTATAGTCACCGCCCAAAAAATATTTCAACTGATTGTAAGTACCTACCTAAGTGACACTTAAAGGGTAATTGAGTTGCACTAAATATTACCTAAGACTTAATAATAATTTACTTATTTATTTAATCTTTATATAATGCATACATAAGTATTTATATATTATATAATATTTTTATATATATTATAAACAAGATAAAAATGGTTCCTTTTTACTACAACTTATCTTTCAAATACTAAGTAAATATTAATAAATTAAATTAGAAAGATATATATATATATATAAAAACAATTTTATCGAAAAAAAATTTGTCGTTACCGGGATTCGAACCTGATTGGAAGAGATCCAGGTTTACAGATCCAGATAATACATTTAATTTATATTTAAAATATTACAGACCTATGTCCTGAATAATATATGTATTCACAATACGAATGTGTTCTCATTAATAATATAAAAGTTGTATCAATGTGTCCAAAATTTAATAAAAATGAATTATTAATTCTTGGTCTTCTATCGGACTACTCAAAGGTATTTGAGATTCCGTAAAAATAAAGTAGATGGCTTTCAAATAATGGAACGATAGATGTATTCATTTGAAAAGTGTAACATATGGGTTCGAAAATTTGTCGTAAAAAGTACTGTCTGCTGTAGCATAGTTGGTTAATGCACCTTACCCGGATCGGAAAGAGATCTGGGTTCAAATCTCGGTAGCAACAACAATATATTTCGATACAATTGATTTTATATGTTTATATTAAAAATGAATACATTTAATTAGTATTTAAAACATTAAAATATATTTCCTGCGTAAAGGTCATAATAATTCTTTGAATCGCAGAAATTTTCCTGTGAAATATTTGTAAATGTTTATATCTACGCATACCATAGAATATTTTCTTCGATTGTACATGACTTTCGCTGAATATGATCAAATCCGTCATCTGACATCTGAGGCCTTGAATTATACCGATTGATATGTGAGAGATTGTTATAAAACTGTACGCGCATGTGTGTACCGTGTGAGTTTTGATTATTTACACGTGTTCGGATTACTTTATAATAAAATGCAGTTTTTATTTATAGCAGAACGAGAGAACTAGGTCGAGGATTCTAGCAGCTGGGATGAGATTCTCAGGGTCGCGGGAAGGTCCCTGCTGAACAGGATAAGGATAACAAGAAGATAAGATTTTATTTAATATCGTTTGTAGTACCTCTTCTTATGAAGAAGAAGAAGAAGTTGTAATGGCTTGAAAAAGTAAAAATACTCGACCAAAGAATCTTAAAACGAGTATTCGAGGTCGGACCGGTAGGAAGAAGTGCAGTGAGCAGTCCAAGGAAAACTCAAGGAAAGGAATCAAGTGGAGCAGATGTGCCCCGGAGGCTGAGTACCAGACATCATAGACTGATAAGACATCAACCCTGACAAGTAAAAGAGGAAGAAAGAAACTGAACGCTAATGATAATAAATTATACTGTATCCTGTGCCATGGATACAAGCTTCTGGCTACATTGCGTTCAGATAAATTGTAGCTTGTAGAAAGTTGGCTGATTGAATGTGTACTAGTAATTTAAGGTGTGTAAGGTTCGAAGAAAGCAAAGTGTTGAAAAAATCCGGTACTTACTTAAAAAACGCGCCTCATACATGCTTTTATATTGTAAAATTAAAAAGAGATTACTTGTCGGGGGACACTGAGGGGTACATTTTGTCTGCTAGTCGTGTATCACCGCCGTGTTACGCATGTGACATGGCGGCGAGGCACGGTTGCCTTTTAGCATTGAGAAAATGCCAATTTGGTGGTGAATGAGAAGGATCGATATGGGAGCTTTAGCTCCAAGAAGGTCACCTTTCACTGTTAAATAAATTACACCAAGACTAAATGTTCTAATATGTACGTCCGTAAAATGACAGTAATTCACATTAACTATGATATATATATATATTTTAATAGTATTATGTATTAATAAAAAAATAAAAATTAGATTAATTAATTAGAAAGATATGCAGAAAAATCTATATATCAACAAAATATTTGAACGCATTACCTTAATACTACTTTAATAATTTAATTTGTCGGAAACTTATATTTATAGGCTTTTTTAAATAAGACACGTATTATTACCGCAACTAAATATTAATTCGATAGATAGATTTCTTTCTTTATACATTTCAATTCATACGATTTGTTTTAAATGTCATAGAACTATGTTCTAGAATTGCAACTTCACAATAGAATGTGAACATCACGATGAATTAAAATGTGTAATACTAATAACGGCATTGACCTTGTGAATGCTGCAAAGTGTGAGTTTTTTCCTCTCTTTTGATGCATTATGACTTTAAAACAAAAAAATATGCAAAACTATGTTTTAATTTTTTTTAAAGATTTAACATAATTTTTTGTGACATGTTTAAAGACACGCTGTCGTTCACACGAAGGAACTAAAAAATTCAGTAATAAAAAAATATTCCTTTATCTCCATTGTCAATTTTATCCAAAGATTTCTTGCAAATGAGTGAATGGCGAATGACAGAATCACTAATGGTCGCTGTTTTATCATTAAAGTAACCATCGTCGTGCAGAAAGGTTTCTTTCGCAGCGGGTTGGAGATGTGGCCTTTCCATGTGTGCGTACGGTTTCTCTCCTTCAAGGCAGTATTGCGCAATCGCATTCGGTTTTTCCATAGAAATAAACAGATGTTAAAAAGCCAGATGCCTTTTTGTGAGTCTCTCGACACAAAAACTGGCGCCATTTGTGTCCACCAGAATCCGAATTGAAATTCAATCGTCGCGCGGCAGAGTTGCGCACAAATCGGGCATCCTGCTGCGCTGCGACCCGACCAGTATCATCGGTATATATTCCGGTAAACTAAATAGCCACTTTCAAATAAAAATAACAATGTATCAGGAACGAATCAACGATGAACATTTACATCTGAAAACACTTGTAGGCTTGTACATAATAATATTATCATGGGCTTTAATAAAGGACAGCTTGTTGGGCGGGGGGAGGGGACCCACCCTTCCCGGGACCGGTTTAGAAGCTGCCTCCCTTATCGGTCTCTCTCATCAAAGCTAATAAAAATACGCGACTTTAATTCAATAAAATATTCAAAGAAGTTTATGCAGCACAGAAAACAAAAAATAATGTGATGTGAAGACGTAACAGCACAGAAGAGCACTCACATTAGATTCTGAAGGTTTGTGAGGAACGCGTTGACCCAATTTGCTGAATTTTTCGATGGCACGCAGGTGTCAATGAATGGTTGAATGATCAAATCCAAGCTTTTCATCAGGACTTGCAGGATGTCTTCGTCGAGCTTTACAGATTTTCTAGGACGAGGGTCGTCTTCTAAGCTTAATTTCTGGAACCACCGTTGACACTGGATTACGCTTATTGTCCGATCTCCATATGCTGCATTCATATTCATCGCACATTCCGTTGCATTGTTGACTTTATTTAACGTATAAAGCAAAATATACAGAATATGTTCCCATGTCACTTCCATTATTATAGTTTTGAAAAAATAACTGTTAAAATCCAACTGCACTCTTCAACATTTATACTAAGAATAAATTACTACCAACTTTTATAGCAGGGGGTAGTTTTACCTCATACGGGTAATTTATCCCCCCCCCTCGAACTTTTAGTTCATGTAATTGAAAAAACCGCAATATTTATGGGATGATCCAATATTTTTAGTTCAAAATATCAAGAGCAATTCGATCATACACACTTTTCGGTAGAAAATACTCATGACTTATTTTCCTGACCTATGCACTTGCATTTTAGTGCAACTAAATAATTATTACCGCCACTGCAACTCGCAACCTGCGTTTAATTGTCTTTATGCGTTTAATAATAGGCGCCTGTCGGTATTGGCAAATTACACTAGTGCCGCGTTAATAGCTCGAGAGACAGTTATTATACTTTATCATCGAAGTATAAAAATTGAATAAAATTAACGTTAACGGACTGTTATTGTAAGATGTTATCCCATGATCATCCGGAGGTTGAGGTTAAGAGCTTTAATCAACAACATCAACTCTTCTGGTACCATCACACAAAAATCTTCGAAGTAATTGGTTACCTACCTTCAATTGGAAGGATTCGCTAGAGAGGACTGTAAGAAAGATTGAGGATGAACTGGGGATCATAAACAACACTGTTGGTAACAATACACTGGTCGTAATAATCAAATATCGTTATATCGTCGTGTATGTGACAGGAATTGATATATTTTTAGTTTGTTGTAAATTTTATGAAAAATTGACGTTGTAAATATCCCGGATAAGTCCTGTAGACTGATCCATCATATTGTTTCAAAATGGCACATGTTTAAAAATTTTAAAAATTCATAACTCTGAATTGGTCATGAAAGAAAAAGTAAAAAAGGTGTAGAATATTCTTACGATGTTATAGAACAAGGACATAATCAAAGATATTTTAAAACACAAAACCGTAGACAAATATGTAGCAAAACATTTTTAATTTTCACAGAGAGTGATTCTCTCGAAATTTGTGATCTAGCAATGAATCGGTTCCTACTGTTCGTTAAATTAAAATTGTTAGCGATTGTTATCGACCCGTTGTTTCTCGCGGCGCCGACTCGTGACAATATGTCGGCAAACATACTTATGTAATTGACATATTAACTTGGCCCTGAAGAGTCGAGAAATGTAGTCTTCCTTGGTGCGTACTCCATGCGGCAGAGTTAATACGGCGATGGAATAAAAATTCTAACTCTACTATCATCACTTGAGTATTATTTAACGATGATAAAAGAAAATAAATGATTTCCCAAGATCTGAGACACCCGTAAGGTAACACCGCCGAGTCACCTTTTCTAAAGATATTATTTTTAATTTAGTGAAAGGGGCGAATGATATTTTGCACTTTACATTAATATGTAGTAAAGGATAGTATCAAAGAGAGAACTGTTTATAATGCCATTAAATTATATTTTAAAAAATCACAAAAAATGATGTCACGCATCACATACTGGAACTATTTCATGATAAGCGCACGATACTAGTAACATATTTTTAATTAATTTAAATACAACGTATCAAATATCCCTGTGCAAAATTATTATAACTGAAAGTGTTAATTTAAGAATATATATTTTAAATAATCACTTATTTTTTAGGTTTTCAAATATTAAATGTTAATGTTAATATAAAGTTATTCTCATATTTTATTTATACAAAATGGAGTTTAACGATATAACGTCCATTTCTCTCGAGACACTCTTGCAATCGGACTCTTTAATTTGCGAACACGCGAGAGCAAAGCGTCGGTTCAATGGCAGCAACTTCACGGCGGATATTTTCTTGTAGAGCCTGAATTGTTCAAGGATTGTCGCTGTTAATTTTCGACGAAGGTATCCCCACAAAAAAAAGTCTCACGGTGTAAGGTCCGGTGACCATGGTGCCCAGGATATGTCTCCGTACTTGTTGATTAATTTATTGGGAAAAATTCCCCTCAGCTTCTCCATTGAAACTCTAGCTGTGTGTGAAGTGGCCCCGCCTTGCTGAAATTGTATTCTGTTGTTGAACCCGGGAAACAGCTGCTGTTGCGGTACCAAAAACTCGTCAATAATTCTGCAATACACGTCAGTCACTGTCTCTCGTTGGTTAAAACTGGTAAAAAAAAATAAGGGCAATTATCCCTCGGGCAGAAATTGCACACCACACTGTCGTTTTTGGACAATGCAAACGTTTTTGATGGCGTTCCCTTGGGTATTTTATGTTCTGTTTATTAATAAAGCGTTCGATACGAAAATATGGAAATCAGTAAACAATATGTTTGCAAGCGTTCGTGCTGTTCCAAAACGTTCCAGCATCGTTTTCGTCATAGTCATTTTCGTTGAAAAACTGCACGATTTGCAGTTTGTATGTGTGAAACTGTAGTTTATTTTTCAAAATAACGTGCACTGTTGATTTTTTCATTCCAGTACAGGATGCAATCTTCCGAATCGATTTACGCGGATTGCACATAATTTTACGTCGAACTTGAGCCACATGTTCTGGCGTCGCTGCTGACGTTGATGGTCCCGGAAGAGTTTGGTTAACCATGTCCTTTTTTGTCTGAACTTTTGAACTCAACACCAGATAAGTTGCGTGCTCGGCCCATCACTTACTCGTCGAATATTAAAGTGAGTACAAAAAGCGCGACGCGCACGTACCAATGAATCACTGCACTTTAATATTGCTTAACCGTGAACGCGCGGTGCGCTCCCGACTAGTGACTCATTGCGACTGGCAAATCCGCAAATCACGCGCGTCGAACAATATTATTCCCATTTACCTCACCCTGATGGCTTACTAGCAATTATAATTTAATCTTTAAATTTTTCCGCTAAACACCTTTTAGGATTTATCCACAGACCACTAAATAAATAGACATGAAGCAAAGTGTATATATAGGAGAGAGTTTTGGGATATTAATTGCGGGACGAAGGGCATTATACACACATTCTCGGTGGAAACATAAATCCGATAGTTTATGACATGTATGCAACAGTAAAAGTATTTACTTTTCAAAAATTAAGTATTTGTATAAACAAGACGTATTTTTTACATGAATGCATATTATATTATCAGCGTTTAAATTTTCATGTATTTAAAATAAGTCGCGAAGCTATTCGATTGCGTAAGTGGTACCAAAGTTATCACGTGGGTGATACCAAAATAAAAATATTGACACAAGAAATTTGCGTTAGTTCATGTCTATATATTTGGTGGTCTGTACATTTTTCATAAAATAATTTAACCCAAATTTCAGATGACAATTTGGTTTAGATCTTCGCTTAGACAACACTTCTTAGGTTTCTACTAGAATAAACGAACCGCCATAAGGTCAAAAAAGCAGCATAATTATAGAATTATGTGTAAACATATAATCTTATACAAATTTATAGATAAATTGCTCGGATAATAACATAGTCCCATTTTAATGTCGCCCGTTCTTGGGAGCGGTGAGAATAAAAGTCGTTCAATTACCGTCTGCGCATTTGCGGAATACTACAATCTTAGATAAATGTTGAAAATTCTTCAAAGTAAAAAAAAGGTTTTCTCATTTTATAGACATTTACAAAAAAATAATTGTGTTCTTAAATTTACGATCAACAAAGTTTACGAATTCAAAGAAATGTCAGTCCCAGAACAACAAAGTATGATAAAACTGAAACATCAAATCGAAATTTGAAATTATGTTAGATCACTATCTAATTTTTCTTAGCTACAGCGTTGAGCCGTAAACTTTAAAGGTACTAGTACTAAATTTACTTTACTTTATGAGTACTAAATTACTCTAGAAGATACTCTTAAAACGCTTTAAAAATATGATGTTGGCGACGCATGTTATGTACGTATACCCTTAAACAGACGACGGAATTAATACATACATCTGAAATTAACGTTGAGCAACGTCTATCGTCTATTGTACAATTGCGTGGTGTTTACATTTTTTGGGATGATTGGCGGTTCAAGGTAGAGCGGAAGGTCGCCAGGTCGCCAGGTCGCCAGGTCACCAGGTCACCCAATAAGTGAAAAAAGTGCAGTAATGCGTCATTACAATTTATTATTTACCTTTATTAAATCCACCCCGGACTGTATGACTCCATGGCTTCTCTCTGGCTGCCTTCTGAACTTAATATGATAACGAATCTCATGTCAAATATGATACCGAAAAGAACCTATAACAGTTAATGACTGAATGGAATAAAAAATGGAATAATGACCAAATGTAATAATTGTGCCATTTAATAAAGGAAAAGAAAAATGTTAACTATGAAGGGGCGCCACTAGGTTTCAATATATTACAAAAAGCACTGAAGACTGCTTTGCACGCATTGATTTGTTGAGTGGAATCGAAGCGAGAGTAAACAACAATCAAAACGATTCCGGGATAGGGAAAGACACTTTGAGGTTTCTTTCATACACTTTATTATTTTTATTATTCTTACACATTTCTTTCTTTAATTTTTTCTGATTCTTATTATAATTTCTTAATACCGTGGATTAAGTCAAATGGGGCTAAATAATTCACCTAGTTTGACAAGTACGAAGAAGGGGTTATTGTTAAAGGTCAAAAAAGGTTCCAGCACTTACAATTTTAATGGGGTTTTGGATTTTTAAAGTTCTTTAACAAACGCTAACTTGAAATAAGATAGCGGATCAGTCTGGTAAACGAACTTAGCCGAGATGTCTACCAGGTCAATAATTTATAAATGTTTGATTTTTTCTGTAGACGTATAGATCTCTCGGTAACGATCATAAAAGGGGAGTTAAAATTTTCTGGAAGTTGAGTCGTGAGACCTTCTGCAGTAGGTAGTATTTCTTAGAAATCTACATAAAAAAATGTAAAATATGGTTACTACTACTATCTATTAAGGTCGATAAGTAGGTAAGGTAAGTAGTCCGGTTAAACAATACAAATGAATTATGATTTAATCCATTTCCGTCCGCTGTTCAGTTTCTCTCCGCCCGTTGATCACGTGAATAAAAATGAGCGTGTTAAATTAGGAATTTGTGTTACGACACACGTGTGTGTGTGTGTGTGTGTGTGTATGTGTGTGTATTTAATATTAAAACGGTTGCACAATCTTCTGGCGCTGGTGAAAGCTAAAATACCATTTCTCCATTTCATAACACCTCTTACATTTGGCAAACTTAATTAACGACACCATCATCTGTCGACTTGTACGGCGTGGCCGGCGCCCCTGAACCCGACTGCAACCTGACTGCTGACTGCTGACACATGGGCGATCTACATATATTTACTAATTATATTTCTGATAAACTATTTTTAGCTTCTCGTTTAGGCACATTGTGATCACTGGTGTAAACATTTCAGAACTAGAACATCATCAACATAATGAAACAACAAGATATCATCTGACATTTACATCAAACTGAGATATTAAGCTTCAATGTTGTGAATATTATTATTTCAACCTTCAGAGAAGTTTTGAGTCATCGCCCGTGTGGTGAAATTTTTACAAAAATGACGCTATATAATTTAGAGGAATATAATTAGTTGTATTGAAATCAACAGATGTTGTTTTAAAAAATATGACATGTGCTAATACAAAATAAATTTGTTTTCTTTAACTAATAGAAAATTTGACATGGTTTATAAAAAAAAATATAGTCAGAATTTTAAAACAAGTCAAACTTGACCAAAATGTCAGATGATACCTTGTTGTTCCAAGGTCACGAAGAAGCGAGTTTTGAAAAAAAAATTGAATTAAATTTACATTTTTTAAACGAGTGCGTATATAGGTGACTTTAATTTATGTATTTTTTATTAGTAGATAGGTAAAGATACGTCAATTTTAGTAAGTCAAGTCAGAAATGCACGAGAAAAGAACGGGCTTTTAAATGAAAAAAACTAGTTACTTAAGTATTTACACCAGTCAAATACCACACAAAATATTACGTCAATGCCGTAAATAAAATGTTTCACGCACCAAAAGTATGACAGATTATTCAATGTGGGTGCGTTTTTCAATACTAAGCGCGCAATATACACGTTTTAGCACGGTTTTGGTGGAAATACGCATCTTTTAAGTAAGTTTTACTGGAGATCAGATCAGCTCCTTTTATTCCTCCTATACGCTTATTTTCATACAGAATTTAAAAGTGAAGAGCCACTTATTTGATGTTTTTAATTACGTCACAAGATTGGCCATGTGATTTAATATCGAATGGTACTAAAGTTGTGAAAATGTCTATAAGCTAATTTTATTCCTGTATCTTTGTTTCGATCGGCTACATTTTTAGAGGCTTCTTGGAAATGTATTTCTTCAAAATAATTATTCATAATGTATTCCTTCTTTCTGTCTTAATTTACTACTTGAGGCAGACGTCTGTCCACAATATAAAGGTTTACAGAAAATCTTTAAAATTACTTGACGAGGCCTTAATATTTATCATTTTAAATGTGACATTTCTCTAACAAAAAAAAAGTCAATGAATGTAAGACGCATAATATGACCCACGTTAGGCGAGTTAAAGATTTATCATTTTATCGAGGAGTTTTCCTCAATAAGAGAATTTCAACTTCTTCATTTAGTATCATCTGTCAATGGATGTTTGAAATCTTATTGGATATCCGTATTTTATTGAAGAGACTTTCAAATGTTTCTTCGAAATATCGCCTTTATTCTTCTAACATGCCCTCGTGAAAATATTTTATTGTATCCTGGTGGTCGGAAAATCGACTTGGTTACATAAAAACGTATAACACGACACATGTACATTCCTTAATCCAAGAAAATGCATAATTATCAACCATAATTTCAAAATGTATCTATCCTAAGTAAATGTTTTTTTGTTTAGGAGAACACATTCTTATTGTGAAGTTGTAATTATTCAGAACATAGGTCTGTGATATTTTAAATATGAATTAGATATATTAATTAGAAAGATATACATATAAAATCAATTTTATCGAAAAATATTGTTGTTGCGCCACCGGGATTCGAACCTAGATCTCTTTTCTATCCGGGGAAGGTGCATTATTCAACTATTATCGAAAATTGTCGCTAAAAATATTGTCGCTGTAGCATAGTTGGATAATGCACCTTCCCTGGTTAGGAAAGAGATCCATGTTCGAATCCCGGTGGCGCAACAACAATATTTTTCCATAAAATTGATTTTATATGTATATCTTTCTAATTAATATATTTAATTCATATTTAAAATGTTTTTTGTGCTCAATATAGTGTGGACGCTGAGGTGATCTACCAACATCACTGATACTTCATGCATTATATTAATATAAGAAATAGATTGTTTTTTACAAATCTCTAAAAATGCACAGCACGGTAAGTGTAAGTCCTCAGGTCGCCAGGAGCCGCAGGCAGAAGAAAGTGAAGCCTCGAATATCGGAAGTGCTCACGTCACGTACAATATGCAAGTATGTATTTCCGGATTCAGCAGTAGCACCGAGTGCGGAAGTTAAAATAAGGATGATAAATTTATTCACGTGTTACGCTTAAAAATACCTAATAAATCTCTCAATTTTCGTTTGGATTTAAAATATTTGGTGTAATAAATTTTCGATTATTCAGAGACCGGTTGTAATTGAGATGTGACTTTTCAATATCGCACGAATCAAAATAATAGTTGAACCTACCGTACCGTTGTAGTTTGTTTTTATGATTCAATGGATTGATTGAGGATTTCATTCTGTAAATATTTAAATATATATCGACTGCAAAGAACTTAAAACTTAATATTTGAATTATTATTAAATTTTAAGTTGGCCGGGATAAAAATGCTCAATTTCGTCATTCGTTTAATGGGTATTTCAATTTTTTTAATTAATATTATTCCGAGGCTAGTGTGAATTGGAAATAATTGAGTAAATATCATAAATAAAAAATCACATAAATGCATCTAGAATTAGTAATTTAATTAATATTTTTTTTTTCGGAAAACGACTAATAATTATTTTTTAAATTCGATTCGATTCATTTGCAATCTGACTTTTCATTTATTTTTTAGTGTCGCAAATTAATTCATTTCACGATATCCCACCCTAACTTAACAGCATTTCTTCACAATACATAATATTTTACTGAGAATACACCGAAAAAGAATTTAATATCAGTTTGGCGAAGTTTATTACGAGACATGCTCGTTTAATAATGTTTTCCAAAGATTCGAGTTTTGATAGACTGCCATTATTTAATAGATTTGTTGTATATTTTATTTTGGTCGGAAATTTTCAGCAATGTTCTTTCAATGGCTCGACGTTGCTAAATCAAAGATACATTCTTAACGATTCAAATTGAGTAATGAAAGATATCAATCTCTTTTTAATAAGCGATCAATTTCTCTAATATCAATAGGCGACGTATATAAAAGGTATCAATACTTTCCAGATAAGAGATAAATGGAAAGTGTAAGTATAAGATCATGTCGAATAACCTTATACCGGAGAAAGGAAATTAATGAGAATCTTTTACTGTTAATTTTACTGTAGCAATAGAGAGGTTTAAATCAAATGGCTCGGTGTCTGGGTGGAGAGGGGCGGGTGCTTAATTGTAGGTCCGACCCTTGCATCTTGTACTAAAGAAGGGTATATATGTTCAAATAATGTATCAATAAGAAAGATATACAAATAAAATCAATTTATGGAAAAAATATCCCCGATCTGGGAAAGTGCGATATTAGAGATATTGATTATATATACAATCTAATAATTGTAGTTTAAGGTAACAGTTTTGTATAATAAACTTAATTAGAATTGAAAACCAAAACCTTTTCATAGTTTAAAAAGGTCATGTACAGCGGTGAGCTTTTTGGCTTAATTCAAAACTCAGTAAATATAAATAAGTATACTAAAATTGGAATGAGTAAATAAAATGTAGCTTGAAAAAGTACCGGGAGACAAGTAATAAAAATCTATCCACCTTCCGAGTTTGTACGAACTGTCGGTGAGGATTGCCGCATCAGACTGTACAGTCTGTATAGTAACGTCATTTACATTAGAAAGCTTTCATCTCATAACGATTAAAAAAAACTATATGTATACAAATAAATAAATAAAATATTTAGTTTATTTTCCACGAGTGTTGTGGGCCATTACACCTGGCCGCTCCGCACCTCTGACGAGGCGAGCCTCGGTGGAAAAGACTTTTACTTTCAAAATTTGTTCACCGTCAATAATTTCACCTTCTCCGAGAGGCAGTTTCCTTTTGCCATCTCGCTCCACGACCGGAAGTGCAGAGACGGATCCGGATATATTTATTGATTAAATCATACCGTGTGCGATAGCTGTAATTTTTTACAGCTAAAAATAACCAATGTTTTGCAAATGTTCAATGTTGCCGAGTTGGCGAAAATAACAAAAAAAATCGTGAAAAATACACATTAATAGGATCGATAAAAACATATTTTGGTAAGAAATTATTGTTTTCAAAGCAAAATTGAATAAATACAATATATTTTTTAAATCGCTTATTTATTTGAATATAAAGCATTTTAAAACCACAAAAAAAGAAATAATATCATGGAAATTTAACTTCAATTTAATAACTATTAATTTTAACATTTTATTAAATTTATAAATACACATTTATCTTTAAAATCTTGGTATTGCACCCATAAGGAAACATATTCTGTATATGAGTGAATTTTCCATCCAACTTTGCTATAGCGACATTATTAGATGGATCTTTCAAATAATTGAACGATAAATGTATTAATTTGAAAAAGAAGTAACAATATTTTTCGATAAAATTGATTTTATATATGTTTTTCTAATTAATACATTTCATTAGATTTTATAATTATTTTAATCGATCTGACTGTGCTTTAGATATATTTTTTAAACTGTCTGGTGCAGAGCGCTTTACATATGTTTATATTTTTAAATCGTGTGTTTATAGAGGATAGATTAAAGAAATCTTTCATGCTATTTATTAATTTTTTAAATTATATTGAGCATTGGTTTCAGTACCCTGGCACGATGACATAAAAAATAGCTATCTGTATACAGGAGTCAAATAAATGTTTTTAAAAAATATTCTGTTGTTTTATATATATTTGAAGTAAGTGGTGGTCATCGAGAGTGATGGATGTGAACTGAAGAAAAAGAAGAAAAATTAAATTATGGGCAATACAAATACATAAATCTGGTTCCAGCACTGTCGAAAAGTATGCGGTTAGATTGGTATTGAAATATTATTATCTTCATCGTGCGGGTAAAGATTGTGTAAGTAGTTTGTAAGAGGCGGCATTGTTGGGGAGTGATCCGAGGTATGCTAAATATGACCGAGCGCTGCGCAACTATTGGCCAAGTCATTGCGCTTAAAACTCATCCGAGGACGTCGTTTTTACTATACTGAATCTTCTTTCATTTTAATTAAACCCACAAAATTACATTTTTTATTGACACTGCTCCAATATATGTTAACAGCTATATATATCAATTTTCCTACTTATGTTCCATACAGGAAGACATAAGATTGTTATCGACCACAGTGTAGAAATGAAATGGCCACCCTGTAGACAACCATATCTCTATTATATTACTAGAGGATGACTTTTAAGTTCTAAAGAGTGAAGAAGATGACTTTTAAGTTTTAAATAGAAAAAAAACGTTTCTATTGTCTTTTAAATACAATATAAATTCATTAGAATTGGTTTCTGGATTTTACGACTATATTATGATATTTTTATCTCCTGCCAACTGAAATTTGCATATGGGTTTTTTAAAGAAGCACCGTACCGAATAATTTAATAATACATATACACTTTATGAATAATCAAGTTTAGTATGTCTGATAATGTGTAATACTGAAACATCGTTAACGTAAAGATACCAAACTTTATTTTGTGAACAATCTTTGAGCCTACCTACCTACTATTTCGAATTTAGTTATGAAAATTATTTTCATCATTTAAAAAGGATATTAATATGGAGCCTTTTACCCGGTCCAAGACTAGCGTACTGCGTTAATCGTGATTATAAGCGATTAAAAATTTGCTATTGGGTATTTAATTAATCATTCTAAAATACTTTTTCATTGTTTAAATCATTAGTTTAAATAAAAATGCAAAATATTGCATGTGCAACAACTGCCTGATGTAATCTAGCCAACTTATCTCGGGATATTTATATCCTAGGACAGGCTATATGCTAGTTATTAAGTAAACAACATAAAAATAAGCTATTAAATTAATATTGATTTTCTCAGAACGCTATTTTCGGAGCAGAGTTTTGAAAAATCATTTAATTTAAATTTAAATTTGCCGTCGACATGAATGTTGTTTATAATGGATGACATTGATGTATGTACCCAAATTATCTGTAAATTTCAAAATAATTAATCGCATAAACGGTTAGTTTTCAATGTTATAAAAATGATTGCGCAAATGTTGTTAAATTTCCATGGTTAGATAATACAATACAACGGCCCGGAGGCTAACTGCTCACTCCCAACCTCACGTTACGAAATTAATTAGTCTGCTGGCGGCGAGAAAATACCGAATTCTTGCAATACCACTATGCAATACGCTTAATTATAATATGCGAGCCAGTTGCGCGCAAGTTTTGCTTATCGGTGTTTTAAAATATTTTGTAATAATGGATAGTAAATAACATGGATGAAACGACCTAATTCTTTAGAATATACTAAAAATAGTAAAAGAAAAAGAATATTAATTAATACTATCGAAAACAGAAGAAGAAAATTGATCCGATACACGAGACAACAGCTTAAAGAGTATAAGTAATAGAAGGAAGAATTAAAGAACGATGTCAAACTGCAAAGCTGAGACAGAAATGTTTATTATTTTATTTTAAATAGACAGATTATCAACAGGTCATTAAAAACCCTGATAAGTAGTTCTAGAAAGACATTCAAGTACAATATTAAAATATTTTAAGACAATTGGAAGAAAAAAACGTTATAGAATACACTTTTTGTAGTTGAAAAATTAGAAATGATTATTTAACCAAATAAATATTAATTATACATTTAAAAAATGTTACAATAAATTAATTTAATTATGTATTTATCATTATTAAGTACTACTTTGTTATGCAGGGTGTAACAGACCTAGTGCACAATATTTTATGGGTATGCAATATGTGCAAATTCTGTACTGTTAAGCTTTAATTTAAGTCTACGTACTTCGAAATAAATATTTGCGAAATTGTTTCATTATTAATCTATACTTTTGCTTCAGGTTCTAAATCATCTAACAAAAAATAGTCTAGGCACTCGAAATTTGATGACCTTTAATTTGTTGCATTCAATATATAATTTTAAATCAATAAAATATTAAAATTAATATAAATAATTGCATTATTAAGATATTTTTGAAACGCTTATATCTCTGACATGGATGAGATAGGCACATATCCCTTGAACATTAGACTCGTAATTTAGTCAGGTATCCACCCATAAAGTATTGTGGACTTGGTCTGTTATATCCTGTATAAAAGGCAATTTATTAATTCTTTCATTGAAGAATTTAAAAGGTTTTGATGCGAAATATGTATTTTTATTAATTTAAAACATTCAACATCATATTCAACGTATTTTACAATGTGCAGTACACGAAACTTATAACTAATGAAAGGATAGCAGTTGCGAGCTGTGCTTCACAACAAAAGGCGTACGGAATTATACGTTTACGAGTACACCATCATATATAGTCTTAGGTAAGACATCATATCTAAACATCGACAAGAAGTTCCACTGTACAAAAGTTGGCTACGCTTATTTGGCTGCCTTCACCACTTGGTGGAGTGTTAGCGTTGATAAATTAAAAAAAACAATTATTTGCGTTGGATATGAAATACCAGCGGCATGCAGTCAATACTTTAAAATGAGCTGTACTTGACTAGAATTTATACGAAATAAAATATGTATTTTGAAATACTCTTGATTTATATTTTAATATACTATAATATTAAATATTAATACATAGAGCTTATTTCATTGTACCGACTGCACGCGTCTGTAAAATACATATTTGTTTATGTGATTTACTTATGTGGGTAACGGTGAAATTCATCGTATATATTGATATAATCATTGAAGATAATAGAGAGGAATATATACCATGGTGGAATACGGCGCGATGGTATGTCAAGAGGTGCAGTCACTTTTATCAACAGGTGTTTTTATACCTTTTTATATAACTATGCTTGATGGTGCAATGAATAGATTAAAAAAAAAAATTGTAATTTATACTCGTAGGTATATGAATTTGTCTTCTTCTGAAGACAATTTTATTCGTGGAAGAATAATATTTTTTTAAATGTATAAAGATCTATTTCAACGAACTCAGAGCGGATACAGTGTCTCATAATACGTTTCAAGATATTAGGAAAATGGTGAGATACGGTAGTTATTTGTTAATCATTGATTTTACGTGAAACCGTTTATTATGGAAAATAATTATAATACATGGCATATATTAATACAAACAAGAATACTTCTGATATATGACTTTTTTTCAATAACTGCTCGAATGTATAAGAATTATATTTAATAACACGTGATTTGTTCTAAAAGATATTGCTAACGACATCTTATGGTATTAAAATTTCTATATATTATGTTTTTAAGATGCTTAATAATTAATTCATAATTATGAATAATATCTAACATTTAAAATCCCGATGATTGAGGACTATATAATAAATCAACAATTTAATTTTACTGTTGTTGATACAATAATAACATAACGTGTTTAGAGTAACCTTTTAAAAATATTACTAACGGTAAAAAAAAATCTGACTCCCAATGCGTTTCCCCCAAAGGTTTCCCACGAATGGTCCATTGCGGATGTGGTTTGCAGGCCACACAAGCTCTTCCGAAAACGTCTGCAGTCCGCGGAGTTGTCAACATCGTAAACACCAAAGGAGTAATTAGTGATATGACATTAATTATATCATTTGACTTGTTAAAACTGTAATAAAATTTATGTCATTATGAGATCAATACACATTATACGAAAATGTGAGATATAAAGCTGCGAAACCTTTTCGACCTGCTGTATGACTCTACGAGTGATGGGAAGTTGACTAGCGAGGCGGACCTGTTCTCTAACACGACACACGTCAATACGATCGTGGACTTCGAGGTCCGTATGGCCACAAAAGATGGGAAGAAATTTTTAATCAGATTAATATGAACCTTTATTGAATGCTTAAATATCATATATAACGATTCAATCCAACACACGACACAATTGAACATTACCAGTTGCAAAAAACATACTAAGACGTGCACAGATGTAACAAACACGAATAAACCATGAAATCTTAGTACAGTACAGGTGCATTACAGTTTTACAATTTTAAAATATCTGATAATTGAAACAGATTTTTGAATTTTGTATTCAAAAAACGTTCACTCATACATCAGTCAAATTCGTAATTCGTAGAAATTTAACACTTCAATACGATGTAATCTATCAAATTCTTTTCAATTGCCCCTACACGTGGCACATAAAATGACATTTCTGAGATATAACGTACGTAATTATTCAAAAAATGTCAACAGTTAATTCGAAAGCGTTTTTCTCGGGAGAGACTGTAACACAATTGTAGTATCTAATATTTTCGCTTCTGCCTTTCGTAACGAGCGGAATATTTAAAAATAAAAGTGATTTCGTAAGAATTATTTTACACCGTTTCGTAACAGATACGGGGCAAAAGAAATGGAACAAAGCATAAAATACATAATAATATATTTTGACAGCATGCGGGCACTTGGCGTTAGCCCGTGTCGGATCGTGTTTGAGGTACGATGAAATGTATCGCCCATTTGCATCACAAAAGGTGCGGGGATTGCGGCGTCCCCTATTCAGGCGCACTGCCCAAAATGTTGCGGTTAAAAAACTAACCGCTCGCGATTCGTGACCAACAAGATGATTTGAAAAGGGAAATCTGACAAGAAAGTAAATGACACTATTCATATATTCATGTTTTGTACACCATTGTTTTGGTCTACATCTTTTAAAATTCCACTCCATCGTGTCGTATTATTCCTTCTCCCTTTTCAACACCATACAAAATTATATTGAACAGAAAGTTTTAATTTGAGAAAATAAACATTATTTTAATAAATGTCAAAAATTATTTCTGTCTATGATCATTTTTTATTTATTTAGGTAGATTTAGGATGGATAGACGAAATAATCGAGCCAATGAGAAGTCACGGGGATTCATTCAGATAATGAATGATGGTGATGATGATATAATTTAAATATAAATATTTGATTTACATCTTTCATCTATAGTGTTCCTATAATCAGTATTTTATTTTTCTTCTTTCTAAAGTACTTGTTAATAAGAATCGATCGAATTCTAAGAACGTGTTACGTGAAAAGCTTAATGTCCTGACAAACATTCAACGGAATTAAATAGTACCTTCGAAAAGATGTATGCATCGGGATGCTTTGCTGAGGAAGAACGCCCGCTCCTCAAATAGTTTTGGAGATGTGGGGCTGTTAAACCGTTATTTTTTCTGTGTGTCTTCGGCGTTTATAATTTTTTTCCTATTTTTAACGCATTATTTTATTTTGTATTTAAAATAATATATGTAAACCTCATTCATTAAATTAAAATTAGATGATCACAAATCACCGTATCGAAGTATGCGTGTACGTCTAATTTCGCAAAATGGAATTAAAATACACCGTAGACGTATAAATTCCTTAATACGCCTGTGCAACAAGGTTCACAGATAATTATTAATGGAGAAATATACAACCTACTAACGGCCGATCACCACGTATGTCTTTAAAGAAGAAGTAGTCTCCGTTGCCAGACACCCAGCTAATAAACACGGTATTGCAAGTCGTGGAAGTGAATACCAAACAGATGCAAGTGGCGATCAATATTCACCGAAGATATTCATTCACTTTTGTTTGTCGACCTTCAAACTACTGTCCCCGTGCCTATTTCGCTAATTGTTCCCAGCCCGGAGATGTTTCTTTTTCGAAAATAACATTTCTCGAACAGTATAATTTTATTATAATGCTAATTTCTTATTAATATTCCGCGACTTTTTGCCGAAGTTTAAAGGTCACAGAAGAAGCTGTGACCCAGATCAATAGCATTGTGAACAGAATTAATATAATATTAATAATCTAAAATTATATCGAATCTGTTCCATTAATAAGGTTAGATGAACTGATGTGTACCAATAGGGCAACATGCCATGATCAGGTAGATTCATGCATGGCCACGTTTGAATAACTCTTAAAACGCCAGACTACCTGAGTGTTTTTATGCACAGTGAATAGAGAACGGGTAAAGCTTCTTTGAAGTGGGTTTTCGTGTCTTATTAATAAAAATAATAATAGACTTGTTTGTAACAAAGATTAAAATCTAATAAAACCCTATTTGTTCTTTGTTTATATAAGTTGTTTTTGCCGGTTATACACACACACACGACCGGGTAGGAGGTAGTATAATTAAAAGCATATGCATAAGATAAATGTCAGAAACTCTATACAGAAGGAAAAATGCAGGAAAATAGTTCTTGCGTACTTGGGTACGTTACTAGAAGAGATAGGTCGATATCCAACTGTAGATAGACAAAGTCCGAAAAATGATTAAAACAGCTACCGAGGATTTTACCCGCACAGTAAGCAGCTCTTGCTGTAAAAGCAGACCGAAGAACCAGACATGAGGACATCGACTGAGAGAGAGTATTTTTATAGTTTTTATGGTATTTATGTATCAGTTCGTATTTAGTAGTCATAACAAATAGTTAATTACAATTTATATAGCATCTAACGCCTCAACAACATGCTAAAGTCAATGGTAAAATAATGACAACCATTAATGGTAATCGCTATCAACACATGTTGGATTAATTCTCGGTGGCCGATTGGGTCTGCAATACATGTGGTTTAAACAAGACGGTGCCACCTCACACACAGACCGAGCTACGCTTGAAAAATAATGTTAAAAAGTGGTGATATTGACTATTTTCTGTGGAAATACTTAAAAGTCTACACCAATAAACCAACAATTCCGATACTACAGGACAATACTCGAAATGAAATTGCTGAAATAACACGCGGAGTGTGCAACAATGTTATGAAAAAAATATTTTTTAGCTCGCATTTGTGCCGCTGCCAGAGGCGGTCACTTGGCTGACGTCATATTCCACACACAATTGTAATAAACCAAATAATCGATAAATAAAAATTTAATTAAAAAGTTTTGTTTTATTTCTTAGTTATTTAAAAATAATTCACCTGTACTACTAGAAAATGGTGCGGTATTGGAAAATTAAAACTTATTATGCATGTTCAAGCTTGCGTAAAGGCATTCTGAAACATATATGACACTTCATTAGTTATCACATTATTAATTTATTAATTCAATACACACATGTATAACAAAAATGGAATTTTTAAAATTATTTCATCTACTAAAATAATTGGTACTTCTAGCGTTACCGAATAATGATCGTCTCTGCCTTTTTATTCAATGACACTCGTTAAATAAGCATTAACATTGTCATAATTAAATAAACACTTCATATAATGTATTTACATATTAATTTTCTATGGCATTGACATATTTTGACAGAAAATCGATACCAGTTTTTTAATAAACATTTTCTAATACTTTTGAGACACCAAAATTCGAGGAAATTGTGATTTCATAAAAAATATATATATATCAAATTAAATGACGTTATTTTCTTAAAATTAATTTGACGATATTGTCTTCACCCATTCAAATTTTATTATATCACATATTATTTATGTACGTACCTCCAAATTTAGTCCGAGCTCGTGAAATTAAAAAAAGTCGTCGATTGTATAATAAGAAGTTTCGTATAATAGAAATCATATTTTTTCATAGAACGAAGGTGCATTTGTCTGATATAAATATTCTAGTCTTAAACTCGTATACAAATAGGTTGTTTTATGAGTGTCTATTTTTTACGTTTAGCAATAAACAATCAAAATAAGATCTAAATAATATTAATGATGATTATACACATATACCGTTACTCAATTTATCGACACAAATACCACACCTTCTCGCAGGAATGTGTATACATATATAAATATAAATAAATAGGCATATGTTATGTTGTATATAATATTTTGAGTCGAGGGTTTCAGGGATAAATTAGTCGGTATCCTGGTTGATAGGCAATTTACGTAACACGCACACACTCTCAGTTGAATCAATCAAAGTGACTGTAGTACCTTAATAATATTATAGCCAATTTTTTTAAAACCAACAAGTAAAACGTAATATAAATTTTCTTAATACGTACATTATTGAATGTTTTGGGTCGGTATTTAAATGAATTAAAATCTTTCTCAACATTGGCTTCAAACTGAGCTCACAACATTTGTATATCTATTTCATCAACAGCATTGTTATCGTTCATTCAAACGATACAACGCTCCTGACTAACCTGATACAATATTATTTACAGTGCCCTCCCTTAGGAGCCACCCTTTCCCGGAAGCGTTGTAGAAATTAGAAATTTCCTTTATCGGTTCGACGCTACAACGCGATGCTAAGGCGATTTTAATATGAGAGCAAAATCGAGACTAATGATTAGTCCTTAAGTCATGAATTAAAGCAAAGTTTCGAGCAAAACCTAATCTAATCTTCCGGATCGTCGATCATCTGCAGAAAGTGGGCGAGACTCGAGTCGTAGTTGTGTCCCGTTTTTTTTTCCTTTGAGAGAGTCTAAATGCCTGTCATGTGCCACTGTTTCTTATTTTATGTTTGTTTGTTGCTCGTTGTTTTTTTTTGTGTAATTTGTTCATATGATATTTGTTTTTTTTTTTTTGTTCTTTGTTATATTTGATGTTAATATTGTTTGCATGTGTCTGTCACCGCAATAAATAAAGACAGCACCGAGTGATACGACAAATTATAAATTTCAGGCCTTCACTTACTAAAAGTACGATTTCTTTAGGTTCGGTTCGCGGGCAGCGGGCAACGCCGTGACTATTTGTTTGGTCACGTGTTCGCCGGCTTGCGGGCGGAATGGATCGTACCGACCTATTTCCTATTAGTTGGCGTTCGACAAACAACAGCTATTACCGCGCATTGCGCAACTCGGCTCAGAAACATAATTTCACTTTCATTGCAGAAGTCCGAGTTGCTCTTGTTCCGCCGCCGGGAGCCGCGAGCGCCGGGGCAGAACGGGCAGAAGGGGCTGGCCGTCTTGCCGCACGGAGCGCGCCGCTGGTGAATGAGATGTATCTTGGATGTTTTATATCAAAGTGTATTTATATCCACAGCCCTATTTCTAACTTTAATCACTTAATTAATCATGTTTTTGTTGAGTAAAATAAATGTATGTTAAAAAATAAATAATTCCTCTATAAAACATAAGAATGACGTTTATGTATACTGAATAAAATATGTAGTCACCATGACGTATATTTTTGTTCACTTTTTTTTCATTATTATATTACGAAATTTTACAATACAATACTATGTATGTACAAACTTTATCGATTTATTTCGATTGAGATTTATAGATTTATGTATTATTTTACATTAGGTACTACTTACATACATATCATAGATTCATCATGTACATGTGTGTGTGTGAGTATTGCCGCCCTTTTCTCGGAAACCTAAGAAGATAGTAAACAACAGGCGATTCAATTACATCCCGTACTTCGACCAGTCCAGCGGTCCAAATAAACCACCAGTGCGCACTTCGGTCGGTTGAAATCTGAAGAAGACAACCCAGCTAAAAGAACAACAATCAGGCCTATTCTCAAAATTGCAATATTGAAATGAAGGTGATTGTTACACCAACCCTCAAAAATAGACAGATAGTTTTGACAGATTATGGTACGTTTATCTCCCTCACTCCCTCACTCTTTCTCCCTCTCTCTCATTCAAATATAACACTATTTTTGAGTGTTGGTGTAACAATCACCTTCATTTCAATATTGCAATTTTGAGAATAGGCCTGAATATCGGACCAGAAAAAATAAAAAGGTTAGTGCAATTCATATATCATATGTGTGCTTATCGTTAATCGGAAACCTGGGAACCAGCTATCGAAGGCATTTACATAAACAATATATATGTTATATTTAAGGTTTTCACGGGTAAAAGATAATTAATTATTTTCTGGGGAACCCGCCTTAAATAGTCCTGAGAAGGACCTTTACACTCCAAATGTTTCGAGTTATTCTCGAGGGTTTGAAAGACACTTTCATTTTGGCTCTTGCTTCGAACAGAAGAGTTTACTCATCAGTTTAGGGCAGGATTCAGGATAAAAGACCCTTGAGATTGAGTACTGATATTTACTCGAAACGTCGAACATTTTAAAGACCTTCCCAGGACTATTTAACGCGGGTTCCCCCAGAAAATAATTCGTTATATATATATATATATACACACGAGTATAATATATATATTTGAAAATTTCCGGATATTGCGTAATGGGACCTTCTGCAGTAGGTAGTTGTTCTATCGAAATCTGTATAAAAAAATAGGGTGGACCGAATGAGATGAATCGAGATCCCTCGTACAGGTAGGTAGCTGGGAGAGTCATCCAGACTAGCGCCATCCAACAAAGCCAATAATAATGATAATAAAAGATATCGATGGAGACTTAATAAAAAGTGAGATTGAAGATACGACGAGCGCCTCGTGATACGAGAAAGTTATGTATATAATGACGCGGCGTTCACTTTTTACAGATTTATTTTCGAAGCATTGGAAAGGTCATGTGTTCAGATGTCAAGAAACATTGGAATGATTTCAAAACATAGAGAATATTATTAAAGAGTGTTTTTTTAGGCATCAACCAATATATATCGTTAATGAGTGCATTGTTCTTGTTTTCCCGCACTTTTCTGACTATAATAAAATGTATAATGTACCTACCTAATAAATAATAGATCAATTATTCAATTCTTATTTATTTTATTTCAATGCGACAAAAATCAAAAATAAAATAATGATTATTATAATAATTTTTTTTTCTGAAATTGTGGTTCATCAACAACAAAAAAACATCCAACCATCTGAATTTATTCTTTAATAAACAGTAATTAAAGTAACTACAATTTAGTGTTTCGGGAATTTATTAAGATATTACGTTTTTAAATATTATATAGATATTATGTTTTTCTTGTTATCTTTATTTTTTGCATTGTCATTTCTGTCATATACAAAAGTAAATGAGTCGTCAGTTATAGATTTTAAATTATTTAGAAAAGCTAAGATTTTATAAATGTATTGTTTAAATAATAAATTAGTAAACATTGTGGGTATTTCGTTATGATAAGGAGATAAACAATTATAAATAGTATACGGAGAGTAGTTTATTGGAACATTTGGCTAGACGATTAAGCCTGAAAGAGCTTCGGAAAGAGATCCAGGTTCGAATCCCGGTGGCGCAACAACAATATTTTTCGGTAAAATTGATTTTATATGTATATCTTTCTAATTAATATATTTAATTCATATTTGAAAGAGCTTCGTTTATAAATGTATAATATTTCCAATATAATTAAATTAATACTAGTTAACTAACGTAAGAAGCGACCAATTATAAGACGCAGAGTATTCTAATGGGGTGGAGCATTTTTTGCCTTAAGCCTAAAAATGTCTCGATTGTTTACTAACAGTAAAAATAAAATTATTTGTAAAATTAAGAATGATATAAAAAAATGAATCAACAAATATTAACATTTAATGTTAGAAATATGTTTATAACTTGAATTTGCTATATTTGTGATTTAAATGGTCGACTCAATAATCGACACAATTTAATTGAAACTTGTTCCAATGTTTTAATTTGGTTAAAATGGTTGAATAAATAAATATGTGTCGGGTAGAATACGATGGAGCATCGAGTAATAGTTATTATGTAAATTGGAACAATTTTTTAATTTAACTCTGAGTAATAAATAATATATTTTTTAAAAGTAGAACACATTTAATTTGTATTAAAATAATAATCTAAAAACAATAAATAATTTGCTTATCATTGTAAAAGTTAGCAACACCTGTTTGTAAAAAAGCATGTTGTTTAAAATATTCACGTTTCTTTGTCTTTGATATTGTATTAAATTTACATTAAGTATTGTCAAGCAAAAAATCATTTTTTACAGCGGTTTTTGTGTGACGATTAGTAACAGACAGCGAGGGAAATCTATACAAAGGAATTATTTTGTGTGCAATGATTTTTTTGAGGTCGTATTTATACATGTTTCCTGGTACGACTCTAGATCACATTGTTTTATCGGCCAAAAACTGAAAAATAATAGTTTATATTGAACATTTGATCAATTGTAAAAATAAACATACCTTTTGATGATCATTTTAGTTGTGTCGAAAAAATGCACCACGAACAGTTTTGTCACAGAAAAATTTTCTTCGCCGACGAACTTTAATTTGTAAACACTTTTCTAAGAATTCTGCACACCATAACACAGATGACCGGCTACGATCACTTATTTTTACAATCTGCACAATTTTTTATTAGTAACGAAAATTACTAACAGAAAACATTTACAAATCTCGACCTGCATCTCATTTACAAAGCAATGGCGGGAAAAATACTTTAAAATTTTCAAAGAACGCTTTCCGCGCGTTGTTTCGCAAATCGTACGCAGCAATTCGCCGAACTTGCGGTACGTGCGCTTCCGTCGACTACGGCGGTGAGATAATCCTCGATTCGAAAAGAATCCGAGCTCGCTGGAGACGCCGATCCTCGGAAATAAACTGACAGATCAGTTTTTCTAATGAATGAATGATTAGCGGTGTCGGCTTTAAACAGCCGCGGAACTCTGTGAATTTTGGGACTAACTACTCGTAGTAATCGCGAATGTCGACAGGCCAACTGTTCCGTGATTGGCTGCGTGTGGCGTGTACTAGAGTCGTGCGCACTCGACGGCCGCGCCGCTTCGAATGATGGCAGCCATGGCGGGGAACGCGGGAGATAAGTGCCCCGGGAGAAAGTGTTCGCGCTTCTTATCTCGAGCAGCGATGGAGTCACCTTGCCGATAGGATATTTCGAAACACGTAAACAAAAAATATTTTACTCGCACTCAGCCGGGTGCGTGGGATTGGAGTCTGATTGAAAAGCGGAAATAACGCAATCTTTGATTTACGTTGTATCATTACTATAGTATTCTTCGAAGTATTATCGGAGTTGCAGGACACTCTCCACTTTCGTCAAAACTATTGCTTGATTTAACATCTGCGCAACACAGATTTTTTTAATGCTAAGGTCATGTAAAAATGAAAAACTTCCACCGCTGACGAAAAACAACAAATTAAATGAAAACATAATAATACAAATATGTAGTTTTCATTTTTAAAATACCTCCTATTATTTTCACGTACCTAGTATATTTTATGTTGGATGTTAAAATAGAGAAAGCAGGTATCTATAATATTTAATTTATTTGACAACTATTGTCATGTAATTATTGACAAAAGTGTCATTTACACCTGTCGATTGTGCAGTACTGTTTTGTATGTAATATAAAGTATAATACATATATTTAAATATTTGTATGTTATAGAATAGCCTTATCTGCCGGTCAATTAATTATATTACCGGTGCTAATTATTTATTATATCCTCCGACTTATTTAATATTAACGGACCACTTTGTACATATTAAATACTTTAAATAATTTCTAAGAATTTATCACACACTTTAATTTAGGATCAACACTATCACATAACACGCTATTTAGAGCGAATCTGTTATCGATAACTGGAGCGAGAAATAGCTCAATTAACATAATCAAGTATTATTACCAAACCTCGAAACAAATCATTATTACAGCAGTATAATTTGAAAGATTATATATATTATATATATGCGGATGCCCGTTCACTGAACTCAAGTCTTTTGGCATCGGCTGATCGGTTCTACAACCCTTTCTGCGGAAGTGGAAGCTAACTTGAGAGTTTGACATCCACCATTTAAGTTATCTGGGATAACGAGCTAATTTAAATATAGAGGCGCTACTTGTATGACGATTTGTACATCAACTTTCAGAGAAACGGAGCCAATGCAGTTCGTGCAAAAGGATATTATGTGCGAGAATTTTAATGTTGCATAAATTATTTAATAACAATAATGTATTCCGTGTGATGAATTGCGTGTGTAACCATCTCGACACCTAATAAAGTATTTTGAAAAGTTCACGGATTAAAAAAAAAGGGGTTTATGCACTCCTTTTTTTTGTTTCTGTCCTCGAACTCTATGACATACCAGAGTAGGTACCAAATTCAATATATTGTGTATAATAAATACTAATATACAATCTCGCTAGCAACTACGTTATCTTCAAGCGTTTAAATGTAAATAATAAAAATAACTAATATCGTTTTTTACAGATAGACAGACAAATAAATTTTGCAAATTACAGCGATGTTTTTATTAAAAAACATTGTTTAGTCATTGGATCCAAGTCACAAGATTCGACATACTCGCATATTTTATATTTGTGGTTCCTCGTTATATTGAACTGTTTAGGGCGGTCCTTATTCCTCAAAAAATAAAGAAAGTCTGGGAAAGAAAGAACTAAAATAATTATAGTCGATTAGTAGTAAAATATTCCGTAGGATTTGTCATTGCATTCTACCAAAACATAATTATACTTTTAAAATCAGCATTGCAAAAAAAAAAAAATACAAAACATAATTATTTGCCTGAAAATATAGTCAGAAATATTGGAAAACCCCAAATAAAATATATCCCATTTGGGGTTTTCCAGTTAATAACATTACGGATTTTATAGTAAAACACCCGCCCCTTCCATATCATGGCCCAAATAATTTAAAATCAACCAAAACCCTTAAATACTCAAGACCACCTCTAAAACGGTTGAGCCATTAAATACAATTGACACAAGAAGGCACCCACGTTAATATTTTCAACAGTATGTCTGAGACACCCTGTAGAATATAAATATGGATATTTTGCTCTGATTAAACGCTGTATAAAAGGGTGTGTCAACAAAGGTTTTAGAACGTGCAAGGTTGAAGTCAGCCTAGGGGTTTGTACACCTGAAAAGGTTTTACGAAATCTAGTGTCACCTTCAATTGCCTACTTTTGCTAATCATGAATATTTAAAATCACAATATTGTGAATGTAGAACGCGTATTGCTATGCTATTTTCTAGTTATGTATGTATACATAATAGTTTGATGAAAAATATTGCGATGCGCATCTCAGACACATGTACGAGTACATGCTAACCCTACATGTAATGTTTTCTGGTTCGCCTCGCCCCGCCTCAGATATAGATCATTATATTTTGTTTTTGACTTGAATTTTATTTCAAGTTCAGATGTTGTTCTTTTGTTTTATGAATTTATTTCTACCTCGTCGGTATTACAGAGATACTAAATACCCGCAAAAACTTTCCCTTATTACTTAAGGGAAATTTACGCACGTTTTAATGCAAAAGAATGTTAAGAACTTTATGTTAAAAGAGATATAAACATCTTTTGCTTACGCCAAAGCTTAGTTCTTATTTTACGATATTTTATTCTTAATTTATATTAATGACATTAAATAATGCTTCTTAAATGCTGCCTAAATTTGCAAACGATGCCAAAATTTTCAAAGAAATTAAATCCTCCTGTCACAGGATGACATTAGTAGACTTTCAATCTACTGCCAAAAAAATCAATTTTTTCTAAATATTGCTAAATGTCACATCATCTCATTTTCAAAGAAAAAATCTAATTTGTCGTATAATTATCAACTTAATAGTAACAAACTTAGCGTCTGCACTCAAGTGAAAGATCTTGGTAAATCTTAGATTCTAAATTAATTAACTTTTATCCCCGTAATTGCTAAGGCCTATAGACTCCTTGGATTCATTGCTAGAACATCTAACCCATTCCAATCACCTTTTACTCTTATCATTTTATATTTCTCATTTGTACGCATTCAACTTGAATTCGGATCGGTAGTTTTATCGGATATATTAAAAAGTTGTTTTCATAAAAGTGATAATTGTAGAACACAATAGTCAAATTTTATTCATTATTATTGCATCGTAGTACTTAATATTTTTATTATACAAGGCAATTTTTCCATTTTGCATTGGAGATCAATTTTTACAGTTACGCCACTGACTTTATTGTTTGATATCTTAGTTGTGGTGGACAAAAAAACTAAATCGTGTCTATATCACAACATGTTTTACTAATTATGAAATCTGTGGTTGATAAAGCTTTGTCGTAAAATTTTAAGACACCCAAAGAGCAAACAATAAAAATGTATTATTTATCTACATTAGAGGTAGATACTTAAACTAGATATTTTGTTATCGATGACGACACTGACCGAATGCGGATGCGTTCGATTTTGAAAACTGAAAAATCTCCGGCGGGCAAACACGTCAAGGTCGCGATGATTTCCATACAGTCTCCGAAGGATGTCGGGTCTTCTCCGTAAGTAGGTACATAATGTATGCTTGTAGACAATAATTATACAGGATAGCATTATAGAAGCATACGCAAGCTCGTGCGCAAAACTAGTGCCTGATGGAGTCCAACGACTTGTGAATAAATACCAATTAACTAAAATATGTATGCAGATGTCGTGCTCTCAGACATGAATCGTCCGATATTGATATAAGAGGTCAACTGTAATTTTTGTAATAAATTAAATTGTTGGTTTAATGTAGTTTAATCAACATTAAGGAGTTGAAGAATGAAATAGGAAATTGGAAATGAGGGAAGGATAGGGATGAGGGTAAGAGAATCCTTCGATAGCGAACCGGGATGGCTTACGGAATAAGAAGGACAGCTAGACTCACCTGATGATGACGCTCCTTGGCTTATCCTAAAGTTCACTCCAAAACTTGAACAGCTCGAACCGGCGATTCTGATGAATCCAACGCACATTGTTCACTGAATTCCACAAACACAAATCTGCCGTTATTCCAGTGGATCCAACAAAATCCAGCGAGAATCCTTTCCGAAATATTGACGAATTTCACGCATACGAAAACGAACTAGTCGAACAGGTGTAGACTGATTGGGAGTTGGCTAAGGGGTAGGAACAAAACTAAAACTGGTGACAATAACACTACATTTTATAATAGCATTTCTTTCAAGTTATGGAAGTATACGTGTTCACCTATTTACACAAATAATAATTACGATTACGAAGCAATTTGTTTGTTCCAAGCCAACTTATAGTAAGATGACACACAGGTATTTTTTGATTAGCAAAGTTGCGGAGGGCGTAATAAATTATAAAATTCGTTTTATACCAAAAATGTTTGGAATGTATTATAGCCATTATTTTAAATGAAATATCTTTAGACATTGAGAAATGTCTTGAAGCGGACCTGAAAGCCAAGAATTGCTAAACATTCGAGTCAAATACACGATCGCTTGATTTTAAATAATATTTAGATGGCATGGCTTATAAGGTGTGCATTATTAAAAATTCTGTGAAATAAAAATATATCCATTGATCAGATAATAATAATATAGTGATTATATTGTCGCCGAATTTGTTTTACGGTAATGCATGCCGTATGTGTATTATTCGTACGTACCATGATTTTAATTCCGCAAACTCCCGCTGCGCCGGGCTGCGCTCAACTCATTCCGCACATAATTTGTAATCTTTCGTTGTAGTGAATCCATCCACAAAAATACGGGTATGCTACCGAATTAAATACTTATTATATTGATGTTTCGGCTTCGCAACGACAGCCAGAAACGTCTACATACTGGTACGGAATTTTTAAAATTGTTTACAAACTTTAGTTTTTGATGTTCGATTTGAAAAAATATTACTTTTAATTTTATTTCATCGTGTACTAGCGAGTGAGAAATACGTTTGAATTCTTTTCATTCATAAAATTTTTTAATTCCGTCGATTTTTTCACATAAAATAATACATATTTTGTGCGTTTGTTCATACAGCGGTTACATCGTAAAACAATCACATTGAATGCAAGAAAGTAGTCTAAAATTTATATTGAATTATTTTTGAGATTCTCCTTGCAATTTCGGCTATACGGCTGGCGATCTTGTTCATTTTCTCAGTTTTGCTTCGAGCGAGATTCGTTAAGGATATACATTAATATTATTATACTCCGAAAAGCACTTTAATGGTGCAATTAATCGTGCGCTTAGGTTGACATCTTGTTTTTAAAACGTGTCAAAATTAATCGTAGAAATATATTCACCTGTTTTGACTATATCGATATTATACAAACGATAACTTTATGGACAGACAATTTTTTGATTTTTTTTAAAAATTTGCATATAAGACGAGAAAAACAGCACGTATCTTCAATTTATGAATAATCAATGATCATATATATATATAAATTGCTAAAACAAAAATATTATATGCTAGTTTTCAACCGATGAATAAAAGAATTTAATCATAATTCTGATGAGATGATTATTTTGAAAATACATCGTGAAAGTTTTTAAGTGCGTGTTTATGTAGAACCCGAAATACCTTGAGCACCAGTAAACGTATGTATAGACGACAAGCGCTGAGATATTCTTTTAAACTTTGCCTTTCGCATTTTAGAAAATATTTTGTGGAAGGATATCGTAACAGAAGAGAATGGATAGTTTGTTTGTTTGAGACAGAGCAGATATTAATTCTCTTCATGAAAAATTGAATGAACGTGGATGATGCGACAGCCGGCACTGGAGAGTATGTAAATGAAGTTTATAAACTATCGACAGTACTAAATATCTACTTGTTAACCCATATTATTAAAAGTAATTGATTCCATGACAACAGCATACAAAGCAAGTGCACACATGGCAACTGCACACATAGATAATTGTACACATCACCTTATTACTCTACTGAAGTGACTGTGCATTACTCGTATGACCTAACCTAACCTAACTTGATGTAATTTATCATAAAGGAATGTAATCTATCGTTAGGTTATTAATCTACCTAATATTCTATCACTTTGAGTGCAATTGTCTATGTGTGCACTTGTCACTGTGTGAAGTTGTCTATGTGCACACGTCCTGTGTGCAGTTGTCCTGCGGTTATATTTTCAACAAAGCAATTGAATCCGTATCTAAACTATATTATGAACTAATGCCGTGCTTGTGGTCTAGTGGTTACGATACTCGCCTAGTGATCTAGTAGTCGGGGGTTCGAGCCTCGTTCCAGGAGGCCATCAAGTTATTCCTATTTTCATAGCACGAGCGTTTAGCTTAGTTTGAAAATAGAAAGAATATTAATTAAACAATATAATGTTTAGTTTTAAACCACTTAATTATGTACATACATTAAAGTCAACTAGTTTCAATTGGACCCAACCTTCTTCAGGACTAGATAATATAGACTAACCTAATAATTGTCCAGAAGAAGGTTGGGTCCAACTGAAACGAGTTGACTTTAATATACATAATAAAGTGGTTTAAAACTAAACATTATATTATTTAATTGTAATGTGAAGCCACAACGTGTTTGCTTTCTTTGAACAAAAAAGAAGAAATATATATATATATAGATGCAAGAAATAGATCATGTTCCACATTCACTGCTCACCCCTCTGCAAAGCCACCTCTTTGATAACTTAAGTAAAAGGTTTTAATTTTATAGACATGAAAAATTTCAAACTTTCACCTTTGGCAAACTTGTGCATTGTACAATCGGATATTCGATCGAAAATACTTTCAACTAAAAACAAACAACAATATTAGTATTATACAATTTGTTTAACTGGAGTTCCGGCCGGGTAATTTACACATTTATTGACTCTTGACCATTTCTTTAGAGTGTTTTTAAACAACTTGTAGTACATTAATGTACTAAAAAACGTTTAAACAGTGTTACAGCGTACCGTGGCAGAATCCGCCAAGAGTGCAGCAAAACTGAAGTTATTTGTTTCTTATTTTGCTTTTACATAAATGATTTCAACGAAAATACATGCCTCACCCTTGCTTCCTGATGTTGATAGTAGAACTTTGCACCAAATACCATCGCCGCCAAGAATCATATAGTGTATAAGCATGTTTTTTACATATTTTTCTAGGATTTAACGGAGTTGTACATTTTTTAAGTTGTTGAATAACCACTACTTTGAAACGAGATGGCAGATCAGGCTGGTTAACGATCTCAGTCGAGTTATTTACTAGGACAATTTTTCGGAAAAGTTTGATCGAAATCTAATGAGATCTACGGGAATATGTTGTCCACAAAATCTGCTATAACCCATGTAGGTGTATATAGACAGATATCATTTTTAACGGAAGATGTTTTCGAGACTCCTTGCTGACGATCAAGAAAAATACATTTAAGTCTTCCGGGAGTTGCGTGACTGCAACTTCAGATCTATGTAGATAGATTTCAATGAAAATATTTATTGATATCTATATGTACTCTATGCAAAATAATTTTTAATATCCATATAAATGGTCCACATCTTAAACTGAAGATTTCTTCTCTGCTCGCCAATAATTTTAAACTTTAGTTTTTTATTATACCGTATTGACAATGCGTATCAAATTAGATAAGATAATAAATAAGTTTATTGACAAATTTTTACAATGATAAATCATGTAAACATGAGAGTTTTTTTGTGTGGGATGCAGTAACATCTTTGATAGTCAGCCTTGTCCTTGACTTTTGTCTATGTTAAAGTAGTCAATTTTTTTCGTATAATTTTAATTAGTGATTAAAAAAATATATATAATTTTTAAATACATAATCTAATAAATCCGCTAAATATCTTAAATGATTGATGTTGATTGATTGATGAACAGTTGGGCTGTGATGTATGGTCCAATTCTCGATTCTAATGTTTGGACGATAGAGTACATTTTTAGATAATATACCCGCGGACACGTTACATTAGCACAGTTGCACCATAGATCTCCCCAAATAACGATAATTAATAAATATTTGTAAGCGTCGTATATAATACGTGGACCCGAACAGCACCCCTTACAAACAATTATTCAAGACGACAAATGGCGGTTAGAAATAAACTAGTTTTGAAACATCTGGAAGTGGATCTTGGAGTCGAGGATTTGTTCCGCGTTACCGGTGGATGCTGAGACTGTGGTCCTGCAACTATGTACATAGTAAGCACGACACCCGATGAAGAAGAATGTACTCCATATATAAAAACACAAAAGACGTGTTTGTATAAATTTGATACTTTTTAACATTTTTTATGATTTTCAACAAATATTATTCATATTTTTATTTGTTAACTTTGTTTTATTTACCACTTATTGAATTAAAATACATCTACCGGTTTCGAAAAATATTCTTCAAGATGTCAATAACTAATCAAAAACGTATGTTAATGTTTCTTTAACAAAATTTATTTAAAAAAAAACAATAATTATTTAATAAATAAATTTAGTACCTAACTCAAATTGTTACTTGATGATACAAAATTACTAGAATCATTTTTAGAAAAAAATTTATATTTATGTTTATAATGTATTTTAATTCAATAAGTGGTCAATAAAAAAAAGTCAACAAATAAAAATATGGATTTTAACCTCAAAGTTAATTTTACCAATTTTAAAAATATAAATATTATTCAAAAATATTACGATTATTTTATCAATTATTTGGAATTTGACTGCATGGATTATGGGCAAGGTCGCGAAAAAGGCAGCACAACAGCCCCTCCTTCAGTGTCAACATGGCTCCATTGTGATTGTGTCAACATGGCTCCATTCGATTGTGCGAACATGGTCTATCGACATGAAGTAATATGAAGTAACCTACATATATAAATGTTGCATTGAATTCAAAGACAAAGAAGCATTAACAAATTTGTGAACAATCAAAATTTTACCCTAACTCATGTTATTTTAGCGCTTTCGTGCACATCTGTGGGTTCTTACAATTCTACAAAAACATCCTATAGACTGCCGATTTACTTTCTGTACAATATACTGCATAATAACATCGACCGAATTACAATAAACCTTAGTACTCTCGTCGTACGAGATCCGCGCGCCTTTGCCACATAAAAAGAAATGTGCCACGGATATGTTGCTTTATTTAGATATTGTCACATTTTAAATATATTTTTTGTTTAATTAGATACCACAATGTTCACTATCACAAATTATTGTCATAGAAGAACCAACAAGCTACACTATACTGTTCCAAAATAAAATTCGGTCAACGGCTTGCCAGCTTCCTCGCACCCTTTTTGTACACTGGTCTAAAAAGAGAAGTGAAGTTAATAAGAAGTTTATAACAACATGCCTAATAAATCATTTAATTTTCTTCTCCTTTTAGAAATAAATTAGGTAATTCATAATTTTTATGCAATTTACTCATTCTCATCTACCTTCACATACTTTAAACAACTTATAACTACTCTTTTATATATGTATAAATAAACGATTAAACGCTTTTAAATAATATCGGTCTGGCGTATTATTCCTACTTTTAAATAATATCGGTCTAGCGTATTATTACTACAATTAAATGTTTACAAAGTCTGCCCTGAGACAGTTAGCAGGGCGGACATGGATTTCAAAAATATATAACAGGAACTCTAATTAATTGTCATTAAAAAATATTGTAATTAGTTGTAGATTATAATTATATATACATGCATGTATGAAAATAAATAATTTTCTCATTTCAACAAACTTATGTTAGTATGATGTTATGTGGTGCATGTAATTTTAAATATACCTGCGTATAATGAAACTGAACCATCTAGGAACTGTATTATACGAATATTAAAATAAAAAAAAATTATATGCATTGAGCCAACTTACCCCTGTAGTTAAGTAATCCTCCAGGTGAGATGGCCACACTATTCTGACAAGAGAAAATATGAATAAAGTAGTTAGATACGTTTCTATGTTGATATAATGGTTTCACCCGGCGATTGTTGACGTGACGGACAATATTATTTTGTGTGAAGACCCCTGTTAGTCAAAACACAATGTCTATTGAGATATTTATTTAATTAATTAATTTCCAAATGTTTGCATCATGCACAACTTTCCGATACGATGTGACAGTTTGCGAAATTTCACAACATTTTTAGCTTTTGTGTAATCTGTATATTAGTTGTGACGCTTAATACGCCTAGTTTTCGGTACGGCAGATACATAGAAGTTCATAAATGTTTCAATTGGAGTGTTTGATGCCGGACCTGACGTTTGCCGAATCAAAACAATGCCGTTGATTTGGAGAACGTTCGGTATTTCTTCATCATTCTGGATACTTCCATATCTTGTGACAGGACTGGCAACTTGTGCAACATGGCCCAGCACATTTCAGAACTCCAGGTAACTGAATAATTTATTAAAAGTTTATTTCCGATATTCACAGGGTAAACATGGAAACGTTCTATGAATGTTCAGTTACAGGTGACTACACGACTAAATTTAAATCTAAAATGTTTTCAAGTTGTGTTTGAAAATTAAATATCGTTAAGGAGATATTTAAGGTAATTATTTAGAATTTTAACGATAATGTATTATTAAAGTTCAGCGAAAATTGCTGAAAAAGACTCGAGAAATCGATTAAAAATAACAAACTTAATATAAACCACTTTGATTTATTTTACGTTAACCAATTTCGATACCACTTCGTATACCGATACGATTTGACTTCCATTACGGGGACCTTCATTCTAGCATTTTTTATGCAGCTTTGTTATCCGCTTTGGTCCTACAGTAGATCTCTTAATATCTTATAATAATTTATCTAGGCAGATGAGACATGTTAAGTTCAGTAATCATACGTATACTCAAATATCGTCAACTAATTTCGGTATCATAAAAATAATATTTTGATTATTAACATACATTAATATTGAATGCTTCGTCAATTGCGACATCAGATATTTTCTCTCCACGGCTGGATGAAAGTCTCTCTAAGCGTATCCAACTTTTCTCCGTCCATTGTTTTTCGCTGCCACGTATTTCCCAATTTTGATGATTTAAAATTCGGTGGACTGATCCAGCGAATTAAGGGTGGCCTATTGGCATAATTGTGACGGAGCCGATCTTGGTACTATAAAAATAAAACTATTTGACAGATGATATCTGAATCGAATTATTCAAAAGTAAATATTACAAGGACGTACAAATCTATTTTTAAGCGTTTTCGATGGACGCTGAGGGTGTGATTAAACTTCGTTGACCATGGAACCCACGCACTTCTGTACTTACACGATAGTTTTAAATATATTGTTTACTCTCCTTAATTATTAATTTGTAACATATTTTATATTTTTAAGTGTTTCCAATTACTTAATCATAAAAAAGTGTATTTTGTAATCTATTATTTCTAATCGTGTTAAAATATTTTTACATTGTGCCTTCACATCTAGAACTATCTAACAGGGTAGTTGTAACTAACTAACTAACTCACCATCACGCCATTCCTCCGAGAGGGTGGGCAGAGAGGATAGAGTGCTACATTTTTTTGGTCTGACACATAATTTTCGCCTCATCTACATTCATACATCTTCTCATAAAAGCTCATCAATTATTGTGGCTTCTAACAGGACCACCTGGTTTACCTGGTCATGTCAAGTCTTCCGCGGATGTCCTCTATGTCTGGTGCCATCAAAAGCGTCATATATCTTTCTTACTATTCTCTCCTCATTCGTCCATTCCATATGACCAAACCACCTAAGCGATCATTTTTAATCTTATTCACTATGCTAATATTAGCTCTACATTTTCTCCTAATTTCTTCATTCTTTACTCTGTCATAAATGAATCTGCAACACATACGCCTAAGTGATCTCATTTCTACCGCATTAATACATAAATTGCACTTGGCAAGTGTAAATAATGGCCCCGACTGCACTATCGAGAATGTAACGAAAAAGAATATGAAATTAGGCAGTGTCATTTTTTAGCCAATCCCATATCAGTATACATTTGTTAATTTCATGACACAAGCTGAGCATCCGCCGACAACGTATGTAAATATATTTTAGATAAACAATATCCCAGTAGAGCACTTTCTCCGGCTCTCGCGCCGGGAGGCTGCGAGGCTCGATCTGTTACCGATACACAATACGCCCGGCACAATGGCGTATTAGAAAATGCATACAAAAATTTGACATGCCTTTGAAATTTGACTTTAAATTTTCAATTAGCATTTTCTGAGAACGTTTTTTTTGCTACGTTGTATAGACTTTCATATTTCTCGAGAAGAGACCAATTTACCTTTCTATGGCATTTCTAACTAAATCTTGAGAATTATTTTTTTACTTCTTCTTCTTGTGCCGTTGACGTTGGCTATCATCATTTTGTTTACTGCGGACCCTGTACAGTAGACTGGCCAAATCATTGCCTCAGGTTCTTCAGCCATGACATTCTCCTTCTTTCAGGGCCCAGACTTTCAGCAATCTTTCCCTGCATTACGAGGTACATGATCGCGTACTTCTCCGGATGTATCATCACATGCCCGAGATATTGAAGTTTTCGGATTTTTATTATTTTAAATACTTCTTTTTATTTATTTTTTTACATAAAAGGGTTATTTTTTTTTTTTAACTGACATGACAATTATTTGGTGATGCAACATGATTATTAAATTTTTTCATTAAACTAAACTTTGTACTATGCAAACGTAAAATATGTCACTGCTGTTGTTTCGAGAGGTGCAGTCTCTCTCATCGTCAGGTGCAAATGATAACTTAGGTAAATGCAGTTTGGTGCCGACGAAGTATAGGGTAGTGTAGGTATAGGGAAATAGTATTTTTGGCCGTTATTGAGAATACTAAATAGTTATAAAAAATTTTACAAAATTAAATATGTACACAATTTTTTTTATAGAAATACGTATATATTGGTGGGATTTTGATGACTCCGGCGGTATGTAGATATTTCATTGGTGTGAGCACTGTTTTTATGTAGCAATTTTTTATATTATTTGAAACGTGTATGAATCAGACAGCCATATTTTTTTTCGATGTCAATATGGAGAATATCTATCGATATTTGTTAACGTCGACCTTTTTTTACATGTTACGCCCTCAACGCATGTAGCGAAAGAATTGTGAACCACAAATATCATAAAATATATCACAATTTTGTATAATCGCAGATAACATCGTAATTTTGAAATGTATGCACTAAAAATTGAAGCAAAAAATCACTTACCTACCTACAATATGATTAATTAATTGAATTACTTCTTATTGTTTCAATTTTTCTATCTGACCGTACATTTATTCAGTGTACAGTTATCTGGGCTAATCTGCCGTATATATTTGACCTTTCTGGCCGACGATTCGGATCCCATTGCGAGGTCCATCAGCCCTGATGCAATGGGATCCGAAACGTCGACCAGAAAGGGTAGATTAGCCCAGAAAACTGTACACAGAACACAGAACCTAAGAACATTTTTAGTACATTTCTTCGCTTGCTATTTTGGAAAAAATGTAACTTTAGAAGTAAAAGGTCGAATAAACCGATTTAATAATTTTTTTTCTATGAAATGTACGAATTTTCCTTTCAAATGTACTTTGTGATGATTGATGTCTTTGGATTACTTTAGAGTTATATTAAATATATATACATTTTATAAGATGGAATTGATTTTGTAATTATTTTTTTGCTAGACGCGCCTAGGTACTTACTTACCATCACGCTGTTTCCCCGCGGGGGTAGGCATCATCAATCTTCTTACTATAATTCACAGGAAGTTAGACGCGTATGTTATGAAAAATAGGACTAACTTGGTGGCTTTCCGGACTCGAACCCGTATTTACCGTAAATAAGTACGTAAATAAGCTTATTTACCAAACGGCTCTTCTTCTACCCCATAGCTTTTAATAATGAGAAATATTTTCGTCCACCGCATCTCTCTTGACAGTAAAACAAGTCTGTGTGAAGCATTTCTTCAAGCATCTTCTCATTGTTCGCTGCCACTAAATAAATCCCTTCAGCTCATAGGTTTAATATATTCTATACATTCGGACTTTTACGAACATTTTTACACAGAGGCCACATTTTAATTCACATTCGTGCACTGCATATAATAAAAAATCCATCTAAATTAATTACATAATTATTTGATATATCGTTTGAATGTAGGTGTGTAGGTCAACGCGCAAACAATTCATGGTTGTATGTTGATGTTTTAACAAGAACTATAATAAATAAAACTGTGCATGTGCTTTGCATAATTTTTTTAGCAAAATCTGCCCCAAATGTGTACTAACTAAACACAATATTGTATGTCTCTGCGTCGCGCGGTGTTCTGAATACACGTCTTCGATTGAACAGACGTGTTGGACAACGGTTGTATACTAGATGTATGCGTTCCAATTAATTTTAAATGTGATATTATTTATATTACAAAATATTTTAAACCTTTCACTTAATAACTTAAAATAATATTTTTCAAGAATGTAAGTTAACTATATATTTTTATTGATATATATTCGCATAGAAATGCTTCCAAAAGAGTGAATTTCTTTTAGATGAATATAATCTTTAGCAAGGATAAAAAAACCCATTGTACTTTTATAGCATCGATATAAGCTGCATAACCTAAATCCACGCTTGGTGCACACCACTGGCGCAACGTACTGACAATGAATAAGAGTAAGAATTCGCATTAATGCGATCGACGTCAACTACTGTGAACAATCTTTAATTATTCAGAGAATTTCGTTTGACGTGTTAATACTGTACAGTTCTGTATCTTTCCCGCAAAAATCTTTAACGACAAATATAATGTGTGTCGTAGGTAATGACATTATAAATTGTTTTTAATATTAAATAGTCTTCATTACACGTAATTGTGCAGAGTACCTGATTGCAAGCAATTAAATTAAAATCACAATGTGATGATTGTAACCACTCGCGTCGGGTTCTTGACTGCTCAGTTCCTCATCCTGTAAAATAATAGGTTTTTAAGTGACGCCTTCGAACATCTTAATGTCTTGTATCCTGAGAGATATTTGTATTGTTGTTGACTTCCTCTGTCTGACGGTAAGGGCAAGGTGACTGTGAAGTGTCGTTTATGATCAAAATTTTCACTGTAGTAGAAGGGGCTGGGTTGCTGCTTCACTACTACTCTTTTTCTACAGGTATGGCTTTGGTACGATGATACCGGAGACAAACTATATCAATAAATGACCAAATGTAATAAAGATGCGTTAGCTAATTGTGCCATATAATAAATAAAACAATAAAAAATTGTGTAGGAATGTCACAAGGTATTAGTAAACTATCTCCCGAAATATAACTAATCGAACGTAACTTATTTATTATAATTGTTAAGTACTGCCGCAGCTGTATAGCGCTGCGCCGGCCATTGTGTACTGCACCAGCTATATTCCGCTCGGCAGTTGTATACTTCCTTGAAGCGTGTCGGTGGAGATGGTGACGTGATATAATCGTTTGCAGGTGACAATCATTTATTCACGATAACAATATCACAGATTACAATGAGTATTAGATCTATCTGCGTTAAGCAACGCAGAGCGAAAGAGCGCCTTCTCCCGCCGTCCGTCGTACTTACATACCCATTTGTCCTGTACGCGCGTGCGCCTGTCATACCTTTAAATCATAGACATCACAATAATATATCTTAAAAAGTTTTGAAGATTCTGTTGAGTGGAATCGAAGCGGGAGAGCACAACTCTCATAACGATTTCGGAATAGGGTGGGACACTTTGGGGTTTCCTTAATTCCTCTTTTTTTTAATTAGTCGTTTAGCATATCCAATTGTGGTCCAATTAATCAAAGCTGTTATGTTAGGTCATGTATAGTGCACGAAAGACCAGGAACTAGCTAAGGAAGTTTTGTTTATCAACCCATAAGGGTGTAGGAAAAGAGGATTAAAAGACCGAAACTACCCTGACAAATGGGTGTCGTAGCAGGCAAAGCTACGCAAAGCCAAAGCACGTGGGAAAAATCAGCTGCTAAGCAGTCACATTGGATAGAAACAGGTAGGGAAGAATTTTGCTGACAGTCATAATCCCCTTGTCAGGAATGAAGATGATGAAAAGACATATGCCTCCTTCTTCTTAACCTCAACGCGTACGAGTACATCATCGGTCCAGTGCATCGGTCAACTTACTCACATTTTGGCTTCTGGTGCTTTCAGCCCATTTGTTGACCTCTCGTCTCATCAGAGTCCCACCCAATACCATTTCAGCTTAGATATCCGATGTCTTATAGTTAGAGTTTATTTTGGCTAGGTATTCACTCGTTTGCTTTCACGTAGCGAAATCTAGTCTGTTGACGTAAAATCCTTCGATAGCTAGCCCTGATTTTCTAATGGTTTATTAATTAATTACCTTTCATTCTTCTATTCATACTTTTTAACAGTAACAATGACATCCTTCAGCTTAGCTAAGCGCTCCTGGTTCAGAGCTTAGAGCAGACCAATTTGTTATGTATTTTCTTTAATCCACATTAACATTATTGCTCTCCAAATATTGATGACCAGAAGCTAATTATATTATATTTTCACTTGATCTGTCTCTGTTTTTAACAAAATAACAATATACGCAAAACATGAATGGTACAAAAACACCACGTAAGATATAGTATCAAATCAGTAGCGTAACTATGCCAACTAGGAGCCATAAAAATTCAATAATTACAATAAAAATCAAAAATTTAGCAAGTATCGATACCTTACACAGCGTTAACAGTTATCCACAACAAGAAATGGGATTATAAAAATATACTATTCCATTTTGCATTAGTGCCCAATTTTTGTAGTTATGCCATTGTATCGAACGAAGATTAGTTTCAGTAACCGCACCAATTTTGAAGTAAAATATGTCAGGATAGAAATGTACGGTATACTATCCTCTAAACTTGAGTGCTATCGCGGTGTTACGTACGTGTATGAGATAATAAATCTCAAAGATGATGATGCATCATGAACACAAAGAGTGGTTAATTAAAAAACTCGTGCATAATATTACGGCGTAATGGAAATTTTTGGACGGGTAAATTTATTACAAGGAAAGGAGTGTCGGTTAGAAAACGACTAACAGCTAATAGTAATCTAATTAAAACTCGAGAAATAATGTAAATGTGTATCCAAGAAGCGTTTAGAAATGAGGCAATTAATATGGGAATGATTAAGATATTATTCCGTATTATGTGATTTCACAAATTCAAATTTACATCTTTCACTTTTCAAGCGGTGTCGCTTCGTGCGAGTTTTCACTTTTTTTCGGCAGAGTTAGCAACGGCCGTGGGAGCCACTTCTGTTAAGAAGCACACTTCAAAAGTCAGCAGAACAGACTACGTACACGCAATCCATTCATTGTCATACACGCATACTATCACTCCGTGGACTTTCCACGGACGTGTGATAGAACGCCCCACACTCGAGCATGCTCAATATTCGTTTCTCAAATCATCAAAATCTCTTCATCTGTTTAATTATCCTTGTACCATTGCAGTCTTTCAACCATTGTGCCTAAAACATACTTCAATTTATCGAAAATATATTTTTGTTGCCACCCGGACACCGGGAACAGGAACGCTGACCTATTACACCACGTCAACATAGTAAGTTAACGACAAATTTTCGAACTTACATATTGCACTTTCAAATTGATACATCTGTTATCCATTATTTGAAAGAAATCTAGGATCCGATAGGAGACGCCAAAGTTAAATGAATTAGTTCATTTTTATTACATTTTTTGAAACGTTAACACAACTTATATATTTTTAAGAACACATTCTTATTGTAAAGTTGCAGTTTTTCAGAACATAGTTCTGTGATATTTTAATACAAATGTATCAACAAAAATGATAACAGATAAAATCAATTTATCGAAACAATATTTTTATTGCCACCCGGACTCGAACCAGATAATAATAATAATAATGGATAATTTGTATAGCACAATTTTCGTAAAAACTTTCACATTAAGGGCGCTTTGCACATAAACTGTTTATAATTCTACGATTATCTTTGTTTTTTAAAATTAAAAATTGTTATTTTCACTTATGGAAATCACATTTTGTAAAAGTGCATCTTTAGTTTATTAGATAAATTGATTTTTTGTTTATATATTTCTTATTGATACATTTAATTTGTATTCGAATATCAAAGAACAATGTTCTGTAAGATTGCAACTTCACAATAATAATTCTCCTTAAAATTATGTTTATCTTATTATGGTGGGCCATACCAGAAGTATTTTATCTTCTCTGCTTACCCTGGATGAGATTTAGGATTAATTAATGTGTTAATCGATAAGTACGCGTTATATACACATTGGACACCCTATATATCATATTCACATATTTTCTATTCTCAGTTAATGTGTCTTTTAGATGTTTTACCTCAATTTGATTCTTCTCTGCTAATGGCTTGACCTCAATACTAGATTTTAGTTGTTCTTACTTTACATTGTATTCTTACTTTAATACGCGTTTGTGGAAGTATCTATTGTATATAGAGAACTTTGTTATACATAGGTAAAGTAAGCGGATGTGGTATAAACTTATGTCTGGTAGAGGAGTGAGGATAGACTGGACCAAGATACTAGTAGTGACGGGAACTGGACCAGTGGATCACGTGTGGATGAAGACGAGATGGTCAGTTGACATTAAATGTGTTGCTGGAATTCGTTGGAGACGCCAGATTGGAGAAAAAAAAATCGGAATTCAGTCATACTCGTAATTACAGATAATATGTTATACTTAAAAATACTTTAGTTAATAAAATTACAGACGCGTAAAGAAATTGAAGGAATTTTTTCTTCCATTTAATGATGGACTAAGCATAGTAGTATTTTAAAACAAGTTAGCTGTCAAAATTGGTAAATATGAACTTTTTTAATATGTCCCGATGGACCAGTTTGCGTAAGCAGGCATAACAAAAGCTAGCTTGAGTATTGCATTGGTGCATCGCTCCCATCCATGACAAGTTATTGCGAAAATGTAAATATACTATAATAAAATAGCTATTTGTTTTGAAAATGGTTGTAAGCGCTATTTTTATATTAAATCACTCACTGCAGTAAGGGATTGTTCTCGTGTTTTAAGAAATTGAATTACGAAACATTTTTTGTGCATTTTGGTGCTTTAAATGGAATTCGAAAATAGTTCATAATATTTTTCTAAAATTATTAAAATATTTAAATATAAAAAAAAAGTTGTCTATTTATAAATAAAAAATTAGGTATTTGTGGTGCTTTTTAAATAATATCTATCCTTTGCATTCATGCTTATTATTTTATAATAAAGAATTGTATACTTGTCGATGCAATAATCGCTATGCGTCTCGGTTCTGGACGCTGTCCAAAAGTTTTCTATGGGTGGTTGCATTCGTTTTGTTCATTATTTATTTATTGTATTTTCGTCTAGTAATGCCTAGCTTAACAGATAAATGCCTCTATTCATTTTTCTCAATCGTTTCTTCAATTACATATAATATATGCATTGTGTCTAAGAATTTGTCATATCCATTGGAGTCTTCAATTTTGCTAGTGTCTGTTATGGATCTGTCTTCATGACTCTCCTTAGAATCTCCTTTAGCATAAGCTAAAAGATAGAAATAATAATCTTTCCATTTTTCCAGCACCACATTTCAAATGATCCATCGTAAATTTAAGAACATCTATAAACATTATTTCTAACGCAATTTTCACGAAATTCATACAAATTTCAATAAATAACGTTTTCAATATGAAAATGTAGGCATCGCTTTCCACAGCCACCGATTCATTTGACAGAATCACAAACGAACAATAAATTCTAAGCATCATGTTAATTTGCGGCAGATTGTCGCGGCACAATGCCCGAACATTGGCAGTTGACGGACGACACATTGACGGTTTGACAGCTGCCGGCACTTCGGGGTCCGAGCGCGCGCTGGCGGAGAACACTCGCGAGCGAAAGTCTCGACACTTTGTCATATCTCACACACTTGACACGAATACGGCGTCTTTTGTATTATGGTAATACAGCCGACGTGTGATTACAATACGTGTACGCGAGTATTATGGATGTGCATACATTGACGGCATTCACAGTTTGCCTTTGTGCATTTTGTTCACTATTTTTTAATGACTGCCATACGGATACAGCAATTACATTACATTAAAATAACAGCGGTATAAATAAATCAGTTAAACTTGGTGCACATGTGAAACGAGCAAATGTCGGGGGGAGTAGAAGATTGAGATGGTTATTGAGTTATACTATTCAGGACGATAGTGAAGCAGATTAAGATTAAAATTAAGAATTTTTACGAGCTATGCTTCAGAAAATATCATTCTTCCGATTTTGATTAATTAAATTACATCACGTCTTTAATGGTGGATGCACATGGGTGAGACTTTGATCTCTCGACTCAGAACAGTTAGCCAAAACTCGTGACTCCATTCTAACTTTTGTAATTTTCAACAAAAAAGTTTTTTTTTTTTCATAGCTGTAAAGAATAATCTGGTATCTGATATGGTAGCTACATCATCACAGAATACGTGCGCCAAAATTCAAAAATATAAATACGTAAAATATTTATGGCTCAGCACTCATTTTTGTAAAAAAAACAGGTTGCAAATTTCTCGAATATCACAAAAATTCCAATAACTTTTGAACAGTTCAATTTTGGATAACCCTATTGCGACTCAATGGGTTGCTAACGTTGGTTGGTAATGCGTTATGTCTACTAACCGTCAGCCCTGACGATGGCCATCCGAAATGTCGGAAGAAATTATATGATAAAATACGAACGTCAGTTGGTCAACCAAAAGTTATATTATATATACTAAATGAGAAATTTAGACCGCACATAAAGATGTTAATATCGATGATCTGTGAGAGTCATCGTCTATCTGGTTCACCTCAAGGCCGCTCTGGTCAGCTGGAGCTATAAATCCCACACTTAACAACACCTCCGATAAACTACAAACTTTCCAAATTTAAAAAACTAATAAATTCCGAATACGTTCTGTATTCAAAACACCCGCATTCCGGATAAGGTTTCTTTGTCTATGGCGGTATTTTACGGATTTTCTTAGCATATAACTAATATAAACCATAAAATGTGGGCGGCGGAGCATTATATCATTCTGACGATAGTTATCTCACGTGTCGATAGCAAGCAGGATCGTTATGTTGGAGACAGAAATAGTCAACCTACTGATGCGTTTTTATAAAATATTCGATGTGATGGTAAGCCTACATAAATGTTACAAATTAGAATCAAGATTAGAAATTTTTCTGAATGTTTTCATTCCACTCGTTTCTCCCCACACGATCCTTCCGTATTCTTTTCACTTTCACCTATACTTTAAACTTCACTTTCTTTTACTACATGTATACATGAGAAGATGAATGAATGTGGATGAGGCGACATTGTGTCAGGACAGAAAAGTGTGGCGCTCTATCCTTTCTGTATACCCCCGGGGGCAAACGGCGTGATGGTAAATTAGTTAGTTATTAATACGTGTGACATTTATATATTCTTTGAAGACTTTTGTAACAATAATTTTTAATGCAATTTCCACTGTGTTTCACTGAGCTCTCTTGATACCCTCGTATCACTATATTGAATATTTACGCATTTTATAATATTCAAAATTGCTGTGTTTAAGTATTTTTGTGGATTTTTTAAATTAGTTAGATCTTTTACCCAAATCGTATTATACTGTTAAACTTTACATCGTTGTGGAAATACTTCAATGAATAATGAAATAAAATTATCATCATCATTATTATGAATGGCGCAACAGCCCGGTGCGGATCCTGACCTCAAGTATCTGTCGCCGATCCGATCTGTCATCCAGGATATGATGCCGCCTGCCTGCTCATCCTGCGTAACGCCATCCGGCCACCGCAACCTGGCTCTTCCGACACTCCTCAAACCGATAGGTTTTATATTTTAGATACTAGCCTACTCCAGCCGTGCTATCTTAATAACTCTGACAATACTGGGTTCAAAACTCCACCCTTTTTTCATTTCTGGCTCAAAAATATCAGCAAGATTTAAATTAATTTTCACTTTCAGTACCCACCATCCATTTATGAGAACTGGCTTCAAGAATGTTTTCTGGGTGAGTCTTTAGATACTTTTGGATGTACGATCTTTATTACGTGCGCGCACATGTGAAAATGATATACGTAGATCGGTGGTTCTTGTTTACCGATTACCTATCTACTACCCATTCCCCTATAACCAGAAAACGATCTTTTTCTGTGGCGTGTTCTCTATGGTTTTTGAATTGAAGTTGTGAATTTTTGGGTGCGTTGACTGCCGCCAAATTCTTACTGCCGTGTGGGAGCGAATGGTTGGCTTGAAGTATCGTCCTGCTGTATGGGGCTAATATTGTACTATCTGTGTGTAATCGGTTTCTTGCTACTGTGCGAACCGATTAGTGCCGTATATCGTGCTATTGATACTTCGCGCTACCGCCGAAGTGTATGTCCAAGAGTGCTTCGTGCGGACCATCGTAGTACGTGTCCTGGAGCTAAAAGACTTATGGATCCAGTGGGAAAAGATTCAAATATCTAAAGAAGCATTTCACAGGAGGTGGGTCGTGTTCCCTATTTCTATTCCTCCCAAATTCTTTCCACCTTTCCTACATCCCGTATTTCCCCAATCCCTCATTTAGACACTTTTGGATGCCAAAGTACATTAATTATCAGCTGGATATATTTTTGTCGTAATTTTGGCCATTTCGTTGATTAATTTTAGTATTTTAACACTCGTATACTGTAATTTTTTAATATCTAGGATATTAGTCACACAATAGAATAAAAAATAGTAAGTTATATATTATAGATTAGTGAAGCCTGTAACGTATGTGACGAGAATAGTGATAGGTTCCCATCGACATCTTGGTACAATCTACTCCCCGTGTAAAATGGAAGATTTAATTAATGATTTACCACTAACAACAGGTTGAATATTATGTTCCAAACTGATGTTATTTTTGAATAACTAGAACATAAAATCAATTTTTTAATTTGATTTTTATTTATCGTTTATTTGGTTTATAACAATTATGTATGGAAATTTCTCGCAAAATTTTATGCGTAGCTCGGGCTATGTGTGAGGTGACACCGTCCTATTGAAACCACACGTGTTGCAGACTCAATCGACCCAATTCAAGAAGTTTTCCAACACGTGACGATAGCGATCACCATTAATTATTACAGAATTACCTCTTGCATCCTGAAAAAATAGGGCTCAATGATACCAGTAACTCTGCGTGGGTGTAAAGGTCGTTGGTGTATCAAATTGAGGAGTTTCAGTACCTCAATAATGGCGGCTGTTTTGTCTATTAACAAAACCCGTCAAGTACTCCTGAGCTTCGTCGCTCATGATTTATTTCCAAAAGTCGAATGATTATTTAGATATAATGTTTTAATAACATGTTGTTGAGGCGTTAGGTGCTCAATAATAAATTGTAATCAACTACTCTTTACGATTACCAAATGGCGGCTAAACATAATCGGGCTGGAGAATTTATTTTTCTTCTTCTTCTTCTTCAATGGCTCTGCAGCTCATATTGAGCAATAACCTCATAAATATTTCGCCTCCACGTGCGCCGCTTCTCGGTGACTGTCTTCCAGTTAAAATCTGCAGCAGTTCTACTGCTTCCTTATTTACGTCAAACCATCGTCAGATTTAACGTACTCCATTATTTGATCCGCGATAGACTATTCGGAAAATAATTTACAAATTGAAAACGAATGATAAAATGTTAACGCAATGGTTGATGACTTCACAGGGTACCTACCAACATGGAATTTCATCTTGTTTTCGTTTTGATCGACCTACTTCCGTCTCACTTTCGCTCTCTGTAGTACCTTCAGGGTCAGCGGTCACATCCGCACTCCGCACCCAAGTTTCTTACCATCTGCGTATTATGTATCGATGCACAATCAATTTTTGGGTACGCTACAAGACCGAAAATTGACTGGTTTGAATACCATATGCTTTCACGTTAATAATACAGTCGTTAATAATATTGTGAATAACTTTCAACACATCGAATGGTAATTATGCACGATACAACTCTCGCCTCGTCTACATTATCATCGTCGATTGTTGAGGCTTCTAACTGAACCATCCTCACTGCAGACCATTTCTTATGATTGTAACATTCACGGCATACATCTCTTATACTGTCCTCTAATCATAATTCTTTTTTAAATTTAATAAAAATATTTAAGGCATATACAATATTGTGTAAGTTAGTAGATATCCAATGTCTTCTTAACTAGACCGAAGTCTGTGCTAAAGTATACAGGCTCATCGATAATAACGATTTTGATCTTAACTAACATCAAATTACAAAATTTAACAATCAAAAGTATAAAATTATTTATAAAGCAAAAATACTCAATTACCTATGTTTAAAATATGTAAAAGAAAACTGAAATGGAAAAAGATAAACAGAAAATAAAGAAGAGATATTTGGTTCACGAAATAAATTCATAAATCTTTGTTCAGTTTCATTTCTCTAAATACCCAATAAACTGTTTATGAGACAATATTTAAGTTTCGTACGATGTATGTATATGTTAGTGAATGTGTATTACCGGTGGCGTTATATTTTCACTAGTATAAATATAATTTCATTTTTTTTTGTTTACAACTGGACGATGAGTATACATCTGACTTGGAAATATTTTAACCTTCCGTTATCAATATGATTAGTATTGTCTATGTTATGTTAGTTTTAGAACGTTAATTTAAAGCATATCGGTAAAATTGTATTGTACCTGTATTGACATTGTTTTGATAATTAGACAACAAAATAATTCGGATTCAGTACATTTTTCATAATTTAATCGACAACTACAATTCACAACTGTCAAAGTGACAGTTTATAGCAGCGTATAATTTCACTAGCGCCTATCTGTTATATTATATTTTCGCTAGTGAAAATGGTAAAAATATATTCGGGTATGATTTAAACTAAAATGTTAGTGAAAATATAATTTCACTGGTAATACACATTCACTGTAACATATATATTGTTTAAATCAAATTAATTTAAAAAAAAAATTATCAGTGTACTCGTAAATAACTTCGTAAGAATTAGTACTAATAAAGAGCTTATTATGATACTTATATTTATACTATTTTCACATATCATTGACTTTTTGGCAGCGTAATGGTTAGTATTGTCTCGTCTCGCGAGGGAGAACGGGGTTCTGTTTATTATGTGGAAGATTTTTATTTATATTTTATTATTAGAGTAAATTCATGTATAATTTAATTATTATATTTTCGAACAACAAATATATTCTATGCTATAAATGAGACATGTAACGTGTTTTTATTTTACTTACTCAGTTCACGGTGGCTCAAGCAATCTCTAATTTATGTGCGTCCATTTATTTTATTAGAGAAAATTATTTTTTTATGAGATCTATGTATTATAGATAGATCCAGTTCCATTACAGACTTAGCGTTATAACAAAATACAACAATATTCGTTGTACGGAATATTTTTTGTTGGATAACAGTAATAATTACTCAATTTCCTTGAATTAATTCATTAATAACGTTTGTAGAAATTGACCTCAAATATTTATGAATAACGCTGGTTTATCGAAATACCGAATGACTCATCGTCATGTTGTGGTAGGACTAACGTATTTGTGGTCGGAAGACAGACAAGGAAAAGATCTGAAATATTATATATCTGTAATCGAAAAAATTAATTAAGTAAATGATTAATATCGATTACTATGACTCCTGTTGTGATTACACAAATGATTATACATATGAAAGTGAACAAGACATGAATGGTATTTTAGGGCAGAAATGTGTAGCTTTCTATCTTGTCTACCTAATCCTGCAGAGAAGTGGCGTGATGTTAAGTTAATTAGTAAATAATATCAGTTAACATAATATTACAATGTGTAAAAGGTGGACAGAAGGTACATAACAACATAAAGGTAAAACGTGCCAGATGTAGACTTAAAAACAACAAACAGGGTGAATATTATATTTCAGGATGATTTTGTTTGCTCAGCGACGAAGCTCATGTGTCCTTGCGAGCTTTGTTAATAAATAAAACAGCCGTTATTGGGGCACTGAAAATTTTCAATTGATATACCAACGACCTTTACGCCCACGCAGAGTTACTGTGGTATCATCGTAACCATTAATGGTGATCGCTATCGTCAAATGTTGTAAAACTTCCTGGTGGCCGAATAGGGTCGATTGGGTCTACAACACACACACACACAACAGGACAGTGCCACATCACTCACAGCCCGAGCTACGCTTTGAGTTTTGCGGGAAATTTTTCCCGGTCGCATAACGTAAAAAGTGGTGATATCTACTTTCCTACTCCATCACCTGATTTGACGACCATTTTCTGTGGGGGTAATTGAAGGGAAAGGTCTACGCCAATAAGCCAACAACGATTCCGATGCTACAGGACAACGATCGAAATGAAATAGCTGAAATAACACGCGACGTGTGCGAGAATGTTATGTAAAATATGGTTAATAGAGCACGACCTGTACCGCTGCCAGATGCCAGTCATATTCCGTACATAATGTAATAAACCAAATAATCGATAAATAATAACCAAATTAAACAAGTGTGTTCAATTTTTTAGTTATTTAAAAACAACAACAGCCTGGAACATAATATTCACCCTGTATAATAATCAACTTCCAGAACGATGACATAATTTTAGAATCAACTAACAATGTATGTTCAGCCTTCGCTTGATAGGCAGAAGACGGTTTGAGCCGCCCCTCGCATCTGCTGTGAGTTTTGTATTTTCCGTTAAGAAAGTTGAAAGAGGAATCGCTGAGAAGTTCTCGAGACTTCATTCTCTCGAGTTAATAATTTATCGACTATAGAAATAACAGAATCTGGCTAACGTAATAGCCTGATATTGATCGCGACGTAACTCTTCCGCAAAACCTTTTTTTTTTTGTGGTGTTACAACATTATTATGCAGTCTATCGAAGTCCATTTTAAGGCACACACCTCTCTCTGTCCCTTTCACGGGGTTTCGTTCTCAGGTGTCTGCCGTCGCTTTAGGGCCTCCGCACATTTCTTTAGCCTGTTTTTTTCCATCAGTTATTTGTGAATGTCTACAAATGAGCCTGGCCCACTGCTGCTATCATAATGTGCGTGTACACGAGTTAGTGTGCTCAAAACTCGCCTCGAAAATAACAGTAGAGTTGAGCGCTTAGCGAGGTATGCTTTGTTCATTGTATTTTATTCGATAAGTAGAACGACCAATCCATCTCATCCATATAATAGTTTTATTAACAATTAATATCAGTTAATCCATATATATTTGAAGTTAATTATGCTGATTCATTATATCGTTCTATATATATTTTTTTATGTTAACAGAGATAATCTTTCATATTAGTAGCCCTTCAAGACCTTGATATTAGATGTTGCGGTTGGTTTGATTTAAAATAGTTATTATATGCGTAAGAAAATAAAGTCGGATTGGCAGAGAATTTCGAAAGCAGACTGAATACAGACTGATCGTTAAAGAAAAAGTGGAATCAATAATCGAACTTACGATCCAATAGGATACGGTCTTGTATGGTTTCATGGTAATGCTTTTTGCAGACAATTTTTGGTGCAATAATCTTACTATGATCCTACTCCTCGCCGTATGCGGAAAAACTTCAGTGCTTAATTCTTAATACTCTTCACTGAGCTTCAATCTGATTTGCATTTACCTAGTTTTTTAAACATATAATTTAGTAATTCTTCACTCATTAATTAATGGATGGTATATGTGTACCAAGTATCATAATATGTAACTGCGACGTTTGTACTATACACATCATTTATGTTTTTTTTTTTTTCAATGTTTATGTTTTAATGACGTGATTTATTTATGACTGATTGTGGTGTATAATGAAAAAAAAAACACTTTCTCTAATTTGGACAATGAGAAATAACCCATTGATAGGATGTCGTGATACAAATACTAGTGGATTTAACCAAACGAGAGATGAGATCGATCTCGAGAAACACATTTATTTTATTAGATATCGTGACCTAACATTGAAGCTACGAGTGAGAATGGAATGTCATTATATTTTCTTTGTTCTTCGTAATGTCGCGGAAGCTTGGATCCTCTATTAAATGCTTATAAAAAAGTTTGAAGTCTTGGAAGTATGGGTAATCATGGTACACAGGCGGATAGTCGAAGTCTCCAGGACTGACCGAGAGACTTCTGCGACGAATGAATAAAAGTCGCGAAGTAATGTTCATAATAAAGATAAGAAATCGGGAATACCTCAGTTCCGCCATGAATGAAAATAAGTTTAGCAAACTGAAACATATTGTGTAGGGGAAAATCAGTAGAAAAATAAGTCAGAACAAAAGATGAAATTCCTTAAAAATGTTATCGGATTTTCACATTCTTCCAGAATCTTCTGTAGTATATTTTCTGAGTTATGTTCCTACTGTGTGTCTCCGAGTTTTCAATTTTAGACTATCATCACCGAGTGTTTACAACTATCGAGTGTCTCCTTTAGAATATGCGAGTGATGAGTCCTGGTCTTTCCTAAGATCTTCGGATCAACACAAAATGGTGGGTAGTCCAGAGAGTGCTCAGCCAATGACGATTTTCTTGGATGTCCGAGATTGAAACCCCGTTTATGCTCATGCCTGAATACTCAACACAGAGCACACAATTCCTGCGATTGCGCTGCCCTTGAATTATTTCGCATCTCAGTATGCAAAGTAAATATTATCACGATGGTTGAATTCTTCCTTTAGGAGACCTTTTACTGAGAAGAACGAGACGGGATTATAATTAGTGATTCAGGATTTGAATGAAGAGATTTGTAATTAAAATAATATACTATATTAAGTCGACACATCGAGTATTTAAATAAGGCACCTCTAGTCGTAAAACAAATATCATTATCATTTTATAGTCATTCAAAAAACGTTTTCACGGGCCTCGTGTGTGAACCAATCGATATTACCGACGGAAAGTAAAAATTTCTTCGGACGGTCTACAAATATTGTGGAAACTGTTTGCGTAATATATTTGTTCACTTTCTTCTCGTTTTTGGTCCAGATGAGATCATATTAAGAGAGAGAAGGCTGGCGCGGTGCAGCAAAGTCTTTTCTGCACGTGGCGCGCAACTTCGCCGACTACAGCGAGCGACGGAATGTTTGCGGAGAGGACAAACGGGTTAATTAAACATCGAAGGCCGAGACGTAATGAATTTATTTCGTAAATCGAGGGTTTACACAATTTGTAAAACTAAAATGAGTTCTTATAATAAATATATTGTTACGAAAGATCTCAACAATCAATATTCTTAATTTATCTACACAAATTTGTTAAAAAACACAACGTGATATATTTTTGATCAGATCTTATTGGAAAGTGGATAGGAATTACTCAATTTCTCGACTTTGTCGCTTCGTTGTAACGCTGCGTTAGCCTCCCAATCAGACCTTCGGACTAACTCACGGAAGAACGCAAGGAATTGACACTATCTCAGCCTGGTTAAAACAGAGTTGCTGGCCCATTGTCAATAACGATCAATAAGATCACCATAAAATACATGTAGTTGAAGTCACTATCGAAGGAAGCAACTGGATGGTTTCCTTGCAAACATGTCTAATGGCTAGCCTCAGATCCTAGAGGCGGAAAAGGGGAAGTTGGAACAATAAACTAGCTGAATTATGATTTATATCATATTTTGAGTGTTTGAACGTGGAGAAATTTTTTGTACAATACAAAAAAACAAAAGAAGATGGCAAAATATGAAACATTTTATTTGGTATTGGTAGAAAGACGCGTTCAAAGTATGTTTTATTTGTGATTTGTTAAAATATTGCGTGGCGATTTCTCAATCCGGCGAGTGTGGGGACAAGGGACCTGACCTGACCTAGCGGTTCAGCTAAATGATGGTCATTAACAAAAAAGGAAAGAGTGACCAACTACTAGGACGATAAATATTCTTTTTTTAAGCAAATTTATCTTTGTGAAGTATTTTAATTAATTCAACACGGGTCACACTCAATAAAAGTTAAGATTAATCAATCACATTACATTATTGTAGAGAAATGACATGACACGTGGCAAGTGGCAAGTGGCTAGTGGCTAGTGGCTAGTGGCAACCCTGTCCGAGAGCCGTGGTGCCGTCTCCCTTCCACGCACACGTGTGCCGATGCACGCACTGATATTGACTTTTAAGAAAGTGTTACGAAATTCGGCGAGGAGAAAGGCGGCTCCGCACACACCACGTGACCGGTGCGGTCCGGCGGCGCAAGCGGGCTGCGGCGGGCGACCTGCTTCCCCTCCTGGTGCTCGACCCTCGGTCATTCTGCAATATGGTGCCACAAAGCAAAGTACATGATTTGATAAACTTATGGCCCCCACCCATGACGAGCAATCACATAAGAATTGTTGTTTTTGTAAAACTGTTTTACGCAAAACGCGCATTGTTCCTTTCGTGAAGCGATCCATTGAGACTGAATTTCTAAGAACCAAACTCCCGCGCGCTGTCGCCCGCGTACCCCTCCTTCGCGCGGCTCCCGCGCGGAAGAGATTTAAAGAGTGCAAAAAAATATGGCTCCATTGGGATGCTCATTCTATTTAGGGACATAAAAAATAATAACACTTTCACCTCAAGAGCGCTTTACACATAAACGGTTTATAGTCCTAAATTATCTTTATTTTAAATCAAAAATTGTTTTTTTAACTTACGGAAATGATTTTTGAAAAAGTACGTTTTTAGTATCTTCTTAAATTAAATGTCTGTTGCACTATTTCTTATGACGGGGGGCAAAGAGTTCAACGCTTTTGGGCCTGTCACCGCAAATGCCCGTTCACTAAATTGTTTTGATTACTTCATAGTAATATTGAACGTTTCGTCAGTTGTGACAATCTAGCTACCGTAATGAAAACAATACACGGATGTAAGGCTCTCTGTCCTCAATCTGTTTTCAAGAGTTTAGATTTATTTATTTACTTGACTTTTTGATACAATAATATATAAACCCGCGGTCCCTAAATAGAAAGAGCATCCCAATGGAGCCATATTTTGTTGCACTTTTTAAATCTCTTCCGCGCGGGAACCGCGCGAAGGAGGGGTACGCGGGCGACAGCGCGCGGGAGTTTGGTTTTTAGAAATTTAATCTCAATGGATCGCTTCACGGAGGGAACAATGCGCGTTTTGCGTAAAACAGTTTTACAAAAACAACAATTCTTTTGTGATTGTTCGTTATGGGTGGGGGGGTCATAAGTTTATCAAATTATATACTTTGCCTTGATAATTGTTAATTCATTTTTAATTTATATTTTAAATATCTCATTGAACCCCACATTATTTGTAAATTGTCGTAATTCGCCCACAAGCTATCCTTTTTGTGGGCTTCTGTGGATTATCCAGACATGTACCTGGTCTGAATTTCTTGATCGTGTTACTTTAATGAGAACGGCACAGTCATATTAGTTTATTTTGAACCTCCGCGATTAAATGCACTGATGAAATACGATCTTACATTTTTATAGTTTTAAAATTTATCAATATTAGGTTTTTAATTTTTATTTAAAAAAACATTCCTATTGCGACGAGTGCAGAATCAAAATGTTACAAAACAATTGAACTTTTATTTCAAATAAAGTGACACTTCACTCCAAAGTAAAGCCACAAAGCTGGATTTGAATTCGACGTATCGTGACTGCAACGCGCGACCACGACCGGATCAAATCTTGTGATACGAGAGTTTGTGAACTGAATCAAGGGCGTCACATCACATGGAACCGATAAGCTGAACCATTGCAGCTTTTTGTGAAATTTCGAAAGCGTTCTTACGAAAATTACCATCGAATCTTGCAATACCAGGTAATAAACTATCATCTGTTCTTACGGCCGAATGCAACGTATATTTTATTTACCGGAAATGCTGTTTTTTTGATAATAAATTATAATCCAAGATGATTTTTAAAAATTTACAATAGTTTAACGATTTTCAGACATTCTATTTTGATCGATTTTAGTCAACAAAATTCGCTACTCACGCAACTCAAAAGCATCCGTTTTATGATTGCGGACATATCATCATGACAGCGATGGCGTTGTACAGAAAAAAATGTACGAGACTTGTCTCGGGAGCTTGTCTTAAGAGTCGCATAAATGATAGTACAGAGTTGAGCACGAAGCGAGCTATGATTTATTACTGTACGCGGGGTAGAATGATGTAATTGATACGTACTGACAAATTTCTGAGACATTATAAATTATAAAATGGAAATGGTATAATAATAATAATATATAAAAGGTATAATAATGTGAAGAATGTAAAAAATGTAGGATACTTGCAATACATATATAAAATTACTCAATCACAGTAGCAAACTCTTTTTTATCATAAATTGTAGTGCTACTGAATCATTTGTTGAAATGTAATTAATCATCCCAGACCTCAGTAATGATGCGTGTTATTCTTTATATTTTTATTAAATACCATTAATTCTATTGCGCCACTAATGGAGTTGTCACCACTTTTATTTTTCCGCTGATCAAAAAATATTTTCCCTTCTGATGATGTAAAGTGTTACGTCATGTCCTGAACGAAATTGCTACCCGATCACGTTAATTACGAATCATTGGAACATAATCGGATTTGTATTATGCTACAATTCGGACAGCGCGTTTGCCACGTTAACACATCTACGTTGTACGTGTTATTAATCTGTCCTTGCAGGTAGGGTTACATATTCGTTTAAACTACACAACTTTTTAATTTGTGCGTTTTTAGAACTGCATTAGTTCACGAATATTTGAAAGTGAAATATTTTTTCGAAAAATAGATTTTTTCTGTATATCTTTAAAGTTAATTCACTTGATTTACAGAAAACCCAAATGATCACTTTCAAGAATTTATCCGATTTGATGCTCGATACATTTTTACCATTCATGATATGATTTAACTGGTTTTTATAGTTTTCTTTATAGTGCGCTAATAAAAAAATGACTAAACTGACTAGTTTTGAAGTTGTATACTGGCCAAATTTAATATATGGTAATTTAATACAGATTCTCGGGGAGAGGACGAGACAAAGAATCTAGACAGTCTAAATAAGATATCTTAGAGAGGAGAGTCCCGATAAGAGAGACCCTCGCAATAGAGCCACTATTTTCAATAGTCCTGCTTGTATGACTAAACGTGCATTATAACTGAGTAAGTACTGTTTTGATTTTGTCTTGTCCATACCTTCTGTTTGGGACATATATTTATTTGTGTAAATACATAGTTATTATTGAACGAAAATAATGCACTGTGCCTAGCCCCCTACCCTTCTCGAGACTTCGCGTCTATACTGTGTCGGAACCTTTGACGAAATTGTGAGTTAAACAGTATACAGTCCACATCTTTGAAGATGCCAGCTGAATCTGGATTGTGGTGAGTGCTAAACTCCTTCCTGTCCTGACATTCTTCTGGCATCTATGCTTTGTACGCAACACCTTCTTCGTGTCTTGTGACGTTCAACCAACCAGCTATGGTGAGTCGAGCCGCCCCTCGCTTATCTATAATGGCTGGCGAGTCTTATTCCATCACCACACGTGTACGTAATATATATGCCTGAGAATTTTTGAATTCTTTATTGCGGGAAAAATGTATTGATTTAATTTATGCTTTTATAATTTCATAACTTTCGAGTATGTTCAATAAATCACACGATTAATTTTAAATCACCTTTAGAGGCTTTTTTCCGCGATCTGTCATACACGACCCAGATCACAGGACACGACGCTCGGCAAGCATTCATTAGAAACTTCACTCAATAACACAAAAATGACAGGGTTAGCGAAAAGAGTTTCGTTAATAATATATTCAATATTTGTCTGATTTTTTTTATTTGTGGATAAGTCTAAAGTAGCATTTTGTATGGAGAGATTACTGAACAAACAGACGTAGATTATAAGAATATAAGGAAGAATGAGTTGTGTATAGAGTTTTATAGGTTATTCTGCCATTTATCTCCGAATTCTCTGGCAAAGTCTTGTTGTTCCAGTGCAAGGTCTATTACCATAATAAATTTATTAACTTGTTAGCTATTTACTGAGCCACGCACATGTGCGAAATTGCGCCTCAATTAACTTATACATTCCATCAGTATTAAAAGTTTTAATTTGTTTTTATAATACGGATTTCCCATTAAAATATTATAGGGTTTAATCTTCAAAAGATTATAGAATTCAATATTAAAATATTATTGCAATCTGACAGTACGAGTGCGTTATTGCTCATGTAGATAATCAAATAAACTATTATTATATAATACAAATTAAATGTATCGATTAGAAAAATATACAGGAAAATTCAATTTATTAAAAAAAAACTTTTTTGGCTACTGAGATACGAACCTGGATGAACCGAGGAAATGCGTTAACCGATTACATCACACCAACAAAGTTGGCGACAATTTTTCGTACTTCTTTGCTGCATCTATTATTCCAAATTTTAAAGCAATCACATTTTAAATAGAATTTTCCTGAATATTTTTCTAATTGATATATTTGATTTGTATTAAAATAGCACAGAACTATGTTCTTAAGAAACTGCAATTTCACAATAATAATGTGTTTCCCTTAATATTATTATATAACTGACATGGATAGATTAAATTGGAATAAAAAAAATAATAATCAGATAAATTCTGTCTATATAAATTAATGTAGCTGAAATTTTATGGTTATTACGAAATTGTCTAAATCTTACCCAATACACGAATGTACCTTTTTAACAGCGCGAAACTTGTCTTTGAAATCTAGCATTCTATGTTTCATACAAATATTATATTTTGCATTGTGTTTTTATTGATCTAATCGTATCTGAACTGGACCTTTGGATGATTCTTTGGACCTTTATCGTAATATTTTTTACTTATTGTCACAATTTGTGTGCATTCAATTGTGAAGTGATTCTTACACGTGGTGAGCACGTGCATTTATTTATATTCTGGCTTGTAAAATTTTTATGTTAAAAAATTATACAAGTCGAAGTTGATCGTGTCAAAGAAATTGAATGGTTTCGCACTAGATCGATTAAATCATTGTAATCTATACTAACTAAGTCGTGGGTGAGTGTGCGCTAGTATCGTTTATAGTCAATACGTTTCACCTAGAAAATGTTGCTTTGTGTATCTTCAAGCGTTGTTCTTCATTTTTGTTCTCTATAATTCCAGGATGCCATTTAATAGTTTTTGCACTCTGCAGCACCAGTTTTTTTTCGTACAGATTATAACTGTCTTATTTTGCCTTTTTTTAATAATCATTTGCTTCAATTTTTGATCATTTTAAAATAGTTTACGTGAATGCCTAATTACACTATTATTTATTTACAGTGCAGATATTTTATTTGACACTATTGTTTCATAAATTCCAAACCATTCCAAAACAAAAAAATAAATAAATAGAAGATAAGCAAACATCTCTCGAAACCCTGTGATGGAACATTCCAGATGAGTTCATCAGTCAGTTCCTCTGACAAATAACCATTAGCAGAACGAAGGAGTGGGCGTGGGGAGATCCGAATGATAGTCAAGACGATAACTCTCCATCGGCGACGCGCAAAACGTGATCGGTCCATTGTGCGAAGACTGCGTACCGTCTCCAATTCCGTATTATTGATTGTCCCATATTTTACATCCGGTGTAAACAGTGGAGATCGGAATGGGTGCAGTTCTGACCCGGATGTGGACGACATCCGTATAGCAAGGAATTTTTTCTCTCTCGATGTGGCTCTTATTTGATTCGTACCGACGACACTGGTATTTTATATAAGCGTTATTTAAATTGATCAAAAATGGGCCAAAGGTTACAGGAATACAATATTAGTCTTCTTATTCTTCGTTATATATGACCTAGTAATCGTGGCCAGGGTGCTGGTGATGGAAGACAAGGGTTGTATTCGTTAAAAATTATTTTTAATAAGAGGTAAACGTCAACATTCTTACTATTTTGCTAAGCTAAGTACTTGTACATGAACTGAAGAAGAATTATGTCTTCCTAAATTGTACATGAACTGATATCCATTTATGTGTAATTTCCATTTTAATTTGACTTCATCACGGAAACCAATAGCCGTACAACATAATCATGTTTTACGTTACGATTGTATGTTCGTAATGACAAAATTAGACCAATTAGTATAAACTATTTTTATGTACGTTGTTAAAAAAGTTTTAATGAGACGTACCAGGATCTTAAATAAACGTTATTAAAAAAAATATACTTGATGATTAAATTTAAAAACGAATACAACTTTAGGAGAACACATTCTTATTGTGAAGTTGTAATTATTCAGAACATAGGTCTGTGATATTTTAAATATGAATTAAATATATTAATTATAAAGATATACATATAAAATCAATTTTATCTGTATCAGCGTCTGCTATCAGTTTACTCAAAGGTATTTGAGATTCTGTAAAAATAAGGTAGATGGCTCTGTCAAATGATGGAACGATTAAATGTATTAATATCAAAAAGGTAACATATAGGGTCGAAAATTGTCGCTAAAAATAATGTCGCTGTAGCTTAGTTGGATAAAGCACCTTCCCCGGTTAGGAAAAAGATCCAGGTTCGAATCCCGGTGGCGCAACAACAATATTTTTCGATAAAATTGATTTTATATGTATATCTGTCTAATTAATATATTTAATTCATATTTAGAATACAACTTTGTTTAAAATTATGGGATGTGAGAGGAGGGAGAATGGAAACAGATACACGGTTTAACAAAACCAAGTTCACGTGGAGCCTAGTTTATTAAATTCGTAATAAATAACAATTATTGTAAGAGTTGTATGAATTCCATATTAGTATTGTTGCGTTTCTTCAGAACGTGTTATTTCTAGATAATTTGATTCTAATTTGCCTACGATTCTTTACGATTTTAGATTAGATCTACACGTAAGAGAACTGACAATTCGAAATATTAAATAGTCGATAATTTTTATTTCTTAAGAAGATCGTCGAAGTGTTTCAGTACCTGTGTACCTGTAGGCGGGTGTAGTATTGTTGTGATCAATTTTGATTACACGACTTTACTTATTCCTCTGGTCATTATGTTTCTTATCCTTACACACGTTGCTTTTTCACATTATGTTTTTTGTTAATATTTAACTGATTTAGTTTTAAACACTAATTAAATGTATTAATTAGAAAGATATACATATAAAATCAATTTTATCGAAAAATATTGTTGTTGCTACCGGGAATCGTACCTGGATCTCTTTCCAATCTGGGGAAGGTGCATTAACCAACTAGCAGACAGTACTTTTAACGACAAATTTTCGAACCCATATGCTACACTTTTCAAATGAATACATCTATTGTTCCATTATTTGAAAGCCATTTACATTGTTTTTATGGAATATGAAATACCTCTGAGTAAACCGATAGTAGACGCCAGAATTAACAATGCATTTTTATTCAATTTTAGACACATTGATATAACTTACATATTATTAAGGAGAACACATACGTATTGTGAATACATTTATTATTCTGGCGTCTGGTTAATGCACCTTCCTCGAATTGGAAAGCGATTCAGGTTCGAATCCCGGTAGCAGCAATAATATTTTTCGATAAAATTAATTTTATATGTACATCTTTCTAATTAATACATTTAGTTAGTATTTAAAGTAGCACACACCTATGTTTCTGAATAATTACAACTTCACAATTAGAATGTGTTCTTCTTAATGATATAGTTTCGCTATTATTTAATACGTTTTTCATGAAAATTACTGACTATTTAATAGATTTACAATTCTTCTGAGAATATTACACGCGAAATTGTTTAAATAATTTTATTTAAGTATTATAATTAAGTCCACAATGTGGAAGATAGACGTCGCACGATACGAAAATCATTGAATTATATGAAGCCACATTTTACGTAACATGTTATGTACGTAAGAGTTTTATATAACATGTTATGTACATAACAGTTTTATATATTGTAATTGTAGAATTAAAATGAAACAACGAAAATATGTCACTGGAAGAATGGACGTGGTAGTGCAGTGCATTTGGTGTAGAATAAGTCTGATGGAATTAATGTATTGTGCTATGAATAATAAACAATATTGATAAAGACCTATTAAACATTAATAAAAATGATGCGACCCCAGTGGCCAGTGACTAGTGACCAGTGACCAGTGACCAGTGACCAGTGACCAGTGACCACCTTAAAATGCAAAGTAAAGAAACATATTCTTGTTTAATTTTTTATTTCGTTGTTGTACTATATTATATTCAGTACTGTGGACTTGGCCTGTTACACCCTTTAAAAATTATTTATCTTTTCGAAAAGATTGATTTTTTTTTTCTTTACATGTATTTATTTATATGTATATATTATTTATTATTTTGAGTATTTCATCTAACATCTCCTTATCAAATAAAAAAAAAAGTTTCACTAGGTAAAAGGCAATCCTTGCCGTAAAACTACCATGCAGTATGTAAACGATAAAAAATTAAAATTAATATTTACGTAATAAAGAAGAAATAAAAATAAAAAACTGGGAGAACAGTTTGTCTCGAATTCAAGTCCCGGTGGCGCAGTACTGTTTTTCGAAAGAAATATTTGTACTATTTGTATATATTATTAGTTTAATTCTGTATTTCTCAGTAACTGCTTAAAGTCTACTGTCCCTAAAAAGAGGCTCTTCCACATTTTAGTATTTTTATCTCGAATACTTATCTCTTGTACGGTTGTCCCTGAGGTTCTGTTCCGTTGTCCGTCTCAATCTTCATATAATTACTAGGTATTGGGTTTAAGAACAGATGTGCAAATTACTAAATCGATTATTCAATCATTCCGTTGTGTTGTTGTTAAATATTTGGTGTAGCATTATTTTGTTTTCACGGTTAAAAATCCACAAACACATAAATAAGTAATCATTTTTAAATATATGATATCTAAATAGGTACCGTCATTCTATCAGTCCAAAGGCACGTTTTTATACGCATTATTTGCACGATAGATAGCTAGAATTTACTTACTTATTCTCGTGGATTTTTAAGCTCTACATTGCCTTTCGAATTTGACTTCTTGGTCCTCATACGATTAAGTTGTCACTCCTGACATTTTTTATAATCTAACTATCATTCTATGACTCAAGAGCCCCTGTTCATTTACTTTTCGAAAGTTAGACCATAAAAGACATATCTGTAAAAGAGATGACGGACGGCGGGGAAATACGATCTTGGAGTGGAATTTTTATAGTAGAAGAAGAAATGTTGGCCGTCTTCAATCTTGATGAGGCAACATCATCAAGTGTATACTTCGGGTAGGCAATTTAGCAATAGAGAGTCACACGTTGATGATGATGATAATGTCCTTGAATAAATGCAGTCCTTTTCATTTGTGATCTTTTCATAATTCAAAGTCCGGTTTCATTATTTATTCAACTCAATGAACTCGATCAACTTCGTCCTTACCATTTTAAAATGAAATTCCTGCGTAATTCTACGGTGCTGTAATAACTTTACCAACACTTCCGGCATTTCATGTGTTGGGTCATAAAATAAACGAATAACCCATCCTGTACCTCGTAATTATTTGATTTCCTACAATCTGAAAAGATCACGTATTAGATGATCTACAAGAGTGGCTGCCTCGGGACCTTGTGACTCCACACGACCAGTTCTCACCAGCGGAGGTCTTCTGTTCAGGAAGCATCATCATATTTAAATCAAAGTATATGATGATTTTTAAAAACAAAACAAGATTTCAAATCAAGACACCGAGTTATGTGATTACTGTTTGTGAACATCCCAAGAAAATCGCACCAAGCGCACCATGATGAAGTTTCAGAACGCAGAGGCTGGGTGAAGGCAGACAGAATATATTGGGATTTAGAGAAATAAAAAAATGTATTGAAACACTACGATTAAGAAACTAATGCCAAACTAATTGTAGGAGATGGTATGAAGATATGTTTGGTATATAGTATATAGTTCGGGCATATGGTTACGAGTGTATAAAGGTAGTTTAACACTATTGTTTTCAAAATTCATAACAAAAGAACTCGTTGTGAGATTATTGTATTTTTTGTTAAAGATTCTTAAAACACAAATTGTTTAGTTTTTTAGCTATTTTCACATGGAGATAGGCAGAGAGGATAGGGCGCTCCACTCTTCTGTTCTAACACACTTCTCGCCTCATCCGCATTCATATATCTTCTCATACAAGCTCGTCGATTATTGAGGCTTCCAACAGTTTACCCGGTCATGCCAAATCTTCCGCTGACGTCCTGTATATATCTGGTGCCTTCAACACTTGCGTCTTGTATATTTCTTACTATTCTCTCCTCATTCGTCCTTTCCATATGACCAAACCACCCAAGCGATCCTGTTTTAATCTTATTCACTATGCTAAGATCAGCTTTACAATCTTTACTAATTTCTTAATTCTTTACCCTGTCATATATATGGATCTGTCATATATACGCCTAAGTGATCTCATTTCCAATGCGTTCAGCATACTTTCGTTTATCTTCTACCAGCTTCCATAATTGGAGTCGGTATGTTTTAATGAAAAGGTAAAGAAGATCTACCAAAAAGACAAGTCCGAGGCGGATTGCATCCAAAGTGTTGCAAAAAGATTTTGAAATCTTGCTAAATTACAAAACAATTACATCGGACGCTACTGACAATTGGAGAGAGAACACTTATACAATATTCGTATACGAAATGTTTCTTAAATGTAGAAGATTTAAATACTACTTTTATTAGTTTTTATATATCATGATGGTATTGAAAACTTATTTTTATAATATAATAGGAAATTGTTTTAAATTTTGATGGAGATAAGTTAAGAGATATTATTGATTAAAAATTTGTGTCTTCACAAAAGAAAGAAACACAAAATTAAGTAGATAAAAAATGGCACGAATTGAGTGAAAATTATCTTCCAGGCGCGATGTTGTTTTTGAATAACCAGAAAATGAAACACTATTTTTTATTATTAAGGAGAACACATTCTTATTGTAAAGTAGTAATTATTCAGAACAGACGGTCTGTGATATTTTTAATACAAATTAAATGTATTAATTAGAAAGATATACACATAAAATCAATTTTATCGAAAAATATACTTGTCGCTACCGGGATTCGAACCTGGATCCCTTCCGATCCGGGGAACGTGCATTAACCTAGCATCGCCTTAACTTAATTTATATCATTTATAAAGTGGACAACTGGATAGAAATATTTTCAGAAAGTATTGTAGTTAAAATTCGTGAGTAATAATTTGTATTTAGATGAGACCCCATCAATACTTATAATATAATACAAATTAAAAATATATAATTTGGATACCCTCTTCGATTTGACATTCATAAATTGGGTATTCTGGGTCATGTACTTAGAGAAATGATAGGAGATAGAGCGATGACTGGACCGCCTTTCAATCATTTTAATAAGTAGGTTTTCCTGTTGAAAAGAGGTGCTTTATTCAGACCTTTGTATGTTGGTTGCTTGTCTTTATCAAGTGAAAAATAAATAAAATAAAAATAGAGCTCCTTTTTAAACACATTACTCCTATGTAAGTATTGAACCGAGTGGTTCGTGGCTATACAGACAGAATATACTGTCGGATTACTTCAACATTATAGAAATTTATTATTTTTTTTAAAATATATTTTCACTGACGTAATTTTTCCATGATCCGAGCCGTGTCCAACGAGTTGGGTCACGTGACACCTGCTGGTCGATTGTGCTGGAAAATTTACGTGTCGTCCATCATCAAAGTGTAAATGTTTACATCAAAGACGTAGTTTAAATATGCGGTGATTTGGTAACGACTGCTCTTTATATCAGTATAAAATTTATTTTATAATTATATTTTGATTCTCGATTTAAATAAACCAAAATGTATATGCATATTAATAAAGTAATGGCATCGAATGCTAACGGATAGTGTAGATAATTTGATTACTTTGGATTTAAGTAATTCTGTGATTCTAGATCAGGTTAAAATAAATAATAAAAATAAACAACGTACACAAAGTCGATCCGCGTAGTAGAAGTACAAAAACTAAGTATCCTTTCCTTTCAAGTCACTCTGGTGTATAAGCACTGGAATAAATTTTTCTCAGCCATTCATCAATTTCATTTTCGAATATCGCAGGTGATGGGATTTGCTTTGTATAGTAGTCTAAATTGTTATAAAATTTAGATGTTAAGTATAGGCATATATATTTTTGTCTAAATACAATCTTCATATGCAGTTTTGTGTAGTTGCTCTAGTTGTATACGGAGTATTAATAATAAAAATCGACGATTTACAATAACGTATTTTAAAAAATCATGTATATTTCTGGCCAACATATATTTGGTCTGGATTATCTCTTTATAAATAATGTAAAATGTTGATCTCTATAATATTATAAAAGTACAAATTAAATCAAAAAGACGGATGTATTATTTTATTTAAATTAATATACGTGTTAATGCACATTGAATATAAAAAAGGCTAGCGTATCGTGATAAGTTAAATAAACGATTATAAAGTGACAAAAATGATAATATCAGCGTGTCATAAGTATCACAGTGACAAGTGAGCGACTACTGTCTACGGCAGTGGCGCCATTTAGCACAATCGCTCTGCAGATCATGTGATGTGGAAGTTGCATTCCTTAACCGAAATATCAGCTGCAGCACGTGATTGAAGTCGTTGGAACAAGGATGTGATGTTGATCCGACTCTCGTGGAGGTACTCGATCACGATGTTGCAATGCGGTCTGGTCTTGTATATCCACGATGTGATTGGTGCCAGTAATGTGAAGGTGGAGGTGGAGGTGGGCATGCGGTACGGTTCTGTTTCGGAAATAATAATTTCAAGGGGATTGCCAGTAGCGGTCGACAATTAATCTTTTTAATTTAGTTATTTTTAATAATACATTATAATAATTAATTAATTCACACATATAACAAATCTATCAAGAAAATATGGTTACCACCGGGTCACGAACTTGGAACTTTCTATTACCGGTAGACTGCTTTATCAATTAAACCTACTGACGTACAGATTTTGATTATGTGAGATACGCATTAACTACTGTGTTTTGAAAAATCTCAATTTCATAAGTGAATAATGTGATGAAAAGTAAAATGAAAATATTTATTATTTTATGTTTTTCGTTAATTTTGGCAGAGTAATGTAATTATAAAATTAGTCAATTAACAATAACCTTTTAGAGAAAATAAAACTTTGGTATGGTAAAAACTTTGTAGCACTAAGGCAAGAAATAATACAAGTTAAACGTAAAAAAGTAAACATTAAGAATGGTCTTTTAAACTGTTATTAAAATAATCAACGTATTCAAGTGAAATTAATAATATTAAACAATGGTTGCTTCTGTAACATGACAACACCCAGGTCTAATAAGGTCATAAAGGTAATAATCATTACCAAATTATCCGTTAGTTAAAATCAAAGATCGTAGGATCTTAAATAGAAAAGCACGATCTTAACTAGTAATTAGTTAAGATCATCGATCATTTATAACAGTCGCATATAGAAGTAATTTCGATTTATTTAACTATGTAATATGTTTTTTTTGATCTGCCCGCTAAGTTGATCAGCATCACCGGTCGTCAGCAGCGTGACGTGCGACTGATGACCAAAATGTAAATCTGTATACGTGAAAGATTCATTGTTTGATTCTGATGAAAGACCACTGACTCTTCCCTATGGGCGCGTGGAAACGTGGAGCGCGTATATTGTAAAGATATACAGGTCGATTTTTTACTCATGGCACTGTACGGTCGGCCACTGTCGAATATGTTGCTAGTATAATTTTCATTCTTATTAGTGCATAGATTTGTTTAATGTTTAATTTTTTTATGGGTAGAGAATGAAATAATATTAATCACATCTTAATAATAATAACTCGGTCGAAATCCTTCATCAGCTGAAACTAGTAGGTGAAGAAAATTATTTTGGTTAATAGTGAACAATATATTTTATTATATTAATATTTAAATTTACTTTTATTAATTATATATTAAAGGCGCAACACACTGCGCTCGATGTACACAACTGATATTACGCGTCAACTGAAGTCAAGTGCGCTATTGCATTACTGTCTAGCGTGAAGCGGTCATATAACTTTGTGTCTTTCTCGCTTAGATAGCGCTCACGCACACATTGGCGTGTGTCGGTACACAGAATATTCTATGCCATGACCAAAAATCAATCTGTACTTTTAGCGTACAGTAATAGGATCTCTACCGGCTGACTGTGAAGCAATACTCAGGCTTGTAAATTTAGCCATACGTGAAATAATTTAGTTATTATATATTTCTAGTCTGCAAACTGTTCTTTGTTTAGTAATGTTTGACTTGATTCTGTGTTATTGCGCAATGTGTAAATTGCGTACATAAATAACATGATTGTCCAGCAATGGCGGCGTATTTCTTCACATTCGGTCGTTATTTAATCTCAGAAAATGAAATTTGTTTACATCTAAGGTGTTGTTTCTGACGTAATCCAACCACGGCCCGAACCACCTCCGACCAGTTGTGTCATGTGACTCCAGCATCATGTGATGTGGAAGTAACATTCCTTTACCAAATATCAATAGATTATTAACAAATAAGACGCTAGGCGCAGCACGTGATGCGGCCCGCCGGCACAAGGATGCTGTGTGCCGCCGGTCCTCGTGACTGCGTGCTAGATCAGCGCCTCGTGAGGAAAGCTGTCGTGTACCCCACCCCGGCCAGTGTAGTCAACTGCCTAGAGCTGGATATCCCACCTTGAACTCTACCATGAAGAGTGTTTTTTTGGATTGCTCGAAACCTACACGGTCTACCAATAATAATTATTATGTTCTAAAAATATTTTTCTTTACATATTTCTCCGTTCTTCTGACATTAGGGTTTTGTGTTATTTACTATGTCCTGAAAAAAAGTACAACTTCACAATAAGAATGTGTTCTCCTTAAAAAATCCTTTCCATATTTTTTATAGTGTTACTCAACTGTTGACAGTTGACAAAATACAGCTTGCAACTTCTACATACTTGATCAGGATAAGTCATAACTTATAATTAATTCATTATTAACTTAATGTTTATCTAAATTATAGGTATATTATCACAAAGCATTCATCTCTGTTCTTGTCAAGCCCTGTGGCCGGCTGTGAGATGGCCAGTATCGTTAAAATTTCTAAAACAGTAAAGAAAGCCATCTACATAGATATTGTATATCTCTTGGCTAACCAAGAGATAGGGCCTAAGCCCTATGAATTTATTTATGAAAAAACAAATGAATTCTATTTATCAAAAAATTATCGCAGACGAGATTAGATTTGTTGTATAAACCCGTGCGTAACATACGACGTATCGCATTATTGACGTATTTAGGTCTCGTCAGAAATCTTTGTGTTCGTCACATTCACCTCTGCATTTTCAATATTTTCATCGTCAGAAGTTCAATTTGATTTATGTTGTATTATTTATAAATTATTATTAATGAAATTTTTTATATGTCACATTTTACACTATTTCTCTCAATTGAACTGGTTAATCATAAAATTATAAATTTAAAAAATAAAGTAAATGGCCTCTATGACAAGCTTCAAACTTTTACTTATTGGCTAACGGTTGTCGCTGTCCGTGTATATTTGAATGGCGCACCTCGATTCAAAATCTTCGATCAGTATCGAAAGATTTAATTTGTATTTATCAATACATCATGATTTTTCCATCAAAATAATAATTTTCGTGCACACCTTAAAAATGAGAGATTTATCTGTGAATATGCCATTATGATCTGATTGAGAATGAAGGCGATATCGGTAGGGCATGATATTAAATATCTTAACAAGCCGATGAATAGTTTTATTTTCATTAATCATTATTATTTATTTTACATAAGGTTAAATTTTAGTCTCCCACTTATTACATTAATTTTGTGAAATAGCTATCGAACAACTGCCTCCCTTTTACAATCATTGTGTGAATTAGCTGTCGAAATGTGAACACAACCTAACTGTATATATATTAGGCCGTTATTTTCCCTCTCGCCCGGTGCCTATTGGTTAAAAATATCATTTAACTTATTTCTCTTTCACTTTCAGCGAGAAAGAACAAACTGAAAGTAAGTACTATCCAACATTTTCAACCATAATTCAATTTCTAAAACAATTACATACGACCAGACGTTAGACTTTTTAGATGCAATAATTTTCGCTGGATTAGCCAAAAATAATAAAATGCCATCCTCGGTTTATATCCAGTGGCGTAACTATGCCAATGTAGGGCATTAGTAGCATTAGTGGATCCAAAAAGTTCGCTATCCCGCAATCTATTTGAAATGGTTATTTTTTGAGTATCGATACATTTCCAAACGTTAATTGTAATCCACAGCAAGACATGGAATTATAAAATTGAAAATGTTTTATCTCACGTATCAAAAAACGTGAAAATATTATCGATTTATACAGCAGTACTCCGCTAACCCACGCTAGGGATCAGAGAGCATCACCGTAAAGTGAAATATTTTTTATATCGCACGTGCATATAAATGCCTTGCAAAGTGTATATACTATATTAGACAAAATACTGTTTTTTTTACTATTACGCAGTACTAATATACAATATTTATTTAGAGCACAAAAGGCTATAATAAAAAGGCTACAATAAATTTTTTATATAAATTATTAATAACTTTGTTTGTAAAAGTGGTTAAAAAAAAGTTATAAATAATTAATATTAAAATGAATAAAAACCACAATATAAAGTTTGCAATAAATATAAAAAATATAATGAATGTAGTAATGAAAATGCCAATTCGAACGAGATCTAAAAAAATATTCAATAAATTTGAAGTTCTGACAATCTTAGAAATATATGCAAATATTTACATATATATCAATATAAAAATTTAAAAAATTACCCAACCACACAGCAGTTAAAACCCACGAGACACAGAAAATATAAAAACAACAAAATACCGGCTGCATAAACTACATTTCGGTAGAGAATCATTAAATATTACTCCATAAAATTGCACAATAAATTGCCAATGAAAATAAAAGATATAACAAATGGAATAATATTTATTTAATCTAATTATAAAATGGATTAAAGAATTGGACATGTTAAAAAAAAGAAAAGTCATAAATTATTATTTTAATACTTACTTACTTTAAATACTCCTTATTAATAAACAACTTGAATAACCTTTAAACAATAGCCCACCTCGACACAGTGACTCGACTAGTGAGGGGGCACTATTTTTAATAACTAAAAATAAGATAAAAATAAGAATAATTTAAGAGGTCCTTTTCTCCATTCTGCCCAATTTTTGTATTTATATTATCTTCTATTATGATGAACAACTTTTTCCTCGTTCACTATCATATTCTCGTACTGTAAATCATCTCATAGGATCGATATCTGGTTCATTTGACCAAACCAACGCTCTCTGTTTAAGTAAGAGTATAAATTAGTACTTTAAATGATAATCAGCTGAGAGTCGTCTGTTGGGTTTTGTATGGCGAAAAGATTGAACCCACCGATTCACGCGCACCATTGCTTTCGAACCTCTCCCATTTCTCATGGTGATTTCCGTGAAACATCTTGCTAGTGGATATGCAGCACTGGAGGCAAATAGGATTATGTCTTCTACGAATACGAAAGACAGAAATGAGCTGCTGATGGTGTGCATCTTTGAGGATGAAAAGATAAAACAATACATTATTAATATTTTTTTCTGTACCTCATAAAGTTTAGTCGGACGAGCTGAATGGAATTTGTTTTATCTAAGTCAGATCATAAATAGCGGAAGTTATTTGTCGTCACGCTCGTAGTCACTCCGTCAGACAAACGTGCGATTGGCTATAGCGATATATGCATACATGCGTAGTGTGTACTGTCTTCTTCGGCGGTCCCTCGTTACGAGCATGATGTCTGCCGTGGTTTATTGGGTTGGCCACGGCAGAGGCCTGTGCGTGGGATTAAGTAAAGGTTGTATTGCACCGTACCACTCATATGCGTTCTTGGAATAATGGAGGCCTCGGTCCAATGGCAAGGGTGGTCCGAGACAACTGGAGCTCTTTGTTATTTTGCAGCCTTTTTTTTATCTACGCACAGGGCTTTGTACAGACTACAGTACAGTAGGGTCCCAGATACGGCTGGGGTCGTACCAGCGCCGATAGCATTCGCGAGATATTGCATCATTTTAATAAAGCAAATTACTAATTATATTTTATTGATGAATTGGTTATTCAGTCAGTTGTGTTCTGACATCTGACACTTGTCACTTGTAGCACCTGTCCAGTGTGTACTATATAGTGCTATTGTCGAAAGGTGTGATTAACTTTCGTAACGTGATTTCGTTTCATGTGTCGGTATTCGACCATTGACTTTATCTGGTACGCCCTAGCTTACAATTCTAATGGTTAAAAATACATATTATAATGAAACATGATGTATCTAAAACTACTGGTAAAATGTGATCACATTTATGCTGTTTATTTATTCTTGAATTAATCGCACAGTTGTGCCTGTTGTCCAGCGACAGCCATTGTACGATACGAAATATCTCTAGAAATGTGATAGGTAGGTACCAAAAAAGTGTCTGATTCTGCTACCATATCTCTCGTGTACTTTACTCTCTTGTAATCTTCTGTTCAACGCTCTTTGATATTTGAACCCAGCGCGGCAGTAAAAGTGAGTTTCACGTCTCCATGGGAGTAGCGGCCTGGCATCCCGCCAGCCCGCCAGCCTCCCATCACAGGTCCACTCGAGGTCCGCTCGATCTCCGACGATTGTGTTCTTGAACTTGCCGGGAAGGAGAACAACGCAGAACCGCTTTCTCCCGGCGCACCGTGCTGACCAGACGAGCCTGTCAACATCTATTGTGCTCGCCGTTACACTGTACCCTGTACTCAACATGGAGTTTTGTATAATTCCAAATACGGACACGAATGACCATTGGCGTAACAAATCGTGATAAAATTCTAGGGTAAAAAATGATTTCAGGGTTTATAATTAAAAAAATCTTAGTTAACTGTATATATTATTACGTTATGTTTGGTACCTACCGCGCACGAGATAGGTTGAGAATTGACATTCGCCAATTGGCAACACTGATCGCGTAAGGTAAATAATTCTCGCTACCGTCTTGTTTTTTGACAGGTGCTGACGAGCGCGAGCGTTTAGTCCGATGTAAAAATAACGAAGATGTGACTTCGTATAAGTGAGGAAGGGTGAGACTAATTAAATATGTTTGGCATCTGCACCATATGTAATTTTCTATTCGCTAATTGTGTGTATAAGGATCGACGCATTCCTTCTTCTTCCTCTTCGTTTCTTCTTCTTCTTGGTTATTTTCTGTTACCTTCTTGGTCATGCCACGACAATACTTTCGACTTCAGGAAGGGGTACGATTTGATCTCTGCCGCTAATCAGTACACGACGGGAGAATTTCGCAATCGAAGATGACGCAAGGGATTCGTGGCGAGCTAAAACGCGAGAAGATGACCCAGCCTTCCTGACGTTCTGATTTCTCAGAGTCACAAGTAGAAGGCTGGATCTCTGCCGCAATGGACATTTACTTCGCGTGTATGGTTGTAAAATGAATTTTGACGTGCATTGATAATATTGAGAGTATTGTAGTCTTATTTTTTTCTTTTCGTTTTTTAATTTAAAATTAATAACTTTCTACTCGTGTTCAATCAATTTTTATGATATGATTTTTTGCTACATTTAACCTGACAAATTAGTCAGGCGATATATTTGTGTAATGTTATTGCCTAAGTGAAGATTTTCACATTTTAAAGAATCAAGTGTTCTCATCACACTATTACTTGTACAATAATCTGTTGATTTAGATATTCAAATGGTAGTCAAATTTTATTATTTTTATTGAGGCTAAAATTGCCAATCTAATCTTTTCATCTTATCACATTCTAGTGGTGATCTCTGATGATGATCTAGTGAGAATGCTGGCTAATGTGAGTGGCAGGCGATATGGTGAATTCTGTGAACCAGACCCACGCACTTCATGCAATACCCTGAGCAAGTCGGTGGACGTGCATATACGACGTCACAATATATATATATATATATATATATATATTATATATATATTATTGTGTGTGTATGCGCGTGTGTGTGTATATATAAATATCATATAAAGTACTTGGATAGTATTTGGATACATGCATAAATAAATAAATTTTGTTTAATACATGTATTAAACATGGTTCGTTAAACCATATTTTAAGAAAATATGAAGATGCGTATAGTTCAAACTACGATGGTCCTACTGAATACGTGGTTCTTCAAAATTCCGCTGTTGCGGTGAATTAGAATGACTGCGTAGTCAGAATTTGGCCGTATAATATGTTGTGTTCATCGCCTTAATATTAAAAAAATGAAAATAATTTTAGAAAATATGTGATTTGATATTTGTTTGCGGTAATTTTTTATTAATTAGTCTGCTCTAAAGCAATTACCTGTACAGTTTTTATAAGTTGTATATTGTTAAGGTACAATCGAAAGATGTAAAAAATTTTTTTGTCTGTAATATAGTTGGAGACAAAATGTGTAGGTAGTTTAGGTTAGCACAAATTAGTTTCATTTTGTATTTTACCTGCATCGAGCAACCACTTTGTTGTTTTTGGTTTAAAATCGTTAATCACTTTAGACCTTTTAATATCTAGTGACAAATGGTCAATTGGTAATTGGTTAATTTATATGGTACTGTTGTAGACATTGGAAATAGGTTTAACAACGAAAATATAAAATTGTCATGAAAATTAATATATCTCATATATCATTAAAATATCTTATTGATTCAGTAGATTTAAGATATCTCTTGCTAAAAATATACCTTGAATAGTGTATGAGAAAAGTTTTTAAGTAGGTACGCGGTTTGTAAGCGCTGACTGGAAATTCTCTAGAAGAATTTTTAAAACAAATTTTGTGTATCTCATTATTTTGCGTGTAAATAATTATCCAACATATTTTTATTTGTTAACCTTGTTTTATTAACCATTTATTGAGTTTAACCACAAAGTTAATTTTGGTAATTTCAAAAGTATAATTATCCAACAGTGTATTGCATTATTGTTTAAATCCAACCCCTGTTTACTGGTCCATCCCAGCTGCGCCACTGTGATTATATCGTGTACTAATATTGGATCTCGTTAAAAATATAAGTATAACGGGATAGTATATTCGTCACCACGATCATATCGGTATTATGTATGCAAAGATTGTATTCTGTACAAGTTAATAATTCATTTGCTTGTTACAGTACATAATACATTTTTTTGTCATGCATACTAAAGTAAAAGTATAATTTTGTATTGATAGTATGATTGTTGTTGGCCTGAGGCCGTCTATGTGAGACTATGAAGATGCAGCAGCTAAGCAGCATTTATTTTGGTGGGCGCGTCTATAAATAGGAGACTCACACAGCTTACCGTACTTTTCGCTATTAAAGTCCGTATCCACGATGACCTTTCAATGAGACATTGATCTCTGAGAGTCAATAAAGGTACGTGTATACTGGATGCGTTATTCTAATGTATATGCGATGATAACTCATACCGCTTAACTCCTTTATGCGATCTCAAATCTCTTCCGTGGACAGGGGCCATTGAGAATTATTATCCAGCTCATCTTGATAAAGACCTCGGGATGAGCTGGAGGCTTTTTTTCATACTGTCTAATCATGATCTGCACGCGGTGGAATGTTTGCACCGGTCCATGTCAGTGTCGTTAAGTCTCCTTTACAGGCTTTACGGCCATCGCAATCGCAACGCAATTGATTTTGAAATATATAATGACATTTTTAGATAGGGAACGATTGCAAAAACGGACGGCTAATATAGAGAATATGGTATATGGTGTTCTCGTCCCTGATTCGCCCATTTAGACGGCTAATCATCATAAGTCGGCAAAGTAGACTACCCAGACCTCGGCGCGCAAATGCAAACATCACAATGTATAAACGTAAAAGTTTTCAAAGGAAGAATCAAAGTGAGAAAGAGGATGGCTGATACAGAACTATTATCCGTACAAACCGAGTCATGACGAAGGAAGACTACTATTAGTTTTTTTTAAACATTTCTAATATTTTATGAACTACGTTTGAAGTGTGAAATAATTGATCTTGAATCTGAATTGAATTGACATTTCATAATAACAACTGTCTTTACAGTTGCCACATTTCAAATTAGAATCCTAATGAGTGTTTTTATTATAAACCCTTGTAAATAAGCTTTTCTAAAATCTGGCAGTTGTATTGTTTCAATGTTACCCAACGCTGCGACAACAGCTGACAATCTAAATTTTATTTGATAAACGGATTAGTTTCGCTTTTTAAGAATGCTGATGTCCTCAATATAGTCTAGTAAAGTAATAATTGTATCGAAAATAACCACCTGTTATCCAAGACCGAGACTCTAGCGTAACGCACAGAAGTCACAAATCAACATGTACTTGGACAAAATATTCTATATGTAGGAGATCGTTTTGATATTATTTTTGTTATTTGGTTGCCGTAAAAGTAACGGTGTTTTAAAATATATTGTTGGATTATGAATTAATTTTAATATCTGAAAAGGTGTTTAATAAAATATGCCCTTTTAAGAATGAAAAATGATAAAATCGCTCTACCCAATGGTGTGGATTGAAGCACATTGTACATATAGCATGACAAGGTGAAGATAATCTGGAGAAACTAGTGATACTCGGCAAGACTGAAGGCAAGATGGCGATATATTGTACAAGATGGACGGATGAAATTAAGTATATGCAAAAACCGGGAAGAATGAAAACAGATAGTCAAAGCGGTCATTACAGTGGAATGACATCCAGAGCCACTACGCTGCAATCTGTCTTCCAAAAAAAAACTGTGCTGTCACCGAGATACAAACCAGGGTATTTTATATTTCAGGTAGGCTGCTGTGTTCAATGTGTGCCTAAGTAATTTGTCACAAAAACTTTTTAAAATGTAATATTTCTCAGATTTACCTTTAAATGAAACCTACTAGGTGGTGTTAGGATTTTCAATCCATTTTTATAACTAGATATTTTTAACACAATTTTAAAAAATATTAACGATATTAAATTTTTGCTTTATCGGTAAAGGTGGGATTCTTGTTTTTTGATATTTTTGAAATCGCTTCTTGATAATTAAACCTACATTAATAATAAATATATATATTTTTTGAGTTATAATACAGTATGTTATGTTGTTATAATAGGATAAAAAATTGCAGAAAAATAAGACATGTGATATATTTGGTGCCCTACCTGTTACACTAGTATTTTACTGTATTATAGCAGAAATTGAACACTAAAAATGCCTTTGTTTTCGGGAGAAAAGTTTGTACTCTGCATTTTTTCAAATAAGTTGAGTTTCAACGTTAGTGGACAAAATTATTCTTTAATGGTACCTTTGAGACAAGATCCTTGATTTGTCATCCTCTAATTTCTCGACCTTGAAAAACTAGTGGTGAGTGGAAGGTGAAAAGTCGAACAGAAAGAGGCAATCTCCAAAGAATTAACTGAGCAAATCAACGAAACTATTGCAGTTATCTCTGAGTTGAAGGGCTGCAGAGAATCGTCAAGGATGTAAACAGATCACAAGGGGGTACAATCCTCCAGTAATGAGAAAACGAATTGGACAAAAAACCCCCAAAGATTCTATGGATGGACTAAATTATCGGAACAGTGGTACAGCTAAGATTGAAGGAGGATTGAAAAGGGCCTTCATACATCAATGCCTGATAATGATGACGACCATATAACTCCGTTCACCTTGATGCCTGTTATTATTGACCAGATAATTGTCGGTTTGCGACGTCTGTGCGGGGGGGTTATATAAGTAGCCACGAGTGACAATTATTCATAATAAAAAGCGCGCTGTTTCCGTTATGTTTTACGCGCAGGCGCACGGGGCCGCGACGGCGGCGAAGGTGAAAGTAGTCTTCACATGACGCCCGTTTCGTAACACCGAAATGATTGCAGCGAGGGCCAAACCTGCTCATCGCGTTTAATCAATCATTACTTTTGAATGCACTAATAATTAAGTATATTTTTCTCTAGGACAAATATTAACGGAGTTACAAAATGTTCGTATTTTTTAATAGCAACCAGCAGACCGGGCTGGTTACTTAACTTACACGAGATATTCGCGAGTACAAGCCCAATTTTTATGATAATAAATTATATTTTTATTTATTATCTTTGTTTTATTAACCACTTAATTGAGTTTAAATACATCTACCGGTTTCGAAAAATACCATTTTCATAAGAGTGATGAATTTTCAGGATGTCATAAGAGTTATGACATCCTGAAGAAGAAAATGGTCGTTTTCGAAACCGGTAGATGTATTTAAACTCAATTAAGTGGTTAATAAAACAAAGATAATAAATAAAAATATGAATTTTAACCACAAAGTTAATATTGCTAATTTTAAAAGTAGGATAATAAATTATACAAAATACATTACACGTATATAAGATATGTATATTTTTTTATATAAATGTATATATGTATACTTAGATGTATAACAGTATGTTGGGAAATTTTTTTATTCGATAAAATAAAAAATATTATTTAACTATTTCACTTAAATTTTACTAATACGATAATTTTGAACTCGACAGACTTAGCAGCACAATATATATTGTATTTGACGTTATACAGTGTGAATATTATGTTCCAGGCCGATGTTGTTTTTAAATAACTCAAAAACAAAACACAATTTGGTTTTTATTTATCAATTATTTGGTTTATTACAATTATGTATCAAATATTATACTGGCTAAGTGACCGCCTCTAGCAGCGGCACAAGTGTGTGCTCTTTTTACCATATTTTTCATAACATTCTCGCACACTTCGCGTGTTATTTCAGCTATTTCATTTCTAATATTGTTTTGTAACATCAGAATTGTTATTGGCTTATTGGTGTAGATCTTTACTTTCAAGTATCCTTACAGAAAATAGTCGGGAACCGTCAAATCAGGTGATCGAGGAGGCCAGTCCATATCACTACTTGTTGACATTGTGCGGCCGGGAAAAAATTCACGCAAAATTTCATGCGTAGCTCGGGCTGTATGTGAGGTGGCACCATTGTCCTGTTGAAACTACATGTGTTGCATGTCCAATCGACCCAATTCGGCCGCCAATAAGTTTTCCAACATGTGACGATAGCGATCACCATTAATGGTTACAGCATTGCCATTATTATTTAGATCCAATATTCGAATAATTTCAACACTTTGTTGAGACATGAGATGCTCTATAATAAATTGTAATTAATTATTTTCTATGAGTACTAAATACGAACTAACATATATTTTCCAAACCAAAATGGCGGCCAAATAAAATCGGCTTGGAACATAATATTCACTTCTATTGTAGTTTTTATTATTAAGTTTTTGTTGATACACCACACTATAACCAAATAATATAAATATACAATACATTACAGCTGCAGTTTTTCGATGCTTGAATTGTATGTATTATAAATTGACTTTATGGCTATTAAAAATGTAAAACGGTAAAATCGACTTATAAAGAAAATTGTAAGCTTTTACTTGCATAAAATCATGCCGTATCCCCGCAGAGGTAGACAACGAGGATAGAATGCCACACTCTTCTATCCCGGTATACAACTCTCGCCTCGTTCACTTTTAAACATGTTCTCATTCACGCTCGTAGATTGTTGAAACTTCTAACAGGGCCGTCTTTGAAAATCTGGTTAATCTGATCATGTCAGGTCAAGTCTGTTGCTTTCACACTCGTCTCATATATATTCATTATAATCTTCTACATGCAACAACTGCCAAGTGACCCTTTCTAATTCTACCAATAATTGCATCAATCTTAAACTATTTTGAACTTAATCCTAATTCGTCAGTGTGTAATTTAAAAGCCACGTCCATTGTCGCGTACTAAGGAAAAATGAAGGTTAATTTCACAAATTATTTCATTTTCTTTTCCAGTGTGTTTCGTCATCGTAATCCATAATACAAGCATTATTTATTTTTTAATGTATTCAGAAGACTAGCCATTGCCACGAAAGTGCGATATTAATTAAAACAAAGCAATTATAAAATTAATGGCGAAATTTCTTAATTTTCAATGCAAAACAATAATCGAGCAACACGACCGGTTCTCACATTTAACATTCCAAGTGACGTTAATCGTGGATTAATATTGCTAAACCTAATAAATTAAATTATTATTGTTGTGTCATCCGTTTTATGATGACAATATTATGTATGCATTTTTAAAGAAACTCACCAAAGAATATGAGATAATTTCAAACGCAGTAACATCAAAACCGATTGCAATTAATTGTTTCTTCTTCAGCTTCTAATTAAAAAACGTCTTACAAATTGAGATTTATTTCTTGCCTCTCCCAATGATCGTCATTCCTTCGGTTTAGGTATCCAGTCATTGCCGGAACCATTTAGAAATAACAAACTTTAAAGGATATTGTTACACTATGTCAAAAATGACAATATTTCTATCGTTTTGGCTGTGAAATTAGTTCCAACACAATGAAATCTGAGAACGTTACAATATGCTTATGGGCATGTATTTGTATACTTTAGTTTTATGTATCATTTAGTTACTCCGAGCATGGAATTTTTTTTAATTAGATTTTAAAAAATATGCCCTTTTTTAGTAAACATAAGAAAAATGTGTCTAGAGAACCTTCTACAAGGATTTCACTAATTTATCATTCTGCACATTTGAACCCGACGTAAAAACGTCGTATAACTTTTATAGGAAAAAAAATCAGGGTGTATTTATCATAATCGTTGATAATTCGGTTTGGGGTTCTAATAAAAAAATAATACCCTATTAAAGCTTTCAAATGATCGTAAATTCGTTGGCGACAAAATATTTTGAAAACGAAATTGATAATTTTTTATCGGTGTTAAAAAGAGTGCCGTTTCAGTTACTTGAAATTTTATATACGTAATTTTATAAGTGAAAACATTGTCCAAGATATATAGTTTTTTTTTAAATTCAACTTCTTTTTCTTTGGCATTACAATCCTTAAATAACCCAATCCAATTCTCAAAAATAAGTTATTTGATTTTTTTGAAAAAATGGTGGTATAATACGTGTAAAATAAATATTTACAAATATCAGTTCATCTCTAGCTTATAATAATAATACAAAGATGTAAAAAATTCAAGATTAAATCCTAATTTTTAAATATCGGTCAATAAAATTTAAGTCATATGTGCCTTGAGAACAAAAAGTTCACATATCTATCTAATTTATATTTCAAAGGAATTTGACGAATTACTAGGATGTAATGTATCAATATCCTTTCAAATTTACCTACAATGACTATTGCGTTACAGACATACGTTGAATGATTATATTATTAATTAATAAGTGAAAACTTTGAAAAATTCTCGTGCAAATACCGCTCAAAATTTTAATTTCACTTTTAATATAGTAGGTGTTTGTTCATCTCCACTACGAAAAACCGTTAAAAAATTTGATAACATATCTCTCACTTTTACATTGTTTTTCATTTTCACCTTTATTTCAAAAAGATTTTAGAGATGCCGGGTATCGATCCCGGTAACTCTAATATGCCAATCGAGCACTCTACCGTCTTAGTCACTCCCCTAGTTGGCGGTGGTGTAATAAAATAATGTAAATTTATAAATAATATAATAATAGGTCTACAAGTATAATGTTAATTTTTAAACCTACAAATTGTTAAAATGAAATAGAAAATTTCGCAGTATTTTATAGGCGATTTGCGAATGGATTGTAATATATAAGAACGTTGTTAAGGATATTTAATATATTTGTAAATTCCAACGAGGAAGCAATATAAGACGTTTTACGTGTAAATGAAAATCACATTTGTGTTCTTCGTCAATTCAGTCGGATCACAATGATTAATGAAAAGAGGGTGAAATGAAAGGGTTGTCAAATAACCATTACGATGTTTTCGCCGAAGAGAAATACGTAAAGTGAAGAAATGACGTGGGCTGTGGGGCCCTTGACCTTGAGCGGAAGGTGCTTCAAATTTACTTTCAATTGTATCGCGATCCAGAGAAAGTTTTTATGTTCGATGAACAGCACCTACCTATTGCGGTTGAAGGTCAACCTGTAGATACAGGGTGTGACAGATTTAATTCTAAAATATTTCACGGGTGGTAGCTCCCGAAATTCAAGTAGAAAGTGTTCAAACTGCGTTATGAAAATTTACCGGTTATGGATAAGCGAGACTTTTTTAAATCTATTATATTATGTATGATTAGTGGGTCGCTTAACATCAACAAAGATTGCACGAAGACAGATTGGGTTTTGATTAGTCAAGTACTGAAGTGGCGCAAGACACGAGAGGGTGGAAGCGCAATTGGGTCCACCACCCTTCTAGGATAAGGGGACGAACGTGATGATGATCTAATATGGATAATATCTTCTTAAATATACGTCAGTCGTCATCATTTTAATTAATCATCTTTTTTATCCATTGTTGGATTAATGTCTCCTCAAGCGTCTCCCACGTTTCTCTGTCGATTGTTCTTCGTTGTATTTCTGCAGAGTTTGATGATTTCATGAGTTCAGCGGGTTATAAAATGGCATTTGTCTGTTCTCTTATCTATACGTTTCTTTTCCTATCTCTTCGTGTGATGTCCGACATGCGATTGTATATATTTTTGGATCTATTTTGTTGTTGTCAGTGATATAATATAATTAAAATGCCTCAAGGGGTAATTGTCGCCCTTTGAACCTGCCGAACCTTTTTGCATTCAATATACCCGATGCATACAAAGTTAGATACCAAAATATTTATTCAATAATTTTCTTTTTATATTCAAGAAATCATTCAAAATGTTGAAAACGTTTCCATAACTTTCATTTAGTGAGCTAAGAATGTTAGATATATCTTAATAACTAACTAACTTACTACACACCTTTTCTTTGCGGTGCTGGCAGAGTGGATGGGGCCTCTCACTCCTGTTCTGACATGACTCTACCCTCATCCGCATTCATGCATTGTTGAGGCTTCCAACAGGACTATCTTCTAGCATTTAGTTTAGCTGGTCAAACCCTCCGCGGACATTCTATTTATGTGGCATCAACTATTCTCTCCTAAATCATTCGTTTTACATAACCAAATCACCTGAGTGAATATTTTTTAAATTCTATTCACTATGCTATACATTCTCTTCCAATCTGTTCTATCATAAATGGAATATGTCGATATTTAAACAATTTTCCAGTCTTGCAGTAGACGAAAAATATCCTACGAACGGATTATCCTTGACCAGCCCCATACATTATACATTATATAATTTGTATCTTCTTTAATCTAGTGCTTGTTATGCATGACGTTGTAAAAGAATAGCTTTGAGATGTAAATTTTATGAAATATAGATCCTGATATTTGACGTTTAACTATAAAATTGAAGTCATTAATAAATGGATATTAAGAAATGTGTAAACAAACTTTGTTTTTAACCTTGTTCATGACATGTAAGGACAAAATACCCCGGGTTTAAGGAATTTTTGCTACCTCTCACAATAATCTTCAATACTTTATTATTAGATTTTATCTCTATGTATATTAGCATAATTAAAATTCATGGCCATATTTTCTGCAAAGCAGTGGCGTGATTACGCCACTGCAGCCATCGCGATGCATTGGGGCCCACGATAGATAGGGCCCAAAAGGACGGTGCCCTACAATAATAGATTTGGCATCCATAGTTTTCACAGCATAATAATATGTTTAATCCACCACAGCGATGGAAGTGTATGACGTAAATCCATGAAAATATTAAACAAGGATTTTTGCTTCGCTTTGACGATTTCGTAAATGTGTTTTTTTTTAAATCACGAAATAATTAATTATTTACGAGATGGGAGACTAATTTTGGTAAGAACACTACCTAGTGCTTAATATTCTTTTATACAATACATATTGAGGGGTTTCTTCCATTTTTCATTGGGTCCGATGCCTTTTACATTGAAGCCCATTGTGTTTTAATCTATTTTTCATTGGGGCTAACTATGCCAATGCAGCCTATACGGTGCATTGGGGCCCACGTTATACGGAACATTATAACAGACCTAGTCCACAATATTTTGTGGGTTTTGTTGGTAACCTGACCAAATTACGAGTAGAAAATGTTCAAGGAATATGTGCGTAATCTCAACCATGTCAGAAATAGAATGTAAATCATTATTACGCGACTATTTCGATTAATTGAAAATATAAATTACGATTATTTAATGAGTCTACTTCATTTGGAAATTAGCCTGGAGAAGAGATGTGAGCGATATATAATTTCTATATAAAATTATCAATAAATAGCATGTTGGACTGCCCTGAGTTAATACAAATGGTTTTCTACAAAGTACCAACCCAAACGAGACGACACGAAGTATTCTCTGTAGGTACACATAGAAATGATGATGCTATTAACTCGCCAATAATACGGATGCATCGGCTTGGTAACAAGTTCAATTTCGTTGCAGGAGCATATCTGAATTGAAGAAATATCTGTACGTAAATTATACTTAGTTTTTTTAATGTCATATTTAAACTGTTATATTTAAATTAAATATTTTTTTATTCTTACGTAAAAGCACACAAGGGCGTTGATGGAAGTGAATAAATAAATTTCGTGTTGAAAAAATAATTTTGTTGTAATCGTTAAAAAAAAAAAACTTATCGAGACATCTATCGAACAAAGCGATAAGCATTTATCAATGTGTGCAATATAAAGTTAGAATTATTGTATTATTAAGATAATTGATAATAAATAGTACATAGTATGATATATCTTTCAACATTATTTTTTGGTCATCTATTGAAAAAACTAATACTCCGTTATTTAATTACAGTGTATAAAAGTAATATATATTTATAGCACGCTCTATTGAATTATATTAACAATCTTTTGACACGCTTGTTTGCTAAATGGTGATAAATTGATTAATGCATTCACAGCTTTCAAAAACTTTCAATAGAGGTATAGTCGTAGATGTAATACAAATAAGAAATCGTGGCTTCTCGTCTCGTCGTATTATTATTATTATTATGTGTACTATAGGAACAGATCGCAGTTCCCTGTTGAATATATTATAACATTATATTACTGTCTCGAATATGTTATATTTTATGGTTTGTTTTCCAACATTCCTTTTATTTATTTAATTTTTCCTATTTTACAGTTTAATAAGAATAAGAACATATTTATTTTTATTAATACATAAGTATATATACAAATATGATGTATGAGTTAATATATATACATTAAAAATACACAGAATAACAACAGTAGAGATGTGCACCCCCAAATAAAAAAAATCTTGTATTATGAGGGTGGCTATCGACATTTATGTAAAACAAGATCAAAATCTATAATAATACAATGTGAAATAATAAGTATTTTATAAATGATAGGAAATTAGAACTTGTGAATAAGAAAGATGTCGGAATACATAATAATTAAATTATTTTGAAGTTTATTAAAAATTATTAATTATTATCATTTTAGAACTTTTTTTGTACACATTTATATTTGCTGCTAATTTAGTTGATTTGGGCAGTTGGTTATACAGTCCAGGAGCAATGTACGATGCATGTCTCTGTCCTATTCCTAAATTGGACATTTTAGAAGTAACCTGTTCATCGGTTTTGCTCCGAGTCTGATAGTTGTGATAGATTTTTATTTAGTTCTCTTTAAGTTTTTTTTAATATAAGGAAGATTTATTATTTTTTTCACCTCGAAATGTTACTTCAATTAAAAATCGTATTTTTTCAGAAAACAGTAAATTTCTCTTGTGAAATAGTAAATTTTGTTGATGTCAAAATTTTACGTCACGTTGAATTGAATCAATACGAATTAATGAACACTCGATGATATATTATTTATCCAACTAACCTACCATCACGTTGTTTCCCAGCGGGGGCAGGCAGAGAGGATAGAGCGACGTTCTTCTATATATCTCTCGGACATATAAATGAGTATTTCTAAAGCCATCAACCCTCGCGTCATATATCGTCATTCATTCGTTCCGCACGACTAAATAACCCAAGCAAACGTTTCTTAATCCTGCGTGCATTCAATTTGTTCATTATTTACTCTATCATAAACGGATTCGATATTTCATTTCACTGTATTTTTGTCCCTCTTTAACCGGCTCCAGGCTTCATTTCCATACCTCATCACTGGTATATATCTATACGTCATGAACAGGAAGTATTCACGAAAACGAATTTATTTTTGGTATTTAATAAATTTAATATTTAAATCAATTTCCACATCTTTCATCATCGTAACAATTTAAGTAAGGTACAAGATTTGTATTAAAATTATTTTAATTTGGAAACATTTTGACAAATGATTTTAGTTAGTTTTTTTATTATCCTGATGAAGGAAAGGGTCTTTTCCGAAACCGGTTAGTGAACTCGGTAGTTTTTTAAAAAAAGTTAATAAACTATTAATAATTTAACTTTTAATCGAACTCTAAAAACATTTTTAACTACAATTTAATCCGAACACTTTAAAAAACTAGAATTTAGTATTCTGTCAACCGTTTACCGGGAGATCGCTCCTTCGTCATGGATTAAATGAAGAGATCTTTTATTAATTCAGTCCAATATCATCCACTCTTGGATCTTTTTAATTACCTTTACTTCTCTGAAACATTAGACTTCCGCGTACAAATGATATATTTTTGTCTCGTCTGTACAGTGAACTTAAGGACGACACATGCTTTGGCTTCCATATTTTACATACAGAAGAAATGTTAAGGTGAGATGCTGATGAAGATCCTGCATAAAGATTTTGCCAATCAGTGGAACTTCTTCGGATGACAGTAAATAAAGGTAATTATAGCTAATATAATAGTCTAGAGTAAGTCTAGTAAGGCTAGAGAGGAAGAAAAATAAAAAGAAAAAAAATATAGTCTCCCAGTTTATCATTTCATTTTGTTTATTCGGTTGACCGTATCTTTTATATTAAGCCAACCAATAATATCTGTACAGCAGACCGAGTCATTTTAGTTTGATTATTTAAAATATCTTACTAATTACAAATATTAAATTATAAATACATATTCGCACATTATTACTTTCATTGGAAGCCCAATAATTATGTTCACGCTCTAGAAACTCCATAGCTTAAATTGTGTTTTGGAGATCTGATGTTTGAGTTTACAGTATATGTTCATTATAGGAACGCCACTTTGTCCGTTGTTGTTCTGAATTTGTGCTGGATCGCTGGATGTGTTGTAATAACCAAACATATTCTATCTTTCATTAAATAGCATATACAGTAGATAATCGATTGTCCGGGGTCGTATTAACCGGATTGCGGATAACTAGGGCAGTCAAAACTTTTGAAATTAATATTTAATTCAAAAATACTTTTTTATTTGACTACATACTCTGTACCAGAAAAGTAAAATTGTGAAATTGATAACATGTATTTTTTTAAAAATAGAGATGCGTACACGAAATACATCAATATTCTTACTACAATCTTTTCATACTAACCCTTGTGCAATGAAAATAGAACTAACTTGATGGCCTCCTGGAATGAGGCTCGAATCCTCGATCACTAGATCACTAGGCGAGTATCGTAACCACCACAAAAGAACGTCTAAAAAGAAAGTTAAATCGGCGAAATTGCGAACATATTAAATCGCAAATTATAAATTATAGATTCAATGTTTACTTTTGATGCAAGCGGGAACGCACATCACATTAAATGTTTTGTATTTGTTTCTTCCCTATCGTACCTTATTTCCGAACTTTTCCTTCTTTTTTGATGGATAAACGAGAATCTAGTATATTATTTTAAGTTCGGTTGGATTATGTCAGTAAAGGTTGGGTTATGTTAATGTTATGAAGTTACAGAAATCTGGACAACCTGAAAATTTAGAAATATATAGTATGTTTATACGTCCATAATGAATATTTTTGTGTTTTTGAATTATTTTGTACATTTTTCAATAAAAACGTTGCTCTATAAATATTTTTGTTGAAAATCCCCCGAGTAGGTCGAATTTTTAACAATTATTATAATACAGTTTAGTGCCTGTTTATGTGTGTACCAAACAACATAGGGGAAAAAATATGGCGTTCATCTTTGAATTAAAATGTTGCCAAGTTCGTTCTTCGCCAGTGCCTACGTTGAATGGTTTTATATGAATAAAAACAAGATAAAGACAAATTATACAGGCTTATGTGGCTTCATCAAGATTAAGGCGGGCGTTGTAATTATGTTTTACAACCGAGACCGAAGTGTCAGGGCTGGGGAACGCAGAGAAATACCGCACGGGCTTTGTCTTTTAAATGCCCACGTAAATAAGTCGAGATTCAGTGGAGCCCGTCGTTGGGGTTGAAAAAATGTAATCGTGACAAAAGCGGGGTCGCGCTAAGTCGGGGTTAAAAAACACCAGTCTTCACTGACCCAAAAGTGACTGTTTACACAAGGGGGTGGTAAATCGGGATGTGGAAAGGGTGGTAAGAATTTGGTATAGGGACAGAACAATAAGGGCTTACCTGGATTTTCTCTGCTGTTGACACAGCTCTCCCGAACTTCAGGAAACTTCTTCGCCGATGCGCACGAAGCACCGCGATCACAATAGTTGATTCGGCACGTACCGCGAGAAACCGAAACACACAATAGAAAAAGTGACTAGACAAATAACAGATCGGTGTAGCGAGCACACAGCAGGACGTTCAAAGTTCATAGACAACGCTACACAGAAAAGTCGTGCTCTGAGGTATAGGATGGGGACAGATAGGTAAAGTCAACACAATAGAGCATCCACAAACGCGCACGGCGATCGGTGATCCGTGGACCTGACATAAATATCGAACATTGACTTGAAATCTTAAAACACCCCTATTTTAGCTTTTTTGAACTCGTTTTTGTATGTAATTCTTATTTGGGGGTGCATAACTCTAGTATTGTTTTTTTTATTGTCGAATGTATAAATAAATATATATATATATATATATATAAAAATATATATATATTTATTGTATTCCACTAGACAACGAGTGGCCTGGGATCATCTTGTAGCGGAGGTCTGTCTCATCATTATTACACGTACCACCATAAAGCGTTTTGTGATGTTTTATTATGAAAAAATTGAGATTCAACAACTCGTCGTTTAATCTGGGCGCGTTGTAACGAGGTTCCACTGCGTATATTACGTAAAATACCATTTTTAACCATACTACATACCGTTAGGGTGGAGATAAGAAGATTTGTTTTTACGTTTTGAAAATACCGGTTGACGGGTACGGCCCAGGTGTGGATTTATAATTTATTCACCTTTATAATTTTTTGTTATTGCCATCGCTAACAAAAAAAATTTAAATGATCTGTTGCCGCCTGCGCGCGCACACTAACTTGGCACAGCCCTGTTTAAAATTTGAAATAAATGAATAAATATTGGATTAATACAGAGAATCCTCTGTCCCTGTCTGCGTTCTTCACCATTTCACTCATTCATCTTCTTTCTCCTGACCCACTAACTTGGTAACCGGTTGGACTCTTGCACGAGGCTCGTCCGGTGGCCACGGACCTGATAAATCGATGGTATCATTTATTTTATATTTTTTGTCTCTGAATGAAATCTAGTGTTTTTTTTTTTGTTATATATAACGCTTTACGCGGCATTGTCATGTTGTAAAAAATAATTTACACTCGGGTATATGCGTTCCCTGATTATTATAAATATTATTAGAATACTTAATTTTATAATCTTATAAAAAATATCAACCGTCTCCAGGGTAATATAATGTTACGGTCTAACTTGCTAATAAATTACGAATTAGTTGAGACAGCGACATTTGTTACGCGCACAAATATTACCTAGAACCATAGATCGTCGTTGGTTCTGAGTTATAGAAATAACTGAAGTCTTAACCTCCTCGGTCCAAGAATCGGTATCAGAAAATCAAAAATATTCAGTTTACATCTATGATAAATCTTTTCGCAAATAATTGTTATAATTAGACAATATATGACTTTAAGAAAAACAATTTTAAAAATTAGGTAAAATCTACTTCTTCTACACCATTATAAACTTCAAAAATGGCTGAGAGAAGTCGACTTTTATGGCCATTTTTGAAGATGCAAACTGAATATTTTTGATATTCTCATATCATTTTATGTCTCCTATAAAAGACGCTAGGACCGACGAGGTTAAACAAATTGATGAGCGTAATATTTTTTTTCCAAAGTAGGCAGGTGTATGGACGTGTGTAGGTATGATGGTAACCACACCAGATGAAGTCTCTGAGGCTAACCGCAATAGAGGGGAAAGTGTACACAGTTTATATACATACTTGACATATGAACAGAACCGGAGTTATCGTATGACCTATAAATGTCGGGCTCCATAGATACTCAGTAATCAAATCATGTGCGTATAAATACGCGCACATTCTGATAAATCAGCTGGCTGTGGTGATTGTGTGAGCTATTGTTACCGATTGCACAGAGCGTACCTAGTTATTGAATAATGTATTTCAGTAGATGTTGCGTCGCGATGGAAAACATTGTCTGACGAGGTCTGTGCGAACCCACCACATTCTCAGGAACGTTAAATCAGCTCGTGACTTTTATTTCGGTACTACTCTTACGCCGACTGGTTGGCATTTTTTAACGCTACAAAGGCGGCTGTTCGATAGCACACTGCACACAGTGACAGGGCGATATCGCGCAGCCGCCTATATTTATTGTCACTTTTTAAAGAAAATAAAATATACAAACAAGTATAAACAAAACGTGATCAAATACACATTAGAGTATCAGAAAACAGAGTAGTAATAGAATGAATAAAGACGAGGTTTGTTATTATCGTCATCAATGACTTCGGCTTCCTCGAGTAATTGTCGCCACTCCGATTTGTCTTTAGTAACGTCGTCCAGCCATCGTAACTCTTCCATCGGCTCTTCCAACACATATCTGCTCAATGGGTTTTACTTCAAGCACTTATTTCGCTGATGGGTCTAAATTATGATTTCAACGTGGCTGGCCCACTTCAGACATCTCAATAGCTTTAACAAATGTCGGGTTCACCAAATTAAGCGTCTAATTTGTGATTGTGGTGTGTGTAGTTTTTTCACTATTGCCTGCAAATAAAAACGAGCAACGAATTTTTATCTTTCTTACTGAATAACTTTTAATTCATATGGGGTGTTTTGTAAATATGAATGTTAGTTTTCATATGCCAATTTATTTATGTGCCTAAATTTTTTTATTAGTAGCACTTCAGTTAGATATGTGAAATCTGATATATACTCTGAAATCTCGGGTATCGTTTTTATTATTTTAATTTATTTTAATTATTTTTCTGATTAATTGATACCGACGTTTCAAAATCCCTCAATCAGACCATGAAAACTCCAACACTTCATTAAATATCTTATGTTTAGTGCCTATTAGAGAAGGGGTTGCTTAGTGTCACTGACACCATGGAAGAGAGTGGATTTGGAAGGTAATATACATTTTTATGTATGATTGATTACAATATTAACAGTTGATCTAACGGTTGTGTTGTTATATCAGCATTTTATTTCTCTTTTTTATTTGGAATTACTAAATATATTTCATTGTTAAGTTATAATGAAATGTGTTTAGTGGTTCCTGTTCTTGGTTTAAGATATGAAGTCAAAATGGATTTAGCCCGGAACAAAATGTGCATCTTAGTCACCGAATGCTAAACAGTTGTGCGCGCACTTTCTCAATATTAAAAAAAAATGTATAATGATCTTTGTATAATTCATATGTTAATGTATCCTGTTAATGTAAGCACAGGAGTCATAGATGACAAATATATCAGTGATGTGAGCAACACCCACAAGACTTGTACGGTTCACGTACAGCATTGATAAACTAATTATGTATAATATGATTGTTGATTTAAATGTATGCCTCAGCACGGTAGTGAGGCAGATATTAAAATACCAAATGTACTTACAACATACGATAAATAAAAATAAAATAAATATTTGTAACGCCTAATTCTAAAACCCCCTAAAACGACTTGATGTGCTTTTGATTTATCTATGAAAACGTATATTTTGAAAGCAAATGAAAGCAAGAGACAATTCTGTAATGTAATTTATTTTCTTTTCATATATCGTTCTGGCAGCAATACTGGATTCACGTGGTTTTCAACAAGCGTTGTTATTGGATGATTTCATTTTAGGAGGAATAGTAACTTATACTCGGTTTTCTTTGAGGTATTTTAAAATTAACCTTGATATTGAACATGCAATATCAATATAATTAAGGCTTTTGCTTATAGCTGACAAATAAATGTACAAAACTGCATATTCAACTCAAATTATCCGAAATCCGTTTTAGGGGGTTTTGAAATTAGGCGCTATATATCGTTAAGCACCGGAATATTTTATGCATGTACGAGTAATTCGCGGACCAAAATATTGCCTTCAATAAACAATCTTTCAAGGAAAAATAAAGGCATGATGGTTGGATAGAAAGAAACTGTCCTGATTGTGAACCGGAAATGAACCGGTCTCGGAGACGATGAGACGTTCCAAGCTGCCAAAAACAGTTACGAGTCATGAATTTAGACAAATGTCTATGGTTTTGCAACTAGATGAAAGCCTACACCTGAAACGAGCACACCGCAAAAAGATATAAGATATATATATATATATATGTATTGTTTAAAAATGTATACAATTATTTAATATTATTTTACATTGATATGTGAACACTACATTTAAATATTAATTGAGAGAGACCAAGGAGCAGAAATTAAATGCTTTAGTAGAGTTAAATTTGGGCTTAGTGAATATTCACGAGACACTCTTAGATACGAATGAGTCCTGCTGCTTCGTACTGAAAGATCCAAAATAAATAGGCGGTTCCTGTCAGCAGTACCAGAGGAATGATGAACAATGGTGGATTGACTGAACTTAGACACCGCCCGCCTAGGAATGCAGACCTAATTAGTAATGGGACAATTCTTGTTCTATATAAGGAATTTTTCGGGTATGGGTGACTCGTTGGAGCTCCTTAGGTGGGTAGTCAGGCCAGTTTGTGTGGGTGGGACTCCACCTACGCCTACGCACCTACCTCTCACTCTCCATGCCTCGTGTTTTTTGCAACTCAGTCAGTCTGTCCGTGTAAGTGTGACTCAATCCATTTTGTGTCTCGTCCACTGTCCCTCTTTTGGGAGTGTTTTTTTGATGAATAGATTCCTGAGTGCCTGCCTTGAACAACTGCACCTAAATTTTCCATTAGCTTTTTATCTGTATGTAATACTATGTTTTTTTTAATGGATTTATGTAATATGATTTTTATGAATAAAGACAGCACTTAAGGGATGCTGGAGGGTCTAAAATGTTTAAATCTTAATTGCTAATAATCATCTTGAATTTATTCTCCTTTTTCGTTTTGTAATTGTTAAAATGTAATTGAATGAAAGTCACGTATTTTTTATTAGACTTGATGTGTGGGACCGACAAGGGAGCCTTAGCTTCTAAACCGGTCCCGGGAAAGGGTGGGTCCTCTTCCCTCCAACTGTTCTTTATTAAGTACCAGAGGAATGACGACTTGAAGAGTCAAGTATCTTAAAAGATGGAAAAGGCTGTGAGTCTGGACACGTAGAGGTGCATCTTGTGAAAATCCTTAAAAATACGCAAAAATTCTTCTGATTAGAACAAGAGAAAGAAGACGTAGTAATAACAATTGGCTCAGTTGCGTGAGGAAAAGCTGCAGCAGCAGTGGCTGCAAATCTCCAAGATGGTGCAGGATATACAGAGGTAGCTTGTTCAACAAGTTGTTATGGCCCACGGAAGAGATCTCTGGGACATGGATTATGCTCCAGTGAGATTTTTTGGAAACAATTCTCAATTTACCATCGTATACACACGGAGTCTCACACATTATCCATCTTGTGCTTCATCATAAAATGTCAGTCCATTGACCTTTGATGTTCCATTCGTCAGTTGGGTGAATTTGAATCTCCCCAGCAGCAGTTAAAACGGAACAAACGTTTGTAATTTAATTTCTTCTGTTGCCTCATTTTGCAAAATAAATAATTAGAAGTATCTATGGTTCTATTATCTCGGGTCTTGCTTGTAAATCGAGTTTTTGTATTTTTGTGTCTTTTTACCAATCTCAAGTTGATCTCTGAGTTTATCTTCAGATCAAAATCTCAACAAATGACATGGTAGGTACTGAGATTTATCTCTTACTAAATCTCTGAGATTTAACTCATTCTACGAGCACTAGACATTGGATAATTTTATTTTTCCCGTTCACGTACGCTGGATGCTGGTGCTATCTCATGTAATATCTTAATATTCGCGTAACATAGAACATATATATTATGTAACCCTTCCGACACTTCGAATTCAGTACAGGCTTTTTTATCTGTGAAGTTATTGCCTTGTTCGTTTGGCGTCTTGTGGTGACGAGAGCGAAGCTGAAGAGAAACTGTCATATATATAAAAATAAATTTAAGCGTCTTGTTTCAGATTTAAGAATCGAAGTGCGTGCGTGAAAACAAGTATGACTGAACAGAACAGTGTGGGGTTCTATCCGCTCTACCTACCCTATTGTACGTCGGTAAGTTAGTTAGTCTAGTGCAAAGATGGTAAAACGCTGTTATTCTTGTATTGTATTCAATCAGATTCAGTTGAGAAAATAATTATTAATAACTTTGTAATGAATTTTCTTATTTTTCAATTACTGAATCTAGCATTACAGGGTCACGGATCTGGAGTATTATTATAATAGTTTTAATTTATGGACAGACGCTTCAAAACGCCCGTCTTGTTCATCTTCAAAATCTGGTATTACAGTAATTGCGGCTGACGGCTAACCGGGCCACCACTTTCACCGGTAACCAAACATAACTGGCTTCGACACAATTTTTCTCAAAAATATGCACATAATCCGTATTGTCACGTCGCATTCCTATGCTAATATGAACTTAGATGAATAACACCTTTCTTGTAAATCCAGCCAACATTATTAGGTACGCATTTATTTTATTTTATATTAGCCCACACGAGATATTCTTCCCACTCAAGGGCTGTGTATGTGTTGATGCAATGCCAATATTACGTACCTATAATATAGGGTGTCCAGCGGAAAAAATTCAAGAATAAATTGTACTTGTTCGTAAACCATCAGGGTGAGGTAAGTGGGAAGGGTAGTGTTCGACGCGCGTGATTTGCTGATTTGCCAGTCGCAATGAGTCACTGGTCGGGTGGGCACCGCACGTTCTCGGTTGAGCAATATTTAAATTGCGGTGATTCATTGGTTTTTTGTTTACTCACTTTAATATTCGACGAGTAAGTGATGGGCCGAGCACGCAACTTTTCTGGTGCTGGGTTCAAAAGTTCAGACGAGAAGGGACAATGGTTAACCAAACTCTTCTGGGACCATCAACGTCAGCGGTGACGCCAGAACATGTGGCTCAAGTTCGACGTGAAATTATGCGCAATCCGCGTAAATCGCTAAGGAAGATTGCAGCCTGTACTGGAATAAAAAAATCAACAGTGCACGTTATTTTGAAAAAACATTACAGTTTAACCCATACAAACTGCAAATCGTGCAGTTTTTCAATGAAAATGACTATTCTTTACGTGAAACCTTAGCGAGAACGATGCTGGAACGTTTTGGAACAGCACGAACGCTTAGAATTATATTGTTTACTGACGAAGCACATTTTTATATCAATGGCTATGTTAACAAATAGAACATGAGATACTGGTGCCTCGACAACCTAAGATAACTCCATCAAAAACGTTTGTATTGTCCAAAAACGACAGTGTGGTGTGCAATTTCTGCCCGAGGGATAATTGGCCCTTATTTTTTAAACCAGCGAGAGACAGTCACTGCTGACGTGTATTGCCGATTATTGATTGACGAGTTTTTGGTATCGCAACTGCAACAATTTCAGCAAGACGGAGCTACTCCACATACAGCTAGAGTTTTAATGGAGAATCTGAGAACTTTATTTTGTGGGAATACCTTAAGTCGAGAGTTTACAACGATAATCCTCGAACAATTCAGGCCCTAGAAGAAAATATCCGCCGTGAAGTTTCTGCCATTGAACCAACGCTTTCTCCACAATGAAAAATTTCATATTTAATAATTAATTATGCAGAGGAAGCGTGGGAAGAAAAATGTTATCTTGGCTGTGTATCATCTGAAAGTGGTTCAATACTAAAAATGTTGGTTATCGTATAATGTAGATGATAAATCAACATACTGCAACATGGTCGCCAACACTTGTTAGAAGGTGGCACATGATGAGTCTTGTTAAAAATTGTGTGCGTCCTATATTCTTTAGTGTGTGCTATGATGCCAAATCCGCACGCCTTACAGAGAACATTGGTCGAAATCTCACTCATCTTCCATCTACTGGTGGTCCTTTCTCACCCTGTTTTTTTAGCACAAGCCTCTCCGTATTGCTAACCTCTCAGAGAAATGTGGCTGAAGAACTGTAATATGCGTCGGAGACCCACCGATAACGGCCTCTCTTAACTATCTAGTTTTTTAATTCATGCGTCCGTGCGTCTCGCTGTTCAGAGAGTTCTGAGTATTCTGGGTGTGAGTTCCTTGCGAGGAATTAAAGAGTGTTGAACGGGGTGTATCAGACGTCCAAATTTCTAAAATAGTCTTGAGTGACCTAGTGAAACCTGCTCGCTGAAATGGAATACATATATGTCGTCGAATTTATTGTTACACGTGTTGAAGAGACGATTAAACATAGGGTGCAGTGCATTGTTTGAAGTCACTGGCGGTCAAATATTCGCATCTACGCGAGAATTTTATTTTGAATTTTTTTTATGTATGGATACTGCACGTCTGTTTTCTAATGAGAGTCATTTGTAACACGAAAACACCAAATTAAAGTGTTATCTTTAAGGTCTGTGTCCACGGAAAGCGATACGATGAGAGAATCTCGGAGATTTACTTGAGATTCATATCAGAAACATGTTGAGATAAATTCAGAGACAAAAACTCAAATCAGTGTACACGATGATAGATCTGACAGCGAGGTTTAACACGTGCATACACATTTCATCTAAAACCACCATAGATCCGTAAAATTATTCTAATACCATATAATATCATAAATCATTTAACGTTAATTAAATGCGTTAAAGTACAAAAAATTTTCAGTTATAATTAAAATCACAAAATTTATCGAATTATTATTAAAGCAAATCTTTTGAGACGTGGTGTGTACACGCGATCTACGAAAGCTGAGAGTTGTCTTCAGAGAATCTCGTGAGATTGTCTCGAGTCAAAAATCTCATTCGAGGTCACGGGCCATTAAAGCAGTCAACAAAATTTGGGATGTTGACTCGTGGTTTGCAAAAAAACGATTCTGGTTTTGCAAAATGACCGTGTCACACCTATCAGCCGTGTCGGCAAAATGGCTGCGTCCAGAGAACGGTGCGTGAGTGTGAAATTTTCATGACTTCGTGACTGAGACGCGCAGCGTGCGCCCGGTCGGTTGCGGCAACTTTACTTTCTACACATCGTCGCGGCCTTCTTCAAATTCCATTCTTGATTTTGTCCATAGTTTTCTTTTAGAGCCTCCTTCGCGAATTCTTCTCACGAAAACAAGAGAGAAGTTGATAGCAGAGAAAACGGAACGCTGCACAGCGGCGTGTCGGTCTGCTTTTCTAAGTAAAAGTCTTTCGGTGTGTTGTTGATTCATTATTATTATACGGTATTTTAGTAATACTCTACCTGAAGAATCATTTTAATGTCTTTTGTATTTTGTTAAGTACAAAAGACAATAAATATTTAATATATTTGATTTATATGCAAGCCTGTTAGTCGCTTCCTACCTCGCTAGGTACATATAATGTATCTGTTCTGAGATAGGTAGCCATCAGGTTACATTAGCTATTTATTATTGTTTTTAATATTACTGAAAATTGATATGTCCATAAGCAGGAAGTAAATAGTGATGAGATAAACCGTTATTTTAACCGTGATAGTGACTGTGATTGGGAGATTTGAGTTCGATTATATTGATGATCAGTAACTTATTATTCTTAATTCGTCGAGCAATAACTGACACACTTGAAACAATTAAAACTTATTTATTTGTCGTTGTTACAATTGAACACCGATTACACAATAACGGTTTAGCTCATCACTAGAATTAAGGTAGGACTAATTTCAACAAATTAAATAGTAAAAATCAGAAAAATCAAAAAGAAGATAAGTAGAGAATAAGTAAACGGAACAAAGAATACATTTAGATACATACTAAAGACATGTCAGAAGTAAAGAACAGAGTATAAAGAACATTAAAGTAAGAGCATATTAAAGAAATGGAGTAACAAATGATATACAGGATGTAACAGACATAGTCCACATTTTTTATGGGCGGATACCTGACTAAATTACGAGTAGAAAATGTTCAAGGGATATGTGTCTAATTTCAACCTCGTCAGAGATATAAGCTTTTCAAAAAATCGTAATTATGCGATTATATCGATTAATTTAAATATTTTATTGATTCAAAATTATATATCGAATACAACAAATTAAAGGTCATCAAATTTCGTGTGGCGTAACAATTTTTTGTGAAATAATTTAGGGTCTGAAGCAAAGATGTATATTAATAATGGAACAATTCCGCAAATATTTATTTCGAAGTATGAACACTTAAAGCTGAACATGATTTTGTAAAAAATTCAATCAATAATGATTTCCATAACAGTGCAGAATTTGCACATATTCCTTGAATATTTTCGACTCATAATTTAGTCAGGTATATAAAATATTGTGAACTAGGTCTGTAGGGTGTACCACGTATAATGGATAATAGGCATCATTAAAATTAATATCTCAATGCCGTCTGTTACTGTCCTCTGCTACTCTCAACGATAGTCTGTAATTTTTCTAATTGTGATGGGGAGATTGTTAAAGAATTTGATGCCTTGATAAATATAGTGATTTTGGGTTGCGGTATATTTTAGTTCTGGAATGTCAATTTGGTCTCTAAATCTTGTAGATCGGAATTCGCTTTTAATATATAATTTTAATAATTTGGATTGTTGAATTTTCTTTGTATATGTCTATTATTTTTGATACTTTGAAATCTGTGAAGAGTTGGATAATTGGATAGTCATTTTTTTTAGAATTATTTTTATCTTCATTTTTTGAGTGATTTATAATTGTTATATTGAAGTTTTATACTATATTTGCAAATATGACTGTACAAACGCGTAATACATTATTTTCAGATTTGATAAGTGATAAGATGTTTCCGAGTCTTAAAAATATGTAGGTAGTTTTTCTTATTTTGTTTGTAAGATTAATAAATTTTTTTTTCAATTTGAGTTTGTTATCTATTATGATTCCTAAGTACTTGATACAGTCTTTTTCTTCAATTGACGAACATTAGTCACAAGAATCTTTTTGAGTACAGGCTTTGGTGTGAATTTTAATATTAATTTCAGTGTTATCTTTCTGTTGAATAGAAAATCGTAGAAAGTATGTTTTATCAGTATTAATTGATAGTAGGTTATCATCCGTCCACTTTTTTATGGTATTAACATCCTCATTTGCAGATATGTATATTAGCGTCAGTTCAAGTTTTTTCAATAATTATTAGTACTGTATTGTCTGCATAAGCAATTATTTTACCATGAAATTTAAGTTTATATATATCATTAGAGTATAAAATAAATAACAATGGTCCAAGTACCGCGCGTGTGGTATACTTAAGTCAGTTATTTCAGAATGTGCTATTGTGTCCATTTATTTTTACATTTTTTTTCGGTATGTTAAATAACTTATTAGCCGTGATAAAACAAGGTCATAGATAGATTTAAAATTACTTGTAATAATAATCAATTTTCAAGAATTAGAAATTATTTATATGTTCACAAATATAAAGCACAAAACTATTAAGTCAGAAGACTGTTACGAATGTGGTTTAACGATATCCCAGAGACCTGCAAGAAAGTAAACCAATATCAAATATTATACCACAATGTCAATGGTCAGGAATACTAAGTGAAAGCTCCCACATTTCCCTGGAACTGTTCTAGGACTAACCAGAGAACTAAATTAATTTTTTCATATGTCTTTCATAATGACCTTTTAGAGTAGGTTAATTATAATTAATCATCGTTAAAATTATTACATACAATTAAATACAAAACATACCTAATAAGTATCTATCGTAATACATCTCTTATCTTAGTAAGATATCTTTTATAGTATTTTGGATTTTTACTTTTTCCCGCATATTTTTTATGTACAATATTCAGATTCTTTTGTTTTCTACATTTTTAAATCCAATTGTTGCTGAACGTGAGACTCTAAGTACCCGTGCCCCATTTAAGGGTCGTTGTATTTATCATGGTTGTCCTGGGAAAATTAATGACGTGGTTTCTCTCGGCTCTCATCATCGCAGCATCTGAACCGGTTCAATTTATTTATCAAGCATGAGATATTCTGATATTAAACCGTGTCAAAGTCCTTTTTTACACCGCGAGAGATTAGTTATTTTTTGCTACCCTTCATCAGATTGTCACGTGGTCCAGATTGCTGGATAGCGTGGCCTTAGAAGACTCCGAACCCCATGGCTGAAGACTCAATGATAATGATTTTGATAGATATAACGGTTTAGCGTTTTTGGCCGGGTTTCAACAAGATAAATACGGTCAACATGACACACGGCATTAATAAATTTCAAACTTGGTGGGGATCAAGAAATAGGAATACAGGGATACAGAATACCCACGGTCATGGATTTTCGGATTGTGTTAAGCCGTGGTGGAAGACGAATAGTTTCTGCTCCCCAAATCATCGGAGTCACGGCGCGCTGCTGGTTGGCGAGGTTTGTCCCGTAGTGAATAATAGAGAAGAGACCGCATTGAAAAAATGTGGGTATTGAATTTATGAGTTTAGAGCAATTTACACGGCATTAGACGTTATGGACCGAGATAAGTGTATTTAATTCAATATTTGAGGTCTTGAGTAGATCATAATCAAGCCTATTCTCATAATTGCAATATTGAAATGAAGGTGATTGTTACACCAACCCTCAAAAATAGTGTTATATTTGAATGAGAGAGAGGGAGAGAGAGTGAGGGAGTGAGGGAGATAAACGTACCATAATCTGTCAAAACTATCTGTCTATTTTTGAGAGTTGGTGTAACAATCACCTTCATTTCAATATTGCAATTTTGAGAATAGGCCTGAGTATCGGTTGGATTGAATTTATTTTCTTTGTAGATATATTTGATGTTGGAAATCAATGAAGTCGAATTTGTTTCCTTTCTATCTTTGAAAAAAATATTGCCTCAACAATTTTAATTTCTAGCGTCGAAACTGTCATTCTGACGGTGGAGATGAAGTGTACTGTACAGTGATCCATTTAGGTTTGGTTGGTACTGAGCGCACTAACTGTGACACAATTTACTAGTTACCCACGGGCAACACTCTGTCTTTATGTTTTGTACGCACAATATAATTTCGAATTGTATTTTCTCATGATTAGTCTCTATGTTATAGTCTCGCCGCCAGGCTTTTATGGGCATGTACTTATTAAATAAGTGTAAAAATAAATAAAGCGATTTGATAGCGATATAACTGCACATAACGCAAAGTTTAGTGCTTTATAAAAAAGATTTAAAAATGTAATAAAAAATTTGCTCTTTTGATTTCCGAACAAATTTGTTTACATCACCGGAAAATATCAACGAACCGGCAAGAGAGAAACTTCTGAGAAGAAAAAATTAATGATCACAGTAAAATATTTGATGTACGTAGGACGCCCCACTCTTCTGCCCCGGCACACAACTCTCGCCTCATCTACATTCATATGTCTTTTCGTGCGTGCTCGTGAACCATTCAGACTTCTAGCATGACCACCTACTAGTAGGTTGACTGGTGGGCAGTCGCGCTCGTGCCAGGTCACGCATGGACATTTCTATTTCTGGTGCCCATTGACAATCTCACTTACAAACATCTTTCTTACCATTTTTTTACTCATCCATTCGTTCCACATGAACAAATCACCCGAGTGTTCCATTTTTAAACTTATTCATAATTCTAATATCATCTTCATATTTATCTCTAATTTTCAAATATGGTCAAATCCACTTTTTGATAATGTGAGAAAGTGTGACAAATAATAATTTTAAGATGAATTCACACTTTTTATGGCAGCAATAAACGAATTTATGGGATTCAGTAAGACTGCGTCTGCCTTTATAATAACGTGATTGGTTGAAATGGATTTGGCGCTGTTGAACTCCACCATTGAAAATTAGTCCTATATTAAAGATCAACATTGAATTTGGCTAGATTTGAAATTCACACAATGTTAAGTACTTTCTATCTACTAATTGCCAGTTAAAAAAAAATCCCATTTTAAAATTTATTTATTTAAATATAAATTATGGATTAATTAAATAAAATAAAAATTGAACAACCTGTATTTTCAAATAAATCTTATATTAAAATATTAAATAAACGTTCTACGGCTCAAATATTTAAATAAACACTAAAGGTTCGTCTCCAGCATTTCCCGGGATTCAATAATAGGGGTCAGTGAATGGGGGAGAAATTTTGTATTTTTTGCGCAGAAAAAAATATGTATTATATACAAGGTCCAGGCAGAGGGAGGGTTAGTAAAGGGCGGTGACTAGATTTTTTTCAGGGTCCTTAGAGTACAATTGAACATATTTGGAATGGATGGAAATCAATATAATACACATATATGGGTGGAGTGGGGAGATAGGAAAATATGCCCTTTTCACTGTGCAGAGTCCTTAAGAGTACCTACATTTATCAAGAAAATACTGCCAACTTTATGCATGGGAGATTTAGTCTTACGCACTACATTATTAAAAACAGAAGGTCCATGGTTCCTACATATTCCTACAATTTTATTTAAAAAATTATTGCAACATCTTAATTATTTCTGTAAAATTCGGTGATAGAAAATAAAAAATAATAATTAAGCATAATACAACGCTTGTCAAGCGCTGTTAAGCGTTTGGGCGAAAAAATAGATTTTCGGTGAATGAAAAAAATTTAATAATCTTATTTGATTCTTTTGATCGCTTTTAATTTTTATATCATCATTTTTCTTTACTTAAAAGACTTACATTTTTCACGTTCGTACGTATGGAATTTAAACAATAATTATGCATGTATTCTAGAATATCTGAAGAAATGAAGAAATTTGTTTTAGAAACAGTGATATTTTATAAATATTTATTTTTATGGACTGGTGACTTTATAACATGTTTAAAATGAGGATACCTGACCACTGACCACCGACCATCGACCATAGACCACACCTCAGCCATCAGCATCCCACATCTTGACATGAAAATACGTAAAAGTTTCGACGTGTGTAGGAGTGACAGATTTACTTTCCTGAGAGGCATGATGAGACCCTTCACTGTAACTAGTATTTCCGTCGTAATGTACCTGAAAGTATCGACGCGTGTACATTTTCAATATACATAAATATATATATACAATGAACCCTTCAGGGGGTGCCTTAAGAGAAACACAACTCAACGCACTTACGATCATTTTACAGCGACACTTCACCGATAAGTCACTCCCTGAAGATGGATAATGAGATTTACCCGAAACGTTGGAACAATAGTGATCCTTGTATATATATATGGACCATTGTTGATATTGTTTATATTAGAGCACATACATGTATTTATTTGTGCACTATATTAAGAATATTAATAAAGAAATAAATCATCGCATTGAAAACTAATTTCTCAAATTCCGATACGTTCTTTAAATTGATTAAGTTGGAGACACAAATATTAAAATATAGCCCTTTAATAAACAGGAGCGAACTGACCTAGCAGGACGGAAAGTAGGCTATCCAATTAATAAATATACATTTTTCAGTTTATTTAGTTATCAAACGATATTAAAATATAATGTTTATTATATGACTAAATGTAAATTAAAAGTGGGCATTGAAATGTAATATAAAATAATTAATACATTTTATGAATAATTAGTTCACCTGTTGTTCTTGAAAATTATGTCTAATGCGTTTTGCAAGAAAATCGTGCAGGTGTGAGATTTGGCAGTAAAGGTATCGAGTTGGTCATTCATTTCCGCATAAGAAATACAATACGCAACAAATGATAGAATCGCTCCGCTGTTGATATAATTGCACTACTGTTCTTCTCTAGACTTTCGAGACTAGTCTCAGTTGTATACACATTATTCTTACACGTACTATCCCAATGTCCTTCTGTGTATCATGCACGGAGAAATTTTAATCGAAACTGATACATTACATTAGAGGGGAATATCGATTTCTTTTGAAATATATCGGCTAGGTGGATATGTGATTTTATTGTTCTGAAGCTATAATCAGAATTTTTTTTTAAGTAATTAATTTGTTTACAGCTTGTATTATGATAGTTAACTACATTAAAAATATTTTTTAAATTTCTGTATTAACTAGTTCTAGGGCACGTTTCAAGTATCCACGAGTGCTGCGGTACTATGTCGTACTTTTGTACTGTAGATAAGTAATTATTTAAATTGTGTCGTGTGTACATCTTCGCGTCCGTCCTAGGACAGGTTTTAAAGCTATTTGCGATGAATTAGCGAACAACGAAGAAACTTAAAAAATGTATCAAGTTAAATAATGTGAGCAGTTCGCCCCTGCCGAGGAAGCGCCTTAAAGAATTTATTTTAGTGATGCCGGTCACGCAATGGAGGCGCGACCCTGAATAGGGTCAACGGTGTCGAGGTCAGTCGGTGGGTCGAGCGTCGAGCGTCGAGAGGCGGCCAGTCCATATTGCGTATTCTCAGATATTGCTTTACTACTCCGCCCGTGCGTAAGACACGCACATATTATCGTTTTTTTTTAGTTATTTCAATTAATTTTGTACTAAGCAACAGTTTACATAAGTTACATTAACATCGTTAAATAATTTATTAATAAATCGCTAAAAAAGTGTGTAAGTTAACACTTTCTGCGCTAACTACTATGTACCATATATTACATCCATACAGACTGGTTTTGCATTTAAATGCATGTCTTTTTTTTTTTTTTCATCCAACTATGCTACAGCGACAATATTTTTAGCGACAATTTTCGAACCTATATGTTACCTTTTTGATATTAATACATTTAATTGTTTCATTATTTTAGGTAAGTTTATTTAGGTAAGGTGCATAGTTGGATAAAGGTTAAGAAAGAGATCCAGGTTTGATTCCCGGTGGCGTAAAAACAATATTTTTCGATAAAATTGATTTTATATGTATATCTTTCTAATTAATATATTTAATTCATATTTAGCATGTCTTTTTGATTTTTTGCTTTCTTAAAATATGATATCAAACGCCAAACACGACACTTTCAAAATGAATTTCTTAATAACAGTTCAGATACCTGTACACTTTGTTTTGGTATTGTGTATAAATATATCTTCTAAAATCATTACATCTATAGACACATTGGGTCCACTGTATATAATAAAGAGTGTCCAGCGGAAAATTTTCAAGTTTAATATTATATAAAAAAGAACTATATTGTTATTTTCATATTTTATTTATACAAAATGGTATTTAACGATGCGGATTTTACGTTTTATAAACAATATCGTCTAAATGCCGTCCATTTCTCTCAAGATACTCTGCAATCGGACTGTTAAATTTGCGAACACGCTGGTTCAATGGCAACAACATCACGGCGGATATTTTCTTGTAGGGCCTGAACTGTTCGAGGATTGTTGCTGTAAACTCTCGACTTAAGGTATCCTCACAAAAAAGGTCCGGTAACTGAGGTGCCCAGGGTATGTCTCCGTAATTGAGATTAATTTATTAGGAAAAATTCCCCTCTGCTTCTCCATTGAAACTCTAGCTGTGTGTGGAGTGGCCCCGTCTTGTTGAAATTATGTTCTGTTATTGAACCTGGGAAACAGCTGCAGTTGCGATACCAAACATTTGTCGATTATTCAGCAATACACGTCAGCAGTGACTGTCTCTCGCTGGTTAAAAAAATAAGGGTTAATTATCCCTTGGGCAGAAATTGCACACCACACTGTAGTTTTTGGACAAGCAAACGTTTTTGATGGCATTCCCTTGGGTTGTCGGGGCACCAGTATCTCATGTTCTGTTTATTAATATAGCCATAGTTATGATAATGTGCTTCGTCAGTAAACAATATGTTTCCAAGCGTTCGTGCTGTTCCAAAACGTTCCAGCATCGTTCTCGCTAAGGTTTCACGTAAAGAATAGTCATTTTCGTTGAGAAACTACACGATTTGAAGTTTGTATGGGTGAAACTGTAGTTTATTTTTCAAAATAACATGCATTGTTGATTTTTTTATTTTAGTACAGGCTGCAATCTTCCTTATCTATTTACGCGGATTGCGCATAATTTCACGTCAAACTTGAGCCACATGTTCTGGCGTCGCTGTTGACGTTGATAATCCCGGAGGAGTTTGATTAACCATTGTTCCTTCTTGTCTGAATTTTTGAACCCAACACCAGATAAGTTGCGTGCTCGGCCCATCACTTACTTGTCGAATATTAAAGAGATTACAAAGAGCGTGTTTAACCGCGAACGCGCGGTGCGCTCCCTACCAGTGACTTGTTGCGACTGGAAAATTAGCAAATTACGCGCATCGAACAATATCCCTCCCACTTACCTCACCCTGAGGGTTTACGAAAAATTACAATTTAATCTTGAAATTTTTCCGCTGAACAGTCTATATAACACGTGTCAATATAAATAATAGATGTATAAATTATAAATATTACTTGTACATATAATTTACAATACAGAATACATAAATTCTGCTCAAAATATTCACGATGGTTGGAATCACACGAATATAACATGAAAATCGTTATAAACGATATTTTGTTTGAACCATATAACGAAAAACTATTCTATCGAGACAGTTGATAATGATTTACATGGCATTCATGAGCCAGTTGTTGGAATGGAACAGATGCAGTAGCTACCGGCAAGCAAAATACGCGACACAGAGTCGAAATTAAAGGACAGAACTTCAACGATAAGGGAATGTTCCTCAAAAAGAAAAAGAAATTGGTCATATAGAACGGATAAATGAGGAGAGAATGGTAAGAAAGATATATGACGTAAGTGTTGGGGGCACCAGAAATTGAGGACGTTCGTGGATGACCATGTAAACTAGTACTTGATGATAGTCCTGTTAGAAGTCTTGATAATCGGAGAAATTGTATAAGAAGACATATGACTATGGAAGAGGCGAGAATTGTGTATCAGGACGTACGAGTGTGGTGCTCTATCCTCTCTGCCTACCCCCGCGGGAAAACGGCGTGATGGTAAATGAATTATTTAGCTAGTTAGAATATAAATATTATATATGTTGAAAATCCTGCTTGCAATCGGGGCTTTCGATAATTTTTATTTTTATTTATTTTACAATTAACAATTTTTTTATAATATGAATTAAGTATATTTTAAATTATTAAAATAACTTAACTTAACTTAGCTTTTGTGCTTGGAGAGGAAGTTACACTGTAATAATTTTATATAGAGAATTATACATTATGTCTATTTGTGTGCTTCTGAAGTGTTCATTTAATTTCTTTCTAAATTCTTTTATATCTTTAATTTGTGTAGGGAGGCTATGGAAATTTTTTATCCCTAAGTATATAAAATTGTGTGATATTTTAATTATTTTAATTCCCAATTATTTTAGAATTATTTAACATATTTAAATTGTTTAGATTTATCTCATCGTTTGCATTTAATCAACTTTCTTATCCTGTTATTGAATCCATTTTATTGTTTATTTATAAACTTACAATAAATAATACAAAATAGTTAAATTTAGCTTTTGAATTTAACGATATGTATCTACACATTATATTAACTTGTGGAATAGCATTAAAATTTAGCGAAGAACAGCACCTCTTCTTGCAGCATTTCTCTGACCTGAGAAATACCGTTGATAGTGTGATTATAATAAATATACAACTCTTTTAATTACTCCTCTGAGGCTAGTGGCGTGAACACATCTGTACGATACATGACAGAAGAAATCTATTTCTTAGGAGAATATTTATTTATCACTTTCTAGGTGCTGAGCTAAGCCAGTATCAGAGTCGTGGACCTTTACTTGTCTACAGTATTCGATGGATCCTAAAATGTGGAACAAAACTATAAAACTAACTCACGGCCAAATAGCCCAATCATCGTAGGATAATTTCTTGAACAAAATTGCTGGAAGAGTTATTAGCGTTGCCAAGAATTGAACCTCTCACATTGTGTACTACGAGAAGGAAAATTACTTAGTATTTTACCTTTTACCTATTGTGATACTTGCAGTTCACATTACTATCACCGTTATATGTACACTGTGACCCCTATTCGTATATCATTAGGCAGAGAGGATACAACACCACACATTCTTATTCTTACTCTTCTTCATAACCATATATCTTCTTACGTACTTGGCTATTTAGGTTTTTGACACTGTCTACTTTGACAGTATTTCTATTCACTCTTGGTAATAATATCACGACACAAAATTCACACATTTTTCACTTGGATCATATAAGTGACTATATTTTTTACAGTGATATCTATGTAGACCTTCAATTCTCATATCAATGGTTCATATATTGGTTGAGTATGTTATTTGATTTCCTTTCATCGGCTCCCCTGTCGTTATCTTCTTCCTTAATTCCATCTCAAGTAAACTTCCTTCATAGATATAAAAAAATTATTAACGCACGTTAGCTACATATCGTCATTCACATACTAAAAGCAACTTCCAGTCTGCATTTATCCCATTTAATTACTATTTCCTTAATGGTCACAAATATTCTGAATCCACATTTCACAAAGGTAGTATACATTTTCCATCTCTGCTGTACTGCCTACAGGTAACGCTTTATATAGTTTAGTAAATAATTCATGATTTACGTGCTACAAGCCTTCAACAAACAGCCAGGCGGATTTTATCTCATTTTACCTTCTTGTTTCTTTTTATTTAAATAAAGGAAATATTACGTTTTACTTTGAAGCGATTTTTCTTCCTTTGTATTTTTCATTAAAAATTTAAAAAAACTAAATGATTTAAACGTGCATGTAGTACACAGCAACCACTAATCAATTAGTGAAGTTAAATGATTTTACTATTTGATTTTGCGTTTCTTGTATGATCTACTTTTTTTATTTATTTATATTTATTTGATAATTGTACATGCATATTTTTACTTATATAAAGACTCTTGTGTGTCTGTTACTCTTTTTTATTTAAATGTAAATTTGAATGGATACTGAAACATTGCATTGAGTCTAGGAAGACAAGGAGGAGATCTGTATTCAATAGCGGACGGATATCGGCAGAAGATGAAGATTAAAAAGTGATACAATCGTCTTAGGACGGGCTAATAAGAATTACGAGTATATGAAGTAGGAGATCCTGAATCAAAATATATTCAATTTTACAAAAAAAAATTCTCCTGCGATTGCTGTATGTGTTTAAGGTAAGGACATGATATTAAATACAACTATCGAAGCCACTCTCTCCTACAACAACTTCTGGACCGTTTTCTCCGTTTATATTTAGCCTGAGCCGCGGGGAGGCTGGACCGCTTAGAGATCGATTTGAAACGGTGAGCAAAGGAAACCATTTCAATAATTTAGAATGCCGTGGGAAGTAGCCTCTTGGTAGTCGTCGAGATATTGCGTCCATGCGGCTTGTGCATGTAAATTTCATAGTTATACTTTTAAATCTAATAACTATGTGGGATTGTCTATAAACTATGTGAGCAAATTTAATAACAACGTGCTTAAATAAATATATTTTTTTGATATATTACCGATTTCAACTGGTCGTCGGCCACAGTGGGAAATTATAAAAATAGTTGCGCGTGTTAAAGTAAGTGTATATATATATGGATGTGCAATATATCGTGACAGAATTGTAAGCCACTCGTCTCTCTCTGCATACCCATTCTTGGGCGCAGCGTGATGGTATGTATGTATTAAAATATACCGTCTACTTTACAACAACATTTTTTATCTAATATGTTTTTACACATTTGGTTTCGTTGGTCTAATTCTTTGTGCAGATTGATTTATAGTGATATTTTAAAGCTCTGCGACAGAAAACCATCAAAAAATCTAAATGGCTAATCGGTTACATGTATCGAAGACGTATATTATATTACCTCTGCATATAATATGTTTAATGGCTGGATCTCTTATCAATTTTCAATTTTATTTTATTCATGTCACTTCACGATAATTTCTGAGACATGGATTGATTCCATGAGATTCTTTAAAGACAACTCTCGGTTTTCGTAGTCCACCGAGTAGATACCAAGTCTAAGAGATTGGATCACCACCGTCTTACTTCACGCTTGCTGTACGTCAAATGTTAGTCCGTTGACCCATTGAGTGCGTTTGAAATAAATATTTGTAATTGAATACATTCAGTTTGTCTAATTTTAGAATAAATAGTTGTGGGTTGTTAATGTTCTTCTAGGTGATGTTTATAAGCATATGATGAGTCTCGCTGCCAAATTGAACGTCGTTTACACGGGTGTGAGATTTTGTCTCTTTCTACTATTTACAAGATGATTTCTGAGCTTATTTTCAGATCAATATCTCAACATGCATACATGATGGTGAGATTTATCTATGACGTTTGTGCGTACTGTCAAATCGTTTACCAATCTCAAATGATTAACGAGTATACACGGTACTAAGATTAATCTCATCTAAATCTTATAAAAACTGCGGGAATTATTGTGTCCACACAAACCACTATATCATACAATATATGCAATAGATTATTTTTTTAACGGAGAGCTATTTTGCAATTTGGTCATGAAAAAATTATTTGATAGAAAAATCTACAATTGTATAACTTTTATAATACTTCGGCAGTAACGATGAGATAACCTTATTTAACCATTTAAAAAAATTGTCGAGCAGAGTTTACTTTAGTTTCCCAAGTTTTCTTTTTTTTTCTGGCCACCGCGCCACCGCTCTTCGAGAGAGAGAGAGGAAAGAAAGAAGCCTCCGTCCTCTATCCTCCTCCCTCCCCCCCCCTCTCGTGGCCGTGTGACGTAATGGTATATAAGGTACAGCACGAGGTTCCAGGCGGCTGTTAGGAACGAGAGTGTAGCCAGGCTTGATAGCTGCGGCTGTGAGAGTTACCCAGTGCTTCTTGCTCGCCGTGGGGAGAGACGTTCACTCATTGGCTAGTGTAAAAGTGTTCAGTGCTCACGACTATTATTGTTTATTTCGGATAAGATAGCCGGGTGAGTCTGCTTTGTATAAGGTTGTGTCTATGGTCTATGGTATCAATCGTTGTGAATATTAGAATCTAAAATTTGTGCCACGGAAAATCGCTTCTCAATAATTCAGGTGAACTTTTTTTTTTTAAATCAAAACAATTGTCGATTTAGCATTCTTATTGTTAATGTTATTGAATATAACATGTGTTTCAAAAAAAATTAAATATACCTAATTCACAAGTCATTGGTTCTTTGGCAAGTGTTTTAAGCAAACTATTTAGAGTTAAGTTTCAGAAAATAATAATTAATAATTATTTCCAACCACATAGTCAACAATAAATTAAATCTTTGTGTGTACATTAATATCGTTAGATTACTTTCAAGTTAAATCATGCATCATATCAGTTGTTGATACCAAATCATGCAATGTTTAATAGTAAATCAAAACAATTGACTAATCATGATAATAAGTAATTTTGATCCGATTGTGTATATTTGATTAGCGCGCTACTTCGGTAGCCGCGCAAGAATGTCGCAAGGAGTTTTCGGTCAATGACACGATAATAAACCTGACCCCGGGAGTTACCGAGAGGCAATGGCAGTGAATCGGATCGGATAAGGATACGGAGGTATGAAGACAATGATGTTGAAGAGTTGAACCAACTTTGCGGTCGTGTTTTATGCAAATTTAAAGAGAGACGGTACTGCGGTGTGATGAAGGATTTGCATTGCGTACCGTTAGCCGATACGTACATGCTCGCCGGAGGTTCTTTGTTGCGAATAAGGCTGGTTGTTTGTCAGTGTGCTCGTTCTGAATCATTTTTTATGATAACTATGTTGGACTATTCAATAATAACTGGTGCAGTTCTATTGATGTAATTTTAAAATACCTGGGTAATATCTGCTTACTTTAAAATGGAAATTGTTTGTTGTTAAATCTGTCTCTTAGCTGCGTTAAAGATATAATATTAAAATAGATCGTTAAAAGTAGCACATTGAAATAGCGCGTTAAAAAATATTAAAATGTATACACATAGAAACGTGCCAAATCCCATTAATAATAAGAAAATTAACTTGGGAGGAGTTGAATAGAACTAGGATTTAGTATATAGTATTGACACCAACTAGGAAGAAATATGTAATAAAAACATGCTCTATGCAGGGATGGTTAAATACATATGTCTGAGATGTGACACGTTTTTTTATTATATTGCATTTACGGTAATTATTTGGTACTTATTCATTTTTGTATTCATCAAATGAAAAGTCTTGAAAGAAATGATGGAATGCTATCAACCTGTTTCACTTTCAGCTGTAAGGAGTTATATTGTATCCTGGAAGTAGTTTTCTATTTATACATTTTTTGCATTAAAATGAATACGAAAAAATTTTATAATTATGAAGGATTAAATGTATTAATATCAAAAAGGTAACATATAGGTTCGAAAATTTGTCGCTAAAAAAATATGGTTGCTTATAGCATAGTTGGATAATGCACCTTCCCCGGTTTGGAAAGAGATCTATGTTCGAATTCCAGTGGCGCAACAACAATATGTATTATTTTTATTAGCACTATAAATATTTTTTATACATACATATAGGAAATTCTTTACTCTAAAAGTAAGCTTCGGATTTAACCGATTAAAAACTAAGATCATTTGAAATAAATGGGGCCACAACCAATAATCATTATTGAAAAAAATTCGTGAATTAATTGGAGTAGACATTTCTACCTATTCTAGTTATTTTAAAGCTAATATATTCTTGTGAATGTGAAAATAAACACTTCTAAAATAAAGACTTCTAAATGGTAAATGGTTTGCGGAAATTCAGCCACAGATTCCTACTAGGGTCTGGTTTTCCAAAACGAAATTAAATAAGTTTGAAACTTCCTCGATCTGCCGTATGAGGATTGGCCATTGTTGTATCAATTCTCACTTGTTTAAAATCCGCATTCGGGACTCTCCTATGTGTGAATGTCAACTAGAAGAGGAAAATTTAAATCATGTTTTTTTAGGATGCCCAGTATCCAAATTTAATCCAAGATCTTTCTAACAACAAAATTCCATTCCCCCCATCAACATCCCAACTTTGTTATCATCTAACAATCGAACCATTTTAAAAATATTAACGAGGTTCCTAAACGCCAATGAAATAAACCTGTAAAAATTAAATGTACCCAAAAGAAACTTCACATTAAATAAAATTACTCGGTAATGGCAAGAACACTCACTCCACAGGGGTGAAACGCCAATTTAAAAAAAAAAATAAACACTGAAATAACTTATAACGCGTATGAATTTGAACCACGATTCATTTAAAAATGCAGTTTGCTGAAAACTTTCTCTTGTTATTATTCACTCGTCATTTTTATTTCTTTGACAAAATGTCGGCACTTTATTCATGAAAACAGTTTCATTTCTTAACCTACTTTTACTTTTACTACATTTGGAGAAACAGCACCTCGCGCATAGCATATGCAGGAACGTATTATACTTTAGCATAATATTATAGACGTATTTGTGGTTGACTTTTGAAAACCATTTTAAATATGAAAGCTTTTCGTCTATTTTGCTGCTATTTCGACTCTCAAGCATTGTTTATATTACACATAGAATTGTTTAATATTTTAAAGAAATTGATGTAGCATTTGACATATCATCACCGTCAGCAGCAACACCACATATCTAAGAATTGTGTACTAACTACATAATTAGTTTTAAATGATTTTTGTAGAATCTTTCTAGAGTTGTAAAGAGGAGCAGATTCTTTCTAAACTTAAACTGAACTAAACTTTGGTATGATTCCCTCGACTTGTGCTGCAGTTGACAGGGAGGTTACAGATGATATGATTGTGATGATGTGGTACATTTCTTTGATTTGCACGCCTCTAGCGGACGCTATTGTGAAAATAGTGATATATAACGATTCCCTTGCGAAAATTCTAATGTGGTGTAGCTGCTTAGGGACGATATATCTATTTCCACTTCGCTGACTCTCTAAATCGTGAACGCCAACTGGAAGTTCTCCTCCAAGAAAAAATTTCTTCTTCAGGATCTATCTAAACATATATTTAGATGATTAATAATTTTTTTGAAAAATAATTCTATCCAGTTGAAATCGTTTGTCCTACATTGCGCCGGCAATGCTGCACTTTACATATATTCTAACGATAAAAAAAGATGTAAATTTTAAATAATTTGTAATATGTGAACGGACAAATTTTTGATATATACATATATTTTTAAGTTTAGCTGATACACGCAATATTTTGAAAACATTGCACTGTAAAAATAAAATCGAAAAATATTCATTCACAATTCTGTAGTCGATTAAATTTTTTTATACCTTATTTAACAGTTACAAAATATATCTATAACCATAGTAGCTATTAGTTATTTGTATAATAGCTACTATAATATTCAATCAATCAAATAAAAAAAAATCTGAATACTTTACCTTTGGAAAGTAGTTCTTTGAGTCAGAAGAATGTGTCGAGCAAATGTGATGGAGTAGTTTACAATGATTTCTAAACTTGATTTTAATTTATTTTCATTTAATGACTTGAGATCAAGTTCACGATTAACTGAGGTCAAGGACTGGCCGGTTTAAGGCGTGTCCATGAAACCATTCTATCAATTTTTTATTGAAAACTATTGGTGTCAACCACTCCCACATATTCTTAATTTGGGTTCCGATAAATAATTTATGAGTCAATGATTGCATATCATATTGATTATATATCAAATTAAATATTCGTCAAGAATATTCTTAAAATACACTTATGATTGATAATATTACATTTATCTTGTTTTTTAATGCTCAGTAAGAGTGCGTATCTTCTTCATTCATTTCATTCAGATTCATCAATATCTAAAATATGTAATTCTTGTTTCGTTCAGGATCCGGCTCGAAGGACCAATGTATTGTTTGCAAATAATAAATTAATAGATTTAAAAGCCAATGAATCAATGAATATATTCTTATTAATACGTAATGAATCATCATTTCAATAGATTTCGATACAATAATGAATACATTCATTACTACTTTAAATAGTTTTTAAATGTGAAACTACCCCTGCAACAACAGTGTATCTACATATGTCATTTTAGACAGATCTGGGATTGTATATCTTCTTGGGCATCAAACGATGTATTAAACAATCCTTTAAAATAAATAAATATACACAATTTCTAAGTGATCTTACCTGCAACAATACTGAATATCATCTAAGATAGCCGACTATCTATCAAAATGTGTTAAAAACGATATACGATTGTACATTGTTGTTGCAGGGGGGAGTCTCACGTGATAATTATAATATTCGATAAGACTAATGACACAACTTTACAATTGTAAATATTTGTTTCTGCAGAATATCAAGATGAAAGTGACGTTAACGTTCCTGGTGGTGGGGTTCCTGTTGCTGGCCTTGGCGCAAGGTTCTCCCGTTGGTAAGAAGGATGCGCCGAAAAAGGCTGTGGTCGCGGCGGACACTGAAGGGCGGCAGGCGGCCGTGAAGCCTCCGCAGGTGTCTTCCGATGACGATGACGACGATGACGACGATGATGATGATGATGATGACGGTGATGACATTGAAGACGCATTCGAAGATGGTGAGAAATAATCAGTATTACTAAATACCGCTACACATCTGTTGAGACTGATTTATTTACGTCTGAATTCTGAATTGTATTATGGACATAATTTAACAAATTAATGAATTTTATAAACTTCTATATAAAAATTCGGAAAATAAAATAACCCAAGTCTTCGAATAAAGACATTTTTTCTACAGAATAACTACTGATTGACCCAGTAACAGACGATAAAAACAAAAATAAACTTTTACAGTCCAAGTGATGGATCTTTTTCATTGCAAGATTTACAAGTTGAAGGTAATTACAGCTAATTGGCTAAACATTATAATGAAAGTTTTGTAAATGCTAGTTAATTTTTTAATATACCTTTAAATGGCAGTTGAATATTCACTTTCCAAGTGACACCAATTAACGCGTTAAAGTACCGTGAAAATGAGCACAAAAAATTATTAACATAGATATCTATCTATATTGCCTGCAATTAGTTAATACATAATAAGGTTTTCATTATTCATTATTCAGTTTTCATCTTACTAACCAACATTTATTTATCTAGCCAACTGGAAACTATAAAAATACGTGTTTACCTCATACATACATTGGTCAGTTCAATCTTCTCTCCATATAATTTAACATGTAAGCGCTACTTAAACGCCGTAAACAAATAATGCAATAAATGTTAATCATGTATGTACATTTGCCAAATATTATTAATAATTAAAGTAAAACAGTCTATCTCAATGTGAGTTTACACATTAAACAGTATTTGTAATAAATAGTAAATAAATCACAAATTGTGAACAATTTTTATTATTTTATTATTATTGAATATAATTTTTTTATAAAACTATTAATTTTTTGATAGTAATAACAATAAAACATTTATTTCAATAAACAGTTTAACCACCAAATAATGACAAATAGTATTTTTTATATAATAATTGCTTTAATATTTATCAGTACACAAAAAATGTTACTTACTAGGTTTTGTTAGTTTACCCTAGAATAGATTATCTGCAGATTTTTTAATTAATTAATTCACCTAATGATGGACTCGATGTTTAAATGTCGCGATTGATCAATGTCTATAAAAATGTGATAAAATCATCTAACCGTAATTCCTGACTGGTTTAGTGATCATTTAAACTGTTGTTTACGAGTTAACGCTTAATTTAACATCTAATAAGTGGTTAACGAGCTTAAACTAAAAAGTAGCCGACGTAAATGGCAGTTGAATGATATTGACTTCTTGGAACGTGAAGAGCGTTACGGTGATGCATCTGTCTGACTTTCTCGGGACGTGGCCGCGTTTTCACGACTGAATCATTTATTGATTGCCGGGTATTCTTTAGACGGTCATTCATGTATTTTGTGAAGATTTAACCCCGCAATACTGATTGCTTAAAATGAACCCTTTTGAAACGATATGATCAGAAATCTGTGAGACAGATTAGTTTTATATTAGAAAATAAAAAAAATTAGCAAAAAATGTTTAATGGCTTGTGTCTTGTGGAAATCTGTTATGCACATGCGTTACATTTAAAGTCAAATTTAATGTTACATTAGATGTCATGTCTAGATTCGTAGAATCAAATCCAATATTATGCATAACATCACAAAGATTATGCGCTTTTGGTAATGTATGAGGGACGAAATGTGAATTAATGTATGAAAAATCTGTATGAAATATGAATTAATGTATGAATAAATAATATTATTTACATTTTTACAAATCACATTTTTAGTGTCATATTTCTGTTAATTTATTCTCATACTTTTTAGGTCAATTTCTTAACTATATATAACCGAAATCAGTTGTTTTTAATATTGATCCACTGTCTTATTGAAATACCAGCCAGACACTAAACCAGTAACATTTGTATCTCATTGTCATTCTGTGTAACTTCTGAAGCGGTCGGCGCCTGTTGACCACGATACCCATAGCATTCCTCCGCATTACATCAACTGAATTGGCAAGGCTTTTGCGTACGGTAATCCTGCGCCACTTAGGAAGGAGGCTCAGGCGATCAGGTAGGCGAGCAACCCGGTCCGGAAACACGTCCACGAGGCATACGAGGTGCGGGAGGTCTATTTAACGTTCAAAGAGCGCTTTGATTTTATGATATGAAAACATATATAGGAGCGGAGACATTTCTCGGACTGAAATTCAGATAACGAAAAGAAAAGAGAGAAACACTCGTGTCGCTCCTCATTCAGTCTCTGCTGCCGTAGTTTATGATTACAAAGATACTAATTGAGAGGGCAATTTCTGAATAATCTGACATTCGCGTCATTCAAAACAGTGAGTAATGCAGGGGGTAGTAAAAGCCTGGGGCACTTGTGCCATCCACTGTGCATCCGTGATTAATAGTCAAGTTGTTGCCTATCTGCACTCCATTAAACATAAAAACCCGGTAAGAAACTCATATTTAAATCCCCTCAGTAGTCGTCGGTATTTGAACGCAAAATTCTTCACCTGACGAACGAGAAGAAGGATCGACTATGCGGCTATATTCTTAAACTCTTATTTTAATAAAAAGTGCCGAGAAATTGAGCAGATCGCCATAATACGAAGATACTGAAATCTCATGATAATCTTTTCAGCTCATTTGTTTCTAAGATGGTGGGAAAGTGTGGAATCTTCTAGTTGAGGGCGCTTATTTTGATAAACTTGAAAATAATACAATTCAAATTAAGCTTTTGAAGTTTTTATGCCAGTTTAAAGATTCAAGAAGCGTCCTTATATCAAATCGGTAACCTGTATAAATATAAACATTTTGACAGTTATTCACAGACAATTGGTATTGGTTAAGTATTTATCCAACACTGCTATATGTATTCCTTAGAACTAAACTAGAAATTAGAAAACATAGCGGGATTCATGTAACGTCGCATGCACCAGTAATTAAACATTGTATAGAAAAAACCGGTAATATAATAATTAAGTAAAAATATTCGCGTCGAGCTAGAATTGATTGATTCGTAAAATATCAGAGCACTATATAATTATGTATACATGTGTGTGGGGGGGGGGATTAACTTCAAACTAAATTAATTCAACTGTGGAAGATTAACATCCCTTGTGCATAAGTTATACCAGGACTTGAGCATTGACAAAAGCCTTAACAATGGCACGTATTACCATGACGAAACGTCTGTCTAGGTTTCCTAAAAATTGCGATTTAACACCAGTTCCAAACGTTGATGATTCAGAGAATGGAATTTGTGAGGAGAGGATAAAAATGAAAATATACGAGGCGCGTTTTTTAAGTAAGTGCCGTTGCAGGATATTCCCGGTGTAGCGCTGCGGTTGCGATGGTTTCCTTCATTTGTTGACTAAACACATGCAACGTTAGAGACATTCACATAGTGTGGCCATCTTGTAGTAGATGATTGAAATACTCAAGACAATAGATCAGCCCACCGACTGGGACATATGTATGTTGTATGATATGTGTGAATGCACGAAACATGAAACCAGCTGATATTCACCGCCGAGTGTGCTGCTTTATCCTGATTTGGAGCCAAGTAATTTCTATATTTTTCTTCATCTGAAGCAGTTCCTTGGTGACGAGCGTTTTGATAACAAAGATTAATTCAAAGACGGAGTACTGATATGGTCTTCATCCCAGGTGGCGTCGTTCTATGACGAAGGTATACAAAAATTGCCAAAAATTGACAAGTGTCAACAAATAATGGTGGCAACTATGTTGACAAGTAGTTTAATATGTGTAGCGTCCGAAGAAACTAAAGTGTCATAAAAATGATGTGTTTCTTTAAAAAAAAGTACGGTTCTTACTTAAAAAACGCGCCTCATATGAGACGAGTGTCGAAGGTAACGCGAATGGAGGACGTCCACTAGAAAGAACGACGATGGGAGGAAATAGTATTATTTCAGTAAGATGTACGACGGGTGTCGATCGCTTTCAAAACACACAAGACAATCAGGTATCAAATGACGAAATCGAAATTAGCATCGAGTCTTCTCTATGTCAGCCAGCGTGTTAACGGTCCTGAGGCCCACACATGGCACCCCGCCCGGTCGGTCAGCGGTCCCGGCGGGTGACACAAATACCGAGACTGACCGACGATAATGAGTTCCCTAATGCCGAATAAAGTGCCGTTTCATTTCCCGACAACTTTATGGAGCGACAGCTTTTAAAAAAAAGCCCGTTTTATTAACATCGCCAGCCGGCCACGGAGTCAAACTTTTAATGGCAGTTTTTAGAAAATAAATCTGAATAGTTACATTTTAGATTTGTTGGAGATCAATAATTGTAATCCTTCATCTGTGACATCTACTGTTCAAAACGGAAATCTACCGTATTTGCTAACACAACCGATTCTCAGATTATTTTTGAACGAAATCTGCTAGATGTACTCGTGTACGTAAATATCAGGGTTATATGGTCCGCGCCAATGCTAATTTGCTCCAGTTATTAAAGACATTCCGATTTAGAATAAACTTTACATGGCACAATAATCATCCAGCTTTATTCCTCAGATGATGATGATGACGATGATGACGACGACGACGACGATGAAGACGACGATGCTGACGATGAAGATGACGACGACGATGACGACTATCTGGAGAGGTTCTTCGACGATATCTTAGGAGGTAAGAACGTCTAACAGTTTATTTAATATAAAAATATGGAATCGTAACAGTAAAGAGTAAATAAATATTTGTCAAATAAATGGCGAAAATTATTTATATAAGCATTGGCAATTTCGTTTCATATTGTTTTTGAACTTTAATGAAGGCCTGTATGAAGATTACACTACAAATTTAAAAGTCCTTTAATTTCTGTCCTAAGTTCATCAACCACTTTCATACATTGGTTCGTCGGTTTTAAAGGCGAATAATCTTACTACACGTATTCTCGTTCACCTTAAGATTGACGTATTGATTCCAGATGATGACGATGATGACGATGACGTATCCCCATCTGCCGGCATCGTGCAGCCCGTGGTGGCCGCCGTGGAGCCAGCGCCCTCTTCTCCCATCGTGGCCCAAGTGGATGACCAGCTGAATGCCGTTGCCGATGCCGCCGTAGCGGAAGCCGGCACCGATTCCGCGGAAGGAGAAGTCGCCGGAGAGCTGACCGCAGTAGCGGAGAAGGACCCGCTGGAAGTCGGTGAGCCGGTGGCCCAACAATTGGTCCAGCCCGTGTCCAGCCAGGTCGAGGAGGAAGATGACGAGGAAGACGACGATGACGACGATGGCGGGATCGAAGATGCGCTCGACGATGACGACGACGACGACGAAGAAGACGATGACGACGACGACGATGATGATGACGAAGAGGAGATTCTCGGCGAAGACGTCATCGCCAGGCAGAAGGGAGCGCGTGAGTCCAAGTCTGTTAAGGCCAAGGGGGCGAAAAAGGTCACCACCCACCGCAAAAAGTCCAGTAGAAAAGTCCAGAAAGTCGAAGAGAAGCCCAAAATGATCAGATAGTTTGCGTGAAAGAGCTCGTAATCATTATTTATTGTTATTGTTATTGTTAATGTTGTGATTTGCCGCGAATCGTTTTGAGCCGTTGTTGTCCAGTTTACATTTAAATTACTCACTTTGGCAAGCTTAATTCGATGACCTAGACTCACATTTCGATGACCTAGACTCGCAGTTCGATGACCTAAACTCACAATCGGTGACCTAGACACGCAATTCGGTGAACTAAATTCATTTAAAATCCGCAAAATTATTGCAACATTAATTTAATTTAAGAGTATTTTAATGTTAAGTATTTATTAATTATTTATTGACCGAGAGAGTGAGAAGACGACTACATAGATTTAGAGCCGTGACGTGTCGCGTCTCGCACGCATCTGGATTGAAAGTCGATAAGTGTCTAGACTAATGTCACACTAGCGCGGTGGCAAACATGCACGAACCTCAGAAAACCCCGCAAAACGTGCACCATTACCAAATGTCAAATGTTCTTTGAATGTACATTACATTTTTATCCTTTCAATAGACGAATCTGTTATATATTTGCATCTCGTGTTTTACTACAAGGTCAAAAGTTGAAATTACACAATCGCTTGTCGCTTCACTCAAGTCAGAAACATCACGTGACATTAATCTAGATAATTTTATTTACTTTTAATTTCAGATCTGGTGACATTTGATCATTTTTTGCTCCAAATAACAAAACACGCTTTCTCCATACTAATCAGTTGGTTTAATATCACCCAGTAGTGCTTTTGCTTAGAACATAGACTGTTGATCACTTACCTGATGTCTCTGACTGTAACGAAACGACAAACGACAAAACTGACGACTTTTGACCGCAACACCCTTCCGCCCCGTCCTCTCCGTCCATCCCTCCAGCTCTCACACAAACATTCTTTATTACTGGTGTTCGGCCATGTGAAGCTGAAACACTGTATTACTTTCTTTCTCATCATAATTCATGTACGATAAAGAAAAAGATAAATGTGCCTTATTTCGCAGTTGTCTGACGTCATCTTTTGAAACGTCTTAAGGCCCGTGTCCACTGTGATCTCTCAATGAGATTTTGATATCCGAGCAGTACGTATGTACTAGATGTATCATTCTAATTCGCAAATGAAACACATGCGATGATAATTCAAGGACGTTTGATGTGTTTTACGCTACACTCGAGTCGAATCTCAGAGAGAAATCTCACATGTGGGTGCGGGCCATTACGCATCTCTCTCGTAGAGACAAACATGGTGGTGATGCGTTGGCAGGACTATACCATATTATCAATAAATGATAATATCGTAAAAAAATATATTTACAGCTCAAAATATGTTTTAAGATTTTTTTACTATACAGTTTTTAAATTTTTTCTAACATATGGTAGTTTGGTTTTTTCTAAAAATATGATATTGTCAACTTATTTGGTAGAACGCCAATGAGCAATTTATAGTCCATATTTCAAAGTTATTAGACGATATATTAAAAAAAAACACTTTTGAAAAAATGATAAATAAAATAATCTCACCGATTTCTATGAGTATTTTTTGATTTCAAGACAGTATAAGGCGTATTTATTTCATAAATGTTACTTATTACTATCGCCTGTAAGAATGAAACATCAAAATAAGAGCTGTCACGTCAAAATATTTATATGTAATATTACTTCATTGGAATAAAATTTAGATATACCTGTTGGAATGGATTATGGACATGGCCGATGTAATCCCAGGCGTTCATTCAATTTTTACAAAAAATGAGATATGACTTTTAGAAAAATGAACGACGAATTATGAAAGGTTAAGTTCGAATCTCAGTTGATGTGAAGATTAATTATTGTAATAATGATAGTAACGTATTATTTCAAAATGGAAATAGGTTCAATGCCTTAATTTTTTTATATCAAGTGGATACCTACGTGCGTCAAGAAGTAATCTATTGTGCTGTTTGGGGGAAAAAAAGAGATGTAGGAATTGGAAATAGTTTAGATTATTATCCTATCCTGTGATCATAGAAAAGATCTGGTGTTTTTTTTCAAATCTTTAATTAAAACATAAAATTACTTTTTTAAGAACACATTATTATTGTGAAGTTGCAGTTTTTTCAGAACACAGTTTTGTGGTATTTTTTATCTTTTTCCCGTACAGTGTCGTTTTAGTAAATGTAAAATGAAAAAAAAATCGCTATTTTTTAATAACTAATATTTTAAAGTATTGATTATTAGAGATTGTTTTCCGATTGCCGAGCCAATCGAATAAAAAGATTTGTAGGTGGCTAATACTAATCGTTGAATTAACTTCAATATTCACCAAAAATCTGGTTATGGATTTGACGTCGCGGGCCGTGTGATGTTTCCGGCGGGCGACCGCGGGCCCCTCGGTCAATAAAGGAGGGCTACGCGACTGAGCCGATCATTACAGTCGCCATCGAGATAATTAGAAGCGCGGTGCGCGAAGACCGTAGATAGGCGGAGAAACCGGGCTCGAATAGTGTCAGTAGGTGACCCACTAAACCCGGCGCCTCGGAATGTTAAGCTGCGGCTCGTCCCGAGCCGGTACCGGAAGCGGGGGCTTTCATTCCGGCCTTCAAACTCTCTACGTCCTTGAAAGCCTCGAACCGACGGAGAGAGTTTGAAGCGCAACACCCGCGAAAGCCTTCGACAACGTCTTGCGAGTTTCGCGTGCGTTCACTCTCGGCAAATTCAAAATTCATGACACGACGTTCGACGATTGACTCCACCAGAAATCAAAAGTAAGACAGACATCATCTGATCATTGAATCGTGCCGGCGCACTTCTTTATACGTATAGAATGATTCGGGTGTAATTTTGATGTGAAAACTGAACGAATCGTTTAAAACTTTAATCGGAATATTTGGACGACTCGGAGGATGAGTCGGTCGAGGAGTCATCGCAGTGCGGCCCTGGCGCGGACGCGGATGAGTCTCTCGGCTGTCTCTCTCCCCGACCTTAATAAAACGAGTCGGCCTAGAAAGTGCCGTTAGCGCGGCACAGGTGTGCTCGGGCGTACTACCGAAAGCTGCGCACGAAGCACGCCCATCGGCCGGTGTTCACTCGGTAAACAGCCGGTAATGTGTAATATGTAACGCCTACGCGCGATGCTCATCTTCAGGAAAGTCGGTTAACATATCGTTTCTTTTATAAATGCTTACGTGCTACTGGCGGTCGCGCGGCACGCGGACTCATTGAGCGTAGAACATATGGAGAACTCATGTTCGTTCATGTCTTCATCTTGTGCTCAATGCTGAGCCTCGTGGTCTTCTAACCTGTCTAGATTTCGTGCACAGCACATCACCATTCCTCTGTTCTTGAGTCATGCTGATTGCGGCGTTTAAAGAGCATCCTGTTAACTAATTTATTTGGTTTATCTATCTTGCAGGAGACGGTCCTCTTGCTTGACTTCCCTCAACTGTCGCGATTATTACGAGTCTCTCGAGACTTTCGTCGTTCTATCTGGCAAGATGTCCGCATTTCTTGAAAGTTAATTAATTCTATAGATATACACATTTCTGCATCGCATCTCGAGGGCGTAGCTCCAGTCAAAAGCATTGAATTCTGATTGAGACAATCTTACACGACAATGTCTTTCTGTGTGTCACACTTCGAGAAATTTGAAAAGAAACTGATACATTATATTGGAGTAAGGTGTCAATTTCATTTGAAATACACGAATTAGGTGAAATTGTTCCGAAGCTACATTTTTAAAATGGAAAACAAACAAATACATTTCTATTGTTAGGAACTTGAACGTGTTCTTACCATAAATGTTAGTTAAATAGTATATTTATTAACAGGACATACTTTGTCCACTAGAATAGCCTTTTTTCCTGAATGTTTGGGCGCTGGCTGTCCACCGGAGTCTTTATTTGCTGAATCGATGCTCTCGACTTGTGCGCTTGCGCTGTGGGGCGGAGAGCAGCCGCGGACAGTTACCCGACCTTCTTCGGCCTTTCGGTTCATCAAATTATCATCAAAATACGTCTCCGCGCTGCGGGGCCGACATTTTGGCATTCGACCTTAATTAATTGACTGAATAATAGTCAAGTATGGGCTGAAGCCTCGCGAGTATTTGGTCAACCTGGCCCAGAGGCGAGTGCAGCATATAGCGATTAGTCTGGAAAACAACTTTTTATTGACAGTTTGCAAACATCAATGAATATTTTTGAACTTGTTTAATGGTTGTCGATTTTTAAATTTTTTCGTACCGGATCTTCGAAGATTTGGATTTACTAATAAATTATTTTCCAATAATCTCTCCCATGGACTCCAACTTTGTGTGCATTTATCTCTTCTTCGTGATATATTGTTGAGGCAGGATATCCTCTATCTTCTGCTATAAATTTTACCTTGAATGATGAGACACAGGATCTAATATTTTTCTGAACGTCTTATTATGGCCAAAATATTTCAATTTCCGGGTCTTTATTGTTTTAAGGGCTAACTTTTTCTTTCACATACTAACCATCAGATTATCATTAGCTTATTTTTGTTGATCTCAAATGCTTCAAATTCAAAGGATTGTTTCAGTGAGTAATTGAGTATCCATGATTTCATTCCATATAAAATTATATGGAATTGACCCAGATAGACCGAGAGAAAGAATGAGACCTGTGGGCGTGGTCTTAAATCCCCGACAAATTATTTAAAAAAAAAAAACTTTGCCAATGCCCAGAGTAGTTTATTTAGCTTTACCAATTAAATGTATATAGGGGTAGGCAGATAGGTAATTTTTACTTTTATCGGTTTTTAAGGCACCTAAAATTGCTTTCTCCATTTCTGTTGTTATGTTGTCGTCTCCATTGCTATATTCCGCATAACATCGATGGAAAACGCATGTTAGCATAGATACATTACCTTTACCTACAAATATTGTGACAAATCAAAAAAGTTTAAAATTATTTTGATTAACATAGCTTAATCCTAATAATGCATAAATATATACTGACATGACTTTGTACCTACTGCTAGAAATACATTTAAAATACTGGTGTTTGAATTCTGTCGGCGAACATTTATTATTATCCATACTAACCACATATATATTTTGATATATTTTATAATCCATATTCACATTTGTCTTCCATAGTCACATATTTTCTACATACATCTGGCATTATGTCCGAACCATCTCAGTAAACCTTTCTTTATTCTGTCTGGTACATCACGTCTTTCGCTAATCAAGCAATATTGAAAGAGATTTAGAAGCGGAAAATAATGTTCTTGAACAATATTTGATGTTTCAACGTCTAATAATGAATGCTGGATGGAAAGGTGTCAACGGGCCAGTATTACAATTTGACAGCAATTTTTCCCACCAAACTTACTTGACCGCAATCAGCTGAGCGGAAATCGAAGTCTACATTTAAACTGTTATGTATTTTCTTTAAGTATATATTCATTATGTATATTTATTCATTTAATTCTGGTATAACACAGTACGTAAATATACAGAAAATATTTTGTCCAATTTGAGTTTTTAATGACACGGTATTCTTTACAAGTCGTTGAACTCGTCTTATTGAAAAAACGATAATTTGAATACATTTTATTTTCTATAATTATTTTAGAATTTTGATTTTATTTAGATTGTTATAAAGAGTATAGTTGAATCATTAAAATAGTAGCGTAATTATAAAATAAATAACGATTTCTTATGAAAACTTTATATTGTATTTAAAAATTGCCAAAAAATGGTGATATATTTAATCCGAAGTACACAAGGGTAAAATTTCACCTAATTTATTTTCGCTCTTAACAGTCGATGTACGAATCGTACTCCAATAACGTAATATGGTACAAAATTAAAGTATCGAATCATAGCATAATAATATATATTAGTGTGTCACTTGAATCATGGCGTATTGAAATTAGAAATGAATGAACTAATTATAAATGTATATTTAGACTATCTTAATAATTTAAAAGATATCGTAAAAAGTAATAGTAAAGTAAAAAATATCGTAAAAGGTGGATTCGTGGATGCATTGAATTTTAACTAATATAAGGAAATTAAGCTTTTATCGTCTCCTGTCCAGTTAGTCAAATTAGTCGTAAAAAAGCGCCTATAATAAGTATAACATTCACTTTGTTCCTTAGTAAACCAAAATCTTTGGTATTAACTTCTTTGTATCATCTTTTTTAGTGAATTTCTACCACAATGTTCAGGGGTCTGATATTTTTCAAGTCCTCCGAGAGATGATAATGTTTGGTGACGCATTCAGCTCCAACCACTCCAACTTAGAAGCATTCTTAGTAATATATATTTTTTGTTTTTGGTGTTTTTCTATGTTATTAGCAAGCAACTGCTGCTTTTTCTCTGATATTTTCTTCTCAATTTGGGTCATTGTTTGGGCATATTTTAAGTCTTCGTGTTGCTTTTCGATTAGCGCAATTCAGAATTTTTTGGTCTAAACCATTGAGACGGATGCATATAATATCTGCTTTATTTTTATACAAGAATTTAACAGTTCGCTATATCTTCAAATTTTCAAAAACGGAAAACTTATTTGATATTTATTTAATCTGATTATCACTCTCTTGAAATTTTTTTGTTAAAAATGATATCGAAGTTGTTTTCAATTGCACAAATTTCCATTTAAATCCACACTGTGTGTGGATACTTTTATTATCAAGGGTGCCCATTCTGCCGCCTGGCAGCACCGCTTCAGTGTTCTCAGAGTTTTCGTGTTCGTCACTAGATGGCGTTATATTGTTTACATTTATTTCGCATGGCTTCCAAATGCTTCTATTCCGTTTGCTCAATTTTATGAAATTAGTTTCTGCTATACGCACGCAATTAAAAAGAACTTTTGACAGTAAGAACGTAATATTTTATCTCCCAGGCGAATTACAATTTAAGCAGTTCGTAATGTGTTTCAAATAAATGTCAGGTAGGATAACTATGGCCTAAATATATCTGAATTTACTTTTAATTGAATATTCTTGCTCACGATTTGTTTGCGTATTATGCTTATTTGTTTTATTATCACGAGATCTTTATGTAAATTGATGACTTTTGAAGAAATGTTGCCTTCCAGTCAGCTGTCACTTTAAACTTGACGGGTGGTTAAAAACTTATTTCATATCGTTTTCAGTGAATCGCATTCAGTTAATGTTAAAGTAACAATATTGTATTATATTCTGTTTTCAAAGGATTCTTTAAAATTGTGTCTTTATTGTTAATTCTTTCACCAATTATCACCTCGCACTTTACGGGTGGTTTAAGCCTGTTTTTAATGATTTTCAGTTATCATGAGAAACGGTTAGAAGTATTTTTAGGTTTGTAGCTTCATAAATATAATAATCTCGGCTTATTTAAAAAAATATATGAATTACTCGGTTGCTTTTGCACTGGTATTGCTAATAATTATTGTTGTAAGGATATGCCATTGCTATTAATTAATTAAGATGTATATACAAGTTTATATTCAGACTCAATCAATAATCAAACATTTATAAAGCTTTTAGTAATTAATATTTTTAAGTAGATTATTTCTCTGTACGTTTAAATCGCACCCTACATATGAACCGGATGCAGGACAGTTAGACTAGTTCACACAGTAAATCTGAGCATCGTTAAGGTAGGTTCAGAACCAAATAAATGTGTTTGTGCAGCAAATATTTATTATATACGTATATTTGAAATATCACTAGGAAGAAAATGGCACTCGCTTATCGCGGGATCTTGCGGTGCTTTGAGAGGTTGGTAGAACTGCAGTTGGATAGACTTCACACCCGTCCATAACAGCATCATAGGAATAAAAAATAACATAAAATACACATCCTTTTCTTAAATGACCTTATAACCAATATTGAGACTTGATATCCTGAATATTTCGCCTCCGCGCACTTCGGCGACTGTCTCTCAATACGGAATCTGTAGCAGCTCTTTTATGCCCTTCAATACACTGTCCTCCCAGAGATGTCGAGTCCTTCCTACTATTCTACTACATGGATTCTTTTGGGATCCGCGCTTCCTGAATCCTCTAGACGTGACCTGCTCATCTGAATGTAGTATCATCATCATGAACTGAAGGATAAGGTTAATTCGGGGTATTAACCGTCTGAAGTAGGGTATTACAACTTAAACTAGGATCAAAGAAGATAATAAATTACTGCATCGTCAATGTCACAAAATCTATTCATCAACAAGTGGCAATACCGGCTATCTCCATTTCTTGCGATATTAAGACGGCTTCACGAGCTCGCGTACATTTGGAAAGCCTCGGGCATTAAAGGGTTGGCATATTAAAGAAATAAGTATTGAAAGTAGCATTAGTCATACAGAAAACAGTTTTGTTCCTCTTCTAAAAAGTGACGAAAAATTAGATAACCAGTGTTGCCACTTAGGTAACGATGTGCAAACACGCTAATGATGGAAACCATTCAATTAAAATATACGTACATTACTAGCCTTCAAACTTTGTGCCTAGTATCCGGTGTCCGGTGTCCAGACTTATACTTCATGCTCTTTATTTATGTTTTTACAGCCTATCATTAATAATTGTATTAACATGCCGACATCCAATACCATTCTTTATTACTAACGATTTATTTTCGCTAATAAAATAAGCAAAACTACGGAAAGGGTGTCGTGGATAGTTGTGCGCAGTTGAGCAGTACAGCATGGTTAAAAAAGGTAAGTAATTATCTTGGAACTTTAATAACGTAGTTACGCTTCGCTTTGGCTTTAAGTGTTAAAAATGAAGGTAAGTGCTTCTTGTAGAGTATTAAGTAAGTCTGGTGTCGCTTTGGTGCTGGTAAGGTTAAAAGTATGTTTTGATTACATTACCACAGTTAGTAGTCGTTTGTTTACACGATTTGGGCTAGAAATTTTATTTAATTGATATATAAATAATAACATTTTATTATATTAGCACAATTTTATTTAATCCCCATAAATGATAATTATTTAGAGGATTCAAACTGTACAATTTCAATGGTCTTGGTAAACAGTCATAAACTCATTTTTATAATTTTTATTAGCACAATTAAAAAATATGTATATACTGGGTGTAACGCACGAAGTGCACAAGATTTTAAGGGTAGATATATATATTACACATACTGAATTGTAAATGTTCAAGCTGCATGTACCTAATCTCAACCGTGTCAGAGACAATCAATAAAAAAACTCGCCTATATGCAATTATTTCGATTAATTGAAATATTTTTTTGATTCCCAATTATGTATTGAAAACAAAAAAATTAAAGGTCATCGAACTTCAAACGACCAGGCTATTTTTTGTTAGCTGATTTAAGGCTTGAAGCAAACATTAAAAATAATAATGGGTCAGTTTCACGAATATTATATAAAAATCTGAAACAATAATATTTACCGTAATGGTATAGAATTTATACATACTCCTTGAACGTTTTCGACTCATAATTAAGTTAGGTATTCACCCATAAAATATTGTGGACTGGGTTTGTTTATACTTTTTATTTATTTAAAAAATAAAGTACATTGTATTAGTTATTAGGTTAGTGGTATTGGTTTTATATATTAATATAACACTTTCACCATAATTATAAAAAATGGTGAATTTGTCTAAAAACATCAGTAATATTTTAAATGATTTTTGTCGCAACTTTTGTGCGTATTTTGGTTTAATTTCAGATTTTTTGATCTTTTTTGGGACGTTAAAAATATTCAAATAATTTAAGAAATACCTTACTTCAAATGTCAGAAAAATTATAATTAGTTAGTTAGTGAATGTATGTAGTACACAGATGTATTTATAATTTTTAAATGAATGGTTTTTCATAATTCAAATTCTAATAATTAGATTGATTGACCAGGTGCCCTGGGAACTAACGAGCACACATCTCGGAACACGGCCCTCTACATTGCCAAATACAACCGCTTCGTGGACAACATCCTCGGACGCATGAACACGATTCTTAGGAAGTCCTACGACCCAGTCAGCGTCAGGCTGCAGCCGGTGGACGCCAAGAAGAAGTCCAAGAAGAGCAAGGGCAAAAAGAAGAACAACACCAAGAGGTACATATATTCAAAATAATAGTTATTTAGCAGGTTTATAAATTCTTGTAACATACATAGTATCTTTTTTTAAATTTAAAAAAAAATAGATTACATAATTCAGAATTAGAATAATACTTATACTTACTTATTTTAGGAATTGAGAGTTCTAATTTACCAATATTAATTTACTAAAACCAATGTCTTATTATTTATTCTTTTCTCAATATTTTTTTCAATCATCCTCAATAAAAAAATAAATAGAAAATTTATAAATTTAATATTATAAGTTTACATTTTTTGTAATTGCTCTCTGGGGGCAATAGTACTGAGACAATCGGCTAACTATTGGAAGTGAGAATTGAAGAAGTATCAACAGCTAGTCATACTAATAAAATAAGTTTAAAAAAATACTAGTACCTATCTACATATTATATTTCATAAAATATCTTTAAAAAATTCCCGATACGGTCATGTGAAAATAGTTTAGTTAAAAATAATAATCATATATTTTGTTTCAGCAGCAAAACAGGAAAAAAGAGCAGAATCGGAGGTAAACGTTCAAAAGACATCAGCGAAGTCCCGGTAGAGTCTAACGAGACAATTCCTTCTGTGGTCGATGAAGAAAATGTAAAAAAAGCCACTACGATCGCACTGCCACAAACCACAGCAGCTAAAATCTCCGCTCAATTGTCTAATGCGACTGTGATCCAGACACCATCCTCGTCAACATCTCAAATATCACCATCCACTCCAAAGGTGGTCATTTCAGAAACAACCGCACGCACTTCTCCTCTTTCGACGCAGCAGACATCACCGCCCACTTCCCAGACTGCAAACTCGAGCCCTGCAGATAAAATTTCTGCCAACGCTACTTCTCCGAGATCTGTACCTAAGACATCTCCTAAACAAGAATCAACATCCGCCGTTTCAAAGCCTGACGATTCGCCGATTGTTGTTCTTCAATTCTCTCAGTCTATAACTGCAGCCGCTGCCCAAGTGTCGACCGCGACGGAGGTCGCTCCTACAACCGCCGCGCCGGCTGTCGCGACAGCGGCGCCCGCCTCAAATCAAAACAGAGCCTCGACTGAAAAGGTTTCAAAGAAGAAGGACAAGAAGAAGTTGAGCAAGGGAAAGAAGACCAAGAGGAGCAAGCCCAGGGCTAAAGGAACACTTTACGGTTTGGCTTCACTGAGGAGAAGCAAAGACGTCTCGGTGAATATCATGGCTGACCACACCACAGTCAAGACTAACTTCCTCATCGGGCCACTCATATTGAAGGTGGAGAAAGAGGTAAAATGTTTTGATAATAAGTTAGCGGCGTATTAACAATCAGGTATTGATTGTGATTAATAAACATTGAACATTTTGATAATAATGATATTTGATAGATAATGATATTAAAAAAAATATCAAGTAAGAAACATTACACTGACGTACAGATATAATAATCACATTTTTACAACTCAACATTATTCTTGTTTTAGAATGGGCCAAATTATGTTTTTTCATGACATGTTTTTTAACACTAGAATTTTGATAAAGATTTACAAAATTTAATATATCTAAAATATTGAATACTCTCTTATAAATAAGATGATTTCTACACATGCCACATGTCAAAATGGTAATCAATTTCTCAATATTTCTCGTTGATCAATCAGTCAATAAAATGAATCACAAAGTTAGTTTTCTGGATAATAGTTTTGATTGTAAAGTATCCATAATGTATATAATATATTGGACTAATAACCTCAATTAACCGCTATTAAAATCAAGGCTCGCAACCGTGGTATTCCAGTTTGTGAAGATAACCGATGCGGTTGGCTGATCTATTGTGTCGATCTTAATTGCGATGAATTAACAACTCTTTTGCACCATTGATTTCTTGGTTTTACACCGCGTGGGGTCTATATCGCCATTGCTCTCGCTGTCTAGTTCGGTCGCGGAGCCAAGAAGCAGCTGAAAAGCGCAACAGCCACAACTGCCGAGATGATCGGTAAAATGAACTTGAGGATCCCCAATGGAAAGGCAGCTCGGCTGCACTCCATCAAGGTTCTGCAACCCAAACAGGTAACTATTCATTGATTCCAGTACTTAACTTCCATCGAGTGCTCTGGGATGCCTAATATTCGGTATCAATCACCGCAGTAGATAGGGTATTTCAGATTTTCAGATCAGTGGCGTAACAATGGGGCCCACGCTAGATAGGGACCAAAAAAGATCGCGCTTTGCAATCCATTTGGCGTTGATATTTTTACGATACCTTTCTCAGCGTTAATAGTAATTCACAACAAGAAATGAAATTAAAAAGTTTAAAAAATTATTTCTCAGGTGTATTATTAAAACACGTGAAAACATTATCGATGAACACAGCAGCAGAACCCCGCTAATGTTGGATTCTCTTCTGACCATCGCCCTGAAGTGAGAATCGCTTTAAAGCGAAGCCACTATTTTTTAAATTGCAAATGTATATAAATGCCTAAGAACACTTATTTTTTTAAAACGGAATTGTAAATATTATATGAGACAAGATACTAATTTTATTCTTACTAATTAATGGATAAACCGTGCAGAACTAATATTCGTATATCTTATATACAATACTTATTTACGGGGTTCTTTTTCCATTCTACATTAGGGTCAAAATTTAGCAGTTACGCTACTGATTTCAATTTTTATAATATATTAAGTACTGATAACTTTTTTCCATCCAGGTCCGAGTGGACAGCGTTGACAACCACGACAGAACCCGGGAGTTCATCTGGAGGAAGAGTTCGGACATTGCCAAAGTCGTCTCGCAAAAACTCAAGACGGTCACAAGATCAATGCTGAAGAAATAGACGCCAGGGGCGTAGTCGAAAGGATAGAAGTCATTCAAACATGTGATACTCACTATATAGGACTTCACTAATATGCTAAAATTGTTGGAGTTTTACAGATTCTGTATCTCCACTAACAGGGCTGAATTTTTGTGCCAACATATTTTATTCTAGATAGTATTTATTAAATTAAATTATAATCAAATACGACAATTCTTTTCATGTCTAGGGTGCATTTAACTTTTTTAGATATAACCATCAATTTATCATCAATATTTGACAATAATGATAATCAAACAACAATTTGACACCAATATTTGACAATAATGATAATCACACAACAATTTGACATCAATATTTGACACTAATGATAATCACACAACAATTTGACATCAATATTTGACAATAATGATAATCACACAACAATTTGACATCAATATTTGACAATAATGATAATCACACAACAATTTGACATCAATATTTGACAATAATGATAATCACACAACAATTTGACATCAATATTTGACAATAATGATAATCACACAACAATTTGACATCAATTTTTTTTAACATTTTTATATACAGTGACTTTGTTAGTCAATATTTTTCTTGCCTTTCTGACGTTGTTGCTTGTAATTGGTTGGAATCATAAATGCAATTTTAATCAAGAAAATCGTCAACAATTCTCAGTTTTGGTGTTGCCACGATAATATTATTTAGCATAAATTAATTTATTGCATTTATCATAGTAAAATGATACAATTCAATTATTACAATAAGTATTTATTGTCCTATTAAGGTTATCTTTTACAGGGTTGGTGATTGTTTGGAATTTTGGGATCCTTACTTTATGTGTTAGAATTATGATTTCTAGAATGTTCTAGATGCTTTCTTTATTTGGGTAACTTCTGCAGAACCTTATTGATGATCTTCATCGTTACTCTCTTTTAATGACAACAAAAATGTATTATTATTTGAGTAGGTACGTATTGTCAATATCGTTTCAAGATTAAATCTTATCCACTATTTTATGTATGTAGCTTTAAGTATTTATTTTTGGTTTAGTAATTAATTTTTAGTGACAGTGAAATTGTTTATGCATTTCTGAAATAAATTATATAATTTTTTTATTTATTTTGACTTCAGCAAATTGATTTAATGACGCGTTCGATTTGATCAGAGCCGAGATTTCCTACAAATATTATATACAGTAATCTCATTTACTGGAATACAGACATATTTTTATACTTACGTACTTAATTAAATTTCTGTCTGGGTAAGTAAGTCATGTCTAAAAACCAAAAAATCCTCACTTAATTGACAAATAATCGATGTACGTTTTACGCAAATCATGCGAAAATAACACTAAAATGTATCACACTAAACAATGCCTAAATAAATACTAATCAAATGTATTAATTAGAAAGATATATACACAAAATTAATATTATCGAAAAATATTGTTGTTGCTACCGGAATTCGAACCTGGATCTCTTTGCAATCCGGGGAAGGTGCATTAACCGACTATGCTACAATACACAGTACTTTTGACGACAAATTTTCGAACTCATATGTTACACTTTTCAAATTAATACATCTATCGTTCCATTATTTGAAAGCCATCTACTTTATTTTTACGGAATCTCAAATACCTTTAATAAGATAAATAATAAATGATTGATATATTTTTGAGAATTAGAAATAGAAGTATGAACTGAAAAACTAAGAATAAAATCATTAATTCATTTGCCTGATTAAAACTTATAATAATTTTTCTGTAATTAAAATTTTGGGACTAGAAAGAATATGTATATAAAATGTAGATCTTTTGCCAGTAGTCATTCGGTAAAATTATTATTCATTGCATTTTGCATGGAAAGAAAATTGAACCAATCTTTAACGGTACTTTCCAGACAAAAATATGTCTGTGGTCAAACACCATAACGACTTACATTAGTCTTCATAGAGATTCACTTAAATATTATCGATACCATTAAAAGTTAATTGATTTTGTAAAACAAAACACCACCATTCCAACAACTTTTACCTCCAATACACATTTCATATAATTTCACACATATTTCCAATACTCCCTTCCAGCCACTTCCCACATTTCCAATCCTTCTTTCACAAAAAGCCAATTAATTAACATCAATATATAAAATCATTTAAATAAATATAAAAATATAATTGAAGTTACCATTCACACAATGACGCGCTGGCAGGATAATTTTCAGGATTTTATGAAATAAAAGTCAAGTTGTTAATGAAGTTTGTATAATTATTATGAAATATCAAGAACCATAAAACATGGTTATTTTAAAGACATTTTTTCTTCATTGTCCATTTTGTTCCACCTCGTTTGTCTCGTTAACCGGTAGCATCTGCAAATGTAAATTATAAAATTACTATCCAGCGGTATTAGGATGATAGTGCGGTCCTGCCGTGTGAATTGTCTGATAAGATAAATGATCTTTGAGTTTAGTCATCAAGTATTACTGATAATCGTATGCGTAGGTGAATTTTCGTAGTTATCTGTCAATGTAACTGTGGACGTACTATCATAGATTAGTCAGTATATCGCCATGTGTTCGAGTTCATGTGGCGGCAGAGTTTTGGAAGGCACATGGTGAGGCATTCAATAATATATTTAATCATATTAATTTGTTGATAGAATATATATATAGATTTAAAAAAATGAAAATTATACAAAACAAACAATAAAAATATAGGTTTAACACAGAATGGCTGAGTACCAAAATCAATGACACCTTTGACTCAGAACAGCATCAAAAACATCACTCTTGTATTTAAACATTGAGCATCGGAATATATCTACAAGACCAAAATCGTTACCAAGACTGTAAAGTCTTTGTGTGGGTGCATTACTATAAATTACATGGAACAGCGCTAACGGCCGGGTACTTTATATATAGTATAGATACTTTTTATATGTAGTAAAGATTTTTCGGGACCACACTATGAAAACGATGACAATTTTGTGCTGACCACCCTGGCGATGTACGTAGCCGTCGCCTGTTTAACCCGGCGAATAGTTGTACTTACTTGCTGGTCTCGCGGTGCTCGCGGGAGGGGGAGGGTCTCCGCCGCCGCCCCTTCCTCTGCCGCCGCCGCCGCCCCCGCACTTGGCCGTGTGCACGTGGCCGGGAAGGCCTTCGTCGGTAGCTCCCTGTCAACGATGAAAAAAATAATTTCATTAGTCATAAATCTGCGGATCCACAATCAATTCAGGAGCCCCGTGTCATACTCCCATATAGCCCAATACTAAATACGGGCCTCGCTAAATTTCAATTTCATTCACATTTGAGCAGTACTATTAGGTTAACGAGGGTAAATAATAATCTTATATCTTACAAAGATAATATATATTTTAAGTTTTGACACTTATAGAGTAATGTGTAAATATGTGATTGAATTAAAAACAAAGAAAGACAAACATTCATAATATTCCACAATACCGAAATAAATTTTTACCCGATAATTCTTCTCGTTAATTTTTATTATCGCTATAATAATTTACGTAATTATTAGTCTCTATATAATATTTCTAATGATTATGTAATAATTTATCGGCCATGTACCTACTTACCTATATCATAATCAACCATAATTATCGAATGCAATCCCAAGCTGACATCGATTTTGATGACTCCGGGCCTAGTCCCGGGATCAAAAATTATTCATTTACTGATTATTGTTGCATTTAAAGCAAAAAAAAACAAATACAATTTGAGTAGGATATTTATATTTACATATGCAGATAAATTAGGTATATTGAACAAAGAATAGCGTAAATAATAATGCAAGATTGACAACTAATGCTTTGAACGAAAAATAATTTACTACTATAAATAATACGACCAAAGCGACCGTAAAGCAACGCGTGTTTCATCGTATAGTGTCTATCTAATATTGGTAAGCCTGAATTAATATTTTGTACTAATCCCAGGATTTTTAATACTGTAAACAAACTAGGCTGAACTGACTAAACAGACTAATATCCAGCAGGTGGTGAAGAAGACTGAAGGGTGAATAGTCCTCAATGAAGAAGTGGTAACAATGATGCACTTACGGTCATGGCCAGCATGAGGAACACCGTAAATAGCAAGTATAGCAGATTGAACTTCATTACAATTTTTTAATATTCCTCTGTAGTAGTACAGATCTACTGATACAGATGAATAAATTATTCGCGCAAATGTTGGTTATATATAGGAATAAAACTACAATATTCAATGGTCATTTCACAGGGTGGTTAAATATTTTCAATGCAAAATAGATCGAGATTTTATCAAAAAAGATTCGAATATTCAATATTGTAGCGGAATCCCAGGAATAACACGTTCATTCATTAAATAGAAAATGACATATTGGGAGAGGTTAGGAAAGGATTTGACGTGAAGGGAATAGTGGGATTTGACGTTGTAACACACACAGAGAACTATGGAACGGGCGTGTTGAGTCTCTCATTGAGTGACGGCAAGACCAACGAGTCATAGATTAAAAACTCAATATACTTCTCAGACACACCCTGCATAGAATAGGGTTTAAAAAATATATAAATTAATCGGTTCCCTGTAGAATGAATCGAACTCCGGTCTTCCGCATGATAGGCGGAGATACTTACCACTATACTGCCGAGAAATACAAGCAAAATGTCAAAACAGTAGTTTACTAATATCTTAAATTCTTTATAATAACCTGTATAACCAGGGATAAATACTATTTTTTAAATATATTTATAAACAATTGTAAACAAAACACATTTTTATACCGAGCCTCTCTTTATTTAGACATTTTCAATACTTCAGTTACCACAGTTAAATCAAAATTCGATGTATAAGCCTTAATGGTCTTCATTATATTTTTATTGCACAGATTTTATTCTCTATCCCATTTTCCTTTCCTCTCACCCTCCCGTTTCCCTGGAAAATTCTCTTCTTTATAACTTTTATCACTCCTTTGTTAATATTTTTATTTTGTACTTTTTCTCTCATTTCTCTTATTTTTACTGACTTTCTGTATTTCTGCAATAGAGGAGAAAGTTCTCATTCCTTGATCGTTTTCTATGCAACGTAAAATTTATTACCTATTAAATTCTTAATAAGCTATTTATCAATTTAGCAAGTAAGTTCTTTTACACTGTATCAAATATATTGTTATTTCATAGAAAACGTGTAATTGGTTCAATTTTAGTTACACTTTCATTATGATTTTGTTAACATCGATTAACTGTTTGTTTTTCAAATAAAATAAAATAATATTGTAATATTAAAATTTGATGTTATGAATGGTGTAAATAATAAAATATAAATCAATGCAAAAATTCTAATACAAAAAAAAACACAGTCTAATAGGGGAATAACTAAGGTGGCAGAAGCAGAGGTTAACCACAAAATCATTGGACTGACAGATTGAAGACTGTCCTTTCATGGATAACTGCGCAAGTCAGGTATCAGTTTGAGGGAGACCTACACATGAAGATGGGTGCAAATGGTTGATGAAAAGATAACGTTTAAAAGGTTCAAATACTATATTAAATTACATAACATCCTAAATATTTCACTACTTACGATTTACGATCATTTAATTTTAAAGGGCTGTTTCATTTTTATTATTGACGCAATATTTTTGATGGAAAAGGGTAATATATGGGAATCACAGATCAGTAAATGAATAGACATGAAATAAAGTGTACATATAGGAGAGGGGTTTGGAACATTAGTTGCGGGACGAGGGTTACACACATTCTTGGTGAAAACATAAATCCGATAGTTTATGGCACATTCATGCAACGGTAAAAGTAGTTTGGCAAAAAATAAAATCATAAATTATTAAATATTAAAATAAAAAAATAATTTACTCTTCGAAAATTAAAACTTTGTGTAGGTAAACAATATATATTTTTTTATTGCGTAAATGGTACCAAAATGATCCTGTGGGTGACAACAAAATGAAAATATTGGGACAAGAAATTTGCGTTAGTTCATGTCTATTTATTTGGTGGTCTGTGATGGGAATGAAAAATATTTTATTTTTATTTTTAAGGAAGGTTTAATATTAATCTTTTCCAAAAATGGACTGAATCTATGTTAAAAACACCGTGTGTTTTATAACGTTACATTAAATAATTACATATTAAATAATCTAGATTTTCAAGTACTGCATCATTCAAATATTTTATCCCAGTGTTTGAAATGGATTAATAATAATTATAGGTATAACTATTTTCTATTCTTTGATAAATCGTTTTCTAATATATATAGTATTTCGCAAAAATTATAACTTGTTTAAATAAGTAGCTAAAACAATATAACGATGATAATATTTATTGATTTAATGCTGCTTTAAAGATATTGCCACTATTATTATTGTATTTTAGAGAATGACAACGACTATAGCTACACATACAATAATAGCGGTGACTGAAATGTTATATATATATATATATAATATTATTATTGAGATGTGATTATTATTATTTAATTCCCTATCAATAAAGTAATTAAACAAATCTATGTACTATTATATTTTAATGATATAAAAATATATACTAGCGACAGATTCGTCAGTGGCCCACTGTACAGCGCCATGAGTAAAAAATCGACATGTGCCTACATTATTTTCAAATAATATGATCCATTTCTTTCACTGCCAGGTATTGTTGTACATTTTATTTATGAATAATTATCCACTTCCCGTTTTTATCTGAAAAGCAATCAACTTCAAATTACTGCTAAATAAGTTCCTTTTTTATACACTTGACAATGCGACATGACATGTTTTCATTAGGGTTTTCAACTTAATTTGTCGCTGGTCTCACTTGACAATGAGATTACGCGGATAATAGAACGACTGGTAGCTGGGGCTAAATATTGACGCGGTTGATAGAGGGAACTCCAGAGTTGATAAATATTAGAACAATATTTAAAAATACTCTTGAATACGACTAGATAACGGGAATTAAGTACGAAAGTACAACAATAACATAATACAATCTCATCACCTCAATTGTTCAATGTACCCCTGGATACTGATATCGCAGTAACCTTTTAGAATTAAATTTAATTAACGGAAAAAAGAAACCGTTGTCTAACTAGTAATAACTTTTCCAAATTCGCGAACCACAACATGGATAATAATAATTTTTTTCATTCGTGTACCATTAAACTTCTCCACCCCGTCACGCGTATAGGTAAGAAAATGAATAATTTTAAAAGTTTAGAAATAAAAAAGGAATTTGAACTCGGTTATTAATTTGTTAACCATATAACATTTTTTAAGTCATCTCTTCTCCTCTCAATATTCCCGTTACAACCACCCCTCCCCCTCCATCTGTCAGTACCAAATGACTTGAATGTCCACCACCTAAGCCCGGTGTCCTATATCTGTGTGTATTTAGTGAAACACTCCACCTGTCGACGAGAGTTACCGTTTCTCTCGAAACATTGTTTATATTTATATCTATCCAAAAAAAGAAGCATTATATGTCTCAGACACGTGTATCATACAACTCCTGCATATAGTATGTTTTTCTGGTTCGCCTTTCACAACCTCATATACAGATCGTTGTATTTTGTTTTGCTCTCTTCAAACGCCATCTGATTTTTATTTCAAATTTAATTGTGTTCTTTTGATTTAAGGAAAATATCTTCCTCGTTGATATACAATGATACTAGATACCCGTAACAACGTTATTATATATTAGGCCCCATCCCGCGAACCTTCTATAATCGTAGAACATTTTACCTGGGAAGCCTCTGAAAAACATATTCTATGTATATTACCTTTGTCAATATTTGACATCAAGTACCAGTCACCCTGTATATAATGTCTACTTACCTTTAATTGGTTTACATAAACACATTATTATAATGCTACATAATACATTTGTGATGATTAAATCATCACAAAATATTTAATAGGCAATAAAAACCATAAACCAACCGACTTCCTCAATGGAACTACCGCAATTTACAATAATTATTTTCTATATCAATGCATGTATTAATTCCACTGATCCAGAGTCATTCATTGGTTTTGACTCTTTGAAATAAATTCTCTGGTTTATGGACTGCTCATAGTACATAATATGTATAATTTATACAACTAAAACAAAAACATTTATATAGATGAAAATGTTACTGCATCATCCACATTCACCCGATTCCCACCCTTGTACTCGTCTGTGCCACGTGCTCGATCCGGACTGTAGCGACAGGAGAGCATGGCACATCATCATCTCTGGTTTTGATTCAAGAAATAAAATGTATTTCTTTTTTAAAAAAATGTTCTGGTCGAACATTATTCTTTTTCTTTATGTGCTGGTTTTATGAAAAGTTGGCCACCAAGTTGCGGTATTTTGATAATTATTCAACATTAAAGAATTTTTGGTATTTTAGATAATTGAGTCATGTTCTCAATGTTAATAACTAAGTACTAAAATATATTTTAGAAAAAAAAGCATTCTATGCCCCAGACACTTGTATCATACCACCCCCTGCATATAATGTTTTATTTTTATTTTTAATATTTTACCTTGTCGGTGTCTGCAAGAATACTAAATACCCGTAACAAAGTTCTTCCTATAAAACATTATGAAATTTTCTAATGCGCTATTTTTAACATTTTATTTTTAATGCAGTTTCATAATACGTATTAAAAAGATAAAACATTAAAAATCTTTGGTAAAATTTCATCAAATACAGCTGATTGACATACATCGGATAGCGAGTCATTATTAATAAATAATTTAGAAAATAAAATGAGGATCTTCATCCTTAAGGTTGGATCAAGAGTTTGAGAATCCTCGGATGCGCCGATCTGACAATTTTTTTAATTTCATGCCTGGTTATACAAACAAATCGCTTGAGTGAAAAGATAATATTTTAGTGTGAAATGTTTCAGCCATTAAGTTCATTCAATTGGTTTCAACTTCTGACCGGATGCGAGCCACAAATGAGTGTAATGATAATAAATTGTAATAAATAACAAAATAACACTCACTTAGAACCATCTGATTTGCAGAATTGCAAACAATTTTAAAATTCGTGACACCATGTAGATACATCATATGACACCTTCATATGATTTCTATTGTAGGTCATTGTTTTGTGAGTATGGAATGAGTAATGGTAAAATTTTTCCAATAGATGCTGTTCATATAAGCTTCTCAATATCATACCTAAATTAATTGTAAACTTAAACCAGTGGCGACATCTTTTGTTCACACTTAATATGTAATAATTATGTAATTACCAATGATTCAGTTGATATAGTAAAACTCCAAAGTAAATTTACCACCAATTCATTATCTTTTCTAAATTAGCAATTAGGTCCAAAAACAAGAGCTTTTTGATAGATTTGATTATTTTATCGTAGTTTTTCAGAACTGTGATATTTTTAATACAAATTAAATGTACAATTAATACATATTAAGTAGATAGCTTTCAAATAATGGAATGACAGATGTATCAATTTGAAAGTGCAACACATAAGTTCGACAAATTAATTTTATCTGTTTATCTCTCTAATTGATACATTTAAATTGTATTTGATTGTTTTAATTTCTTATTTTCTTCTGGTATTTTTTTTCATTCAAATCTGTCATTGTTGAAATTGTTTACTCTACATTATATATCCTGAATAAAGATGTTAATTGTATTTTTATTTGATTGACAAGATATCTATTGAGGAAATATTCATCTTTAAGCAGTGGCGTAACTACAAAAGTTGAGCCACAATGCAGATTGGGAAAAAAGGGCCCCCTAAATAAGTATACAAATATTCATAATGCGTAGTTTATTTAATAAATCGTAAGAACACAATTACTCTCTTGTCTCATGTAAAATTCACATTCATGAAAAAATATTTTTAGACATTTATAAACATTTGCATTTTAAAATTTACTTGCTTGACTTTAAGGCGATTTTCACTTTATGGCGATGGTCTGGTCCCTAACCCGAAACAGTAGCGGGGTACTGCTACTGCATACATTAATAATATTTTTACGTGTTTTTGTAATAAACATGAGAAACAATTTTATTGGTAATTTCATTTCTTGCTGTGAATTACTTATTAATGCTGGGAAGAGTATCGACACTCACAAAAATATAAATGCATATGGATTGTACGCCCCTATCTAACGTGAGCCCCAATGCATTGTATTGGTTACATTGGCAAAGTTACGCCATCGTCTCTAAGGCAGGAAAAAGGTGTCAGAGCTTCGTTAACATCGAGAGACGTCAGATTTACATCTTAATCCCGGTTAACATAAGTGGCCAGAGCTAAACTGACCAGATTTTTCTTGGAAGATTAGTTTGTAAATTCAGTGAAACAATCCAACACTTCATTCACAGAAAGTATGTAACTTACATACAGCAAGAAATTATAATATAGGATTGTATTACACTGAATCAGGATTGTCAACCGATGCAAGACTAGCGGTACACAATGGAGTCCTGGTACCGACACTGATGTATGGAAGTGAGGCCTGGAGCTGGCAGAAGAACAAAAGTAAACTGAATGGAGTGGAAATGAGATCACTTAGGCGTATATGTGGCAGATCCATTTATAACAGAGTAAAGAATGAATAAATAAGGAAATAATGTAAAGCTGATTTTAGTATAGTAAGATTAAGACTATTTTTGTACAGATTCTGTTCCAGGTTCCCATTGGTAAATTGGGTCCTGGTGGTTTAATTTGGTTCATTTAGTATTTTCCATATTTCCCAGTAGCAGTCACTGACTGACTCCATTCGCACAAAGACCCTCGTTGTTTCCGCACACTCTCTCAGTGTGAATACAATGAGCTTTCATTTAGACATTGATATAAAGAATGCAGATTATATTCCATACACAGGTAGCTGTTTAGCAGGTGAAAATTTAAACAAATAAAATACAGGCATGTGTAATTATATTTATTCTTTACAGTACATACAATGGTGTATAAACTTACAGGAATCTTATCTATAAATTTTTCTAAACAAACACATACATACATTAATATTATATTTGTTCCATAATATTATTTTGTATTACATACGTTAAAAGTACAGTTTACACATTTCATAACATTATTTTGTAGAACATAAGTATAACACTTTTTAAATCTTATGATTAATGCACGAGGTTTCACTGAATTTTTTAAAGATGATAATTCTACACCTACCTTAAAATAACTCGAGTAACTAATATTAATTAGTATAACAAGTGGTTTATTTCAAAGGGAAATTAATATTTTTGCGGTAAGATGCCTTAGGCTATAGTACGATAACACCAGCGCTATATTTGAAGGGGAATGTGCCAGAAAGTCTACAATAAAACTAATTATATATTTAATTTTTTTTCTATCAAATCTGTTCAAGTTATTATTCATGTAGTGGTTACTGAGTATCGTATCATAGGTGAATATTTAAAGATGCCATCTTCGGAAAAAGGTCAATTTAACATGAAAAAACTGGTGTTGAAAAGCCCAAATAATATTTGTGTAAAAATGCACACAATATTAGGAATGAAGGAATAAGGAAATGTATAATTTATTATAAGTTAAAAAAATTAAGAATTAAATATTTTATTAATATGTCATTGGGTCAAGAAATATTAAAGCTATTCCGACGATACAAATTGATCAATTCACCAATTCTGTCTGCCGCTGATGGTCAGTTTTTAAAAGTGATAAACAAAATGAAAAACACTTTACATGTGACACATTAAACCGACTGTGTTATTATATAAACTATATAACTTACAAATACATCACATATGTGTACACACTTATTATATACCCTTGATAAAAAAAAATACACACTACATAGTAAGAGACGGATATTTCAGATCAAAATTAAAAAGTCAAAAATAGGCCGAAACACATTTTATGACCGAGCGCCGCTTCAGTTTTGTAATACCCTGTTTTGGAGCAGACAATTTGGATTGCTCAAATCAGCGGCTGAGCCCTGAGCTGATGTAGGTACATATCCATTATGCAACCATCTTAATAATAAAACATTAATCTATTTTTTCTTTCACCATGTGCCACAATTTTCATTTTCTTTCTTTGCTAAGTCATGTTTCAAATAATATCAAATGTTCAAATAATATTTACAAAATCACCCCACATTGAAATGCATACTTATATATATATATATAATAATTTCACTGTCATAAAGTACAAAATTATATTTTCAACAATCAAACAATATAAAAAAAATTCAACCCTTGGAACGTACAATAAATCTAATTTCATTGGTTTGTAAATTAATAATTAAAATCAGCGATAAATTTTAGAAATAAATTTCTTTAACACGTTCACTGCTGACTAAGATCAAATTGCTCAACTGTGTTGAATAGGACCATAAAACAAGCAAATGAATAGGACCATAAAACGTTGTACGCGCGCGCATCTGGGTTATTTTTTTGAAAAATACACCTTGCACATAACCACGTCAGCACGTAACCTTTTAATGTGTGAAAATAAACAATTTCATTATTTTAAAATAAAGCATATCAATTCCGCAAGGATCGTTTTCAGGTCACTTAAAAATCCAAATAAATAAATCTTTTCATTCATACAATAAATTTGCAATTAAAATTCATAAAATTTAATCATCACTGGAAAATGGACAAAATAAACCTATTTACACTACCTAGATCCTTAAAAAATACATTAGAAAATAAACATAAACAGCTATTCAATAAAATAATAGTAAATCAATAAATTAATGAAGATCAGGTTAGTCAGAATTTTTCGAAGTCCTATTGGTAACAATGTGTCCTGTGTTTTGGTTCGAGCCACTCAATAGTGGTTGTGAAATAAGATCGTCCGGGATTGCTCTAACGATAGAGGTGTCTGAGAGTGGACTAACGACTTCCTCTAGCTCGTGACTGTCCCTTCGTCTGTGGAGTGATCCAGACGAACTGAATCGCAACGGTTGATCTATTTCTTTAACATTTCCATTGGCTGTGGGACGCTCACTGGCAAAATCTGTAAATTTAATTTTGTTTTAGTGAGATGAATACAATGTAGATAATAGCAACTAGGATTATTCTGTAAAGGGTTAAATTTTAATACTTCAGAATATAATAGGTTACCTATTTCAATTGAGCATTTAATTGATTTATTAATTAATTTATATAAACAATAAAAATACATAAGTGTTCTCTGCATTTCTGACTACACGGGTAATATTAATAATTAATTGGATACATTTTATAGCGAGGTTTAACGACACAATATGATTTATCATACGGTCAGGTATTAAAGAGTTATGCAAACTCGGTTATATTGTTATACAGTTAAAGTAGAAAGTTATTTATTTAGAAAAATGAAGAGTCATAAGACCGGCTGCACACTCGGTTGATAATAATATTTCACGCTCACACCCATTAGTTGCACTTCATTAATATATCATATACACTACACTTCATCAGTAGTCAGTACAAAGCCCTGTGACTGCAAAATAACAGAGAGCTTCAGTCGCCTTGCCATTGGATCGAGCTCTCCATTATTCCAAGAGTGCATGCGGATGGTACAGTGCGATACCACCTACACCCTTAACAATCCCATGCACAGGGCTTTACCGTGGCCATCCCAAGAAACCATGGCAGACGTCCATTCTAGTAACGAGAGACTACTGAAGAACTCTTCATCAAGTTTTTCTCGCACACAAAGATCTGTAATGTATTATCCCGGTATCACACCATTTATCAAGCCTAGAATGGAAATTCTGTTAATCTATCTGGACAGTAAGGCTTGTGTAACCAATCTAAGAATAATATTGTGACTATATTTTGAAGTACTGTTCAAAGGTTTTAAGATCAACATATAGAGATCACCTCCATGGTAATGCATACACCAAACAGTTCAATTATTTGTCCTCAATTAAGGCTTTTATTAAGAAACGATACAAACAAAATTATTTGAAAACACTGGCGAAGTTAAAAAAATAAAGTATAAAAGATAAAATTATAAACATAATTTGATGTAAAGAAATTACATTTTACTATGCGAGAGTCAAAATGTATCATTTTAGTTTCAAATGATAAGATTATGTTATACAATTGATCATATCAAATTAGGCTTACCGTTCAGTAGTCGGTCAAGGTCCGCAGATCCAGAAACATGTCTGAAGCTAGTGAGTCCTGCTCCCCGGAAGACGTCCACCACACTACTGCGAGGATTGTAGAACACCAATGGCTGTCCTCTACGCGAGAAGTCTTCTGCCAGAGAAGCTATACCCTTTGCAGCGGTAAAGTCTGCGCCTGAAAAGAAGATGACAAAAGTTTTCAGCATTGCTTTAGGCATCTTTTTCTTCTACAGGTGAATATTATGTTCCAGGCTGATTTTGTTTGGCTGCCATTTTGGTTTGGTAGACATTTGTCTGTTTGCATTTGGTAGTCGTAGAGAGTAGTTGATTACAATTTATTATGGAGCAGATAACGCCTCAACAACATGTCATTAAAACAGTTTATCTAAATAATAATGGCAATGCCGTAATTATTTTTAATTTTTAAATTTTGTTACAACATTAGTTGCTTACCCAAAACGTATCTACAATCAACGATGACTGGCAACTGGCAGCCTCCCTGTTTGGTGGCCGCCTTACTGACCGTGGCCCTAATGTAGTCCACCCCGGGGAAGTACAGGCTGTTGCCAGGAGTCACCAGCAGATATTCCACTCCTGATAGAGACTGGAAAGAGGAAAAAAACATCAGAATCTGCGCCAAAATATTCAATTACATTACAAATATTACATGGTACAAATAATGATAGAACAAAAATTAACATATTTGAATGTTCTTAAAGATGCCATTAAATAAACCCTGCAATGAATAATTTGCGAGTATAACAAGTGAAAATTTTGCTGATGAGTAAAATGCGAATTTGAGATAAATCTATCTATTGAAAAAATACAGCCAAGATCGGGATGTTCTGAAAATCACAACTTCACAAATAAAGTGTGATTTCATTAACATACATGGTTAATAAAATTAATATTGAATTATTTATTAACTTTGTTTTTAAACTACTTTTATGAGTTAATTACACACCAATCGGTTTCGGAAAATACCCTTTCCCTCATCAACTATAAAATCCTGATGAAGGAAAGGGTATTTGCCAAAACTGGTTGGTGTATAATTAACTCATAAAAGTGGTTTTAAAACAAAGTTACTAAATAATTTAATATTAAAATAAATAACCACAACGTAATGTTTGCGTTAAATATAAAAAATAATTTTTACCCTGTCCTTTTCAACATGAAGGGTGGGCCTCGCACTCGGGTACAGGAGGAACACGATGTTACAAGCCACTCCGAGGAGGATTCCGATCTCCACCCCGACAATCAGGCACAGGAGGAAGGTCACAAAGGTCGGGATCAGATCTTTACGGCTGGAGCGCCACATCGGTTTCACCACCTAAACATATTAAATACATCAACTCGGACATAGGCTATGTTTTGATACTATATAGGGTGGTTATTGTGGAGTTGAATGTAGAAGGAAACCTTTTTAGTGTATCTACTATAAACATGTAGGAGTTCTGGGAGAAACTAAAATTTACTAGGATCATATTTTAGAATGGGAAATTTTATTTCAGAATTTAAAGAAAGTGAGTTTTAGTGAATCAATTGATGTGTAATCACATTTTCTTGTTTGTTTTTCAATAGAATCATCTACTTAAGCGATAAAAAGTGTGGATGTTACTATTAAAACTGACTTTGCATGGAAACATTAATAAAAGATTTTATCTGCCTTTTTGCTTAGTTTTGCTCACTTTTTTCCAGATAATTGCATATTTTTGTTATGATATTGTTAATGATTTTTAATTGTTTATGAAGATAAAATAAAAAATAAAAATGTATGGATACATATACTCTACGAGTTGGCTTGTTTTAATGTACAGGCAGTTCTCGATTTATGAACGTTCAATATAAAAACATTTGTTATAACGAACATAATCATTTTAAAATTTTTAAAATTTATGTAATGCACAAAGTTATTGAACTGGGTAATTCAAATGGAACTCAAACTTGAGTCGGCTGATGTATAAGAATTGTAGGATTCATATTCTGAGGAATTAATAACTGATGAGTTAATAGAAATAGCAAATTTAAACACACAAGAAGTACAAGAAAAATTTTGAACTTCTAATTCACGTTCCAAAACATTTACAATGCATAAAATGATTGCAACTTTTATGTTCATTTCTAAGGGGTTGGCAATTTTTGAAGAACAGGACTCAAATATGGAGAGAATAGCGGAAGTGAAAAGAAGCATATATGATTCACTGACGTGTTATAATGAGATTTTTAATGAAAAAAATAAACTAACTGCGCAGACGTTCATCACGTCATATTTTAAAAGAGTGGACGAACCAGCCGTAGCTGTCTCATCAGAAGTTTAACCACCTATCTCGAGTGCACAATGTGGCACGCATGTGGAAATAACGAACACTGATGAAAATTTGAACAAATAAAAGTTGAATGTGCAATATATATGTACATATATAATACATATGTAATTTTGTTAATGTTTTAAAATAAAATTAACTATTACTATACATATCTTGTGTTCTCTTAGTATTTTTCCAACTAATTTTACATTTGTAGCGTATTTTCATGTACACATTCGATGTTTAATACAATGCTTTTCATATGTAAAAATGACCACTAACTTATACGATTACATTGAACAGTAAGAACCTGTTTATTCGAAATTCGCCATAAGTTGAAGTTTTGGAGCAAAATGTGGTCCCTCTGGAATGTTTTCATACTAAATTGTACTTGTAAATCGAATATCATTATTCAAAGTTATTTTTGGACCTTATCAGATGAATTTGTCGATCTATTTTTCGCCTAATTCTATTTTTTTGTCAAATGTCTGTAATCTGGAAAATACGCATTACAAATTAAAAAGAAAAGGTTTAGCAGCTGACTGACGAAAGTACACATGCGCTACGCGATGTGCCTGTCAAATGTCAAAGTCCATCCAAATTGGTAGTACCCGCCCCTATACCGATTTATTACGCATAAAGGTATTCACATTGTTTGTTTTCTCACTCATTTTCAGAATACTAAAAAAAAATTACAAATATATCTTGTGCGTCCTCGATTTTAGAATCTTTATCGCAGTAAGGAAGATATATGCATTAACTTAGCTCGCATGCTTTTTCTCTCACTCATTTTACATTAGAAAAAGATAGCTAATACATATATGCAAACAATATATATTATATATATAGGTGTTTTGACACATGACAAACAAAAACATATGAAAAACTCAAGGAACGGAATTAGTTTGTAAATGGAGAACTGTCTATATTGTAAATGCAATGCACAATGTAAATTCATAGCAGGTGTGTACAGTTCAGAACAGTATAACAGATTATCTAGGTTCACTCTTGAGAGACTGATAATGGTCTAGGATGTTTATTTCTGTCAGTGTGGTTGCTTCAATTATTTATCTCTATCTTGCTGACGAAGCCAATTTACTGGTAATAAACTATTATACTTTGTATGTAAGTGGTTTCATTTGAATGAAAATGAATTATTATCGGTTCAATTACCTCGTATTCAATCATAAATATGACAGCACATATGATGACAGCGGCCAGAGCAGCCTTGGGTATGAAGTAGAAATATGGAGTTAGCAGACTCAAGGCCAGCAATACAAGAATACCTACAATGGAAAATCAAGCATCAAAAAATGTTGGGAATACTAATATAAAAAAAACATTTTTAACACAATGCTATTTTAATAACAATGTATGTATGTATCAAATAAATCGCAGTGAGTGTAAATATCTTCATCACAAATATATATTTAATAATACAAATTTATACAAAAAAAATTCTTTAAAAGAATATGTGTAATTACCTGTGAAGAGTCCACCGAGTGGTGTTCTCACGCCGCTGGCGTGGTTGACGGCCGATCGAGAGAAGGAACCGGTGATCGGCATAGAGTGGGCGAATGACCCCAGGATGTTGCAGAGGGAGAGCGTCATGAGCTCTTGGGTCGCATCTACACTGTCTCCACTGGCTGAAGTAATTTATTGGTAAATTAGCAAAAACGCACAAATTATTTATAAACTTTTATTTGTTCAAATCAATAGTATACGGTCAAGATAAGTGTAATTAATAAAGGATAGAAATAAAATGATGTAGAGCTAGAGATAGTATCCACTCTGCCTGGCTATCCCTAAAGTGTGATGGTGAGTGTGTATATAAAGTCAATTATTATGGATCATAAAGAAAAATATGTACCATAAACATAATTCATGTGTGATTATTTCTTACCAAAAGCTTTAGCGATGGCGACATTTCCCAGTACCGCGATGACGGGCACCAGCACGATGGAGGATCCCAGCTCGGAGCACATCTCCACAAAGTTGTATGTCTGGTTATTCAGTGTTGTGCTGAACGGAGGGAGGTTAAATTCTGGAAGACCAGATCTGTAATAATATAAGGACAACACCATTAACATTCATGGAAATTTTTGTTTATTTATTTTTTAAAAATGACCGTACTCGAGATGATGTGCTAAATAAAGGGCTAATACATTGCGTTTACTAAAATTAAAACGTGTTTTATAACTGACATTGAATATAATTTTTGGGTTTTGTAATAGATAAATTATACAGATGCGTAATTGCATATATATTTAATTGCTACAAATAACACATCTTGGTAGTTAAACACAAGAAGCTGGACTATCTAGGAATAGGTAAAATTTACAAAATATGTACATTTCTGTTGAGGCCGAGGTACTCAAGCTTTGGTTCTGAAGTTCAGCAAGTTGGAATAAGCAGATACATAATACTATACAGAAAGCGTACCTACCTAACCTTGCCAGTGAGAAGGAATGGAGAACCGCCCCACCAGCCCTCGGCGCAGTAGGCCAGGACGGAGCACAGCACGACAATGAGGGCATTTCGCGAAGTGGAGAACAGCCATAATATTTTTCCAAGCACTCTGGTTTTCTTGCTTTCGCCCTTCAGCTTGAGTTCTTTCAGTTTCTGTAATTGAACAGGGAAGTCTGTTACTAACAGTGTTTTAATTATTATCACATATTTTTATATGTATTAGATAGTTTGATAAGTCGTAACATTTTTTTATGTAGTAATAAAATACAACATTTGGGTCTCATTTCACATTTATTAGTTTTGATTTTGGTGTCTTAGTGTTCACACGTGTTTTTGCAATCCTCACCAAAATTGCGGCAGAAGGTATTTGGTAATATGTAGTGTAGTGAGTGCTATAAAGTACTAGAGTGATTCATTTTGAACTGCAAGAATATGAATAGATGAAACAGGCAATCTCACTGAAATGACCGAGACAATTAAATTTGAATTTGATCTTTGCTAATAGATTACATACTAAATTTATTATGTAACCTATATGCGCAAAGTTAATTTTACATAAATTAAATCAGGTATAACCGGATCTGAAATATTATGTATATGTTAACAGCAAACTAACTGACGCACAATAATTGAAGCAAACCAATTAATAAAAACTAACCCTCAACAAGAGAAGTGTGACTATGCATGTAATCCCGAGAACCGTGTCAGCCAGTCGAGTCTCATGTATGTGGCCGTAGACCTTGGATATATTATCCATGAAGTTCTTGGAAGTGAAGGACAAGCCCAGTAGACCCTTCAACTGGGACGCGGCGATTATCACCGATGTGGCGGAAGTGAATCCAACAGTGACAGGGATCGAAATGAAATCAATGAGGACTCCTGAAAAAAACAATGAATGGTTTATTAGTATTCTTAATTCTGCTCTAGAACAATAGTACCTTCATATCAAACAATCAGAATGCATTTGTGATTAACTCTTCACGATTGGCATCGCTGAGAGAATAATCTTGTATAATAATAAACTGAATGATGAAGCTGCCAATCCTTCACTTGCCGAGTTACCTATCAGTAGAGAAGAATTCCAGTTATTTTTACTTTGTGAAATAACTCGACACATATACATATTGATTAATGGTCTTCAAGAATAATCATCCGCAATATTCCACTACATTTCACGTCACATTTGTAGGAACATATATGTATATGATCATAAGGAAATTCATCGTAATAAATTAAAATTGGGAATAAATAAATGTAATATTGCCTAGTATCCGCCGCATATAAGGGTTATATGAGTTAATTCTAGTATTAATTGATTAGTAATTCTATCATTTTATTTTAGTGATTACAAATTAAAATTTCTAATCTTAATAAATTAATTTAGAGAGACTATGAAGGCCAATTGTAATTTCATACAAGTAAACACGTTCATCCATGTTGGATCAGGTCATGACTAGGGATAGTGAACTCCATGAACTCCCACCCTCTTGACAATGCTCTTCCACTCTTCTATAAGTGCCTGTTGCCCTTTCCACTTGGTTAGTCTAATGAGTGGGGATCTTCCACTTCCTCTTCGTCCATCAACGTGGTTCATCATAACAAGCTTCTCCGAGCCATTTTGGTTAGCCATTATTGTAAGCTGCCCAAAAAATTGAAGGGTTCATCTCAGGCAAAGGGTTGAGAGTCTGTTCTTCATGTTTAGCTCCTGTAGAATGAAGCCATTTGTGTGCCCCACCGTCCGTGGTATGTGCAATATGTGTGTCCAGCACCAAACCACGGTCTTTCCATATTTTGTCAAGTCTGGACATAAAACTTTTCAATAAGGTATGGTAAAACTTGTCATCATACCTAAGCGTTGTTTAATTTCGTCGCCATTATTGAATTAACTACCATTGTCAGACCGCAGTAATTATGGACCCAAGATAGTTGAAGTATGTTATTAGTTCCTTAAAATGTATACTGGACTTACCGAGATGTAAAATTCCCATCAGCATTTGCACAATACCCGATAAGAAACAGAGAAGTACGGCAAAGTCAGGATTCCTGTTGGATATCTGTTGGTATGTCATGAGAGCCATGAGTGCTGTGGGGCCAATGGTGATCTCTTTGCAGGATCCAAATATCATGTAGACGAAGCAGCCCACAAACGAAGAGTACAGGCCAAACTGGAACCAAAAATTATATTTAAATTATTAAAATTAAATCTGAACGCGAGTTTCAGAAAATACAAGACAAGTTTGAGATAATTTTTTTAATAATATACGCTATGCTAAGATCAGGTTTACATTCTCTTCTAATTTGTTCATTATTTATTCTATCATAAATGGATTTGCCACATATACACAAAAGTGATCTCATTTTCACTGCATTCAGTCTTCTTTTGTTCCTCTTCTGTCAGATCCAGGATTCACATCATGTTGGTACCAGGGCTCTATTGTGTTCCGCTAGAGTTGCCTCGACTGAAAAGTATATATTATAAATTATTACATTCAAAGCTATATTCACTTCATTCCCAGCAGTAACCCTCCTTTCGATATCTTTCAAATATGTATACTTACAAATACCCAAACCCATCTACTTGTACCAAAAACACATTACCTACCGGTTGTTTTACTTTTTTCTTTCTCGAATACCATAACTTTCAATTTGCTAACATTCATCATAAAGTCACTTTCCTTAGATAATCGTACATCCCACTTACTACTTTTTGTATGGTACTTTTTATTTATATTATAATATTCTTCTTGTAGATAGACTTATAAAGATAGCGAATTAAGCTGTTAGCTCAACAGACAAGACAAACAAAATATGAATATTGAAGATTTTTTTTATCAGTATAAAAAAGATGATGTTATTTTTATATCTTTATAAAAAGAAGGATGAGTTATCAGTCTACAAGTCAAGATATTTGAAGATCTTTACCTGCGGCTCTAGCCCGGCAAGCGTAGCGTAGGCCAGAGCCTGGGGCATCACCGTCAACCCTACTGTGATCCCCGCAATCAAGTCGGCGACCATCTGCTCGCTCGTGTACTGCGGTAGCCATCTCGTAATGGGAACTCTCTTGTTCACCAGGCGACGCACTAGCCTCTGTCGTTTCAGGCGGGAGCTGGAGGTCTCGGGCGCCATCTCGGACAGCTCTCCCGCTCAGACCCCTGTCAAGAGATAAAACAGTTTGAATTAATATAGCGAAGATTAAAACACAGCCCCGTGAATAACTAAATGATAAAATCACATTTTCTAATGCCATTTATTCTACAATTTGTAATTTGCATTATAATAAAATATTTTTCATTCTTATTGTGAAGTTGCAATTTTTCAAAACATACATACTTCTGTGATATTTTAATACAAATTAATGTATCAATAAAAAAGATATACATATTGATATATAAATTGATTTTATTTGTATATATTTCTAATTGGTACATTCAACTTGTATTAAAATAGATTTAGTTGAAGTTTAAAAATATAAATGTTCTCGGTATTACTTTTTATAATTTGCATAGAGGCAAAATAACAATGGCGATATATCAAATAAAACTATTTCTACAGATCATAGTCCTAAAAAAAAGACGTCTCCAATATCGAGTGTTTTCTTCCAGGTAATCAAAAATACTAAAATTCATATTTCTAGCATCGCCTCTAGCGGTATATTAAATAATCAAGTGTCAAACGTATCGATGTGGTTTCATTTAAAATATCAAAAGATGTCGTTGCTGCGAAGAGCGTAGCGTAAGAACGAATGATTATCAGAATATTTTTTCTTCGTATTCAAAACGAAAATATATTTTTCAAAATTGAGTTACTCAGTGACCTTTAAGGGTATTTCGAAATTTGCAGATTAAAATATGAGTGCGTTTTTGTTTCACATAAATTGTTGCGAGAGAGAAAGTTTTAAAAATAGTTTTTCTCACATTTGAGGCACGCCGCGATAGGAAACTCAATTCTCGTACACAATATTACGTGAATATAGGATGGATATAGAATAGGCATAAAGTCTGGGCCAATATGTATACTTTTATTAATTATACATTCATAAAAATATACATATTAGCCAATGTGTCCTTTATGCTCACAGGTTGTGTTGGATAGGTACCTACGTCGCATCAAGGGCTCAAATCCAATCCTTTCCTTCCTTGATTATATTACACCAAACACGCGTGTAATGCCAGTGGTGTACACTCTGTATAAGATTTGTCGCCAGGCGGAATCGCAACGTGGCGGAAGTGTGTACATTACGTATTTAAGCAATCAGTCAGTCAATTAAAAATTTGTAACGCGAATAAGAAAATAGATTTGTTGTTTAGTAATTAATTATAACAGATAGCGGTAGTAACATGTGTAATGTAACATTTATTTAATACATCATATAATATATATACTCCTCATCTCTCTCTTGAATTTAAAAGTAGTGTTCTTGTCGGCGTAGAATTTTCCATTGGTTCCCGTTCTTTATTGCGGTTGACACATATATTATAATACATACACATATACGACATGAATTTGAAATAATTTAGATTAGGCAAAAAATAAAGTAATTTATTTAGATGAGATAATTGTACGACAGTATATTATTATGATTCAGATACTTGACGGTGGCAAAAAATAAATAAAATTTATTGTATTATTATAGAATCTAAAATGTTCCAAGGCCGAACCCGGTGAGTCACCGTCTGCACGCGGCATTGCCGCGTTGAATGTAAAGGTTATGAAAATGTAAATATAATAATTTAAACTTACTAATTTTATTTTTAATCATATCGACATACCTATTATAATACAACTATTCAATATTTTTTAACACCTCACCCCGCATTACTATTGCGAAGTAATTAATTAATTAAATAATATACTCGTATATAATACAAAAAAAAAATTAAAATAATAAAAATACATTTAAATCAACATTAATAATTTTTAAATATTATTAATTGATTAAAAATGTTGACATTTTCATTTAATTTTAATGTATATATATATATATATATACATTTTATGTAAAAGAGAAAAATCTTTGAAAAAATTACACAACAAATGAGAATACAATTATGTCACATTATATTATATTTTAATTTGGTACGAATTTTATTTTAAAATACATGTATTGTAATTTTAGACAATACGTAATATAAATGTTTCGAGTTCAATGATTCTTGAATACATTCCTCTAGTGTTATTTAAGCATACAATTGCCGTTGCATCATTTTCCCAAGACAACAACCATTGAAATCCCACTGTACCGAGTATTTCCACCGATGGCAAAAAAACTTGGCGCTTGTCGTTGTCTGAGTAATGACATCTTAATTAATCACTCGCCGATGTGAACATCACCACACTTCCGGATTACCTCCGTGAACGCACCTAAAGGGGTACTTTTTCATACGCGGATTGTACTACAAACTCAGTGTTTCCGATATTCTGTTATGGGCAGCGATAGAAGGTTCATCGTTCGTTCATAACGTAACGTGTAAGGTCGTGGAATATGGCGCCACATAGAATGCGTGTACTTAGCACTGACAACATAAGAAAAATATAATTAATTATTTGTGTCAACTTTTAAAATAAATCAACGCGAAAAACTCATAGTAAAAATTATGACATTATCTACAGGTTGATTTTTTGGTCATGACGCTTCAAGAATGTATTGCGAACCGATACACGTCAATGTGTGCGTGAGCGTTATCTAAGCGTGAAAGAGACAAAGTTATACGACCGCTTCACGCTACAGTAATGCAATAACGCACTCGGCGTCAGTTGACGCATAATATCGATTGTGTACACCGCGCGGAGTGTGTTGCGCCTTTAATATATACAGAATAAAAAAAAAAATTAACACATTGATAATAATGATTAATAAATCATTTTTAATACTTTCCAAAATATCTCGGTGGTTATCCATTATATTAGTATAATAAAATATACTGTTCACTTTTAACTAAAATTTATTTTCTTCACCCCCGCTAGTTTCAGCTGATGATGAAGGGCATCGACAGTCATTACTATTAAGATACGATTAATATTATTTCATTCGCTATCCATAAAAAAATTAAACATTAAACAAATCTATGTATTATTATATTGTAATAATAAAAAATATATATACTAGCAACAGATTCGAGCCACGAGTAAAAAATCGACCTGCAAGCATATCGACTCCGTAATATTATATCGTTTATTATCGCCAGCTTTTATGTCGCGAAAGTAACAGGCTCATTTTTAGCCCCTTGTACGAATAGTGCCCCTTTTATACCGATGATTAATGGCACCACTGTTAACTTCATAGACGTAATCATTCAAGCTGTCAAATTGATGTTTGAGATTCTCGTCTTGCTAATAAACTAAATATGAATGCAGCATCACGACTCTTAAGACGCTGCGTAAGAGACTATGTACACTGGCTTCACATTGTAGGAAGAGTGAAGTTCAACGTTTGCTTGATGGCTTTTAAATCACGACACACAGCAGGAATTTTTTTTGATGTTCAGCGCGCACTGAGAGGCTGATTAAACTGGTCGACAAAAAAATTTTTTTCACCACCTTAGAAAATTTCGTCTGAAGGATATAAATTCAACGGTGCCGATTCTGAGTCTGACTGAAGAATTATCCTATCACCCACCATTGTGGAGAGAAAAGAGATTTTATATTAAAAAAATAACAATTTTTGCTACGCTTTGTTCGGTCGTACCATTCACATAGGAATCAGCAAAATTGAGCGTACATTCTGAAGGCTTACGATCATTGCTACAACTTTCAAGTTAGCAAATATATTTCTCTTTTTTACTTATCTCTTCAGTTGAACTTGACTCACTCTGACTTGAACGTGAACGCGCCAAGTGCGCTGGCGATATCAAAGAAGTGATTATATTTATTATTCTACAAGCCCATTTCATCTGATCCTTGCTCACTAGATCATTATCCAAATGTGTGCAAATTATTAGCGACTCAGGACTTCTAATTTTAATAACATGAATTATAAACTTATGAAGAAGTTTAAGGACAGGATCACAATATTGAAAAAAATATTAAATCATACTTATAAATAATTAAAAAAATGAAAATCTCTATAAAAATATCTCAATTTTTTTTTTAATCCGTTATTTTTTCCCAAAACCGGAATTTCTCCAAAACTGTGTGTATGTATGAACATGATAGTGGTGAAACGGAATGTAGGAAGGGTAGAAGAAATTTAGGAGAGGGATAGTATTAGGGAACAGGGTGGGCTGAAGGACCACCCAGAACCAAAAAATACGACCCACCTGAGAAATGCTCTTAAGTATCTGAATTTTTCACTGGATCCATAGATCTTCTGACTCCATGATACGTACTACGTTGTTCCGAACGAAGTACTCTCGGATATACACTTTAGCGACGTGCCATGCAATAAGCACCATGCCCAATATCAAGATGTACATGTTTCGGCACGCACAGCGAGAAACCGAAACACACAAACAATACACAGCAGGACGATAATTAACACAATTTTCACAGCCTACCGTACCACTGGTAAACGATTACTTTAGATTACTAGATTCGTGTCAACACTCAACACTATGTTCATAAAGTAAAGACAATTTCTATAACGGGAGGATAGGAGGGTGTTGATTAGTGTTACCGATCGATATACAGATATTGCTGCGAGGAGTTCAGAAGATAGAAGAGGAATGTGTGGAAGGCATATAACTTGGATACTTGGGTCTGGTCATTCAGCGTGGCAATGCCATTTCGAGCTATTTTATTTATTCGTAGTTCATTTTTAATTCTAAATATAAATGTAACCAAATCTTTTCTGAAACTTCTTATTATTGATTTAATCAAATTCGCCGACGATAATCGTACGTAAATATATTTATATGAATATAATAATTTTTTCATTCAATAAAATGATTGGGAATCAAGTTAGATAAATTAAAAAATGCGTTACAAGTCTCAAAAATCACTCCTGCGTAGAATATGTTTTTCTGGTTCGCCCCGCTTTCATCTCGTATATAGATAATTGTATTTTGTTTCGGTTTCTTCAAAAATTGTCCAAATTTCATTTCTAGTTCAGATGGTGTTTTTTTTTTGTGTGTTGTACAAAATGTATATTTTATACATTGCATATTATTTCATTAAATGTTACGCTTTTCTCCAACGCGTTTTGAACGCAGATTCGTGACATATTTTATTCGGGAAGACGAAAATATTTTTAAATTCTACCTAATTTCTTTTCCCAAAATACAACCTTATCGGCGTGTCATTAACAGTGTACCGCGTGTCATTCCGTGATACGCATGTCATACGTTTGCTAGAACTGACCTGAGACAACGATTTGCTTGCGGTAGGCGGGTATTCGATCGCGCGATTTAAATTCTACAAGGTGAATATTATGTTCCAGGCCGATGTTGGTTCATTCATCAAAATTTCAAGCGTAGCTCGAGCTGTGTGTGTGAGGTGGCACTGTCCTGTTGAAATCGCATGTGTTGCAGACCCAATCGACCCAGTTCGGTCACCAATAAGTTTTTACAGCATTGCCTCTTGCATCCTAAAAGAAATAGGGCCCAATAATTCCGCTAATTGCGTAGGTGTAAAGGCCGTCGGTGGATCTTTCAACTCTGAGGCGTTAGATAATCCATAATAAATTGTAATCGACTACTCTCTACGACTATTAAATGCGAACTGACAAATATGTGCCAAACCAAAATGGCGGCCAAACAAAATCGGTCTGGAACATAATATTCACCCTGTACGTCCGATGAACCTCGCGGTCTGTGCAGGATTCTAAGAGGAATTAAGATAGAATCGCTGAGATGGTTTGGTCATGTATTAAGACGTGAAGAAGTAAAGAGCCGAACGTAAAGTTTTCGGTCATTTGTTGGAGCAATAAAGTAAGATTTAGTGTGGACCATGAAACTGACTATTCAAAATTCACGAATAATTAAAAATACACGTAGAAAAAAATAAGAACAAACTGGTTTATTGAAAATCCGGTTAGATAATTAATAAAATATTATCTGAAATCAAAAATGATGTAGATGTTTGTTGTGGGCAGGGCCGGATTACATAACAAGTGTCGAGGAACGAGTTTTTATATAAAACATCTTTTCAACACACTCCGTACTTTTATTATCTTTCAATGTCGATAAATCAGTGATTTTCGGGTAAAAAAATCACATCTTTGGTGACATGACTTATCGTATTCTCATACAATTTGCATTTCTCCGTTCTGTGGAGAGAATTATTAAAGGACGCCGGTAATTTATAATTTTTAATCTTGCCGAGTAGGTACTACAAACTTATTTTGATGTGTTTACAATTTATAATTTTGTGACCACTTATCTGCACAAGAAAAATAATATAATATATTTCATACAATACGGAATAACATTGCTAGTGTATAGGCGCGAAAGACATTACAGTACAGCAGCATTAGTGTTTAAATTTTTTAAATTTCTGACAATAGAAATGGTTTGTTTTCTATTTGAGGAATGTGCATTCAGAACAAAAATGTCAGATATTCACTTAAATCCCGTATTTCAAAGGGATATTTGACAAATAACTCCAATCAGTTTTTCATATCAGTTTATTTTCAAATTTCTCTTCGCGTGACATACAAACTAACATTGGCATATTGTCTATATATGATATAAGAATGGATATATTTGTTATAATGGTGTATAACACAGCCGCGAGTATATTGCTCACTCATTTTAAAACAATCAGATTCAGATCTGATTCGAGGGTTCTCAAACTAAATTTGATATGTTACAACTCTAAAGATCCGATGAGAATTCAGCGAGTGCAACAGAATACGACCATAATAAACTCCATCGAAAATCGAAGGAGCCAATGGATTGGATACATAAGAGAGACACAACGCACACTTTAAAAGGATAGGAAGGTGAAGGAGAAAATGTGCAACGTTTGGATACTATCCAGGACAGACACCGCACAGCTAGCGTTACATCGACAAAAACACAGTTCTTATATGAAAAAAAGACGATCTGAAAGTAGGTACTCTGGCAGTTTCATTCCCGATTCAATTTATTAATATTACGCATTAAAAATATCAAAACATTATACACAAAAAACGTATAATTTAGAATGTTCAATGTGTGTAATACATATTTAAAAATGACACCTCATATTATGCAAATAGTTAGGATATTTATTTTGCGGTACCGGATGATTAAATTATTTACAAAATTTCATCATCAAAATTTGTGAAAACCGAATTTCAATTATACTCGTTTTATATATCGTTGTAATAATGTAATCAATTGTATACAGTACGTAATAATTTTCATTTTGAAATATTAGTATAAATTCCTAACATACGTTTATAAAACATAATAAATCCAAAAAGAAGTGTCGTGTGATAAACCCAAATCAGTGGCGTGGAATGTTGGGAGTTGATGACCCCGATTGTCCCATTGTTGATTCAATTAGATGAAATTAGTGGCGCTGGTGCATCGCTGCCGTTGTGCATTCAGTGCCCGTCTCGGAGACCCCCGGCCCGGGCCCGGACCCGGACAATAGCCGATCACTGCAGAAATGCGGTGAAAGTCCCGCGGCAGCGACAATGAATATATTCTCCATTGCAGAATAGTGAATAGTAAATGATATTCAGTAAAAAACTAGGCGAATAAATGACAATAGTATCGAGAAAATTAATGTCTCTCAAATCGTCTCGCGTCGAATCTAATTAAAGCTTCATACTTTTTTAACTGTATTAAAAATATATAAAAACTTCGCCAACACTATCATGGTACGTGTCCACGGAAGAGATTTTCGACTCGAGCACAGACCAGTAAATGAATAAACATGAAATAAAGTGTACACATGGAACATTAGTTTAGGGTATTCTACACATATTCTTGGTGGAAACATAAATCCGATAGTTTATGACACATTCATGCAACAGTAAAAGTATTTACTCTCCGAAAAATAAATCTTTGTGTAAACAAAACGTATTTTGTACATTAATGCATATTATATTGTCAGCGTTTAAATTTTAGTTCCAATTGAGTCATATATTTAAAAAAAAGTCGCGGAGCTATTTGATTGCGTAAGTGGTACCAAAGTGAGTGTTAGTTCATGTCTACATATTTGGTAGTCTGTGAATTCGAGAGTTAATCATTGAGATACGGATTCTACTCCCATGATGTTCTTTGGAGAAAAGTCTCGGCTTTCGCAGTCACCGTATACACACCATGTTTTAGAGATAATAAGTGTATAAATTTCTTATGGGCATTTTATTTATTTTTGTTATGGGTACATGGAGTCCAATAAACAATTCATCAACAATATTAAAGCAAAGTACTATCAAAAAATTTCCTTATTCGAGTGTCATGTTTTATCAGTATCCATGGTTACGTGATCTGAAATGCAGTCAGTCTACGAGGACGTAATATACACGGTAGTTTATTATGTATAAGTGTCCCGGTGTGCCCACGTTATTCGTGTTTGTAATCTGTAGAACACTCGCGTTAGTGAGTTGTCTTCTACAGGCGCTTAGTAGGATATTGTTAACATACATACATACCGACCGAGATCGCGTGGCAACTTAGAAATCCCCTAATTTAAAATAACTGTTTCTCAACACCATTACGCCTATCAAATTATAACATTTTTTTAATGCCCTCTCATATAAAATCAAAACGGAAAAAATTATAAAACCTTCAAATCACAAATCAAACAATTATTATATTGAATTTGGCACAACTCTCGATTATATTTATGTATTTGAATTTAATAATTTAATTCTTATATCTTACTTTTATACCTAACTTTGTTACATTCTTTAAAACTAAAATGACCATACAAACACGAGAACTAATTTCTCTATTGAGTTGGGTAATTTTGTAAAAAAAAAAAGTAAAAATATTTTAAGTTATGTATAAAATAAGTGTAAAATAAAAAAAAATAAAAAAAACATATTTTAGCGTCTTATTATAGCACTTATATATAGATAAGTGCTCTATTACGTCGCGTTATAAAAATAGTATTAGTAAATATTGCAGATATACATTATAATATTATACTGCAATAAAAACCAGCAAAATTAATATAAAGACAAAACCTAAAAATAGAGTTAAATAACACTAGTCACATGCTTAAAGCGAGTTTAACGTGGGTATAAGGAAGTCACAACGGTATCAATGAAGGCCATTAATGGTCGATACACATTATACAACGCATGTGTCCGACTGAATCCAGCAATTTAAAAATGCCGCCAGTCTATTTATGGAATAAAATTATAAAATCAAATTAGACACGTTTTATTGTGATGTTGCAATTTTAGAACAAATTAGAAAAAATTCCAAAAAAATGTATCTTATCCAAAAAATATTTGGTTATCATTGAGCATGATGAACATTTCCTTGCCTTTAACCATTTAAGTTTACAAATTATATACGTAGTATTTTTTATAAATAATGATACTGATATATTTTTTTATTATAAATTCTTTGAGTAGTGCACGCTAGGTGATGCCATGATTCTTAGGACTACATGTGAGTACCAGTTGGAATCCCAGCAACCTCCATATATTTTTATCAGAGAAAAACTAAGAGGAGCTTGAAGAACAATATATTTATTAATTAGAACTTATTATTTTGAATGACAATCGCTATAACAAACAAATTAGTTTCCGTAGCGGCGGCCATTTAAATTTCAGAGCAGCAAATACTGCTATTGGTCGAATCTTAATATAAATGGCGGCGGGCAAAAGCAACTGACTTTGCAGCTAATACCCATTTTGAATGATCAATTTAAAAGTTTAAAAAAATATGAAAATGAAGGTTGCTGATTTTGCAACCAGTACCCTCTCATATGTGTGTCTCGAATTAGTCGAAAAATTTCAATTGTGGCGTAAAGGTAATGCATTTAGAAGTTCTGGGTAAGTATCCCGGTGGCAATCAAATATTTTTTCGATAGATAGACTTTTCCGTACATTTTTAAAATTTGTTCTAAAATTGCAACTTCACATGTTTTTATTTAAAAAATATGTAAAGTTATTAACGCTGATCCAAAAACACCTTCTCATGGGTTGTTAAATTGGTAGGTTTCCACTACAAGTCGCGTGGCATGCAGAAACCACTTGTCTCCTTGCCAAGGTCACCCAAGTCTAATGACCGGTTGCAGTTGGCGAACTGGTCCATTAAACCTGAACATAAACCCACTTTGCGAGATCAAAATAATGGAAATATTACATGGCCGTAGCGTACCAAAAATGACTTGAGCAAATACCCCTGGGCATGAGTCATAGCAAAATTGGTATCTGATTATTTTGTAATTGAGCGAGGGGCCAGCGAGTTGCTTTTTTGTAATCATATTTTTTATACCTGCTGTTGGACGATGCGTGTAGCAAATTACGGACAATTATGGCAGGCATTCGTGAAGCCGTCGGATTTGATTGTCATTCAACCCGTGTACTGTCACAACCTACCAATATATCTAAATATTTCTGAATTCAAGATTAGCACAATCCGTCATGTTAGTAAGGATATAAACGCTGGTCTTGTTTTTACGTAGGAACAAAATGGGTGACATGACAAAAGAAGGTTAAGAGAAATCAAGGATAGTGCCCTCTCTTACGAGCCAAATGGACCAAAACAAATATTATAAGGTTAAAAGCGATTGACAAAGCAGTCGATAAAGACAGCGGTGAACTTTCGAATTTCTTCTTAAGAGCACGAGACAAGAAGAATACATATCTATTTTAATTTTATCTATTTGTGAGTTTCTTCTTAACTGGCTAAAGTAAAAATAACATACAAATCAGTAAACTAAAAAAATAGTATATACCTACTAATAAAAATATAAAGAAAACCGTATTTTAACACTGTTTAAAGAGATGAGAATGGGGAGGAAGTGGAAAAAGGATAATAGATAATATAATAATTTGCTTGTTGCATTAACCTTTACTATACCGTGATATAAAAGACTCGTATGCAGCCATGCTGTCAACTCGTGTTACCGTAAGAAGTTTTATTAGCCTTTGAAATGTGAAAAAATGGTTAATATTGAACATTAAATATTTTAAAAATATGTAATATTATAATTCGGAGCATTCATCAAGTTCCGTATAGATTGGATTGAATAATACAACCTTCCTTTTTATCTATCTTCATTTAATTAGTGAGAAAGAGATACCATTATATTCGTATGTTTGTTATTGTTTTCAATGTGAAATTAATGTGCGATTTCTTTCCGTCTTGCTGCAAATTGTATTTTTGTAGGATTCGCCTTACATAATTGATTTTTCACTAGTCGTTTCTAAGCGTAAATATTTTCCTTCAAATTAACTAAAATATGAAGTATATGTTGCGTATATTTACCGAAATATTACAGATTTAATTAGAGCGGTAGACCTGTGTTACTGCATGGTTTGGGAAGGGTTAAAAAGTATATACTTATACATATTCTTATACTCATATATATAAACATGCATACATTCACACATGTTTATACAATGTATGTATGTCAATAGTAATTAAAAAGTTGGTGTAGGTATGTAGTATAACTTTAAAGGGAAGCAATTTATCATTGAAAATTGTCCAGGTTATTAGAAGAATTTACGATATTATATTTTGACATAGAGCGGGTCATAAAACGATTATTTACGTAATTTGTTCTGCCAAAGTTTGAGTAAAATAGATTATTTGAACGTGTTGGGTATGTGGGACAGTTGTTCTCATAAATAGGGCGAGTTAACTAAGTTATTTAAAATTTTGTAGGGGTAGCATAAATCTTTTAAAAGGGTGGGAGGGGGATTGGAAATTGAAAATGTTCGGTATTACGTATTTTATCAACGGCCCAGACTCCACTGTGCGTTAGGAGTGCGTGTTCTTAAGAAACGCGACGTATACTGAAACAATGTGAGTCAAAATATAATTTCCACGAGAAACCATTGAAATTGTGTAAGACAGGCAACCGGCAATATGGTTTTAAATGGGGCCCAGAGGATTAAGGGTCGAAACGCCGCCTATTTCGCCTTTTCGGGTCGAAACAGCTATTCGAACCTACTAAAATTCATAACCATGAAGCCGATAATACTAGATGGATGCGATCCATCCAAGTATGTGAAAAAAAAATCTGCGCAGAATACTCGGATCAGTTATGATCAATGGGCGATGGCGCACGGCACACCAACTCAGAGGTTTATGACATCTTAAAATACATATATATACCACAATTCCAATTATAAGATCAAAAAGACTAGGGTCACGTGTGAAAATTGATATCTAGCGAGAACTTTTTTCTTGTATTGTTTTAATTATTTTACAACACAGTGTCGAAAATAACGCAAACCGAAACGTCATAAAACGGGATCTGGGAGTCTGGGCGAGTACAGTGTAGAAAAGATTATTTCCGAATTATATTTGTTGAACTGAGGTAATATATTTTTGAGTAATTTGGCAATACTAAAACGTAAAGAAATATATCTTAAAATAACATGAAGTTAGACGAATGTACACGTTTAACTGACGGGTGAAGGGTTAATAATTCAACAGTGGGAGAAGGCACCTGAGCATGTCCACAGATTGCTACTCATCACGATCTATTCATTTTTATTTCTATGAAAAAGCGCACAAAAAACAAATGTTGTTTACATCGAAAACAATTCGCAACGTCGGAAAATCGGGTGTAAATTTAGCGCTGATTATCCGTTGAGTTAACTGTCTGTGACCTTGCTGTCGGGATTGGTTGTGATGGCTTCAAAAAGTGTAATCAATTGGGTTCAAATTTTGTAAGTATAAATGTTACACTATTCTGTGCAGTCTCAAGCTGATGTTTGTAGCATTCGTTTGGTTTGAAGCCGTAGACAATTAAAGGAAATATTAAATTGTCTGAGACAAATAGCAAAAATAAAAATTACCTTACCTCTATGGTTAACATAAAACGAAATACAAATAAAATAAGATTCACGATGGTCACTGCATAATTGAGAAATTCTGAGGCTTCCACCACGATGCAATCCTTCGGCATGCGCAGCCTGCACGAGAAGTTGGTGATTAAATTTCATGATATATAAATAAATTGAATCGATGGAAGGAAACCTGTAAGAGTATCACAATGGCGGACGGATGTGTCGCATCTGACTGGAGTGATCCTGAAGTCAGGTGGGAGGTCGGCCCGAGATCGAGACTTGTGAAGAGGCATTACGAGCAGTATCTTATCTGATTGAGGGCGATTCTGACAGAAAGAAAAAAAATCTCGCGCATAGGTAGAGAAGTATGTAATATTACGTATATATTTTTTACATTGTCAAATTTCTGTCGGTTTAATAAATCAAAATACAAAGTCCCATCGATGTTTAAGCGGGACAAAAAATCTTAATATTCGCTATGTTATTGTCGTCTTTTCTTAGCTACTTTTCCTTCGACAATCTTTACAGAGTCGCAGCAATATTAGACAATTGTTATAAAAATTAATATGACTTAATAGTTTGCACGAATAACTAATTCGTGCAAGTTTCTATATTTAATGACTAGAGATGAATGTCTAGATTTTATCCCACATCCCTGAACCCTTCGTATAAAATTCGACAGCGTTGTACCTAAAGCAATGACGCACAGAATTAAGTCGATGAAAATATAAAAATGTATCCTTCTTATGACGGGCAACAAACAAGTAATAAAATACAACACGATCTTGCATCGTTCCAGTGACGTCATTAATGACGAAGCAATATATTATGTTTATTAATGCTCATAATAACAAAAAAGCTGTCATTCAAAAATAGCTTCTTCTCGTTAATTTGAATTCGAATCCAAATCACGTGAGTCCGATTGCTTCTTGTATTTTTTTATCATTTTTTTGTGTATGTTAATTTGGCAACTATATTATTTGTGACTTGTATTTTTTTTTGGTCTATTGTGCATGAATTATTCTTGATCTTTGAATACAGCATAAAAACTGTGTACCTACTGGTAGATCACGAGACTTTTAGCAGCTCAAGATGGCACTCGGAGATTCCAAATTGGCTGTACCCATATAAACCGAGTTGTTTTCCCCCCCGATTGTACTATATGTGCTTTCTCTTTTTTATTGAAACGAAAAAAGTGGATTATTCCAGTTGCCTTTGATAAGTAACGTAAGGTGTGGTCAATTCGGCACTCGAGCTGGGATATTAAAGCATCCAGTGAACGAGTATCGGATATAATCACGAAAACTATATTTCTGTATAGTTTTGATGATATAAAACTGTTGGGATTAGAATGGCTACACGGTGCCGTCAGAACGCGTCGCCACGAAACGAGCAGATGCAAACTGTGTGGGGTTTTCAACTGGGTTAACATCGCAAGTTTTATATGTGGTTATTCGTGTGTTTTCTTAGGGCATTAGACGATTAAATTTCACTTATCAATAAATTATTATTTTTACATATTTTATAATTACATTATGTCTATCTCAATACCATATCTAAATATATAATAAATATACCTTTAGAACCCGCGCACTTCTGCACTCGTGTATCAGGGTAATTAACGACCCATTGATACTCGGTATACTAAAAATGAAAAAAAAAAAAATTCAAACAATTTTGAATGAAAATCGTGGCTGTAACAGGCACGTACAAAAATAATTCTATTCCCAGTCATAATTATTGGCTGTGTATTCAAACCACTCACCTCTAGGACTACTAATACATGCAATTGACTACTCCTCTCATCTCTTGTTACACATTTTTTCACTGCTTAATGAAATCTTGAACCGTGATGATGTACAGCTTAAAATCTATGTAAGAATACTCAATTTGCTGTCGAAAATCACATCGTCGGTTCAGCCGTTCTCAATTTTCAAGGTAACGGACACATATACGTTGACTTTTATAGAAGTACATATCATAGCAGGCTTTCTGTAATATTACGCGCTGAAACGTTTTATCTCCACTATAGTAATTATTTTAACGCCAGTGTCTGTTTTCAAGACGAAACCCAACCGAACTGAGTGTTTTTCTTTATAAAATATGAAAATAAATATCTGAAGACAGAAAATTGAAATGTCAAGCTATTGGCTTTGTTTTCATGATTACAATGAAGGAGTGATCGTGCGCCGCCAGACAAGTCCCGCGCTACAGTATATAAAATGGAAGAAACTAAGCGGTTGTTGGAAAAGAGATGCATATTCTGTGTTTGGAATACCCTCACGAATATATTTATATTTTTACCACAGATTAAGTTTATTCAGCGGGGTATCCCAACAACGTTTGACACGAAAACTGGCTAAGAAATAGAGCGTTAACATTTTAAAAATATAGTTTTAATATTTTTATATACTCTCATCATTACCGTGCATTCTATTTTCATCTTGACCTGGTAAGATGCCAGAACCCTCCAGAACCTACTTGAAATCAACAAGATTTCGGAGACGCTGAGAACTGATCCCGGTATAGTTATCCCCCCATTAGTGTGGTGTCAAATTGTCATATAAGTATACAATGCTGACTTTTACCTATCTATGATCTTTTGATATATCTATGATTAATTATCTCATATATTAATAATTTAACATCAAATTGTAATACTAATATTTAAAGAACACTGGTAAACTTTGTAACGAGCTAGTATTGAAAAAGAGCTTAAGACATTTGTAAACGTCTACATTTTCTACCTGTCACGAATTTATTAATATTTTTTTCGAACTAGAAAAACATAATCTATGCAGGGAGATCTGAGTCACGTGACGCGATTTATTTATTTATTAACAAGTTACGAATTTTTAATTATTTGTTTAATTGATTTTTTACTTAATAATCACAGACATAGCAGCTTTAAAAGGCACCTATTGCGTATTTAGTTGGTGACTACTACCGAATTATATGATAATATTATGTTTTCAATACATTATCTTTGTTGATTTAAAAAAAAAAAACAAACGAACTGTTGTAACAATTTAAATAAAATGTTTATCGTCTAAAATCACAGACGCGAAGCACCTTCCCGAATTGAAAAAAAAAATACGTTCGTAAACATCCAAAATAGTAAGTGTTGTGAAGTCATTTCAATCTTGATACGATTCATGTTTAAAAAAAATGATGAACACATCAGACCAGGGGCGCATCACGGGCCCCTGCACAGTGGGTTGGGGTCAAAGATACTCCTAATTAATTGATAATAATAATTATGAAACTGAACGCATTAATTTGCGCAACCAAATTAATTAGTAAAACTTGTGCGTATGAAGATAGATGAAAACAAGGAAAATATGCTGGAAAAATATTGTGTGGATTCTTCATTATGCATGAATCTGGGTAAAAACCCGTCAATAGTGACGGAACCTACCAAAATAATCTTATTTTGAAATTTGAATAAATGTTCTTCAAATTGATCTTCCGAAATTCATAAAATATTTTCATACCCGAATTTCGTTTTAAAATCTAATTTTCAAACACAAAACCTAATTGATGGCGTCTTTAATCAATGTCATGTTGATTTTTAAATTTTATACAATATTACAGCATTTTCTCCACTTAAAATATTTTCTACATAAAAAACAGTATAGGTATATCGTTATAAAAATAAATAATAATAAAATATAGGAACATTCAGTATCAATTTATTTAATTGTACGTTTGTAAATTATTGGAAAGAAAGGTAAATGATTGGTTTTCCATTGTTTGCGAATAAAACGAATATCTCATGTACAAGATTGTGATTTTTGAAATACTGTACTGAAATATGGCACTCCATAGATCGACCGGGCAGTGCGGACCTGCGCACAGCGATGACGCTAAACCTCGAAAACATCACGTGATCCAGAGGTCGTATTTGCCTCATCACCACGTGATCGGAAGATCGGGTTTCGTGCAACGGCCTCTTTATCCAGGTATTTGCACACGCGTTGCGAAAATGAATCGATTTTATTATATGTATACATACATGTATAATTTTAATGTCGGCGTGAACAGGTTGATACGCATACATCCGAGTTTTAATAATATTTACATACTTATATGGGGTTACTTTTGGCAGATTTTTTAACTTCGCACGCCGTTATATGCATATGCAATAATTGAAGCAGTTTAAAAACGCCTTATGAAAGCGTAACAATCACTTAAAACAAATACCGAAAAAACATGCCTTCCTGCATTGGTTAGCATTTAGGAAGATTTTGTGTATTTTCTCTACAATCAATTCTAATGAAGTTACGAGTAGGATTGTAGGAGAGTATTTATTTATTATTTATTTAAAAAAAAAGAAAAGACTGTTTGTAACAACTTAACTTAACTTATTGAGCCTGTTTTAGGGCAAATTGGCAAACAAATACATTTCACAAAACCAAAACGCATCAAAGGCGAAACACAATAAGATCGAATACATAACATATAGCAAGTAGACGTAAAAATATTAAAAAAAGAGAGAGAAAAAAAACAACTCTCATAATCATATCATACTCTTTTAAAACTATCTAATAAGTTAACGTTTCTAAATACGGCGGATTACAGAATTATGTATTTGTTTGGTAATTTCGTTAATGCTTTATACGTGAGATTAAGTTAGGCCATTTTCATTTAATATATCGTTACCGAAGTGGCAACACCGGCTATCTCATTTATCATCACTTTTTAGGAGAGGAATATAATTGTTTTCTGTACGACTAATGTTACTTCCGATAGATACTTATTTAAGATTACGATGTCTCACAGAGATGAAGCTATTATTTTTATATGAGAAGTATGGAAGTCTCGGGCATTACAGGGCTAACGTTTGACATTTTTGAAAATTTGATATTCTTTCTCATGTAAGTATAGTATAGATGTCGCTGTAGCTGAGACTTAATTTGAAGTAGAGACAATATCCTTTATGTGTATAGAAAATTCATTCGAATTATTAACATATACTAGAATACGTCTGAACATGCAGTATTTTTCAATTTTTAACTTCATATTTTAGACTAGTATATTTTTTACAATATTTTGAGTATGTCAATAGATGGCGACAGCATAATTGATAATAAATAAGTGAAATGTTCCATCTTGATTTAATATATAAAACTTCCGAAAATTTGATAGATGTGGTAGCGTGGGTAAATAGGTGAACGTTACATTGTGTAAAGTGATCACTTAAGCCAACCGACGACAGGTCGTAAGCCTTGTAATGCCCAAGACTTCCATACTTCTCATATAAAAATAATAGCTTCGTTTCTTTGAGACATCTTAATCTTGATGACAATACCCCAGGGGATAAAACCCAGTAATTAGTTCCTACAAAGATTTGGATATACTCAAAATATTGTAGATACTTATTTCATTAATGTGGCAACCCTTTAATTTCCAGTTTTACTAAAAATCCGTTAAATATATCCCAACGTACGCCCGCTCGAGAAGCCACCTCAATATCGCAAAAAACTGAGATCGCCGGTGTCGCCGCTAGGTGACGATATAGATAGTAAAATAATATGTATAATACAGTATGTAAACACATAAAAAAAAATATTTTTCTTGGAGTTAACATCTGTCCGTTCATTCACAAATTAATCGTAGATAGAGTCGAATGGGTAGGTACCTACTTTATTGTTAGTCTCTGGGACCTTTCTCCAAGGGTCTCTTCAGAAGGTTACACATTTATTTATCCAAGGGATACATGTTAAACAGTTTACCTAACACTGCAGCTACTTTACTAAAATAGATAGTTTATAAGTTGCGTCATCATTACAGAATCTTTTTGTTGCAGTGTGCAACTAGAAATCTATATTAAAAAATCAACCGGTTTTGCCGCCCGGCACGTGCTCACTATGTCCATTTACCGAGCCGCCCTGCCGCCCTGCCGAATAGCAGAATACGCCATCATCGTGACTCATTCAAGCGTCAATGATTTATAACGTCCTGGACGAGTCATCATTCGCTGCCATCGTTTCCATTTATTATATGCCCTTTGGTGTGGTCTCACGCGGTGTTGGACACAAATATCAACATCGTTAATCAATGTTAAAAAGGTAAAAAAAGCTGATTGTATAAATCTAAAAATTAAGGTGATATCAAAAAAGAACACTGAACATTATTCGTCAACAGTCATCTCACAATCTATATACTCTATTGTGGTACGTGTATGATGTTGCACAGTGACCATCGCCTACCCAGAACCGATACAATAAGCTCAAGGCTCCTATCTCGATCCGACTAATTCGCCGCCTGATTGGCATTTTTTAATGCTACTAGGCAGCTGTTCTATAGCGCTCCGCATATATGACAGGGCAATACTGCACAACTGCCAAAACAAAATTTGTTAGTAAATAAGAATATACACAATACATTACATAAAGAATAAAATATGTTTATATATATAAGTGATATTAGAATAGTATTGCTGAAAAAGTACAAAATTGACAGCGAGATAGACAAGGCCGGGGAGCAGAGATGAAGTGAAGAGGCACTTCCTTCCGGGAAACGAGACGGCACAAAAGAAAAACATATAGGGGACTCACCCCCCATGCACCACGGTCGGCAGATTTAACCCACAAGAACAGTACATCGCAGATCATAGTTGAACAAAGGGTAGAAAATAAAAATAAGAAAGTGAACAAGTGAAAAGTAACAATGATGTTGCACATTTATGTATTACAGAAATATCGTCACGTCAGATTCACAAATCAGAATCAGATCTGGAAGCACGTGTTCAAACCCCCGGCCATCTAGTCAAGACACAAACCACTGCATTAGCGAAATCCCAAATCTGGCAATAGGCGGCGTAGGATGTTTGGAGTGGAAAATGGGCTGTGGAGAATAAGGTGAAAAAATTATGATATTAATTTCAATTAAATTTGATATTATCCGACGAAACAGATATCGTGGCTATACGAAGATCGGTCAATTACGTTGGACTGGACATGTCCTCCAAGGTATACGCACACGCATACAGCACTGAATCAGGAAGCCCGAGGGACATGACCTCGAGGAAGTCCTTGAAGACGATGTGGCGACAATGTGGAAAAAGATACAAGGAAGGAAAAAAAAATCTGTATAGTCCGAAGCAAATAGCCGACACTTAACGATAAGAGATCAACATTACATCTTGAGTTTTAGATATACATATTTTGGCTACCTAGGCTACGGTTTTGATTAGTAAATATGTCGTCTCATCTAAGGATACAGCCACCTCAAATAACCAGCCGATACAAAAACAAATTTCCGTCGTCACAGGTGTTCTTGCGCATCAAGTGTGGCATCAAAATAAGCAAAGATTCAATAACATTAAACCAGTCCGAGCGACCTTCAAACATTTTGGAGGAGACGAGATTAGGGCAAGGTCAATATATAATGTGTACAATTAATATTATAATCAACCAATAAGCGGCCGCTTCCGCCTTAGACGAAAAATATTGCGCGCGAATTGATACTTTGTATTGTATGTCGGCGTTAGGCGCTCACTTGATATCTAAGTAGATGGGTTTGGTCTTTGTAGAGAAATTCCGATGGACCTGTTTGTACGCAAAACTAGGTAACAACGACTTACGGAGAGGGTGGAAATAGGAGTGAACCACAACCTTTGCCATATAAAATATTCGCGTTAACAATGTTTGCATGATTCAGTGCATTAAACGATACATGAATTTTTAATATTATTGATGATGCAATTGTTCTGGTTGAAAACATTCACAAACAGATGTTGCCGAGACATTGGGCCAGATCAACTTTCAATCCGCGGGCGTCATCGAATACCTGTACCTCCTTGCATCAGTACGACTGAAATTGTAGCTTACAATTCATGATATTTACGATGCGTTGAGCGCCATCCACCTGAGCGAGCTCGGCCAAGACGGCCAAGGCGGCCACCACGATTGAAAGCTTAACGCGACTCGTTGATAAACGAATAAAGGGTTGTTCAAATCTTCTTCCAACTTTCTGCCATACTTGTGCCTCTCCATCGAGTACCAACCGGATTTGTGTTTAACATTGTACAGGTGATTATTATGTTCCAGACCGATTTTATTTGGCCGCCATTTTTGTGTGGCAAATATTTGTAAGTTCGCATTTGGTAGTTGATTATAATTAATTATGGAGTATCTAACGCCTCAACAACATGCAACAGCACATGTTTTGCAGCTCAATATTGATGACCCCAACTTTTGGAAAAAAATCATAATTTTTAATTTTTTTATTTTATTGAGGATTTTGACAGTGTAAACATACTGTAACAAACATAATAACTATTTAACATGTGATACTGATAATGAAAATCCACTAAAATATTTAGATACATAAGTATGTTTAGATGCAGAAAATTAATGAAAAGAAGAAAAAAAAAAGAGAGAGAAGGGTGGAGAGGTTGCAACTATTGTTGCGGTAAAGGGAGAGCAATATGTGTTTTTATAGATAGAATGAATCATGAGCGACGAAGCGCATTTTGACTTGGCGGGTTTTGTTTATAAACAAAACAGCCGTTATTGGGGCACGGAAAATTCTCAATTAATACACGCACAGTTACTGTGGTACCATTAGACCCATATCTTTCAGGATGCAAGAGGTAACGCTATAACCATTAATGGTGATCGCTATCGTCACTTGGTTGGTAAACTTCTTGGTGGCCAAATTGGGTCGATTGGGCCTGCAACACATGTGGTTTCAACAGAACGGTGCCACCTCACACACAGCCCGAGCTACGCTTGAAATATTTCCCGACCGCATAATGTTAAAAAGTGGTGATATCGACTAGCCTTCTCCATCACTTGATTTGATGGCTCCTGACTATTTTCTGTGGGGGTTCTAGAAAGGAAAGGTCTACGCCAATAAGCCAACAACAATTCCGATGCTACAGGACAATATTTGAAATGAAATTGCTGAAATAACACGCGAAGTGTGCGAAAAGGTTATGAAAAATATGCCGTTGCCAGATGTCATAGTCCATACATATATTAATTGTAATAAACCAAATAATCGATAAATAAAAAAATAGTGTTTCATTTCCTAGTTATTCAAAACAACATCGACCAGGAACATAATATTCACTCTGTATTCTGCCCGTAATGTATTGTTGTGTATGGACCATGTCCATGGTGCATTGTTTAAATTATGCAAAGAGCAGTACTGAGTATCTCTTCGAGAGACATACATATTAACAAGTGGTAAAAATAAAATTCAATGTTGGCGACATTGTACGAACTGTCGCGAAATCGAAGTGGGACTATGCCGGACACGTGGTCTGCAGTGGCGTCCGTGGAAGTAGAGGCTGACCGTAAACACGTCGGACTGGCGATGTTAAGAAAAACTATAGCTTTTGTTGAAGAGCCGCACAGAACTGGAGATTATGGGATAGTGGGGGAGGACTAAAGAAGAAGATAAGACGCTCTATACCGAAGATTATCGGATCCGCCTTACGGTCTTCGTTTTGTGAGCATCACCAGGGGGCTTAGAAAAGCCTCGAATTACTAAACATCGAGTGACAATATAGTGGCACTCTTGTATCTATTTCTAAAGTAAATATTATCAAACAGAGCCGTTATGCTTGTGATGAAATGTCTCCAAGGCCCTGCACAGGTGGAGAATAAACAATTGTAATTACCCCGTAATATTGAATGTTAGCGCGCGCCGAACCGACGGCAGATGAAAACATAAGCTCGTCTTAATTTAAACCGGAAAATCGCATTCGAAAATCAAATATCTGTGAAAATTGTTAAGTCAAATGGCTACGCTGATTTTTCTCGTATTCAACGGCTCGTTTACGGATTGAATTTCCAGCTATTACATTTACAGACACCAGATGATAATGTATGAAGAATACAAATTGAGATAAACCACTTTGAAAGATACACAGAAAATCTATCTATCAAAACTCAGAAGCTTTATATTGAGTGTCAAATTTCATCTATAATACATTCGTTTCCAAGCGAGACATTTTTTCTCCTTTGAAGCAAATTTGTAACTTCACAAATAAAAGGTGATTTCATTAAAATGAATATGGCTGTACAAATCTGTCGCCTTTTTTATTCATTACGGAGGATCGCGATCTTCAAGACTACTCTTCTATTTTACTCACCATACAGCATATCTGGGAGTTGTCAGTAAAGTTATTTTCTTTCACTCCGTCGGTCCAACGGTATGATGTGGTGGGGTCCTCCTCCTCCCACCACAGCAAACTTCTCTAAGCCGACCTCCCTTCTCTCAACATGTCAAAAAAATGGAATAATTTGCCTTTGGTAAATAGTTGATATGTAACTCCTGTAAAATGAAGACATTTCGACACCTCCTACGATAAGTATCGTAAGTAAAAATGACATTTTGAATCATTCTAGTATTTTAAACGTATTTGATACATTCTTAAATGGTTGTAATTTTTTTAAAATTATGTTTATCAGTACCTACATCATAGAACACATTATATATTTTGTAAAATCTGCCACGTAAATAAGCATCAAACACATGCAATACTAGAATGACTAAAAATGTTATGTTTTACTTGGGATACTTTACGTACGAAGGGTCGATTTGTCAACACCACATCTCAAAAGCGAGAATCTACCTTCTTTCTTTTGCTTTTAGAGCCGAAGATACGACACAGTAGAGAATTATTGGATACATCCGACCTTGTTGTAGATATGCTGCAATCTTTTCATGTCATGTCAAGTAGACTAGATCTTTGAGTCGCGGCTCTCGTCATTAGCAGTCGTAGTCCCGAAATAATTAAATTCCCTGCAATATAAATATCGGTCTATCTTATAAAAATAGTAAAAAATGCTATGACTCGTATCTGTCGGTCGATACACTAACTTTGTAAAAAATATTTTAATTAATTTGTCGACAATTACCAGTCCACCGTGATACATACACAAGCCTAAACTTATCAACCGAGTAAAAAAATCTACACTTAATTAGTACTCAATTTTTTGTAGTTTTTAAATTTGTATCCAAAATGACCTCCAAAAGGGAAAACAAATTGAATTCACAGTGAAGGTTCACAATCAAGGTAAGGTGATTCTCACGAATTAGATACAATAATAAGTGGAAGAAAGGCGGGGGGGGGATATGTATTATTGCGATAGGTCAGTGACAGATATAGATATCACATTGGTGTGCAACCCAGTTTGAAGGAGATAAAAATATGTATTTTAACCACAAAGATAATATTGCTGGTTTTAAAAGTATAAAAAAATTAAAATTGAGACAACTCGCAAAAAGGGAGCGTGCTTCGCTAATACAAATTAATACAGGCGATACATGTCGTCGTCCATCTTTCAAAGATGCGTATCTCGAATTTGCTGATTTTACAGCAGGCGATATATTAACAAATTGTGTGGAATTTTTCATTGTTGAAAAAAGATTTTAAAAAATCTTACCGTTTTCTACGATTATTTTATAATTTAAAAACAGTGCGAGGTGTATTAATTCCGTGACATTTGTAAGAATGACGCATCGAAATAAGAGTGGTCACGTCAAAATACTTTTATGTAATATTACTTCGATGGAATAAAATTCAGATATGCCTGTTGGAATGGATTATGGGCAAGTCAACTCCAGTCGTAACTCGATTTTAACAAAAACGAGATACGCCTTTTTGAAAGATGGACGATATCTCCTACAGTCGTCGATCAAATTGAAAATGATATGTCACATCGAGAATTATCTAAACGCGATTCTTTAATCCATAATTTTTATTACAAAGATATCTATCATAAAATAAAAATATTTATTTCATTACTCGGTTTCAAATATGGCCACCGCGTGGCATTTTGATATTACGTAGTAAAGCATTCGCTCAGTAGAACGGAGCTAATGCGAGCCTTTCTTTAAAAACAACAAACTCGCGGGTCGTGTGTTTACGGTCCGCGCGGCTGACGCAGTTTGCGTCCGACGGCTGCCCGGAGCTGGCGCCCGGAATTACCGTTCAATTCGTATGATAGCTTCGTGAAATATTTTCTACATATTTGTTTACATTCATCGGTCACGAAATCATAACTTACACATATATATTTTAATCCATATGTGCAAAATAGAAAGTCGCCAAAATTTTGGCTTCTTGGATAAGGTATATAAGTATACATACAGGGTGTTCTGTAAACAGTGGTCCAAACGAAAACCATCTTTAGCTGGGACCATGCTTTATCAGAATAACCCATCATAGGTCTAATGAATGTCACACAGTTTTCGAGATATTTGAACATTTTTGAATAATTGGTACCCTTTGCTACTTTTTAAAAAAAAATATCGCTTTCTGTTTGTTGATTATTATTTCAAACAAGTTTGTTAGTGTAAAGTGTATGTCACTGTTTTTAAAAACAAACAATTTTGCCAGGAAGAATGTTTAAAAATATGCAATAAATAAATAAAATAAAATATTAACAGAATTATGATTTTTAAATTTTTTAAACTGACACCATTTTGAAACAAGATGTCAGATCAGGATTGTTAAAGAATTAAGAAAACTATCGATACCTTAAAGTCTATTAAGGCGCGGACCTTTTGAGCCCTTATATAAAATAACGCGAGCCCCGAGGCACCGCATTGGCGTAGTAAAGACGCCGATTGTCACTAACGGAGAGATTAAAATAAGTCGTGTCCTAGCTATCAAATGAGTTGCAGATTTCGAGTGATTCAGGATTGACGCGGACCGCAATCGGTGGACATAATTACATTTAAAAAAAGATTCCCGCCAGGCATCGCATCGGCAGACATTTGGTTCGACCGTGTCGCAGGACCCTGAAGTAAAGAATTGGAGCAATCCTCGCACTTCCACACTTCACTTCCGTTTAGTTGTGACATCGGCCGTCAGGGGCACCGTTCAGCCACAACGTCGAGTGAGAAAATTTGACTGCGGTACCCGCTGAAAAAACGCACATCTATTAAAAATGATAAAACATTAACTTGAAGAGTTTCAGATTGTCGGCCGCAGAGTGAATGTTATACTTGTGAAATGTAATACTGGATGCGTGTCTGGTGTCTGGTGTACGCAACCGACGGAATTTACTATTGCTTTAGTTAGGGTACAAAACACAGGTGCATCGCAAAAACAACACCAATTAAAATGTTATCGGAGAAACAATTGATACAAACTTGTAGGTGCCGCCAAACCATTCAAGTCACTAGCTCAATCACCTCTGTGTGTATCCGTGAGCTATATACATATTACAATTGTGGTGTGGGTAGCAGCTACTCGGGAACTCGAAAACTTCAACAAAAAATCATTTAATCAAAATGTTGATGCCTTTCATTATAATACACATTAGTACTAGCTTGTACTATCACCGAAGTTAAATCTATGTATATAAAATACTTTCGAACTGTGGTATTGGCGTCGATGTTGCGTATATAATGAACTGTGAAGCGAACGAATTGCTTCTATTCTTCAGAAAGTCCATTCTAAAGAAAGGGTCTCCACAACATGTAGAAAAATAATTCTACCATACTTGGGACTGCCTGGAGAAATTGGTAATATACAAGAACAGAGGGAGAGAGGAAAAAACGAAGAAATCACTAACAAGATGGAGAGACGAAGTCCGAAACTTAACCGGACCCTCGTTACGCGTCGCACTAAACAAGATCCAGGTTAGCGAGAGAGATATATATATATATAAATGAATGTCTGTCCTGTCTGTCTGTTCTCTATACAATCCCTGTGACCGATCTAAAGAAAATTTTGCATAGATACTCTGTCCCAGATATAAGTGTGAGATTATTGATGAAATTACAAGTGAGGTGAACTACAATAATAATAATATAAAAAACATATCAATCAGAAATAAATTGTCATTCTATGTAGAATACAATTTTTTTTTTGTATATATATGTATATGGTAACACCTCTGGTAGCTCATTCAACCTTGTATTGGCTACTTTGATAGAATTTCGTCTGTGTCAAAGTAGTGGCTAGTTTTTTTCGTACTGTTTGAACGATGGCTGGAGTCTCTAATTCGAGTACACGATAATCGAGTATTTTGAAAAATTAATTATTATAAATTATGAAATATTTAAAAAAAAAGTTACATATAATCCTGCTTTCGGCATTTACTGGCCGGGTTAGAGCGGTTACTAATAAATGTATAATATTTTAGTATCGTCAAAACGATCAGAAGTTTGGACTTATTTTTTAAGAAAAGAGCACAATTCACCCGTTGCTGTACGTAATAAATTCTGTAAAACCATTGGATGCAAAGGATCAACAACTACCGGGTTGATAAATCATTTGAATCTATCGCAAAATACGAGACACGTGACTAAAAAAAATTGCTAAAAAAAATCTCACTTCTGGGAAGGATCAGAAGAGACCGAGTCTTGTAAAATAATATACAACTCTGTTATCATTCCTCATTATCATCGACTACTGCAGCAGCATTTTGGTTTTGGCTAATGAAGAAGACATGCAACAATTGGCAGTGTTGCAACATAAAGCTTTGAGAATAATAGATACACTCGGATCAGTACAATGCTGAAAGATTTGAATATGATGACCTTTAAGCAGAAAATATATTTTAATATAATGGTGTTTATTTATAAAATCCTCAATAAGAAAATAATATCGGCGGAATTTATACGAAAAATTGATGCAAATCAACATGAGCACGAGCATCGTACAAGAGGAAGGGATAGACTGAGACTGCCATTAAAGAAGAAGGCCAAATCTTAGAAATCGATGATGTATAGTGCGATGAAGAATAGATTTAAAGTGAAACTGACCAGATATCTAAAAGATAAGTTTTAGTAAAAGAAAAGACTTTAATCTTGTTTGTTTTGCTGAGTGAAACTAATATGGGAACATCAGCTCCTAAAAATTTTTTGGGGAAATGGTTGGGTCGTTCACTGATTGAGAAGTTTCAAGAATAATCATTTTAATACATCATCATCGGTTGTTTTCATCCATTGCTGTCTCGCTTTTCTCAATTCATTGTTATTTGATGACTTCATCAGTCTAGCGGATTTTAGGGCGGCTTGTCGGCCTCTTGATTCCCCTCGGATACCATTGGACGACTGCGTATGTTAAGATGTGCAAAGTCCAACTTTTCTCATCATTTTAATGCGTATAATTCTTAATCAAATAAAATAAAGCCAGACATACTAATTTTCCTTCCTTTTATGGGCGATCAAACTCAATCACGTGTATTAATAAACTCGTTTGAAGACAATTTAACCATGTTTTACAATATTTACAAGGACAAATTTTGCCAAACACCAAAAAAAATTGATTTATTAGAAAGCTTTCAAGAATGTGGTTACATTTTACGTCTGATGGCAAGCGGTCTGTCCGGTGACCACAAATACCACATGAAATGAACCAAATATCTTCATATATATGTCCAAACGAGATGAAGAGTTCTAAGACCGCAGTTTGGCTATTACACACACATATTAGTGAAGCTACTCTTGACTCACCGGTGTAATTGTGATTAATTAATAATAATTCGATAATATCAATATTATTAACATTTAATATGCGTATATAACATATTCTAGCATAAATAATTAATATAAATCTAATTTAATATCATCACGAAGAGAATGAAAACGCTTTTCGGGTCAAATTATCATTATGCGTAAAACGTTTCGGCAAAATCTACTAGATGGCGCTGATCACGAATTATAACGCCATTCCTTCACACATATTTTCGTGACACGCGCCAAATCACGGTTTACAACCAAATATCAACAAGTGATTAATCACGGTTTATTTACGCATGCCCGGAATCACGGTCAACAGTCACTGATATATCAAATATCGAAATATCAGTGCGGACGTAAAGCGTGAGTGTGATCACAGTTTACAAAACCGATTTCGATCACGATCGAGTCAAGGTTAACGATCACTGATCAACTCTGCATCCAGCGTGACTGATCATATATATAGATAATCACGATACTCCCAGATATTCAATCACTGATAGTTAGTGTGATTTCTCACGGACCGTGATTTTAAGCTCATCACTAATACATATATGCGAATAACATTAGCCTATCAGGGAGGGTGAATGTGGGGATTACAGATATTATACATTACCGAATTAAAATGAATATATCTTTCGTCGAACCTTGAGAATAGAATAGAATGAACCGCAACTTATGAACGCCAACTAAATAAGTGCTAGATAAGATAAACATTCACTGACATCATAAGTGACCGACCGTACAGTAATATAACACACTTTTAGTTTGACTGTGTGGGTTGCTGGAGACATCCACCTCTGACATATGAAGCATTGTCCTGGCTACTTTGCTAGACTACCGTCTGTGTTAAAACAGACAGTCTTTTTTGTGCCGTTGTAGTGTTATTTAATGAAAATTAAAAATAAAGATTCGACAGAGATATAAAAAAAATAGAGACAATAAAAAAATGTAATGAACCTGTTGCTAATTTAAAGTGATTTATTCGTGTATTGTATTGTGATTAAGTTGGAATGTTGGACAGCCGAGGCTTCTGACTGATATCTAACCAATTGAATCATATATTGAGTCCATATTTGGGTATTTTTTTTGTAAGTGAACGATTTCCAGTTAGTGTTAAGTGTGTTGTACAGTTTCGGAGCTAAACACATGTAGAAACGTCGAAAGAATGTCGTTGTTAACAAGGTATATTGGTCAGTATAAGATAATTTATTGAGTTTAAAAGTTTTGAATAATTACATAATTTTTTTTTTCGAATCCCGGTAGCGCAACAACAATGTTTTTATTTTTCGATAAAATTGATTTTATATGTATATCTTTATAATTAATATATTTAATTCATATTTAAAATTATATAATTGATAGAATCGGTGGTAACTTTGAAGAGTTTCATTATAATGAATGAATATAAATAAAACAATGTTATAACTCTACTTGAGTTTATTTGCACTACTTTCACAGTAATTATTAATAAACTTTTAAACAGTTATAATACTTCACCTGTCGATGAGAGTTTTTGTTTCTCTCGAAACTCGAGTTGTGCTAATAAATTAAAGTAGAGTTACAACATTGTTTTATTTATATCCATCCATTTTGAATCGTTATTCATTTTTCGATTTCTTTGGCGGAGTTTAGTTCATCGCCCATAAGATGAAACTTTTACAAAAATTTAGAGGAATAAATTAAACGCACATTATATTATAACTTATATATATTATTTGTATTCCAATCAATCAAAATATATTCCAAGTGCTATAATATAAGATTCTTTTCTTGTTACGTCCAAAACTACTAGGAAATTTGACACACAGTTTTAAACAGAAAATTAAAATGTCAGATGATACCTTGTTCCAAGGTCACGATATAACGAAAACAATTTTTTATATAAAATAAAGCAGTATTATTACAGTTTTCAAAAATCAATTACGAGACAAGGAGTAAAACAAATAACTCAAAAAGTGTTTCAAACAGAAAAAAGAAAGAAACACGGATTATATACAGTTCTTATATTATTCAATTTCATATATCTAAAAAATAATTAATTTTTAACACCTTTAAAAATCAATTACAAAATGGCAAAGAACTTCAACGTGTGCCAAGATCTTAGCCAGAAAACAAAAATGATAACATGCACAGCTGCCGACAGACTGACATTGGTGCGAGAGGCTCGGACAATGGATCCTTTGCGGAAAGGGTGAGGTCAAAAATCAAGGAGAGATTAAATATTTTCGAGGCAGTAAAAATTAGCGACCAAATAAGGAGTGTGGCCATCAGGAAGGCTTTAGAAATTGACTCACTTCTGCTCCTCGTAGAAAAATCACGACTTATCGAAGCGTTTATTGTTGAAATCTTCTTCAGCGAGAAGACTAGTTGAAAGCTACCGTCATACATGGATTTGGAGAATTAAGAGGCTTTGCGAGGAACGACTAGATCTGCTGTGAGAACAAATATTACCGACTGAGATAGACGGAGAAGTCTTGAAAATGCAGGTCATGGAAGATAAAAAAGATGAAGTACGAGGTAGGTAATCAATTTCAAAATGTGCTGGTCTACGTTATATCAATATAATTCAATATTCTCGCAATGAAAATGGGTAGGCCACATCGCAGGACGGAGAATCGTCGGACAAACGCAGTCATCTAGTGGCACACGAAGGAATCAAAAAGCCGACAGCCCGCCTTTTAAACCAGCTGGTCTGACGAAATCATCACTGTGTGGAGCGAATAACAATGGATAGAGAAAAGTGGGAGGCCTTCATTCAGCAGTGGTTAGAAAACAGCTGACGATGATGATATTCTAGCAATACACAAATTCAAGAGTTCGCTACTCTACCTTAGCCTAGACCAAAGACTACTAGTCTTATTAGTTATCTATGTTGTTTGCTACGGTATCTATAGTACACTTGTTTAATCTGAAGTATTTCAATATTTAACCATACTTTCCTAACCTTTCTTGCTTTATAACTGTTACATTTATCACTTTCTATTATTATTTTTAATAATTTCAACCATATTATATAGCCAGGTTTGTCTACAAAATTGGGCACAATATTTTTATTGATGAGTTTTGGTGAAATTGGGACATGTGTTTAATGAATTCCTTTACGTTAGGAATACCAGTCACGAAGGATTTGTTTGATTTTGATTCACCTCGGCGCATCCAAGGTAACCCGGGCATTGTTTTGCAAAATTTGTAGTATTTTAGTGTGCAGCGTAACCCCCCAGATAGGGGCTGCGTAGACTTTATTATGGTTTGGAATATGAGCATCTTCAGGACCCTGCGAAAAACACAGGCACACTATCCACGACATAAGAGTGTATCATAATGAAAATAATCGTATAATTACGATTTTTTGAAATGCTTGTATCTCTAGATGGTTGAGATTAGGTACATATTCCTTAAACATTTTCATCTAGTAATTTAGGCAAGTTTCCATCAATAAAATATTGTGAACTAGGTCCGTTTTAAATTGTATTAATTTTGTATATTTATAACCCAGTTGTATATTTTTTGAGATATTGCTTGATAATTTAAAATATGAATCTGTAAAGAAATTTTCGTTTTTAATCTTTCAAATAATGTATATTCAAAGTATTGTTTTAATTTTCATTAATTGAAATGATAAACTTGCAGGTCGTCGCTTTGCAGGTCTAACTTTATAAAAGTATGAAAAAAAATTGTGATGACATAAAATAAAAAAATTAAGTCTAAGCTCCGAGCAACGCCGGATCCGGGCCGTTAGTAACCGATATTTTTAGAATGAAGTATTTATTATTTCCACTTGGGAATTTAATAGGATAATTTATATTTTTTGGCCATCTGTATTCAATGTTGCGCATTGATTGATCAATTAATTTGATATTTTGAGCGATTCAGACCTTCACCGTAGCATTTATAATTTGTACCCCTCGTAGAAGAGCGTCGGTGGGTTATCAGAATATGATTCACGCTCGCGGTGGGCACTCGCAAGCAGTTTGGAGATTATATTCCAAATGTCACATTTAATCAATTCTGCATCAGAATGTCATCGAAATGTATCTACCGCACAATAAACAAATAAAAAATAAATTGTATTATTATTCGAAACTGTAAAGGTCGACGGTGTTGTGAGAGACTGAAAGGACCTCTAAATGTCAACAAGATATCATATTTTTTATTTTAATTAATTCAAGCTTATTCATTCAATATCAATTTTAGCACATTGGTGTTTTACCCATCACTTTCATTTCAAAATCTACACCCCTCTTTACTGTATGTTTAAACAAATTAATTAAACACAACAAAACATGTAAACATTAATTAACACCATTTAAATTATAATGTCGTGAACGTTTTTAAAAAAATAATCTCGTAATTAAAAAATAAATCTTGTACGTATATAATCTGTATAAATGTATAGTTATTAAATACAAGTAATTAGTTTCATTGAATTCATATTTCTTTTGCGAAGTAGAATTTTAGAACATGGTTCTATGATCATTTTTAAAAATGAGATTTTAATTTAAAAAACTAACATTGTATTACACACACACGTTGGGTTATATCGTTACAACTATAGTTTCGAGAGACATCTGCAGCTCTGTATTTAGTTTAGTTATCACCCCTCGAAACATATATATACATTGAACGTATATATAACATAGTATATTTTTTTTTTCATTTTTAAATGACGTTGCACCATAAAATAATACAAATGCCATGTTAACTTATGATACAAATAAGATGAATCTAAAAAGATATGCAGAAAAATCTATTCATCAAAAAAAAAAATAGTTACCACCGGGACTCAAACCCAGCATTTTCTCTTGCGGGGAGAATGAGTTACCAATTACACTATGTCATTAATTTACTTTAACGTCACGAATTTTTGATAAAGTAACTGATTATCATAGTGTAAAGTAAATTAAAGTAATTAAAAATAATTAATGTATATATCCCACTTCGTATCCATTGTTTCTAGTGTTAGTGTATTTTCTTAACAAACCCGCTAAATGGCAGTACAGATTAGCAAAAATAATAATGAATAATAATATTCATTTACAATTTTTGTGCAATGTGCAATAGATGTCACCGATGTCTAATATTTGTCAAAAACGGCTGTGAATAATTCTTAGATATGATTACTTGATAATTTTAGCATTGCAGTTCAAAACGGATTTACACAATGAGATTTTAAGTAAATTTTGTTTACCTATCCATATATTATTTTATTTCTTTAAGTTCAATATATCAATTTAAGATAGCTCTCGGTGTACATATCTACATATATAGTGTGCATCATTTAACTAAAATTTTATCTTACTGGAAATAAATACAAAGTACACTACATGGTGAATCGTTAAAGCAATATAATAAAGGATTTCCGCATTGAATTATAAATTACGAAAATCCTGGCCGCGCAGTGGCCACTATCGGCATTACAACAGCTGCCCACAGAAGCAAGTTTTTCTGTTAGTAATTTAAAAATACGACATATCCTGGGAGGAGTTACTTCCAGTTGTAGAAATTATAGACTCGAATTGAAAATGAATGCGAGAAATTAAAATACATTTGTATGTGTTTTCGTTACGGTAAAATTACGATCACTTCGTATTTGTACAAAGAAGGTCAGATTAATATTTAATTCCCAATAAGACTAATTATTATTAACGCTTTTGTGCTAGATGGAACAGCGTTAACATTGTGGTTAGGCAGAATTATTAATTTAAACAAATAATCAATTTTATTGCTTGCCGTTAACTGTTCATCATTTTGATGTCGACCCGTTTCGATACCATTTTATCCTGATTATGGTTAGACGTACACTGACGAAGGTGACGGATGCGGATGTTTGCAGGTTAGTTACAGGATAATATTATGGTGACACACATTTCAAAGGATAACGATAACATATTGGAACCCGATCGGGGCAATGATTTTAACCTATAAAGACCGGAATCTCAAATGTGACGAAACACTTCTGTTGGACTGACTTTGACGGCTCTTTGTTCATATATATAACCGAAAAAATACATAATTTTGATAATAAATGTGTGTTAATATTAATACTAAATATAAAACTCGATAAAAAGTTTTGACACCTAATGTTACACTAGTTACAAATATTATATTTATTTGCAACTAGTGTAACATTGGGTGCGTTCGAAACAAATTATCAATCGTACATCGTCGGCCAGCGACATTTTTGGGCAACAAATAATTTGAATACTAAATATTTTTTAGGACAACTTGACCTAAAAACACATTCTATATAGGTAATAATTAGATCCTCTAAGCTTAGTTTGAGAAGAGCTGGAAACTGTTATTCTATATATTGTACCGTGTGTGGTATACATTTTATAGAATTTTGTGGTTATCCCTACAATACATCTACATGTGTTGTATAGCTTTATTTTTTTATATTTAGTTACAAAGTTTTTTTATGAAAGTATTAGCTGATGCACTCGGCGTCACACGGGTTAAATTGTTAGCTTCTGGGACCCTCGATGACCATCTAAAAATTAATTCCCTCCCTTAATTCCTCCCGAACTAATAATAAGCGTGCGTTATGCGCTGTGAAAATATAAGCCTAGTAAAGTCTTTAGTGTGCCGTTAGAATCTTATATCTCGCCAGGCATCATAAATACATATGTTCTCAAATAGTGTTATTTTAGGATACATTTATAGCCTAAAATGTTATTTAGTTTCATCACTTTATGTATCACAAAAAATGGAAAAAATGTTTTTATTTACTGAAAAATGACCTTTTGAGTTGTGTTAGTTTTGATCTAGGTGTGCGTTATAGTAATTAATATTATTTTTTATAATTACTTTATACGTCAATTAGTTTGACACCAGTCAATATTTATTAATCTAGTGTAAAATAAATGTTCAATAGATAATATACATACACAATAATAATAATAAAATAATCTTTTTTTTTTCATTGTTATTTTCAACGAACACAGTTAGAAATCTGTACAATAGATAGGTTAGATTATGTTACATTAAATCTAATTAGATAATAATTCAAAGAAAAGTATTCACTTACCTCCGTAAAAGAGCGGGAAACGTATATTCCGTAATAGAGCAAAAATCAAAAATGTCTTATTATTAATTTTAAAATAGCATTATGCAACAAACGTCACGAATTAAAATCAAGTCAAATAGTTATGGTACGGGTATGACAAAAACAAAATGCTTATTGTATAGCAGCGTGCGTCCGCGAAGAGAAATCGGCGTGTCTGCGCGCGCACTGAGGAGAGAGATCGCGGGCGACTCGCTCGGCGGAAAGTTAACTCAACACTAACACCGAACCGCGGACCCCGGACCGGTCACCGCGTGGTTTGGTGCTTTATTGACAGCTCGGCAGGCGCCGAAAATACAGAGGAACAAGTCCAATTTTGCAGACGATGAAACGGGCGTCGCAGGGTGCATCCGCTCAGGTTCAGACTTGCCCGAGTGGAAATCCCCCTAATTTCGAGTTAATGGCCAAAGCGTATTATTTTCAATACAATTTACAGCGACGTTTGAATCTCATAGTCTCATGTGTCTGGAAGATATTACGAGACAATAGCTACGTAAAAAATATTTTTTATAAATTAGATATATAGCTTATTTACTTTATTTATTTACGTGTATATTGCGTGTTAACAGCTTACTATTGTTCGATTACTATTCGATACTATTGTTGATGGTTCTGTGATTTTTCCGGACACTGACCATTCCGGACACCGATTATTCCGGACACTAATTAAATTAATATTATATTTAAAAAAATATATTTTAACGTAAACATTTGTATTGTTAAATGTAACAATCGAATTGCATTGTCCAGTGAATAAAATTTCCAATTTTGCACATTTAGTGTGGATCTGAATTGTACATGGATCATGTATTATATAACATGTTAAAACCCTATATGATGGCGATATTATATGACGTATATGACCTAACCTAACCTTTTGAATGTATTTCGGTTGAATTTGTTAAGCCGCATAAATACCTCGGTTTTATTATTGATGAAAACTTTAAATGGAATTTGCAAACAAATATGATTTGCTCCAATCTCAGGGCATTGTTAGGAAGATTCTACAGAATTCATTACGTAATCCCTAAGCCGATTTTACGAATAATTTATTTTTCTTTGGTCGAGTCATTATTAAGATATGGTATCCGATCGTGGGGTCACTCCTGTAACTCGAATACAAAACAGATACAAAATCTTCAAACTGCCATAGTGAAAACAATTGTAAGCTAGGAAGTATTTAAATTGAGGCATAATCTAAAATTGTTATATTCTAAATACTAATTTAATGTATTAATTATATGTATATATTTATAATTAATACATTAAATTAGTATTTAAAACAACATAGACCTATGTTCTGAATAATTACAACTTTACAACAAAAATGTGTTCTCCTTAATAATTGTTATATTCTTCCGTAAACGTTCTTCCAGTACGCGGGCTGTTACTTTTCCCTTTAATAAAAGAAAATTATAACAACAAAGATCTAAATAGGGTGGCTTCATATGGAAAAAATACAAAAGGGGTGGCTAATTTGAATTTAATAATTCTTAAAATCACAAATAAGTATGGATCGAGGACTTTATTGTTGTAGGAATTTATTGTTCCTACACTGAAAAATAAACTAGCTGGGTCTTTACGAAGTAGTATACCTTCGTCCAATTTGGAAGAAGTGATTAAAAGTTACTTATCAATAATGATTTGTCTTATTTGGAAGCATTAAATGGATTGTTCAACTGTGCCACTGATTAGTTTTAATGTTTGTTTATATTAAATGTAATAAAATTTATATGAATGTAGCTGCAGACAAACGTCTAGAAAGATGTTTTGTGGGTCTAGTTTAATTCCAAAAAAGTATTTAAAAAAATAAAAATAATAAAAACCTAACTTTTGTCCATAATCAAAAATCTTGCATAAATAATCTAAATACCAACAATGATATTTTGAAAAACTAATGAAATGGTTTTTTTGCGTTTTTCTCACGAAGTAAACAGAAACCGATTCATTGGAATTAATTTTAAATTCAAATCGATTGATAGATTAAACTCGAGCATTGCAAATTCAACAATTAAAATGTTTACGTTAATTATTTTTAAAATATAATATAAAAAAAAATTAGTGTCCGGAAAAATTTACATATGTCCGGAATATGTATACTTAACTTAAAAATGCATTTTTTGTGTTATTAAGCCGACGAATCAACATTTCCAAAAATCGAAAAGGAAAATGGATCGGATACATAATGAAATGAAATTAAATAAAAACAGTTACCAAAAGAATGTTACAGAAATAAGACGATAGAGAAGAGTACATTGACCAAATTAGATCAGGAACCGACCGAGGACAGGGGCAGAAGGTAAATCAGGGGTTTACAAATTAATTTGCAATGATTGCAATCATTTTTACAAAGGTAAAACGTGCAGAAATTTTGATATTAGAACTACTATTCTGAATTTTCCAATCACCTTTTGGAAATAAATCATTCTTTTGACATAAACAAGGGTTTAGAAATTATATATACAAATACTAAGGGTTTACAGTTAGATAAGTTATAAATAAGAAAAAGTTATAATAGCAAGCCAAATATTATAAATAACCAAATCCTTTTTGCAAATAGTCACCATTTAAATTTGTTTTCATATTAGATCCTATTTAGTTACCCACCACTTATACTTTTATAGTTTTGTTTTTATCTATGCTTGTATTTTTAATTTTAGTATGCATTGTTTCCTGAAGAAGATACAATAGGTGTCGGAACATGTTGATTTATCAATAAATAGTGGTTTAAACAAAGTGTTTTGTCTTATTATTTATATAAGATAAAAAAATTGAGCGATCGTCATTTTTCGAGAGAAACCCGAACACTGAGCAGTCGTTACCGCCTTTTCCACTTTCGATCAATCAGTTGCGGTCCGCGATAAGTTATCGACAAGCATTTTGTTCCCGAGCAAATGGACATCGACACTAATCAAGCCTCAAAATACACACCGAACAAATGGTCCGACGCTGCTGACCAAGTGCGCATATTTAACCATCGCATTTATTCGAGACGCCGACAAATGCGGACGGGCCTTCATCGAGAATCATTTAATCGTAGCAGAAATCGCGGATTGTTTTTTAGTTGGACTTTTTACAAATCCAAATATGGACCAAGGGGCTTCGCGCGATTTGTATTTCGAGTGATTCAAATTCGAGATCTGTAGCGATAAAAAAATGTTCTTGACGATCAGTGTAAAAACGTTACACAGTGAGTTGGCAAGTTTGGTGACAAACGCACACAACAGTATAACTATCAAATCATACATATAATAAAACCATACGTTTTTATGTTCGTATTGATATCGCTCTCCAGATTGCAATGATATTTATTTATACAGAATTTTTATAAAGATATTATACACCTTCTAACTTGATAAGGCGACTTGAAGCATTTGAGATGTAGATCTACAGAGGAATGCTTAAAATAAGCTGTATGGATGGATGGATTACGAATTAAGATGGCATGGTTCGGATGAATAAAGAAAAATAAGTATTAAAAACGATAAAAATACAAAAATTTCAATATCTCGGACACGTGATGAGACATCCAGAGAAGTGTGAGATCTGGCTGAAGAACCTAAGGCAATTGTTTGACCAGTATATTGTACGTTTTCCGGACCGCGGTGAACAAAGCGATGATAGCCAACGTCTGTTGAACGGATAGGGCTAGAGAAGAAGAAAGAACTTCTGAAGAAGTTTTATATATAATTATTTTGCCCGGAAAGTTTTTAACGACTAGCAGAAAGCAATTTATTTTAATTCTCTATTTAACGTTGAAAATATAATTTATTACCAAAAAGGGCCTAGTAAACACTAAAACCTAACTTAACCTATTACCAAAAACACAATAATTCCGGATCTCAATGTCACCGATAGCACTAACACCGCATATCTCATTTTTTTGTCAAATTAAAATATTTATACCGTTGGATTTGAATTTTCGCGGGGAATCGTTCTATATCACTAGTTTTACGATAGCGTCCACCAGGGGCGTGCAAATTAAAGAAATGTAATCACCACATATTTGTAACCTCCCTGTGAACTGCGCACAAGTCAAGGGAATTGTACCTAAGTTTAGTTCAGTTTTAGATTAGAAAGAATCTGTTCCTCTTTACAACTCTAGAAAGGTAAGTAATACTTGAGTAATTTTACAAAAATCATTTAAAACTAGTTATGTCTCTCTCCTGATATATACTTATACTATTTAAATGTAAATATTAACTCTTTTCGAAGAAATAAACCATTTTATTGAAATATTAAAATGACACCTCTTTTTGAGACACTCTTTGGACGCAAAAAAAACACATGGAGATTAGACAGATTTGAAATTTAGTAAATCTAACGACATCAGCAATAAATTTTCCGTATTTTATATAATTTATTTAAACTTTTCATGGGACCTCGCATGAGGGATGTAAGACTCAAAATAAATTGTTCTCCTTACTGTTTTATCAATTCCATAGACACCGGTAGACACTGGACACATCAGAGTTGCCCGCAGACCCTAGTGACAACAATCGGCGATAGTCGATTGCTTTATATTGCATTCTTTTTCTTCTTCTTTTAAATACGCAATCCACCCTTCAAGAGTGATTTGTGCCATTTATCAAGTTAAAACTCCATTTTACAGAAAAAAAGTACCATAATATTATAGAATAGGAAATATTACAAGTTAAATACCATTGTCGTTCAAAAAGTTTGCCATTATATATATATATCAAATGTGGCGAGTTAAGGGAAAAAAGATGACACAAGTTAACCGGGAGTTGAAAATTACCATTGACGAGATTACTGTAAAACAAAACCGTGATCCGCAATGGACAGACAAAAAAGATATGGCCAAGGGTTTCCTTCATCAAGTTCAATCAGTTATTTTGGAGACTTTCCTTTTGGAGAACCAGGGGGTGCAGGGAATAGATCCTTGAATTATTTTAACCCGATTACCCATATGATTATTTGGATCCATCCATTGTGCAGTCCAGACAGAATTCGTATGTTTTTTTTTAACCATATTGAGTCTGTCATACGTCGGGATATGGAATTGATAACTATGTCTATATTGGGTATAATTATATAATATATTAATTTTAACCGAGCACTTATTAAGACCATTTTTATTTTTTACTTATTAAACACAGCAGTCGCCACTGTTGAATATGATCGGTTTAAATAAAGATAGGGGCTTTTGAAATAAAAATTCATTTTCAATAGAATATTAGTGTTGATTAATAAGAAGGGTGCTTTAAATGAAACGCATTTAAATGTATTAAACATTCTCATATATTTTGCAGATATAAAGAATTAAATCTATACAAGTCGTATGCAATAATGTATGCTGTATGCTGACGAGATTTAAACTCATGTAATTCAAAATATACGTTGCGACACGTGTTTCGATAATTGTCTGTTATCATTATCAACCAATGAATTGAAAATGTATGGATTATAATACGTAGTCGAGAGAGGGAGGAGGGAGGAGGGGAGAAATTGAAAGGAAGTATAGGAAACATCGAAAGTAGGGTGGATATGAAAGTAAAGTGTGTAAACGCGGCAGTTGACTACTGCATATATATCTAAAAAATAAGACCGTGAGAAATGGCGGTGGGTATATTTTTTTGTTCAAAGGCGGAATATTATTCGTCTCTGTTTCGCGCGAAGGAACTGAGGCGATAAAAAGGAAACAACATTTTGTCTAGCTCTACCAGTAGTTATTATTTATTACCAGCATAAAGTAAGGCAAGACAGACAAGGCCAATAGTTCCATAATTGATAAAACAGAAAAAAGTACGCGTTAAGTTTTGTGCAAAGTGTAGTGAAAATGAAAAATTAATAATACTCGTAAAATAGACCAAAATAAACTTCACATTATAATACGTTTTTGGGCCTGCTCACCCAGGTCGAATACATGAATGGAATAATCAATAAAACCTATTATGTTGAAAACATAATTTATTATCTAAAAAGGTATGCGGTAGACCACTAGACTTACGTAGTGATGTGACTGTTATTATAATGATGATTAGTAACTGAGATTTAATGATGAATAGTAACCGAGATGTAACGATTATTGGTAACTAAAATTTAACTATTGGAGGTTTACTTTCTAGTGTACCAGTCATTGGTTACCATTCATCGTTACAATCGAATAAAATCACAGTCGCAATAATGGTTTAAGTAGCGATTTAACCATCGCTAGACTTAAGTTTCATTAAGATAGAGTATACTATGGTAAAACTATAGTAAATATAACATAACTAATTAACGCAAACCTACACTGTTTTTATAACAAAATACAAATGGTACTTGTAAGGGATGCATTTAAATGAAAGATTAAATAGATACGTAAAGTACTGTTCAGGCGCTTACGTAACGTGCATCAACTGGTGACTGACGACAAGTGGCTCCAATGCACTACAAGCTGCAAAAACTATTGCGGAGCAGAGACCTGTATATATCTTCTGTATAAAATTCTGAAAAAAAATCTAGGGTCCGATTTGCGAAAATAATAAATATTGAATAATAAACTGGACCGAAAAAATTACAAAAGGATGTTCTGAGAATGTAAGAAAATAGGTTCATATAAATACCATCGAAATTTGAAGGGGTCAATGGATAGGACACATTTTTAGATAAAGCGCATAATACCTCAGAAATATAATTAAGGGAAAGATTGAGGGGAAAAAGCAGATAGGAAGGCATATACAAAAATATATCCTTGATAATGGCCTAGACAGCCGAAACGATTGTCCAATAATTTGGAAAAATTAAATATAGATCCGAAAAAATCGTGTTTGATTTATTGCGTTGATTAAAAATATATCCACTAAACAATGTGCAAGGCAAACACTTACATAAAACGGCAAAGGCGAACACTGCACCAACAAGAACGCTATTCTTAAATATGAAACGAAGTTCACAAGAGATGGTAAGGTTTAAAAATATATTGCGGGAAAATTGATGAACGTAATTAATTCAGCCATCCGAAGTAAATCTAGCGGTGCATAGTGGAGTTCTGGTGCCAACACTAATGTACGGAAATGAAGCCTGAAATTAGCGAAAGAAGAACGAAAGTAGACTGAATGTAGTGGAAAGGTGGTAGCTTAGAAACCTTGATGTAGAAAATCTACGCACGATAAAATGAAGAATGAACAAAATTTAATCGTTTGCAGCATTGTCGATAGAATTAAGAAAGGATTATTAAGATGGTTTTGGGCATGTGGAACGTATGAATGAGGGGAATTGTAAAGCAAATGGAGCGAGGGACGTCCGCGAAAGAACTGACGTAAAGCATGCACGAGATGAAGTATGAAATTGAATGAGGCAAGAGTAATGCGGAGGACAGAAAACTATTACGTACCGTCATCTCTGCCTACCCTCGCAGAGGTTATGGTGTCAAAAGAATCACAGATTTTAATGGGGTTTCCTTCTACCTGCTATCCCTTCTATCCCCACCTGCATAGGCTGCAAGAATCAGCTAAATTTTGTATGATTGTGAAAGGGAGGGATACTTTCCATTTTATGTGTACCATGTAGGTTATATTTTATATTTTTACGTTTTTCTTCACGATGAATATTAATGAAATTTTTAAGTGTTTGAATAACATGGCACATCGGGCTGGGTAATGAAAATCGTCGAGATATTTATATGGTAATTTTTTTACGGGAGTTATTGTGTTCACAAAATCCCTTGTATTCCACTGTACATCTATGTACGTCAATACACTTTTTATGCTAGCACCCCCAAGCACGATAGCACCCCACGATAAATGTCCTATTAAACTACGACATAACCTTACCATCGCGTATAAAACGCCCGAAAACCGTTCTCCTTTACAGGTTAATAATAACACTGCCCCAGTTAGCAATCCCTGCCCCATTTGCAGAAATTTAACTAACTAATTATACAACACCATTAACTTTACAGGCCCTTAAAGCATACTTCATGATGGAAGAGCAAGGGGTCTAACCGACCCGGTACTCTGATAGGCCATAGATCAAAGATTAAAAGAATAAACTTTTTAACGGGGGCTGGTCTCGGCGTCTCTTGGACATGATCGCATGAATGCATTGAAATGTTCCGTAATTTACGTCGCGAGACCTCCTGCAATGAGTAGTGGCTGTGTCGAGATCAATCTGTATATACACTAGTCTCCAAAATCCGTAAGGCGTCACTTCTCGTCAGATGGATGACACGTGTTGGGGATTTTCTTTATCACGAAATTATTAATTTTATTACAAATAAAGCCACGATGCCTTCTCTATGTCAATAATGGAAAAGTCAAATAGTAAAGTGGCGGCATCCATGTTGACTGTAACGATGAAACAAATGTGGCTGCATAGGTTGATGTTAAACGCAATGACGCGGCAAATAATAGCGAAATAGATACATTTGTTGATAACTGTTCAAAGGCTTTTTGTTCATAACTATTCAAAGGTGAAATTCCACGATTCTTTTGTAAATTGAGTTGAAACACTGTTTTATTCCACTATATATTATTATTTTATACGTTAGAACATTTTCGGTAACATCTACCCGTTATTAATAATACAATACAATTAAAGTTAAAAACATTAATTATGGGTGTCTAATTTAACACCGCCTTCTATACAAAAAAAATAAATATTAAAAAATATATCTCGAATAATAAATTAAAAATACCCTAAGAAGAAAAAAGCGAAATCAACAAGTTGAGTTGCTATGATTGTGATGTTATTGAAAACATGTTTTCCGAAAGAGTTTCTAGAAGATTTCTAGATAGTTCTCACAATGATGCTTGAAGGAAAAATATTGTATCTGCGCAATACTGGGTATATCAGCTGATAAAAAATAAATACACTTGAAATTAATCAAATGCTTTTTTTTTAAATATTTTTTGTTATGGAATAGAATAATGTATTTTAAACAAGAGAACATCAATCATTGTCAAAAAAAGGCAAGTATTCTCCGCATGGCTTTTGTTTTTGGCAACAGAAGTTCCATTAAAATTATTAATTGAATAATTAAAAACATTCCACCTCGCTACTTTAAGACGACAAATAATGTGTAAAGAAGTTGTCATTAAAGAAATTATTGTTTTGATCAATCGGAGAATGAAAAATCTCCATTGGCAACTGCAGGAATTGCTGAAACATTGCATCATACAAAGTTATCACATATTATTATCATTAATCACTTAAAAAACATATTTGCTCTGATGCTGTGCAAGCTATGATGTTACGAAAACAATGCTTGTGATTGTTCAAAATATGTACTCAGAATTGTGCATATTCAAATACAATTTTAGAAAAACGTGGATAAGATGAATCTCTTGCTTCTACGAATGGCTCAAAACAATATGCTACATAAAATAAAATTATATGTGTATAGGTTTTATAAGCATTTTCAAATCCAGAACAAATATCATCCTTATCAGTAAACATATTTTATTTATAATGTATGAATGCGAGTGTTGCATATTACGTATACATACAGAATAATAGATTCACGAGCAATCATTGCATTATTTTTTCATACTTTAAAAAAAGTAAATTTAAGTGTATTTTAGTGACTTGTAAACAAATTAGTAGTAGAGAGCGCATTGCTATGGATGTACATACTATGGGAATCCTGCATGTTCATACATATCTAACAGCAAATTAAAACATATTACAAGCCATTTAAAATATTTTTATTTACTTTCTAAAATTTGTAAATTAATGAAATTGTTGTGCACGGCGTGGATGCAATGTTTTGACAGCAGCGAACATGTTAATCAGCATCAAGCATTTGCCTATCTCTTTACAATGTTCAGTTTGATGTTTTACTTATATATACCCCCCCCCCCCCACGATCCTTAAGTACTCAGAGACACTGTTAATTCTGCACAATATGAAAATTTAAGATACCTATAATAAACACATTCAAACAATGTGAGAAATGATAGGATAGGCAAATACAATACATATTATACACAATCTATTCTGTAATTTTATCTGATCTGCTTACTGGGTTTTATTTTAACACCTGAATATTAACAACTCAATTCTTGACTTCACACCTTGTCTCTGTATTTAGAATTATGAATAGAGTTTATTTAGTATTTAGAATTATAGAGTTTTGAATGCAGCAAATAATATAAAAATTCATCTGGATTCAACTACACAGACAGATATTTTTATATTATTATTTGCACATGCAGTTACAAAAATACACTAAAGTTCTTAGCCTGTCATAAGCAGTTTGTTTTGTAGATATTCAACATGATAAATGATTAATCAATACAGATTGTAAATTGATATATTTAAACATTGTCTGGTTTTCCAATAAGTATTTTATAAGCAACCTTTTGTCTCAACACCTGTGCAATGTTACAAATATCTGAATTTAATATTAGATTTATATTCAAATTTATATATATATACGAGTCGCTGACTTTCAATACCCGTTATAACAAGTTTTCATAATTTGGAGAAAATCAAGCAAAACCGCCACACTTCAATGCCAGGCGTTATTACTTTTATAGAAAATTTATTGATTACTTTCATCTAAAATAAAATTATTATGTATTTAAATTAATTATTGTATTAATTTGAATCCAAATAAGTATTTCAGTATGATAAAAAAACATGGCAGGTTATTGAAGTTATTTTGCATTATACCGGGTTATGCTCATCCTAACATTATACTTAATAATGCTAGCTAACAAAGTGTATTTTTAAAATGAAATATACATATTTAAATATAAATTTCTAATCCAATGATATATATAACTTTAATTTGTTAAAAAAGTATTATAGAGGATTTTGAAATTCAGTGACACATATTTGGTAATATGCTAGAATAGAAAAAATATGTGCAATTTTACAATGTCAAATTAGGAATACATTAACCACATGAATATGAATAGATATTGATGAATCTTATAAATATTTAAATAGTGTACCTGAATAAAAAAACAAATATTTTGAAACATAAATGTACCGCAAATGAATTGGTAATTTGGATGAAAATATCTCTCTCTTGTACCCATTTAAAAACAATGTTCTTGTTGGAAACATTTTCCATATGTTCCTGTTTGTGTTTCAGATCACAGATTCTAATAAGAGACCGCAGCTTCTGGTGGACCAATGCATTCAAGTAGTTAGAAAAAAGTCACAATAAACAAAGTATCCTCAAAACAATCCAGAAAGAGGGTAGTAGTAACTGTCAGTCAGTACTGAGAAGGCGTAAGAAAAGTGATTTCTGAATGGCTTCTCATAGATTATACTGCAACAGACATTGACATTGAAACTGTACTGCGGAAAGCAACAAGAAATCATCACATTATACTCCCAAGTGTAGCGGCTATGGAAAAGAATAATAAAAGGTCAAATAACGGGTTTCTAAGTCAGATAATGTAATGATCAACTATCCTCGTACTGTGGGAAACTGAAATGTATAATTGATGCTAACTACACAAAAGTTGGCCAAAGTAAAATAAAAATGGAGGATATATAAAACTTATTATTTTTATGTTGATGTTGTGTTAACTTCAAAATGCCTCAATTACACAATGGACACATGTTATGCGGTGAATATGCATAAATTTGTATTTGTATTTTCTCCATATTTATAATTCATTTGCTAAGTAACTCAATTATTTGATTTGTTTATTTATTTAGAGTGATTTATTTATTTTGTGGACAATACACATATTGCACTCTCTATGTCAAAGTCATCACATAACTTACACTGTAAAAATAAATCACAATAAAACTTTGCGCAGGATTATACAGAAGGAGGAATTTAGGTAACTCAAACTGTAAAAATTTCAAGATTCTCGTCCTCAAAGCCTGGAGTTGCCTAAATAGTATAAATCAATAGAAATAAAAATAATGTAATATGTGTAGTGCCACCCTTGATTTATTCATACCCTGCCCTGAAAAAATGACACAAAATGGAAATTTTATATTTTTATTTAGTTTTATTCTAACCCGATGAAGAAGTGGACACACCAAAACAAGTAGTTAACCTCCTTGGTCCTAGCATCACCTATAGGAGACATAAAATAGTATCAGAAAATCAAAAATATTTAGTTTGCATCTTTAATACATCTTTTTAGCGAATAATTGTTATAATTAGACAATAGATGACTTTGGGGCAATCAATTTTAAAAATAAGGTAAAATCGACTTCTTCTGTACCATTAGACTTCAAAAATGGCAAAAAAAGTCGGCTTCTATTGGTCATTTTTGAAGTCTATAATGGTATAGAAGAAGTCGATTTTACCTTATTTTAAAAGTTGTTTGGTCTAAAGTCATCTATTGTCTAATTATAACAATTATTTGCGAAAAGATTTATCGAAGATGCAAACAGTATTTTTGATTTTCTAATACTATTTTACGTCTTCTATGGGAGACGCTAGGACCAAGGAGGTTATAAACAGAGTTATTACTATTAGTATCATTATTTTAAATGTTCAAAAACAAAGATAGTGTTTCAAATATTACAAATACAGTAGTAGTCATGATGAAAATGATATCAAGCATTACCTCTTTTTAATAATCTAATTATATAAAAATAAATTTTAAAAAATGTTTGACAAAATCGACCATTTCACAATTAATTCCATCTTAAAGTAGAATTATTTTATGAATACTTTGATATATTACATACTATAGTACCCACATACCTTCTGCAGATGGTATTTATAACAGAATACAATTCATAGTATAAACCGAGAGAAATAGATTCTGTCGAAAAACTATTTAAAAGTCTCAACTATTTCGGTATTATATTATAAACCGTACTTAAATAAATTATATAGTATTTGTATACATAATACCGTATTATTTGTGCATGGAAAAACGAATTCTCTTTAGAGCGGCATTATTTAATTGATTGAACGGAATCACAATAGCGCGATGAAACGTATATAAACATTGAAATGCGATTATTATCACATACCTTTTTCGCCCTACTTCACAGGTATCATGAACGTAAACTTGTCCGATGACATGCACGAGTGCCCAATCTCCCACTTGGAAACATTGCGTAACTTAGTTTATTTCATTTTAAATATAAAAAAAGACCGACAAACAAAACAACACCGAAACCAATTATAGCTAACCTAGAATTTTTTGTTGATTTTGTTTTGTTAATGTCAAAAACGATAATGTCGGCAAAACAGGACGCCTATCTGTCAAAATTAAAATTTGTAGTATAATCAGTTTGCATTCATAGATGTCACTGCACGGAGTGTACCGAAATTTAAATTAAATGTTGGGTACATATTATATTATACACTTAATATAGTATTAATTTTAAATTATGGTTTAATAATGATTTTATTATCTATTTAGCTTCATATGTACGTTGACTGTTTTCAAATTACTTTGTTAAAGCCCTTGGTGATGACCCCATAAGATATGTGTCCAGATTATTTATGTAGGCACGATACCTCAGCCACTGAGGGTCCAGACTAGACGTTAACAATATATACAAATATTTATTTTTTAATGAAAACACATTTTATCGTTAATTTACAATGTCAAACAATTATATTTTCTGTATATCTTTCCAATTGATTAATCTTATTTGTTTGAAATAATAATAAGAATATTATTATTATGCAATTTATCCACTAAACAATAAGAACAAAATTGGCCTCGTTGACTCCTATATGTTCACACTTACACGAAAAAAGAAGTATGAATTTAGGCATATATGCACAGTATAGGTACATTATATGCACTTATATCTGAAAAATCCTTGCTTTACTTTATCACGATTTTCGTTTTGCGGTGATGGTCTAATCCCTGACTGCACTATTGTATATGACAATAACGTTTTATTTTAAAACTATTGTTATGGTATGCACACTGGTGCAGGGAGAGTAGAGATACCAAATGTATTGTAGGGCAAGGAACATTGGGCGCCTATTTAACATAGCATAGCTGAATCAGTGTAGTTATGCCACTGCATTGCATACATGTAGAAAAAAAAGCTTATTAGTAATGTAGCGATCAGAATTCATATTCACCGCCATCTCAGTCGGCATCGACGCTAGCGACAGCGCTGCCGGCTGCTGCTACAAGTCTGGTTCAATCTTTCACTGCCAAGCAGTCTCTCCAGTTTCATCTTTTCACAACTACAGTCTTGCCGGCCCGCGCGAGACCGCCGACTCGCTTCATTTCATTTCATAATACAAGTGCACCTTCTACACCTTCATTAATTTCTTTAATTCTATATGTCTTCATTGTCATATCCATCACAATAAACACCTCAACACGCCAATCACATTTCTTTCATTTAATCACCATCCTAACCCCCAAAGTAAAGTTTGCAAGAGTATCCATACATTTTTCGAAATTCAAGCTGTAGATCAAAGCAAAAGAAGAGCCTGGTACGTCCAAACAGAACAAATTTTAATTGATGGATAGAAATAAAACAATGCTATAAACTCTACTTGAGTTTATTTACATATATCTCATTGACAGGTAAAGTATTAATGTAATGATGAGAGTTACTGTTTCTCTCGAAACTCGAGTAGTGCAAATAAACTCAAGTAGAGCTATAACTTTGTTTTATTTATATCCATCCATAATCATGATGAAACTCTACAAAGTTTATGCCAATTCTATCAATAATAAAACAAATTTTGATGGGAAGGACAGATAATTGGATAATTTCTATAGCGCCATTTTTGTAAAAACTTTCACTTCAAGGGTGCTTTAATATATCCAAACCATACAAATGAATGTTTGGATTGGATTGTCTAATTAAAGTCTTTGTGGTTTTCAATTATTTATTATAAATCCATCTTTTAAACAAACATTACAACATTTCAATCAATGATGTATTCTCCATCATTGTTCAGGACTTTCCTACCTTTCAACCAATTTGTCAATACTTTTTCTATTAAAATGGGCTGGTTTGGTATTGAAATAGTTGTGGCGGCTCGTGCGCATCCTCCAGATGTTCCTCGTTCTGTCAATTTTTGGTATTGCACCATCTCACACGTACAAAGCGGAAACGTTCGAGGAAGGTCGGACTGCGCCGCCCGGCGGGCATGACACACGTGCACCACAGATGTGCACCAACACATGCAGCGGAGGAAGCGGTCGGCCAAACAATCGGCACCCAGTACCCGAACCGATCGGACCGCAGATGCGCATCCAACTCTCACCTTTCACTAACCGTGCATCGTTTTTCCACAACCTTTACATATTCTGTGTTGTTTCTTGCACTCGGTGGCTTCTCCCCGATGAGAACAAACATATTCGAATAAACTAGGTGATAATCTGATAGAGCGAGGTCGAAACTGTATTGTGGATGTGGCAAAATTTCCTAGTTGAGCTCCTGGATGACAATTAAACTTGCGAATAGATGTGATATATAATAAGATAAAGGAAAACGGAGACTTGACATTTTAGAGCAGAAAAAATGTTATTGAATAGTATTTCATTTTTGTGACAAAAAAACAAAATAGTATTTTTAAAAAAACGCAAAGACTTATTAGATGTGGATGTGAAAGGTTTGAAAAATATTTGTCAAGATAATAATTTACATCTCTGGATGACAAAAGGTCAAGAATATGAATGCACGGTGTTTCTTTTTGTTAGGCCATCTCACAAACAAGTATATTTGTATAAGCAGTAGCGAAAGATGACATAAGAGTACATTTTTTAAAACATAATTTGTAGGGGCACATTTAAAACATTTTACATCAATTTTCTTCACACAGCTCTGATATATATATATGCTTACAAACATTATATTCAAGTTTTGAAATAAGAAACGCATGTCATGATTGTATATTAGTATTTTTATTAATTGGTTGGCCTTGTGTCTAGTATGAATAATGGAAGTGGTTGAAGGTTCTTAAATTCTTTTTGTAAAACGTGTTGCTCTTTTTTGGGAGTTATTGAACTTATGAAATCCAATAATCTTCACTTTTAGTCCAGCGCCACTTTATCAGCACAAACTTCAAGATGAGTATCAATATATTTTCAGTTAGGTTAAAAATAAAGCAAACAAAAGTTGTAAAAATACTATTTTATTCTTTTTAAATTAAATTTTCATAATAACTAGATCTTAAAAATATATAAATAATGTTATATTTACATGTTGTTTTATGGACATGATTACCTATTTACACAATTAAAATTAAATTTAGGATTGTATTGTGCTTAATGTTATTGGAATTTTTTTTTGACAAATTATGAAAATATATTATCATTTTAATATGAAAATATGTCACCACACTTAGTACATGTACCTGGTACTAGAATGTATATTATATGTAATGTTTTGTTTCCAAGTTATTTTCAGTCGTATTTCATACAAATAAAAAATAAATCATCAATAAAACTAAATCTTCCCAATCTTTTCTGCGTTAGGGCACACTTTTCTAATTACAAAATTTTCGCAGCACACTGAAGAATGCTTATCAATTTTTTTAAAATCATTTGAGATTTTGCAATGAAAGGTGATAACTTTTAAATTTAGAATAATAAATGTATCAATTTGAAAGAACTACAGTATATAAGTTCGAAAATTCGATAAGTAATCAGATAATTAACGCATTTCCCCAGATAGGAAAGGATCCAGGTTCGAATCCCGGTAGCAACAAAAATATTTTTTCTACAAAATTAAATAACCACGTGTAACAATTCCACAAAGGTTTTAAATAAAGCATAATATATTATGTATTTAAAAACAATAGAAATGTAGGAATGTTGCATATCGACATGGTCTGTCGATATGCAACATTCTATAACGTTCTATAACAATTAATATGATGGATATTAATGCTTATTATCACTTTTAATTGAGAAGTATAGTCTATTTGGAAAACAGGATATTGTAAATATCTCGTGGCACACTTCCTACACACTTATCGAGAACAACTGATTTATACAATACCATCTAATAAAATATGTACACAGAAATGACCTAAACCTACTTTAAGAACTTGTTTTATTCCATACTTTAATACTTATTTCCTGTAAAGACACAACTTGTAAAATGGAATATTTGTTCTTTAAGGAATACGTCATACTATTGGTTAGGTAGGTAGATGTTGGTTTTCGTTGAATAATGACCTACAAGGAGGTAGTGGATTCTCTGAGGGCGGTGTTTTGTCTGTTTACTTCTGGTACATCAACTTTAACTTCGCCATTTATCCCATTTGCAAAATTATCTGAAAGCAAATTTGAAAGCAACTTCACTTGTTTATAAAAATAATTAGTAATCATATTAGTAGTAAGCAATATTATATACAAACTTTTCTGACACAAGTTTAAGGGGACTTCTTTAAAATTATACAACGTTCAGTGGTGGCTTAACAACGGCAATATAGCCAGTGCGGAGCATTGACTGCATAGCCCATGTTAGATAGGAATTTAAAAGGTCCAAGCTGTACAATATGATTTTGGTATTGATACTTTTGCGAGTATCAAAACTTTTCCCAGGTGCAATATGGACTAATAATTTTTAAAATCCAGCACAGCAAGAAGAGAATTATAAAATTAAAAATATCAAATGTACTACTAAAATACGTGAAAATATTATCAACACACATATTATACAATAGTACCCTGCTAATATTTTGAGTTAAGCCCACAAAGTAAATATTACGCAAGAATATTATTGCATTTTTGTTTGTGTATAAACACAAAAGATTTTTTTTTATTATTATACATAGTGTGAATATTACAGAAGAACATGGATTAATGTTGTACTTGCTATATAATGGATAAAACTGCATAGTCATTTATGTTTTTATATCTTATATATCTTTTGTATACAATATATATATATATACAGAAAACCCTTCCATTTTGTAGTAGGGTACAATGTATTTATTTATATTTTACATGGTGGGCTAGTTTTTTCACTTATGTCATTGGTTACAGTAAGGGAACTATGTGTACGCTATTATTTGTTTATTCTGGTATAGCCACAACTTAAAGACATACATTATTTATGTTTGTAGATAAATGAGCAAAAGAAAATAATCTTACTGTTTAAAAGGTGTTTAAGTTCATCTTCTGTTGAACAATATAAAAAGTGTTCCTTCATTTCTGTTTGAAGCTGTTCTTTTATTGTTGGGCGGCAGTGCAGAAATATAATAGTTTTACTAAGTTTTTTGAAGTCCACGAGCAGTGATTTAATCCCCTATAAAATAAAAATGAAACAAGAGGATAGCAACTAATCACTTTGTGGTCTGTGACAAGCTGTCCATACATGAGTTACAAATAATAATAATATTATTGTAAGTAGAAGCATTCACAGCCACAAATTTTCACCACCCTATCTCCTGCCTCCTACATGAGTCCCTCTTTCCGTAACTATGCCGAATACAGCAACAAAAGCCTACTGAATGAAGAAAAAGTAGCATCAATTTATACTCTTATAAAATAGCTTTTGTTTTCTAGTTCTGGATTAATGTGCAACGGCTCAGTTGTCGACTTTATAAATAAATATAAATGAACAGATAATGCTCAGAAAATCTTATTTTCAAAATTGATAGGTAATATTGAAATCACAGCATACCTGCAAGCTTGTCCAATCTGCCCTTTGTAAGTGCATACAGTCTATCACAAATATTTGATTGGCATTTGTATCCAAGGCATCCAGGGCTTTGCTAGTACTCCCCACTTTCCCAATCGTGTCACGGACATAATTCGCTGAGGGGAAAAACAATCCACCACTAGGCGTAATTATTGTATAAAATGTATTTGGATTTAACTGGAATAAAACAAAACATTTTGATAAAAACTATGTTATTGTGATATTTAATAATGTTCAGATTCTGTAGTTTAAAAATAAAATTTTTGAGTACACTCTAACATTTTCAGCAATTGTATAAACACAAAACGGTTCTCATGGCTTTTGAAGAACTGATAATTAATTTTAATTGGTTCAATTGCAAAATCTAATATTCTCTCCATTGTATTCTCTTGCACAAATGGAACAAACCTGTCAACATAATTGTTTTTAAGTAGAACTTACCATCGCTGTTTCCATATGTAGCCTTGGCCTGGCATTAAAGTACAGTAGCAGAACAATGTCTATAAGGATTCCGACTAATATTCCAAACTCAACCCCAAGAAAGAGACAGGATATAAATGTTCCAAAAAGAGGGATAAGATCCAACTCTGAAATAAATAATGAAACAAATGAATTGATTTGTTTATCTTCATATATCGTCCCTAGAATACGACAACTGTAAGTGACAAAAAAATACTTTATCATGATATATAAAGATGTACAGAAAAAATCTATTTATCAAAAAAATATTTTGTTGCTACCGGGATTCGAACCTGGACCTTTCCTATCTGAGGAAACGTGTTATCTTTCCATTTTTAATGTGACTCCATATCCTGGCAAAAAATTATCATTGTTTCACACAAATGCTGGTATTGGCATACCATTTGCACAGAATTTGCCATAACTATTGTGCCTTTTTAACAATCTGGATATTATGGCGCTTTTGTATTCTAGCATGCAATATAATAAATTATTTTGTTCATAAATTAATGATATCATAAAACAATTAATAATACCATAAAGATTAACAAAATTGAATAATATACAATGTTGTAATGTCCTATCTCAGAAATGGTAAGATTTTAATAGATTATATCTATCATTTCCCTGTTTTCTGAAAGTGTATACTAGACAGATAGTCTACAGTGCAAATTTATTTATTAGAACAAATCAAGTTACAAATTTGTTGTAATAGAAGACTGGACTAAGCAGGTGCCTGTATTTCGACAGCTTCCAAATGATGTATTGAATAATTGATAATATAAAGTAAAAAATAATAGATGTATTATGTCAATAAAGTTTTTCTTATCTTATGTATACATAAAAAACAAAATCCAAAATGAAGTATTCATTTTATGTCTATTGATGTTTACGTAATATGATGCTTGAAATAAGGTTGATGATGTTGATAATGTAGCATAATCCACTTGACTTTATACACGTTGTGAAATTGTATGATGTGTCTATCTTATGGTGTTGCTAGCATTTAAAATGCAACAGAAATAATGCACACATATATGTATTGTGAAAATGTTGAAATGATTATTAAAATAAAAAATCCAAGCCTACATAAAATAATAATAATAAGAAGATGATACTCACTGCTATTTTTCCATAAGTCATTGACTATACTAACATCAATCATAAATATGACAGCGCATATAATCACAGATGCCAGAGCTGCCTTTGGAATGAAATAAAAGTATGGAGTTAGAAATCCAAGAGTCATCAGAACTATTACTCCTGAAAATAGAAATTAAAAAACATTGTAAATATTCAACAAAGAGCCGTGCACAGTTTTTATAATTTATACCATGTTAGGTATTTCTTTAAATCGCAAAGGGTACTGGAGTAAAATAAAAATATGATTAAAATTATAAGCTACCAACACATTTTACCTCTAGAAAATCCTAACATGAAATGGATAATTGATAAATTATTGTTTTTTGTTGTTGTTGGACCACTGTGAAGTTCGTTGCAATAAAATAATTCAACCATAGTAGGTATTTAGGTAAAAAGGATTTCTCCTAAAAATAGACATTAAAGTGAGAGTGTTTTCAGAACAGGAAACAGGAAACAAAGAATATTGAACCAGAAAGTTTTAAAAACAAAATTAAAAATAGCTCTGATAGCTGATCAGGTGAATGTGAATTGGCAAAATACACAACAGTATTTTATCTCGAGTGCCACTGAAGTTCTGGGAAATAAAAAAACGGAAATAAATGCCAAATGGTTTGATGATGATTCCAGACGAGCACTACGGGAAAATAATGAAGCAAGGGGGCAGTTGTGGAGAAAGTCAAATCTCACCCTAGGATGTAGTGCCGTGGAAGAAGAAGAATTTGAATACTGAAAGAAGAAATAAATTTTAGTCCTTTAGGTCTTTGAACAAACCTGTGTAAAGTCCAGCAGCAGGAGTCCTCACTCCCGAAGCATTGCTTACAGCACTCCTGGAGAAAGATCCGTTGACGGGAATCGACTGCACAAATGAACTGACTACATTGCACAGACCGAGGGCTATTATTTCCTGACTGGCATCAAGAATTTTTCCTTTAGCTAAAATCAATTAAAGCATTTTTTTATCATTATCTAGTTAATGGCATTTGGATTACTATACTTTTACTGTTATCTATTCTTATTCTAGCCGGCATCAATGCTAGCAATAGGGCTGCCGCCGCAGTCTGGCCGGAGGTCTGGCCCGATCGGTCACCGACGATCTTCTTCTGTTCCGGCGGTCTGCCGCGACGGGTCTCGCCCAGCGCTCGAAAGCTGGACGAGGCCGAGATTAAACACCACTAATTCGCTTCTCTACTTTTAATCAACACGCTTAAGTTCCGTTTTATGTCAATGGCTTACCGCCTTAGGAAAAAGAAGGTGGCTTTGAATCCAGTTTAACATTTTAGAGATTACCTTATGGAGGACAGGTGCCTCCTAGGAAAGCATAGATTTGACAGGAATCCTGAATATATTTCACTATGGGCCCATTTTTATCAGATCTTTGATTTTTATTTGTTTGTTCCATTCTTGATGACCTCCTGGTCCTTTTTCTCCTTTGTTACGCTCTTAGCGGAGTAATCGTGATCACTATGATAATGATGATACCTCAGCCAAAACTATAGATCTGTCCGTCTCTTCGTTTGGTGATCTTCTGCGAGAGTGGAAACCCTCGATTCTACCTTATACTTCCAGTATCTCCATTGCATCCGTATATCTTTGACAAGCTCAAAGTATTTCAGTATGTGCAGTTGTTATTGCGGAGGATAGATGTTCTCATAAAATACAATTGTTTATTTTGCGAGGGATCCACGGGATATGCAACACACGGCGTCAACACCATGTCACTAATGCGTTTACCTTTCCTTAATGTCCTTGTCTCAGAGCCATATAGAAAAATTGAAACAACTAGTATTCTAATAATCTTCATCTTAGTGGACCTGTTGATATTTCCATCTTGCCATATTTTCTTCAGTTTGCCTAGTATCATTCTAATATTACAAAACAAAAAGCCAAATGCTTATATAATAACTACATATAAAGCTATCCTGTTCATGCATCATGGTAAAAATAAGCATTCTTTGTGATTCTTATGTTATGTATGAAGATGGTACATTATATACTACCAATATTAAATCACAGTACTTTATAACTGATCAGATTATTCTATACATATATATTGATACTTTTATATGTAAAAAATATTCCTCAGCCTACCAAAAGCTTTAGCGATGGCCACGTTGGCAATGATTCCGATCAATGGGACAACAAATATACCGGGACCCAAGTGTGTTGACATCTCGCTAAACGTGAAGGTCTCGTTTCCGACGGTCGTGTTGAAGTTTGGCAACCCAAATGTTGGAAGGCCAGAAACAATTTTGCCTGAAAACAAATAATAAATGACTTCAAATATGTATCAACATTTTGATGCACTAGGTAGAGGTAAATGATAGAAAATCGTACAATTTAAAAGTAAATCAAATATACCAGAGGGATTTGAGTTCATGGTTATGATAATGGTCATATTCTCTGCTTACACTCTTAGCAATAAACTAGGAAAAACCTCTACATAAAAATTTATCCATATTCAAATTGTGGGTATGCAAGCAGATGTCATTAACTCCAATTTTGATTAAATTGAGTTTTTAATGTCATTTTATAGAAAAGATCAAGCTGTTTGACTGACAAAAGTTACATATCCCACATATGTATAATTTTTATTTAAATTATTAGTGATTTTCTGTTATCATTAACTCACATTCAGTCACATCTTTGTCAAGTGAAATTAACTGACGGAAGTAATGATTTTAGCTTGTTTAAAATCGCGCAATACGGTGCAGCAAACATAGCTAGGTTCAGGTTAGTTTTTTATATATCTCCAACGTAATTGACCGAAACAGAACATAGTCAACAGAAAATTGTGCTGCTATAATTTAAGATTAATTAATTTAACAAGAATCGAATATGCATATTTCTTTTCTTTAAATCCAAAAACTCATCAGAAATAAGCAAATTAAATAATAATGCGATGAAGTGAACTAGATTAAAGTGAAGATTTTTATGTTTGAAAAAGAAAATCCTAATATTATCAAGTATAAGTACAATTACAGGTATGAAACCTATTTCATTATAAATATTTGTGGAAGAACCGGAGGAATTTTTTTCTGAATGTATACTTAGTGATGAAATCTATTGTGAAGATTGATTTTTTGACCTGTTTTTTTTTTATATTCTAAAAAATAATTATAATAAAGCATATTAAAAATACTTATTAATTAACACTTCAGAAATATATATATACTTCTTGGCTGCAAGAAATAACTAATTCCATTTTTATTTTTATTTATTTTTTCTGTGGTGTGTACTCGGTGTACGAATCAATATTTAAAATAGAAAAAATCATATTTACAAATATGTAATATGTAGGTATATACTTTTTTTTCACTGTTTCTTTATTAATAATTCTATATGTTGCTTTATATAATATATGTAATCAAATGTAATTGTTGTTTTTCTTTTTAAATTAATTTCTACATAAAAATGAATTACATATTTTCTTTTCGCTGTACATGATATATACATTTATCCTATCCTATACTTTTTCTAAATACTTTTAGTATTTCTACATATTTTAATATTTTAACTGTTAATTTTTACTGTTATTTTTATTTATTTTTGAATAAGTACCTATTGTCTATAACCACAATATTTGCTTTTAGTTCTTATGTGAATAAGTAATGAAGAGTGATGCAATAATTTGATTATTTACATTACGTTATCTACTTGTTTTTGTTTTTAACATCTATGTAATTTTTTTATAGTCTTTGTCATTCTTGTTCAATGATCTGTCAGATTTTTTTGTTTTTTTGTTAATGGTACATCGTACTGTATAAATAAATAAATAAATAATTAAACAAATACAATAAATAATTATAAATGCCTAGTTACCACAATGCTATAATTAATTAATCTGAACTGTAATTATTTTATTATGTATAAAAATATATTTTAATTCTAACTCATGCACTTGTTCCACTCTTGTTTAGGGATTGGCTGATGGTGGATAATGTTTGATTGCACTATTCTGCAGAAGGTGAAGGGATGCTTAGACCGTATTGTTAATAAATTTTGACAGTCCATCAATGCATCAAACATATTTTTGGACATGGTCCCGAGCAAATGTGGCAAAGCTTGGTTACTTTTATTTTAATATAGTGCCTATCCATAAACAATTTACTATTAGAAATTGTATCATATAGAATCAGGACAATAATAGAATGGTGATTTAACAAACCTGTGAGTTTGAACGCAGTTGATTTGTGGATGTCGAAAATATATGCAGCGATGGTGCAGCCGATAACGATTGCAGCATTCCTTCCTACAGATGTGAACCAAATAGCTTTCTGCAAGACCTTCTGTCTTTGGCTTATTTCCTCTCCTTTCCTCGGTTTAATCTTAATCTCCTTCAATTGCTGAAAAAATGTGTCCACACAATAAATATCGTTTATAAACCGTTTCCAGTTTCACAAGTAAGGTAGTTTTATTCTGACAGTTTTCTAATCTGGTCAGTTTAGCTACTACTAATGCTGTTATCAATAAAAACGAATGAATTGAAATCATCAGATTCGGTGCAATGATAATATATTTCATTACCACATTCACATTAAGTAAATGTGAATCTATGTATGTACCTAGTAATAATTTAGGTTGAAGTTTAATATCCATTTTATTTAATAAGAATCGTAAAAGCATACTAAAAAGTATAAAAGGGGCCTCGCAATAAAGAAAAAAAAGGTTAATGGGCCTACTAAAGACATAAATCACAGTATAAAATTGACATTTTAGGATTTTTTTTAAAACAAAAATGCATACCCGGAATACGTGTCACATCAATATTCTTACTATTTTCAAACTAAGCTAAACGCTTGTGCTACGAAAATAGATTTAACTTACTGGTCTCCTGGGAATTGTATTAATGAACATTACCCATGATATAAAAGATTTCATCAAATATTTCAGTTATAGTATCGAGTTTTTTGAATTACTAGGCGTGTTGTTTCATAGTTGCATCAAAATTAAAATTATTATTTTGCCAATGAGATTACGTTGGTATATAACAAGTACAGCATTTTGTCACTGCTTGCTCGTTCAGGAAAGCCCTGAAGGTATTGTCTGCACAGTCTAATGTAACTGAAAAAAAAATCTTTGACAAAATGTTATCATCTGTGATGCCACATTCCTGACTATGTTCAATATCTTGAAGGTCACCGAGAATATCATTTGAACGAGACATAGTTGTTTTGCAATTGCCTTGTCAGAGTAGAATCACAAAGCCCGATAATTGAAGACAAACAATTTTTACTGCTAGGTGGCGCCGGGACTCTCAGTTCATTTTTATAACGTGAGGATTTTAAAACAAGTCATTTATAAAACTGAATTAAAATATAAAACACATTGTTCCATGATAATAAATCAAAGTAATAATTTCACTGAAAAAATGAAACAGACAAATGTTTTTTCGTAAAAAAGTGCCACTGAGACTTAAGCCTGAGACCTCTCTCCCGGAACCAGATTCATAACTTCACAAAAAAAAAAAATTTATCATTTCATGTTAAACTTTAATAATTACGTTACGGATAAATTCTCGCTATGAGATCTAGATGTCCACTGAGCCCACAGCTTATTTGAATGTATGAAATACACGCGCCAGTAAATAATATAAATCCACATATGCGTATATACCTATGTACCTATGAGAACATACCTACCCACTAACATATCTATTGAGTAATTTAAAATAAACTAATATTCCCCGAAAAAACTGATAGAAATACGTATTTCCGAAATGGTGAGGGACAACATAAGAATGGAAAATATAATGCTGTATATCATTAGTTGACATAGTAGTTATTTTATGGTGTGACATGATTATTTTAAATTCCACAACAAAACGTTGTACTACACACAAATTGTTTCAATAATAATCCATCTTTACGCGTTTTTAACGAAAATGTGAGTTTTTAATATTAATTTACATCAGAAGTTATACACTAGATTATTTTTTTTAAAACTATTATTTAGATGTAACCTTTCACTACTTTAAAGCTAATAAACTGAATATTATGATAAGACAGAGGCGACCATTAAATTAATTTTCCGCGTGCAACAAAATCGCCATAATATGGAAAATTCTTGCGAAACATATTGTCTTTTAATCTTGAAGTCAAGATTATGGAAACAAATCTGCACTTACAAAATTAATAAAATGTTAAAAATTAATAGTTATAAACTGTTCAATTTGCAGGACATATAATCAATTTTCAACGTTTTTAAATACTTTATTTTAGTGAAAACAAACGATTTTAAATAATATATTGTATTTACGCTTTAAGCCTCAAAATACACACATTCGTGTGTGTTTTTTATTGTTATTTATTTATTTCATTCCGCCGTTCAATCCAGCAATAGCGACGTGGAATCTGTCGATCCTTAATTTTTGGTTAAATACGCCGACATTTTCATGCATATTTCAGCTAAAATATGAATGAATATTGAACAGAGTTTGAAAATATGAATAATTATTGAACATAGTCTGAACCAAAGTAAATCTAATAAATAACATAGTTTTCCTAATAAAGCAGTAATTTGCAGTCAACACTAGTGTCAGAACGATCTCTTGATAAAAACTCGCCCATGTGTAAGTTTCAAAATGTCGGCCTAACAAAATGCCGCCCCTAACGTGTGTGGCACGCGGGCGACCGATATTATTAATACTACACCGTATGTTGACAAACTTTTCTAATGATTCATTTGTATTATTAGATTCTATTACAACCGATTTCAGTAATTTTTCAAACGGCATGCCGCGAGTATCCTTCTAATGTGCCATTTTTCCATAAAGAGAATAATTGATTGCTCATCTACATGTCTGTTAGTTAAGTACGATGATTGGTCAGCAAACCGGCCAATTTTAAGCACAATGAACCATTTTTTTCTATTTTATACGCCCGTCTTGCCCGTACTCTACCGTCGAATTGCCACGAACTACATTATTAACGTGCATTACTGAATGAAGTGTCAAGATTGACAATTTGAGTGTCGCACTTTGTTTGCGTAGGGATCGTCGTGTCTAATTATTATTATGTACAACACTGACCTATTTTGTATCACCTGCGTATGTTAAGGATAATATAGAAACTTGATTAATATTATAGATGGATAATAATTACTCTCATCCCTAGAAGCATGACGCAGCAAACGACGCTCAGAACTGCGTCACCAGTCCTAACATCCTTAATGTTTTCACCGATGGCTTCCCATATATCCAGGAACGTTTCTGCCTTGAAGGACAGCCCCAGGAGTCCCTTCAGCTGGGAGCAGGCTATGATGAGAGAGGCTGCAGACGTAAAGCCAGACACGACCGGAATGGAGACGAAATCTACTAGGAAACCTAAAATAAGATGTTAAACGGTTACTTTACGTAACAGTTACCAACATTCATTTACACTCATCGTTTAAATGAATAACATAATTTTAAGTAACGCATTAGTTGACACGGCGGATACTTTGTGCTGTAACATGATTATTTTAATTTTCACAACTATACTTTACACTACACACACGTTGGGTTATTGTCACTAGTTTAGTTGTGAAAATTAAAATAATCAAGTAACGCATTTCACACTTAATATTATGTATTCAGTAGGAGTCATTGGAATTATGGTGCGTGTCCGCGGTATGCGAAACACTTCATGATTAAATGTTGATAGATAATGGTTCGCTAATCTTCACTTCATATAAAAGTAATTAAACAATAGCGCCGCAATGACACGACACGATAAAGTGTTTCACAATAACTAATAAATATTATGGGACATGTCTGTCTATGATTTTTCTAAAATAGGTACATTATATTGCACTTTACAAAATACGCAAGTTATGTTAATTTAGGACGTAAGTATTCTTCAGTGTGAATTTTAAAAAATTATAATTGTGTGCCATGAAAAGATTAAACATTACTGCCATAGAGTGCAACTGATCATAATATTCACTGTGCACCTGTGGAGTTTAGACTTACTTTCGAGACAAATAAGAGTTCAAAAGAAAGGATTACGAGTCTGGTAATAATGAGTTAACAATGCCGCTTTCTGCTGTAGATGGTGTTCAAGTTACTGCGACACTTGCCTAATCTCGAGAACCCGACGAGGAGTTGCACGAAGCCGCCGAGGAAGCAGAGCAGCACGGCGAAGTCAGCGTTGGTGTGGTGCGTGTACGTGAAGGTGAGCAGCGAGAGCAGGGCCGTGGGGCCGATGTTGATCTCGGGAGTGGTGCCGAAGAAAATGTACACCAAGCTGCCGGCGAATGAAGAGTAGAGGCCATACTGAAAAAATGTAACGGCCGTACAGAGACATCTACAAAACGAAAACAAAACCTAAATTGATTTCATTCAAGAAAATTGTATTTTGTTTTTTATTTTTTAGAGAAACAAACAGTGTAACAATAATAATTGATAATAACATAATATATAAAAATAACACCAGTGAAGTTTCTTCGGAATTAAATACATAGTACATAATAAACTAAAAAATAGTATACTCAAACAGACTGATAAACAAAAATACTTTTACATAAAAATAAACATAATAAACTAAAAACTAGTATATATTAAAAAAATAATAATAATAAACTGAAAAAAGAAACAAAAGAGTGATTTTAAACTGAACATACAAAGAGGAAAGGGTAAGGAGGGGAGGGAAATGAGATGCAATATATACAATTTATGTTAATAGTTATTGAAAAGTTGGCGTAGTTTAAATTTAAAAGGAAGCAATTTATCGTTGAAAATGTTCATGTTATTAGAAAAATTTACGATAATTTTAAGATATTTAAATTATTCTGTTAAATTGGGGAGGATTAAAGGATCCTAGTTGGTCCAAGTTCTTGGGAGAGTTTGAAGCCGGACAACGGACTAAATTTCAATGAAAAAGTGTATCATGTCATTTTTTACACATTCGCGTGAATAGACCGACGACTGACGAGAATATCGCCTTTTCCGTTTACTGTTTTCAACGGTGAGTTGCGCTTTGACTGCCGCTCTTACACGGCGTGCCTTGTATTGTTGTGTTCTGGTGACTGTGTATACCAAGAGTGAATTGTAATTTACAAATCTTTAATTTAGCAACCCTATTTACAATTTGTACCAAACGAAAAATTTATTCGAAAATTGATGTTATGAAGAAAGGGACGGCAGCAAGCGCCACTAAAAATATTTGTGATGTACTGGGAAATATTTTGGATGTTCGCAAGTATCAGGTTCACGAAATTTCGATATAAAAAATAGCCCCAGAAGTGGAAGACTTATTAAAGTGGGTGATGTCATACTGGCTGCCGGATTCGAAAGTAATCCAACTTTGGCTATTGAAAAAATCGCGGACAAACATGGATGCTCATGGTCAAGCGTTCGACTGCAACTTTAAAAAATCAGCAAAGTGTGGAGACAAGGAAAATGAATACTGCACGAACTAAGCGAAGAACCCGGGCGACCGAACAGACGCACGTTAACAACTTTTTGAAATGGAATCAGAAACGTCATTTTTACAACATCAGATAACTGGAGACGAGAAATGGATGCTTTACTCGAACCAAGGACGCAAAAGCAATGGCTTTTGAAAGGTCAGATAGCGAAACCCACCGCTAAGCCCAGCTTCACAATGAAAAAAATCTATTTATCTGTTTGATAGGACTACAAGGGCATTATTCACTTTGAAGCTCTCAAACCTGGACAAACGATACATACATAATCGTACCGTGAACAACTGGACCGATTAGCGGCGGAAATTAAAAAATATTGTAAGCTTCAAATCTTTTAAATATGAATTAAATATATTAATTATAAAGATATACATATAAAATCAATTTCATCGAAAAATAAAAACATTGTTGTTGCGCTACCGGGATTCGAACCTGGATCTCTTCCCTAACCGGGGAGGTGCTTTATCCAACTAAGCTACAGCGGCACTATTTTTATCGACAATTTTTCGACCTTATATGTTACCTTTTTGATATCAATACATTTAATCTTTCCATCATTTGACAGAGCCATCTACCTTATTTTTACAGAATCTCAAATACCTTTGAGTGAATCTGATAGCAGAAGCTAGAATTATTAATTCATTTTTTATAAAATTTTGGAAATGGAAAGATTAAATGTATTGATATCAAAAAGGTAACTGAAATTATAAAATTAATAAATTCCTTTCTCACATATTACGAAAACACGTGACCATATTATCGGGTTGGGGACTAAATCATCGGCGTAACGTGAAAATTGTCTTAAAGCGAAGCAAGTATTTATAAATATCTAATATTACAATGTTTTTTAATGAAAGTGTGAATATTATATGAGACAATAGACTGATTTTATTCTTGCTATTTATACTTATACTCACGCGGTACTAATATTCGTATATCTTATATACAATCATTATTCAGGGGGGGGCAATTTTTATAATTACGCCACTGATTATTGCCAACAAAAATAAAAAGTCACCCAACTTCGAGTTGGATGATTTAGGGCCTGAAGCAAAGATATAGAATAACAATAAGCCAATTTCGAAAATATTTATTTCGAAACACATACTCGTACATAGACTTATACAAAAATATTTACCGCAATAGTACAGAATTTGTGTATATTATTTGATACGTAATTTAGTTTATTTCAAATATTGTGGACTAGATCGGTTACACTCTTTATATGTTAATTTAATTTTATGTCAAAAATATAGCTGATTATATAGATATATAGATAGATCGCCGATTTCCTAACAATAAAGGAGTAGGACCAAAGAATTGTGCCAACGTTAAATCTATAAAGCCTGTTGTTAAATTTGTCGAATAATCATGAAGGATCTGGACAATCCAGTTAATCCAGTGGGGTTTTATGTGCTGACAGTAATAGACAAAGATAAGGTTTCTTACCTGTGGCTCCAAACCAGCCAATGAAGCGTAGGCGATGGACTGCGGAATAAGAGTGAGAGCCACCGTGATACCCGCTACCAAGTCTGACACTGCAGCGGCGACATCGTAGTCCCTGGCCCAGCCGACTATGGGAAAAACCTTCCCCAAAATCACCCGAGGGTTGAGGTTTACCATCATTTTAGACACCCTCAAATAAGTGCGGTATCTGTGAACAAAGTCGAAGATGTTATCGTATTATATATTTATATTTTTAAAATTGGCAAAAGTAACTTTGTGGTTAAAATCCATATTTGTAATTGTTAACTTTGTTTTTATTAACCACTTATTAAATTAAAATACATCTACCGGTTTCGGTCTTCTTCAGGATGTCAATAACTAATCAAAAACATATGTTATTGTTTCTCTAACAAAATATATTTTTAAAAAACAATTATTTAAAAAATAAATTTAGTACCTAACTCATTATTATTGTCAGTTAAAGTCAGAGAAGTACTCGATACATCTCTGAGATGAATTGTATACTGTACATTGTATCACTCGCTACTTAACTACGCGATTGTCAGTTGGGGTGGTGCAGCTAGTAGTGTTTTAGACTCCGTAAGTAAAGCCCAAAAATGGTTTTGAGAGTTTTTCATAAGAAGCCCCGTCGCTATCCTTCAAATGAACTCTTCAAAGAATGTCACGTTCTAGACATCCGCCAAATGTACATACTTGGTATACTAAAAATGTTTTACCGATATAAACAATATCATCAGCAAATAACGCACCCTCACTTAACTAGGACACGGGCTAACTGTCACTATCTCGCGCCAAAATTAAACTAAACTTTTGCAAAAAGATTCCATTTGTTTCTAGCATCAAAATGCACAACAGTCTGAATGCAGACGTGAAAAATTGCAACCATATTTTTCAAGAAAAGTGCAATTTTGGCTCCACGAAATGGGGAGAAATTACGCCCAAGAACTTTTAAAAGTTCAAACTTGAGATTAAAACTGTTACAATAGTACCTATATATTGAATATTACATTTTCTACTCTTCTCTGTAGTTGTGTTGGTATGCTATTTAACTGAACCTTTTTAAAACGTTTTATATTGAGAATATTTGTATGTTATTTACTTATTTTACACACTCTTACTTCATATTTGTATATTATTTACTAATTTACTCTTAGTTTACTTAGTTTTAAATTTTTTTTAAATGGAACATTGCATTTACTTTATGTTTTACATTATATTTATATGCTATTAATTGCATCCTGTTTTACTCTTTATATAATATTTTTTTACTTTTTATATACATTGAACATTGTATTTATATGCTATCTAAATGCATTTGTGTTTTACTCTTTATACATATATTTTAAATGCTATCCATAAATATTTATAAATTTTTCTACATTGAACAATGCATTTACTTACTTAAGTTTTAGAATGTATTATTTATATGCTGTCTAATCGCATATTGATTTACTCTTTATATATATTTATTTGTACATTGAACACTACACTTAGTTTATTACTATATCGGAAAGGCACTGTCTGCTATAATACAGTAAAATACTAGTGTAGCACGCAGGGTACCGAAATATATGTCTCACTTTGCTGCACTATGAATCAAAAAAATATTATTATTATTATTATTGTTTATTCCGCAAAACTGAAATTTGTTTCGAGTTTTGCAGATGATTAGTAGATATAAAAATCATTAATTCGAGTGTTAATTTAACTCTAAATTTATAATAAATACAGGTATTTTAAATTTGCTACTTTTACTTCCACCTCTACTAAACAAAAATATTTCAAATTATTCAAAACCGTTAATGCGTAATTAAATATTAAATGCAACAACATTAATTTCAACCGTCACATGCGCATTTAGACAGTACTGAAAATTAAAAAATAATATTTCGAGTTCTCGGTACACAACTTCACGTTGCACTACGAAATGCTACAATAGGACATTATCGTTGAGGAAAATTGTCTCAATTTCTATTACACGGGCAAAATATAAAGTTGTTTGTATGACGCCAGTCATTTCCAGGTATACAATCTGCAGAACAACAATGAATAGTCTCAACGTCAGATAAAATCTAGGAATTTACAAGATTTTAGTTACACTTTTTACCGTTCCAATTCATGTATTAATACTTACTTAACTTATTCGGACATAGCAGTGTATAAAAATATCAAATCGACCAGCGCTGATACATTTGGCAGTTTAGCTGCATGTTGAGTACTAAGCGCACTGTAGACTTTAAGGAATTAGAAAAAAAAAGCTGCTATAAAGGTGCTATTAAGTATTGGAATATCGCAAGGCTCCAAGTGGACAATTTAACCAGAATCAAAACAGTTGATAAAATTCGAAATTTACACTTATTTTTGATTAAAAAGAATACAATTACATTACAGTAGTTCAATAAATATTATATATTTAAACATTTGTGTTGATGGACAGCCGACACCTTTTTGTGGAGGGTTGATTGACTTGAATTGAAACTAAAATTAATTCTAAATCATAATAAAAATATTAAGAACACATTTTTATTGTGAAGTTTAATTTTCAGAACATAGTTCTGTGATATCTGGATGATTCATTTAATTTGTATTATTTATATATAATATTGACTTAATTTTATTGAAAAACATCAATTTATTGAAAAGATTTTATTAATAGGTTGAATGGTACGAATAACGAGCTGAAGCTATATTTGTGAGAATCCACCGACTGGAGCGGCATTCCAGTTTGCTCTGGACCATATCTGTCCTGGAATATCAGTTCGCTTTTGATAAAATACCGATATACAATATATTTATATATTTACGCGGCACCACACACTATGTTGGTGTTTCCAATCGACTACTAATTACCAACTACTATGCATCAATTAGAAAATAACTATACTTTCGAATAATATTTTTTAAATCACAGTAAATATGTCACTGTGGCGTACTCACGTTCAATAGTATTAGAATCAATATTAATATTTTAAGGTTTGTTTCCAAATATTCAAATATAAACATTAGCCGGACGTAAATGTTAGCGTCATCCTATTTTTACTTTGATCCGGTATTGCGACCACTAGGTACTAGAAACGTGACGTCTAATATATGCTCTTAACCACTTGACAAATTCTAAGAAATTGTTGAAAACAAATGACCAACGTCTGAACCGGAAAGAACACTTTATGCAATAATTCGCAAACAAGTCCTCGTTTAACCCAAATATTAGCACGACGTGTTTGCTAATTTGCACTTGACGAAAAAGAAATCCATTATTAAAACAATGTATCTATGTACAAAAATAAGTTTTTAAAAATATACAAAACTATAGCATTATACCTATATTTAGGTGAATTTAAGATTAATAAATTGTTGTTCTAATTCACGGATTTGAAATATATCTAAAATCTTGACCTTGATAGAATCTGACTAGACTCAGATCTACAGGTTCATTTTTTCAATTAACGTATCTACTCGTACATTAAATTAATAAAGAATAAAGCGAAAAGATCTCTTTTCAATTGTCAAAATTTTAGAACCATATTAATAAGTATTTTCATAATATAAAGATTATTTAATTTATTTTTACTTCCCAGATTTTTTAGTAACGCACAGCCTTTTTGCTTATATGCAATGCGCGCCCCTGATAATATATATTAATTAAATACAATATTGAAATACGAAAATATGAATCAACCACTTTTAAATATTACTTTTGCAGTGCCTAATCGATTGATCGAATTCAAATTATTTATTAAAAATGAACACTATAGATTAAAAATGGTGAATACTTCATTAAAACGGCGTCCGGTAACTTATACGAAAGCAATTTTTCGAACGAAACACAAACGAAAAATTAAATCCGAAAGAAATTTTCTTTGAACACCATTGTATAGGAGTTTTGTTCTAAAATACATACATATTTTTTTAATACATAGGTGCATGTACATACCTACAATCAAGCCGTATTTTTGATCGTATAGACACTAGAGGATACAACGCTACACAATGCATTAATCGTCACCGTATTTACTACGATACGCGAGGATGATATAAGCGTCCATTGATATAATACATATTTAACCCATCAGAAAAAAACAGAAAAGAACCTGCAATCCCCAGCAAAAAAATGAACATTACTTTTAGACAATTCTGACTATACTATTACTTGAACTTTCTAAACCGACTGGATGCCGCATTCTGTGGAATGCTATGTAATAGGGCCGGCTCGGGGCGGGTGCAAAGGGTGCAGTCGCACCTAGCCCCGCGCTTACAAAAAATTTTGCTAAAGTTTTCGGTCGCATCTTAATTCAAATAGGCAAATTCAAAATCTCTTACACTTCGTAAAGATGATCTGCTACTTCCTGCGTGGAGGTAGATTCTTACTTTATACTCGTCATAGACAAGTCAGTGGTGGCGATTAATGTGATTTGTAATACGAATGCATTCGAAAAACGGCGGAGATCGTTCCTTACAATATTCTATGATCGTTAGTGATCCAGTGGTCGGGGGTTCGAGCCTCGTTCCAAGAGACCACCAAGTTTGTCTTATTTTAAGAGCGAGAGTTTAGCTTAGTGTTTAACAGTAAGAATATTCGACGCGTACATTATTATTATATTGTTTTCCGACTTTGGAACGAAAATTTAAACCTTGACAATATAATATGCAAAAATACCTTTATTTTAATTTTTTTTATTAATATTTAAAATATAATACAATTTGAATAATCAGTGGATATATATATATTTATTAATATTTGTTTCTTCTCTATGAGAGTAAAACTCGTGTATATAGAAGGAGTATATACGAGTTAATTTATGTTTCAGTTAAGCCTGTGTAGATTTAATTTTCGAAGAGTAAATACTTTAGAACACATTCTTATTGTGAAGTTGTAATTATTCAGAACAGACGGTCTGTGATATTTTAAATATGAATTAAATATATTAATTAGAAAAATATATCAAAAAGGTAACATATAGGTTCGAAAATTGTCGCTAAAAATATTGTCGCTGTAGCATAGTTGGATAATGCACCTTCCCCGGTTAGAAAAGAGATCCAGGTTCGAATCCCGGTGGCGCAACAACAATATTTTTGATAAAATTGATTTTATATGTATATCTTTCTAATTAATATATTTAATTCATATTTAGTAAATACTTTTACTGTTGCATAAATGTGTCAGAAAAAAACTATCGAATTTATGTTTCTACAAAGAATGTATATAGAATGCCCCTCGTCTCGCAAATAATGTTCCAAATACCTCTCGTATGTGTACTATTTCATGTCTATTAATTTACTGGTCTGTGCTTGATGGCGAAATAAAAGAAAGTTCACCCAGGCGTCTCTTTAAACATAGCAAATTCATAATAAATATGGTTATTACGGAAGCAAAATCATTAGCCAATCAATGCATGCGAGGGACAGTGGAATGGTTGTAAGAATTTTTGTCCGAATAGACCACACGACCAATGAAGAGGTACTAAGGAGATTAAGTTAAGAGAACTAATAACATCTATCAAATGAAGGAAAGATCAATACAATGAAAAATATAATCTTTTATGCCGGGTTGTGTGATCAATAGTAAATTTTGACTATAGTAAATTTTGACTATAGTAAATTTTGACTATAGTAAATTTTGACTATAGTAAATTTTGACTATAGTAAATTTTTAGTATAGTTACTTTTTATCATCGTTCGTGGTTAAAAAAAAAACGTTTGCGGATTGTTCGTACATCAAATTGACAATTGTCACAATTTATCCCGCTTAGTAGTGTGACAAGACGAATCATTATTATCAAATACCTGCGAAATTTACCAAAATTAGTTTATTTTAAATGTTCACCATTGGCAATAGATACAATTTTATGCTTTATGCGAAATCGGCCACTTTGCTGGCGAAAAATCTTCAGTAATATAAATTAAACAGCGAGATCATTATCGGACGAATTCTCATCATTATCGTTTATTGCCATTTTCAAAGTACATATCAATATAATTAATATCAATACATATCAATACTGTGTAGAGTCCACCATTTTTACCATCCGATATTGGATTGTAAAAATAAATTAAATATTGAATATATGTACTTTCGATGAGTAAATATTTTTACCAACGATATTTTTACCCTGGATGTAGTGCCGTGGAATAAGAAGAATATATGTTTTATCGGAGGCTTCCACAGAACGTTAAAAATGATTTAACGTTAGAAAATTTCGGAACATTAAAATGTTGTCCTATAAATTGGAGATTATTGGGTGAAGTGCAATATCGACGTCTAAGAAGCAGCATGACATAATTCATTTTCAATAAAAATTTAATTTGACAGTTGGATTTAAATTTTCGCGCCGGTTCGATATGTCAAACTAGTTTCACGATTCAGTCGACTGTAGAGCCACTATAGCCATTTTTGTCATCACTGCATAACTAAAATCGTATAACATTATGTCACAAATCACACAGTTAGGTACCATGGACGATGCATGGGAGGACGATGTTAAGATGAGTGATGCAGTTTTTTAGTTATTTTTTGTGTTTTAAAATCAAAATCACGATAATACTCGGACACTCCATTCTCTTTCCGTACGTCATGACCACTTGGACAAGTTTATAAAGGAGTATAATATTTCTGATTGGTTATGCCTAAACGAAGACTACAATTAGGCCTTAAGACTGTAATTAGGATGACTATATATATGCTTAGATCATTTTTCTTTTAAAAAAATATTTTTTAATTTTGTAATATTAATTATCACTACATTTAAAATTAATTTTTCTTTTGTCTACAACATAACATAACTTCACAAAAAATGACATCAACATAGCATAACTTATTGTTTTTTGTAAATGATTGCCTTTAACTTAAATTACATTGTTAACAATTTGTAAAATAATGTTGAATTATTGAAATCCAGGTGAAAAAGTTAAAATAAAATAGTTTTTTTCTATCTGCTGTAAAATTATCAAAATGACTTATATCATGATGTTTCTTAGACGTCGATATATAAGAACGTTGCTACGGGTATTTAGTATATTTGTGGGTTACGAGGCGCATTTTTTAAGTAAGTTTTTTTTTAAAGAAACAACATCATTTTAACAACACTTTACTTTCTTTGGATGGTACACATCTTGAACTACTTCTCTACATAGTCGCCACCTTTATTAAGGCACTTGTCATAATGGGGCACTAATTTTTGTACACCTTCGTCATAGAACGACACCGCCTGGAATGAAAATCATGTCTGTGCTCAGTCTTTGAGTTCATCATTGTCATCAAAACGCTTGCTACCAAGGAACCAACCACTTCTGATGAAGGAAAATATGGAAATCACTAATTTGGCGATGACAGTCGGCGGGCTGATCTATTACCTTGAACATTTCAATCACTCACTACAAGATGGCCACACTATATGAATGTCTCTAACGTTGCATGTGGTGAGTCAACAGATGAAGGAAACCATTGCGCATGCGCAACATCGCAACCGCAGCGCTACACCGGGAATATCCGGCAACGGTACTTACTTAAAAAACGCGCCTCGTATAAAAACACGTTACTACGGATATTTAGTATCTTTGTGAAATATGTAGGAAAAACATTATAACATGTGTCTTTCATATGTAAAGTTTTTAATTTTCTACACCGGTCCTGCTAATTTAACTTGTACAAATAATAATAAGGAAACCATTTTAAGGTATGATCCAATGGCAAAGACAATATTTGTTTAGTAGGAGTGAGCAGGTATAGCGAATTTTTCAAGCGCAGAAAAATATTAGTTCCGAGTAATTGCATTTGCGATGGACGTCACGATGAGTAGTTCGTCATATGACGTCATATGTATTTCATTTGTAATATTAATATTAATATTGCTCTTGAGCAATTTTTTATTAATTAATATTATTTTATACATTGCGTATTACATTTTTTATTTTATTAAGATTTTATACATAGTACCGTTAACAATTAAAAAAAATAACGATAATAAAAATAACACTTTTTTTAGGCACGTTAATAAAAATATTTAAAAAAAACAATACTAATATTTTGTAAACTTAATAAATATAATGATGATAGGTTATATATTAAATAAACGTACCTATTTAATTGTATATATACTTGATATACGAGTAGCTTGTTGGTCTAGTGGTTAAGACGCTGGCTTAGTGATCTAGTGGTCGGTGGTTCGCGTCTCATTCCAAGAGACCAGCAAGTTAGTCCTGTTTTCATAGCACAAGCGTTTAGCTCAGTTTGAAAATAGTAAGAATATTGATGTGGCACGAATTACGTGTACGCATTTCTATAAAATAAAAACCTTGTAAAAAATACCTATTACATCACCAGTGGCGTAGCAACTCCCAGGGTGTTTGCCCGGGTGGGGGCGGAACAGCTTCGCAAAGCAATTTCAACAATCGCAACAATTACGAACATGTTTAAAAATCTCATATATAACGAATGAATAAGTAAGAGTACATCTTAAATTTTAATATAAAGTAAATCTGTGGTACTAACGAGTAGTATTAACCTTTCATCATCCAACAAGATACGAAATTTACTTTTAGGACAACTGCTATTTGTAACTCACATTAACTTTTTTAAAGGAAGTAACGTACGTAAATGTGTAAATATAAATAAACAAATGAAAATATTTATTTAGTAATTATTTTTAGAATAAGGTCAGGGTAGAGGCTCGGTATACATATGTATTTGCCCAGGTGTTGGCTAATTTTTTTATACGCCACTGCATACCACTGTTATATAGAATGCACTTTCCGACATATTTCTCTCTCGTTAGTCCTTACAAAGTTACAAAGTATCCTTAACAACGTTCTTATATGTTATAGTCCACCAGCGAACTTCTAATAAAATGCTCCTAAATTTTTGTGCATAATTCACCAACGACACATTTTTAACATTCTGGGAAAGCTTAAGATAAAAAATATATTCCACATCAAAATGATAGTAAAAGTAAACGTTTAAGAATTTTTTAGTATCTAAGTAAATAAAAATTATTAGAACACATTCTTATTGTGAAATTGTAATTATTCAGAACAGACGGTCTGTGTTGTTTTAAATACTAATTAAGTGTATTAATTATGAAGATGTACATATAAAATCAATTTTATCGAAAAATATTGTTGTTGCGGTACCGGAATTTGAACCTGGATCTCTTTTTCCAATCTAGTATCGGTCTGCTATCGGTTTACTCAAAAGTATTTGAGATTCCGTAAAAACAATGTAGATGGCTTTCAAATAATAGAACGACAGATTTATTAATTTGAAAAGTGTAACATATAGGTTCGAAAATTTGTCATCAAAAATATTGGCACTGTAGTGTAGTTCAAACAATTTGTCGTGGCGCTGTTGGTAATGAATGAACCTTCCCAGGTTCGAATCCCGATAGTGCAACAATATTAATTGATTGTGCAACAACAATATTTTTAGATAAAATTGATTTTATATGTATATATTTATAATTAATACATTAAACTAGTATTTAAATAAACATTATTTTAAAAATGGTGGGCGAAATTTTTTGATATTTTGACTGCAGGTGTATTAAAAGTTGACAATTTTTGATAAAGTACATACGTATGTATGTATGTCATTAGCCAGTCTTTCCAGCCTGAATAAAGGTGAGTTAATTTGTTCTGATTGTTCCGAAGACGGTATTGGAGGAGATCGTTCCATGCAGTTTAGATATCCTGCACCTCCACAATGCAGGAGCTAAAATTAATACCAAACTGTTGATTCTCCAAAAGCTCTCAACCCAGGCATGTTTCTATAATAAACTGTTAATTCTTTAAAACAACGTCTTTTTTGAGTAATATTTAAAAATAGAAATGCGTACAAGGGATACATGTCACATCAATATTATTTTTAACTACATAAGATAAATTATAATAAAATCACAATTTATTTGTGAATTTTCAGAACATACTTTGATCATTTATTAATGTATTCTTAATATAGTGTATACATAAGTATATTTATATATGCTTTAATTTAAACAAGACCAAAATCGTTCTTTTTTACTACAACTATTTGCTTTTCACATATTTGCTTAATTTCATTTTGAATCTATGTAGTTTCTCCTCCTTTCTTATGTTTCCTGGCATTTCATTAAAAATCTTCATCGCATCGATTACTGAGATTGAGCCAGTATCGGTCTATCTCTTCCTCTTGTATGATGTTCGTGCTCATGTTGATTTGCATAAATTTTTCTTATAAATTCAGCCGATATTTTCTTAGTGAGGATTTTATAAATAAATACCATAACATTGAAATATATTTTCTGCTTAAAGGTCATCATGTTCTGATAGTTAGTTTGTTCTGTCATTGTAAAATAACATATCTCGCCGAGTCATATTTTTGCAAGAAGAAATCCAAATGTATCAGAATGACTTTATTAGATAAATATAGATTATATCGAAAGTAAATTAATTGACGCAAAGGGCACATTTCATTTGATCTTCGCGAATCTTGCATTTTTTTAGGCATTGGAAGCCGAGGATTAGGACAGGAAACTGAAAACTTCGGCCCTAACAACACACACAACCCATGATTGCAAAACATGGCGCGAGTGAAAAAATAATAAAGAATTGAGCGCTACACATTAAGTGATATATATGTACCTTTACCAAATCTTGGTGATTTGTTAATAAAAATATTCAAGTCATTTTACGTAAAACAATAATTTAAAATGTAGAATTTTACGTCCTTTCAATTTTTCGCCGGAGCTACCTGCTTCAACTAGTCCCTACCCTACAATATCTCTTCCGGCACTGACTGTAAAAATCGGAGAAAATAACGGAGCTACGAATTAGAAGGTTTTTGAATAGCCACCATTTTGAATCAGATAATGGATCAGGGCTAGTCAACGAACTATGTAGAGATATCCACCAGGTATCTGAAAGTTTAATCGACATGCGATTAGAACTACGGGAGTCATCGTATCCCATATTATAAAAAGGTGCACTGAAATTTTCTGGAAACTGCGTCGCGAGTTTCCCCGCAATAAGGAAGTAATGCAATAGGTGGGAAAAACATGGTGGATGGAAGAATTTTGAAGATAAGCGCATCGGCGTAACTTAAAGGTCAGGAGTACTCGGCTGGGCTGATGACAATGACGATGACCTAGAAAAAGGCTGGCATCTCTGATCGGTACGCCAAGTATTACTTTTTTTATTATTATAGAAGGATGGTTACGGAATGACCGCGCGCTGTCAGTCAGACCTCCGGCATAATAATGGGTAGATAACACCAGCACTGATGGCTTTTCATTGTATTATTATTATAATTATTTACAGTCATCCTGCAAATATTTCCTATACTCCCATTTTAGTCGTTTTAATTATTAAAAGCGACTAAAAGCGATCGATTACACAATTCAGATTTATTGCCCCTGTCTACGTAATGAGAACTCATGGATTTTATAATTCTCATTACTATGTACACGAGTTCAGACATTTATTTGAAGATAAATCAGACAAAAATTCAAATCCGTATACACGTTCGTTCGACGTTCTTATGGATGTTTAATTCAACAGTGAGATTAAATTACAAAACATTTGAATCTCGCCTGCAAGATTTAAAATATAAACAAGTAATAATAAATAAAGAAATGTTTGTAATTTAATAAGTTTCCGTGTCTAATTATTATAAATAAATAATTGTAGGTATAATAATGTAATAGATGATGTTTGTGCGCCCGCATCGAGTCTCACTATCAAATAAAATGTCATCTAAATAGACGGTTCTACAAATCTCAAGCGGTGATCCCTGAGTTTATCTCCAGATCAAAATTATCTCAACTCTCTGAGGTTTGTTTCATCGTGTCTCATTCCGCGGACATCCCTCTCCCCTTTAACTCTGGTTGTTTTTCTTTTATCCTGTCTGTCTTAAATTTACTGGAATTTTCCTTCTTTTCTTTCTGACCACTTAAATCCCTCACTCTGTAATGGTGGAAAATGAGTGTTTTTGTATTTGACTCGGAATATGGATGCATTTTTCTGCGAGCTATCCACAGTTTTGTAAGTATTTAATATGATTTCAAATAAATATGGACCGCGTAGATCATGAATGAATCTGTCGGTGCCGTAAAAGGGCGATGTATTGTGTTCGCGCGAATGGGCTGGCAGGTAGGTAGGGCAGGGCTGTCCAGGAACAATCGGCTAGCATAATGTTCGGCGCGGCCAGTCAAGCGGCTGGTTTTTTGTTGATGTTATTCGTCATTTCCGGTGAAGTTAATTACTTTATAGATATAAAGTTGTTGTCCGTATCGCGGAAAAGTAAAATCTACACGACAATCAACAATTTGTTAATGTTTATAATATAATAATGACAACTGAAGCGTGTCGTTCTGCTTTGCATAAAATGCGCGACAATATTTTATGGTACGGTGATTTTTCTTACTTCTATCGTTGACTAATTAATAGTCGACAGAATTAAGAATGGATCTTTAAAATAAAATGGGCACGTGAAGTGTAAAGACGGTAAAGAAAATATCTGTCTTATTGAAGTCAACAGGAACAGATGACGTCCGTTCTCATGATTGAGACCTCTTAGAGGCTGCAAACGACGATCGTTTATGAGAAAATATATGAAAGTGAACGGGGCAAGAGTGGTGTATCGAGACTAAGGAATCCGATCCCGGGATCTCAGCATATTATTTATAATAGTGAAAAATAAATCACTTTCGAAGTGTTACTATTTATCAATCTTTTTTGTTCAAGATTACATTACATTAATTGTGTTTGTTTTTTCTGGTCTTTATAAATGTAAAATTAATAGGATATTGAGGATTTTCTAATCCAGAGATCGCATTTTCAGTTCGGAATTGGTGCCATTAATCAGGTCAGAAGAGTATTGTCTTCTATCCCTGATTAGTGGCACCAATTCCTTGTCTTCTATCCCTGATTAAGAGAGAGAGGTTTGCTTATCTTTCACTTGAAAGAAAAACATTTAAAAAGTTTTTATATTTTAACTCCCCGAGTGAAATTCTATTGTTAGTACTAAGTTTAAATGTGCTTGTCTACCACCCAGATTTAAACGCTCAAATACTCTGACCTTGGAAAAATAAAAAATCTTGGATGTAACATCAGTGGCGTGCAGTAGGTATAGATTTAGGTTGTGCTATTACCAATGATATTATACAATCATATATAATATATGTTGTACATGGATTATAAACTTTCGTTAACCAAAATATATTTATATATATATATATATAAATTTCGTTTAGGCAAAATGAATTCGTTATTTATACAACCCTACGATGTATTTATTTGTAACTTTAGAGTACTAATAATACTTTTAAAGTTAAAAGTCTAGTTTAAAGTTTTACGTAAAATTACTTACTTATAAAAAAATCAATATATAAAATGTATGGACGTTTTTAAGAACATGATTTTTTTATTGTTTGAAAATCCTTCACGTAATAACTAAAGGAAATAATTATTTTCATTAAAGGTAAACGTAGGAAATAGTTCAGCCAATTGCTTTTTGTTTTTCCCAAATCAAAAACAAATCCATGCACCAAATGCACCTCGAACACGTTCATGAAATCAACATGTTAAAAACAGTAAGATAATAAAATTCTCGAATTAATAAAAGAGGATGTAGATACTTCAATGATTTGCACGCAGATGGAAGCATTTCAAATAATATTCTGTTAGAAACATCATAAGTAACTACTCCATATAAAACGTATCAACCGAAAGAAATGTTCAATTCAGTAAATATCCAATTGTATGACTTGAGTAATACACTAGCTTAAAAATAGAAGAAAGTAATGTGAATAGTTACAATGCGTCGATTGTACCTTTGTCAACAATAGCGCTATGCCTACAGTAGTGGGTTGTCGTGGTAGTTTTTAGAACTAAGCCATCAAAGTGTCTACCGGTACCATATTATAGATTATTTAATTTATATTTGTTTCTCAGAATTTTTAGTAATGCACAGCTTTTTTGCTTGTATGCACTGCACTCCCCTGGTAACCATTATGCCGATGACTTTTAATATATGTGCCGTAAAATACACAAAAAGTAGGCACCTTTGAATCCAATTAAATAAAATGCATACGATCTCAGCGGCAATCAAAAGAGAATCGGAACTCCGCATACATAATCTGTAATTAATAAACATTTCTGGATTTATAAGAAAAATATTAATTATGTGTAACATTATATCTTGTTTTATCGTAGATATTTGTGATATGTGAATTTCTCGTAACCGCAGTAAAAAAAAAAAAAATAATTAAAGATTCAATGAAATACTATAAAATCAACGAGTAAAGAAAATAATTTTGTCGGTAGGAAAGAGAAATATTTTTTTCTAGTATTTTTTCCTTGCCCATATATATTATTTGTCTGCAGTTATACAGCTCTCATTTTCAGGAGTACAGGTGTTGCGTGCCTACCTGGGTAATAAAAAATTAATCGGTAAAACGAAATATGAGTTGTCGCTAAATAATGTGATTCCGGCTGGTCTGTCTACACCGCAGCAGCACCGGATACAAACACACTGCAAGTATATTAAAAATTCTGGTAAGTTTATATGTATAAATCTAATATGTATTAACACTAATAAATACGGCAATATCTATATACTTCGCATCGTCGGCCGTGACATAGCGTGGTATCAGACTAGAAATCAGATTATTTACTTTTTCCACACAATAACGGTGAAGTACATTTAGACAAAACACAAACCACTTTATTTATTTTTTAAATATTCGTCAAGTGCTATCGATAAAGTTCTGGTGCCGAGACTTTACAATCTAACAAGGTTAATCTAACACCTATTATTATTTGGAAATTTGTTTTCAAATATAATAGTGCGTACAAACCTTAAAAACCACGTGATGCCAACGGCCGCTATTTAATAGATAAGCGAACGGGGTGTAGCGATATCTTTTAAGAAAAAAACTCATTAATTTGTATGTAAATTAACAATATTTATGTTTGCGTTAGAACCTTCAGCGAGTTCAGGGCCGTCGCGACGCCGCGATCGAGGCAGCGAGGCGCTGCGCCAGGGCTGCCGGCGCCGTGCAATGACTGCGTCCACTTTTAAATGACATTCGTATATTGACGGAAGTGTTTCATTCTAAATACGTGATTCCACAGCGGATGGTTTCGAGAATGCCACGTGACCGGCAGACTTCTTTCGATTGTTTTATTCTGGTTTAAAGTGTTTAGGTAGGCCCCGCGGACGGCTACATCCGGGTTTATAATTAGGATCTATGGAATTAATAAATCAGTAAATAGAGCAATATAAGTTGTATCCTGCATCCCTTGTGTAAGATCCCGTGAAGAATTGTAATAAAGCAATTTTTGATAGAAAATATGTAATATTTATTTGTGTTGTACGGTAATGCGAACAATTTTTAAGATGTTCGTATGGCAATGTGATCCATTTGTAAGATGTTCGTACGAAGCTGGGAACTGGCAAAATAAAAATGAAAGTAGACTGAATGCGGTGGAAATAAGGCCGCTCGGGCATAAGCATGAAAATACGATAAAAGCAGTGGTGTAACTGCGGCAATGCAGCCAATGCGGTGCATTGGGATCCACGTTAGATAGGGATAAGGTCCGCACCCTACAAAACGTATACTTTTGCGAGCAACGATAGTTTTCTAGGCACTAACACGGACAAATAATTTATAAAATCGACCACAGTAAGAAATGAAATAAGCTAATGGTATTTCAAAAAAATTATCGATGTATACACTAAAATCCGGCTAATATATCAAAATGGAGAACATATCATTTACATAAAGCGAAAATCACTGTAAAATGAAGCAACAGCTCTATATATATTATGGGAGATGAGACATTTTTTCTTACTAATCGCAGGTTAATTCCTACTTAATATTAATATATATATTATGTATAATACTTATTCAGAGTACACTTTTTGCATTAGTAGTTACGCCAATGGATAAGAGTGAGTGATTAACACATCAGAATCGAATGTAGATCAACTTGTAGTTAATCTATGACTTAAGAAAGGGTGCGGTTTGGTAATGAATTAAGTATTAGGCCAGCGTTGGATGCAACAAGAACAGAAGATCTGGTACGATCAAGTAAATCAGCTATTGGAAGATCTGTTTCATCAATCGACGACCGTGCAATATATGTAAAAAACAAGACGAAACAAGAGTGGTATGTTAGTAGGGAAGAGTGTTCTCTCCCCTCTGTATACTCTCACGGAGAGATGGCATTAAAAGTTAGTAAAATGAACCATTAAAATATAATGATGTGTAAATTTGTCGCACCCGATACGGGAGTATCCCAGTGAGGGAGACAATTAGAATAATGTGAAAAAATAACGAAAAATGTGTTTTGTGAAGTAAATTTGGCAAATATCATATTATATGACATTTAAGTACCAACACAAACGTAACTACTGGTATACGTATGTATAATAAGCATATGATATTTGAGTAGCTTGTTGGTCTAATGGTTAAGACGCTGGCCTAGTGATCTAGTCGTCGGGGGTTCGCGCGTCGTTTCAGGAAACCAGCAAGCGTTCGGCTTTTAGCTTAGTTTGAAAATAGTAAGAATATTGATGTGATATGTATTCCGTGTATGTATCTCTATTTATAAAAAAAATTACAATACTTTACAGTCCTCAATGTGAATATAATATGCACATGCATAATTGTGTCGTTTGTTGGGAACATCCAATTAAATATATGTATGTAAGTACAAACATATACGAGTATACAAGGAAAACATCTTACGAATGATTTTCCATTTGTGCTATTTATAAAAATAGTAGGTAAGTACTTACCGGTATTAAGTATACTTAGGCTTCCACAATAACATTACCTTCAGAGCTTTATACTGATTGGCACTTATTTTAATCCTGTTTTAGAGAAGAATTTTCAAAACTTTCTTCAGTTTAACACAAAATATTTCGTCTCTATCACAACGTAACTCTTAAATTTATTATTTTCATATTAAATTAAACTGCGCGACTCACTTTTCTCCATGTATATATATATATATGAAAATAGTGCTTTAAATACTCAAATCGGTAATTATATTCCAGAATTACGATATTTAGTCGTGTTGCATTTCCATAGAAAATATCTCGACGCGCAACGTTAGATGTTTGAAAATGGAGCGCGGAACAAAATGACAATCGCCCCGCACAAACTTCCGCGCGCGACTCTCGTCTGCAAAACATCAGCTAGATTTATATAGGTGTACTATAATCTCATTGGCTCTACGCAACGAGGAGCACGCGGTGATTGGCGGTCTTGAAAAGTAACCACGATCATCTGTCTCTGATTAGAGGTAGAAAAAATACGATCAGTGTGCCAATATTCGCATCTTTTGAAGTCCGCAAGTACGTACAATTATTTAGAAATTATTATTTTTATTGCTAGGTTGTTCTGATGCAAATGGTGTATTTCTTTTTCGTACATAGAGTCATATATTTTTTACATATTATGCATACTTTGAACTACCTCGCACTATTTTTTAAGGTGTGCATTAACTACGTATGTTCAAGGCAGTAAACTATGTGCATCATTTAAGTAAATAGTCGTAAAAAATATAAAATGCATTATGATAAATTAAATATGTTTGTAATATTTAGAAATTAGTTTATTTTGTAAAACATTAATAAAGGGTGATTTTGAGGTTGTTAAATATAAAAAAAATAGTAATGATTCTTTCTACATGTACCGTTTGTATGCTGCATGTAGTAGCTACATAATAATTATTTTTATATATATATAACATTATAATTATAATGTTATTTCTATTATAAATTTTTTACCTAGTGTACTGTTCTATCTTTGTATTAAACAAAGAAAAGGAAATACAACCAACACATATCATAAATAACATTACGCCCCGTAGCCTTTACAATTTCGTGCGAGTCGCATAGCAACGAAATTGTCTGATTTCGACTCTGTCACGATAATTTTGAATGTGGATATAGGATGATAGATATCACACTAGATAAGTAGATTTTCATATTTTTTAATACAAATTATATTAATCAACTAGAAAAATGTACAGGAAAAATGAATTTATCGCAATAATATTTAGTTGCTACCGGGATTTCGATCTTCTACAAGACTGATAGGCAGACATTTTCGAAAAAAGACATCTCACGTACATATTCGTACTTCGAGTACATATTTTCTAAAAAATGGTATGCTTCTAAAATATATTGTGTCATAATTTCGAATAGTATTTCAGCTTGTTAATTTGTCATCAAAACAAGTTCCCTCCTAGATTAAAAAACATAATTATGAATTTTGATAAATCCGCTAGTTTTTGGAAAATTTTTACTTACAACTGTCATCTGAACTGTTATATTTTCAGTATCTATTATAGACTATCAGTAATACCTACGCTCTACCGACCCAAATGTTGTCGATAGAAAGAATTAACACTTTATCCACAGATACACTTATTATAGAATGAAAACATATCGTAAGATAACTTAACATCGATGACAATTTTTGATATTATGAAAACATTCTACTCGTTGGCAGCATCGGAAACTTTTTACAGACATAACAATTGAAATAAAACTGCGAAATAGATACACTCACGTTATTGTCAAATTGTTCTTTCTCCAACGTCATCAAATCAGTCACTCACGTTAATTTAATAGGGTAAGTAGTGTTCGTGAGTGATGTGTGAAAAAAATACTATACAATATTGAACGGACTCCGATTCGTTTCATTTTCACAACTCTTTAGGACGGTCCGAGATAAAGATGTTTTCACCAAAAAATTTACACCTTTCGTACATACAAGATGCCAAGATGCATACGTTGATTATTTTAGTGTACTCAATTTTTTTGTTGGATAATTCATAAAATTGGGCTACACGTATACCAGCCGGTCACTACTTGTTAAACATGTAGAAGAAAGATATTAAAGATGTGAAGTAGATAAAAAAAAATACAAATACCTCCAAATGTAGGTAAGTACCTATGTAGATTAATTTTGTTTAATATATATTTTTAAGAACACATCAACCATTAAGGTACACAGATGAAAATCGTCTCGAACTCGTCTTGAGATTCGCGTAATGGACGGTACAGAGTTAAGTGCGGAGTGAGCTATCATTAACTATCTACTGTATTCTGTACGCAGAGCTGAATGGTCAATTGATGCAGATCGACCTTTCTCATACCAAATCTCCGCTAAAAGCGAAAGCAAAATTTGTAGTAAGTCGGCCAAATTTTTTGAGCACACAGGAAAATGTTGTTGACGAATACGAAAGAGGGAAATGAGTAGCCGATGGTGATCTCGGCGTTGTCGAGAAATAAAGACTGCATTTTTGACTCGTAAGTTTTATGATTTTTTTTTAAATTTGTACATGTCTCGCAAAGTCAAATGATTTGAATGCAGTCTAAATCGACCATAAATATAAATGTTATTGGCGATGAAACTTTTGGACGTTACACTCGCAGTCACTCCGTCGGACGAACGTACAATCGGCGCGAGCGATAAACGCAAACTGGCATGTAATGCTTTTATCGTGGATATGCTGTGTACTATATAGTTCGATTAGCGAGAACAAGACATCGTTTCATTTGTCGATTTCCGATGGTTTATTGTACCCGCTGCGCTCCAGGATATTTAATATCAAAATGAACTGTACGAAGGACACGGACAGTGAAGAGTGAGGATGATCCAACAGTGGATGGAGGCGGGCTGAAGAAGAACAAGAAAACGCCACCAGCCGCGCGCCCGGCTCGACGGATGGAAAGTGGACGGAAATCAGTCAGACGATTAATTCGGCGGGAAGTTGTCCGATTTTGGTTTGAGTTTATTAATAAATTAATTGCGAGCGACCAATCATCGCTGTGATATGTTAAAAGAATGGAGAAGCGGCCGCTGATATGGAACGAAGTATTCGCGCCGGTGATATTTTTTCTTACTCCAACGGCGACGTAATGAAGACGGCAATTTTCCAATGCGAAGACCATTTTGCATACTCACTAGTTTAAATTGTTAGTGAAACGAGACGATTTACATTTTAATAAATAAAATCTTCTCCAAACATGTGCTCGGTTATTAAAATAAAGTGTTTTGTTTACGAATATATAAAGTGCACTCGCAGCCCTCCACCTCGTTCTTAATTATAGCCTTTTTGTTCTTTTGTTTTGTTCTTTTTGTTCACGCCACACCATTCATACATTCGTGCATTCTTTTAATTCAGTACTTAAACTGAAAATTAGTGAGAAATTGATAAATAATCATTATCATCATCCCTGGTTCTGCAATCCAGGTTCCTTCCCGTCAATCGCTGACGCCAACAATAGACAGGTATTTATTTATAATATACTGCCATCGCATTTCGGGTCTACCCATTTTCATCCTCTTCAGGTTTATTATTGAACAGCCATTTCGAGGATTGTCATGTATGTATACATTAACTATCGAAGCCTGCCTAATTTTATGAATTTTGTGACTTTCAACTTGTCATACAGGTCGTAAAGTTCATGGTTATAATGCCTACCGCTACATTCCATTATCTTGACTGTTTCGAAAATCCTCCTAAGGATTTTACTTTTGAATACATTTAGTGTCATCGCTATCTTTCATTGTTTGAGTCCAGGTTTCTGACGCATAGATGAATGAATACCTACTGTGTTATTTGTCTTATCTATCATCTTCTTATAACTAACTGTCTACACTAGTCTTATCTTATAAATCATAATCAGTACATTATACATAAAGATTAAGACAATAAAAATAGTTTTAAAATACATTAGACTTGGTATTCGCGTTCCTAGTCGTATCGATCTGTAAATGAATAATGCATTCTAAGTTAACAATATTCATAAAACATCTTTTTGAATTCCTCGATACTGTTAATTGAATTAAGTACGTGCCATTGCTACCCGCAAAATAAACATAGTTGAACCAATAAAGTCAATGGAATAAATTAGCAAATAAACAGGTCATTCTTATTATTTGATCAGCAAAAATACTAAATAACTTCGCGCAGTTTTGAATTCTTGTGTACCTACGTTTAGATGCTTCGGGGGAGTCTGATTACACAGAAGTGATATTTTTCGGGCCCCGTGACTTACAAAATATTTTGTTTTTAAATCCATGAAAAATAGTACGACGGAGGGACCCAAAAGCTAAATCACTTTAATTCATTTTGCTAATATTTGTCAGTATACCTGTAACTAATTGAAAATAACGTTTTTTTCCCGAATTAATATGGAATTATTTATGGAACAACATTAACTAAAAATAATAAACCAATAGTGTTGGAAAGATTAGATTTTAAATAAGCAAGAAAAGTAGTATTAAAAAATGATAAATTAAAAAAATATATATATAATTATTCCTTCAATATTTTCAAAATTACATTATATTATATAACATGTTGACAAATCCATAAATAATGATTTAAACAGAGTGCCTTTTCTTATTATTTATATAATTATACGTTTTTTAGGGCGCTTAATATGTATCAGCCCAGGGTTGCTTTAAGGGTAAGTGCAGTATGAAAGTAATTCTTGACATCACGTTTTGTCTCGGTAGTTTCAGTCGTAAATGCGACAGTCATTGAATAAATCATTTTACTATAAAAATAAGTAGAATAAATAAATAAATCATAATAATTTATGTACCTATCTATATTATAGGTGACGGATGATGTTGAAGGTCAACCAGTAGAATTCCCTCTGTTAGTTAAAATTCTGTTTTTCTACGTGTCAACTTTGTGGTTATATATAATTGTTAACATGTCCATGTCTGATAATAGATTTATTTCCATATTTATGTGATGTGTTGATTAGTATACGTCCATCTCGGCGAAGTATTGGTATTGAAATCAGTCAAAGTAAAATTAATCAAAGCGGTTTATACAAGGTTAGTTATTTTTAGAATTAATAGTTAGAATTCGTCCGCCTACGTAATAAAAAAAAATATGGTACTCACCAAACCTAACCACATATACGTATACATATCATTGTATTTTGTTTTGGTCTCTTCAAACATCGTCAAATTTTATTTCATATTAGTTCTTGTATTTTGTGAAAATACTTTTTCCTCATTGTTGTTTACAAATACACTAAATATGCGTCGCAACTTTCTTAGTATTTAGTACTACACCCTCACCCCTTTACTCTAAACGCATTTTTCTAACGCGTTTATTTTAGCGCAGTTTCGTGACACATTTTACTTGGGAAACCTCCGAAAAAACATAAATATTAGTTATACTGGGCACAGTATTTTTAAATATGAGTGGCGTTTGTCTAATCTCAACCATGTCAGATATATAAACATTTAAAAAAAGTCATAGATATGCGATTATTTCAAAATATTTTATTGATTCTAAATTACACACTGAATACAAAAAATATATGTCGTCGAACTTCGGGAGGCCAGACTATTTTTCGTTGGGTGATTTAGGGTCCGGAGCAAAGGTATAGAATAATAATGGGTCAATTTCGCAAACATTTATTTCGAAGTACATAGACTTCAAGCGACGCATAATTTGTACATACTGCTTCAGCATTTTCGACTCGTAATTTAGTCAGCTATCCGAACAAAAACATTATGAATTAGGTATGTTATGTACTGTATAACAAAACATGTTAACAACTATAGGTATCCGTTTAAATATGAATTAAATATATTAATTAGAAAGATATACATATAAAATCAATTTTATCGAAAAATATTATTGTTGCGCCACCGGGATTCGAACCTGGATCTCTTTCCTAACCGGGGAAGGTGCTCCAACTAAGCTACAGCGACAATATTTTTAGCGACAATTTTCGAACCTATATGTTACCTTTTTAAATTGAATAAACCTTTCTAATTAATATATTTAATTCATATTTAAAAATATCACAGACCTATGTTCAACCAACTTCACAATAAGAATGTGTTCTCCTAAATAAAAAATAGGTATCCGTGTTTAGGTAAGCTGGTGGTCCGCGCACGATGTAAAAAAGTTAGAGGAAATATTGTCAACCAGGTAATGAACGCGAGCAATGGATAGTGAAAATGCATCTGACTTTATTTATTTATTGACAAGATGAAAAAAAATGAATATGAATACAAAAGTAGAAATGCAGGTAGCCGTGACGATACAAATGACGGATCTAAAAACTAAATTGTTTTTGCCATTCTAATGTGGGTGGGTGCGGAAAATACGTTTTGTTTCAGCGGGATATGAAGGCCGTCGCATGTTTTCCTGCTTTTGAATCTAAAAATAGTGGACGGTGGTGCAGGCTGCGATGGTCTCTCTGCTGGTGCCGGGAATACGGCTTCGTCACCATTTGATACGATTATTCCAACACAACTGCGCACGAGGTAGGTGCACACCAGACAGATAAATGTACATGTAGACGATTGCACACAGTCTGCTGCCGTGTTTTTGTATTAAATAATGTAATCTAACTTATTTTAAGCAAATGTAAGCTATCGTAAAGTAACATAATATCTTACCTAAAAAAAGAGAGACGTTCGATAAAAGTCTTAGATGTCTCTAGTGTTTCATTCTGAATTACTGAACAGTAATAAGAAAGTAATGGTACGAACTTCTGTGAATAGTCTTAAAAAATAAAAACCCCACTAAAATATAGTTTACTTTTTTTAGGAGAACACATTCTTATTGTGAAGTTGTAATTATTCAGAACAGACGCTCTGTGATATTTTAAATATTAATTAAGACCTATGTTCTGAATAATTACAACTTCACAATAAGAATGTGTTCTCCTAAATAATAAAGTTGTATCAATGTGTCCAAAATTTAATAAAAATGAATTGATAATTCTGGCGTCTGCTATCAGTTTACTCAAAGGTATTTGAGATTCTGTAAAAATAAGGTAGATGGCTCTGTCAAATGATGGAACGATTAGATGTATTAATATCAAAAAGGTAACATATAGGGTCGAAAATTGTCGCTAAAAATAATGTCTCTGTAGCTTAGTTGGATAAAGCACCTTCCCCGGTTAGGAAAGAGATCCAGGTTCGAATCCCGGTGGCGCAACAACAATATTTTTCGATAAAATTGATTTTATATGTATATCTTTATAATTAATATATTTAATTCTTATTTATAGTTTACTTGCCCAAATAGTAGTACAAATCGTCTATTTACTAAAAAAACTTATATTTTAAGTACTAATTGTATTACTGTCTTCCGTGCAGTTGCCTGCTCACTAATACTATTAATTTGCGACCTGGTGACAGGTATAATTATTGCACGTTAATAAAAGCCCAGCTTTGTGTCCGACGCTTTCTTTTTGTAATCAAATTTGATACATAATATGATGTTTCAATTTCAATTGAAATACAAATTAGATAGATATGTGACAGCTTTGTGTCCGACGCTTTCTTTTTGTAATCAAATTTGATACATAATATGATGTTTCAATTTCAATTGAAATACAAATTAGATAGATATGTGACTTTTATTGTAAATGGGAAGGTTTTGAGGAGAGCGCAAGAAAAGAGGTCAATGAATATGTCAGAAAAGTAATTGTAGGAAGAAGGGAGACGAAGGCGAGGACAAAAAAAAATCAAGGTATCTTCTGGACGGTGTTCACTATAGAGAAGCACAGTTCTTTAATATAAATGATGAATTTACCTTTTCTTCTGAAGATTCATTTTTTAAATAGAAATACAAAAGACTTCATTTCTGCTGACAGAAATATCAAAATTAGAACATGTTTCAGAATTTTGCAACTTAAAATTCAGAAGTAATTGAAATGTAAATCTATGTTAATCAAGAATTTTAAAGGAAACTAGGTACAAATAATTTTTTTATTTATTCCATATATTTTATAAATTACAGCATCCCTGGACAGGCTAACCCCTAGTTTTACAACAAGATTTTTTCAAGATTTATTTTTAACAATACCTAAATAATTTCTTAAGATCTCTGTTGTCTCTATCTGTCTAACATTTAACAAGTAGTTGTAAGTGTCTATGATTTTAGATAACGTTTGTGCGCAAGGGTAAGAAATATCGCTATCAAATCGAACGGAGTTAATCTCTAGATCAAAATCTCAACACGTGTCCTATACGGTACTGAGATTTATCTCAACTAAATATCTGAGATTTATAATATAATTTTCATACCTCGGACACGAGCCGTAACGATCGCCGTAGACACATAGATGAGTATTTTAATCGATACAGAGGCTTGCGCTTATAATTCAATTTTTCAAAATTTTATCATATCTTCTCCTTAGCATTTTAATTTTTAATTTATGAAACACCACAGGCATTATTTATTTCTACTTTAAATAATACATCTTAATCTCTTATAAGAATGATCGATTACGTTTCTCTTCTGGTGGATCAATGCCTCTATCTGGCTTCGCTATCCAGATTCAATAGCATTTCAATTTCGGTTGCTTGTCATTCAAAACCATGATGGGATGGCACCGGGATATATCACGAACAGCTGAGCGAGAAAACCTTGGTGAAGTACAGACTACAATGGATCTAAGGTCTGCTTAATCAGCTGGAAACTGGTCTAGTTGAACTGTAGCGTGCAGATAGAACAAAACACTACAATCAGTGGCGTAACTAAAACAAACATTGGGCCCCGATGCGAAATAAAAGGGGCCCTGATGAAGTATTGTAAATATACTGTACTACGCGATTTATTAATTAAATAGTAAGAAAAAATTATCTGAAATTTTATTTATATTTAACTTTGTTTAAACCACTGCGTTGTTGGCGTACAACTAAACAATTCAGGTGTACGCCAGTCTTGAAGAAGATACGCCAGTATCGAAACTGGTTGACGTCAAAACAACACAGTGGTTTAAACAAAGTTAAATATAAATACATTTTAAAATTATGTTTAACCACAAAGTTAACGCTACAAACGTCAACAAAAAATGATCTCTTGCCTTCGATAATATTCACACTTTCATGATTAAAAAAACCCATATGTTTTAGGTATTTACGAGCGATTTTCACTTTGCGGTCTAATCTAACCTAACCTAACTCGACATATTAGCAAAGCACTACTGTATACAAGTTTTCAAATTTTTTCGAAAAATAAGTACATGAGATGTTTTGTTTTTTAAAATCTTACGTATAATTAATTCCATTTCTTGCTGTGTTGGCTTTTAAAAAATATTCATTCGTATAAGCGCTGAGAAAATTATTGATATCAAAGGTATTGCAGAGCGCAGACCTTTTGGGTCTCTAGTCAACATGGGTCATGGTGCACCGCATTGACTGCATCGGTGTAGTTACGCCACTGACAACAATTGAACATTCCACGTGGCCGACTCCACTTGGCTTCTTCCATCCAGTGCACGCGCGATACGGTCAACACCAGACGATTCTTAGAAACCAGGCTGTTTAAAAATCATATTATGTTAAGTATCACCGACACGAATTCATTATCAATTTAGTGGCGCTGTAATAATTGCGCTAGCGAGCGACGCTGGGTAGGTCAACCGATGAGAGAAAAAATACCAGTCGCTTATTTTTAAGAACCAAATCGTTGGACAATGTGGAATTCGGTACAGGCCGTACAGGTTGCGAACCGTCCCTAGCACAACACGAGCGGGATAAGTGGAAGCGAGGACACTCGCGAACAATGGAATGCGAAAGATGTATAAAGAGGCGGACTCAGTGATGTCCCTCTATGGGTTATTTATCGGTTTACGTAAACTGGGTGTTTAAATTGTAAACCACTCACCGAACACTTTTGTGTATAGTTTTCTGGGCTAATCTGTCGTGCATATCTGAAACGTCGACCGGCTAGGTCAGATATACACGGCAGATTAGCCTAAAAAACTATACACAGAAGATTCTGAACGTCAGTGAAAACCTAAGGATATTTATTTGAATTTTCTAATAAAATCATGCATTAAGATTTCAAATACGCTTCGTGACATTGAGAATCGCCATTAATTTTGAAATAGTACCGAAGTACCACATCATTCGAATATTTCATAATGTACGCGATGAGTTATAGCTTGGGCCACTCTTTTGAAGTCCTTTTCAAAACTCTCAAAGCAGGATAAATGATATTATAAACATGGTCGGGAATAATAAGGTTTTTGGGGGGACATCATTGGATGGCTTCGCTATGGTTAGTGCCCAGATATGAAAAGCCATTACACACATCCCGCATTCTTCCATACTTTCTCTCTGTATTCTTGTCCGATTTCCTAACACTTGATCTTGAAATAGATCGCGTTTAACATCAACTAAAATGGCGACTCCTTCTTCTTCTTTTAAATAGGCAATCCACCTTACAAGAGTGATTTGTGCTATTAATCAAGTTAAAACTATATTTTATAGAAAAAATAAAAATAATAATATTATAGAATAGGAAATATTATATTACAAGTCAAATTCAACAAATTCGCTATTATATAGATTAAATGTGGCGAGTTTAAGGGATAGAAGATGATACAAGTTAACCGGGAGTTGAAAATTACCATTGACGAGATTACTGTAAAAAAAAACCTGTGATCCGCAATAGACAGGCAAAAAAGATATGGTCTAGGGTTTCCTCCTCGGCACCACACTCACGCATTGGGGAAACCATTAAGTTCAATCTGAATAAATGTGAGGCTACCTGGTTATACCCAATTCTCATTCTACAGATACTTAATATTGTTCTCTTGGAGACTTTCCTTTTGGAGAACTAGGGAGCGCGGGAAATAGATCTTTAAATTATTTTAAGCCGATTACCCTTATGATTATTTGGATTCATTCATTGTGCAGTCCAAATAGAATTCGTACAATTTTTACCATATTAAGTCTGTCATACATCGGGATATGGAATTGATGAGGGAAAACTCCGGAAAGAGTGGCCTCCTTGGTCAGTTTATCAGCACATGAATTCCCTCATGTGCAGGAATCCAAACGAATAACACCTGTTTATTGTTGCTGTCCAGATTAAATAGACATCTTCTGATGGAACAGATTATCTCATTGTCTAGCCAAATTTTCATATTAACAGAGAGGTATTCAAGAGCTGCTTGCGAGTCGGAGAATATAACAGCCTTATCGACGTTTCGGAGTACGCAAATGTCCAAGGCCTCTTTAACCCTTCCCAAACCATGCAGTACACAGGTTTACCGTCATAATTAAACCTGTAATATTTCGATCACACACTAACTTCACAGTGAAAAGAACAACAAACATACAAATATAATTGACTCTTTCTCACTAATTAAATGAAGAGATATAAGAAGGAAGGACACATTGTGTACGACTTAATGGATGCTCTAAATTATGTTATTAATCATTTTTTCAAAATTGAATGCTCAATATTTAGAGTAAATTCGCGCCATTTAAGCTAATAAAAACATTTTTTCTAACTGTTATTTACGGTAACACGAGTTGACAGCATGGCTGCGTTCGGGTATTTTATATCATGGTATGGTAAAGGTTAACTGGCGACTCCTGTATAAGTTAAACTTAAAATATCATTTCTCACCTCATCCCGTTCGTCTGGAGTCGGCTGTTTTCATAGTGCTCCTCTTTGTTCTATGTACCTGGTCAAGTTAAAATCTTTATGATCCCGACTGACAGAAGCAATCTATGTTGTTAGTTGTCTCCCCGATATTCACATATCGTTTTCGAATCACGTGATCTTTCTCCTCGCGTCACACGTCCATAACATCCGTGTCGGTATTCTTTTATTTTTTCAGGAACAACCTAAAAGATCCACAGATGTAAATTGCTGTTGCAAAAAGTAAATAATATTTTAGATTTAAAAAATCACATTAAGTAAATGTTTAATCTGCCGAATAATCAGAAGACTTCTAATGACGAGATTGTCTAGGTTTGGTTGCAATAATGGCTCGATAAATAAATTGCCCAAACGAAATGTCTTTAGAACTCGCAGGGCGTATCCTGGGTGCCTGAATGACAATAATGCAACTATACAAACATTGCTGACCCTCAAGAGCGCGCCAAAAATTTCCATTACCATCGTGCCTGTTTGAAGAAGGTGTGAAATACGATACTGATTTGCAATCCTTCATAATATAAATAATTATAGCCGTACGTCCCTCTGTGTCCGCGATTTCGATAGCGTAACAACGAAATTATCTGACAACAATATTTTAATAAATAATTTTAAACAGCAGACTCAGATTTTTTAAAATAAATCAAAATTCAAAAATAACTATAATTCATTATTGATGTTACCTGGTACATGTAACATCACAATGACTACGATCATATCTACTTCAGAGATCGATGCCGACAAGAAAATCGACTCAAAATGTAACAATAATGATACTCATTTTCGAGATATTATTTATAATTTTTGTGATATTCTTGATTCTAGATGACGTCAAAAATCGTTATAGAATTGGAAAAATGACTAAAAAGTCTTCAACGTAACCCTGAAATATTTATGATGTAATATTTTACTTTTGTAGTTTCGTTTTATAAACATTTTATTAGTTTTGACGTTTTTCAAGACAGAACCCACTTTTGACCATCGAATCTAGCCGAAAATAAAAGATAATAAAAAAATAGATCGCAAAAGATTGAACTTGATTAGTTTGATAATATGAATGGAATGGTTTTGGTTCAATTGAAAACAGACTTTTTTTTTAAACATACCTACACATTTAATTTTTACGGGACTACATTATCTAACACTTTATATATACAACATATCTACTTTTTTGTTCAAATAATCTACAAAATGATGCTTGGTATTTTACCTGATTATATTAGCATAGCTGTGTACCAATAGTGTACAAATTCACAAGAATTAAAAAAATTAAATGTCGATTGCAAATACGAAAAATAGAAGGCGCAGACCATTTACGCCTAATAAACTAATGTGTGTATTACATTCATACAGACTGACTGCATTTAATATTACGGAACTCTCGAAACGAAAAAAACATTTTATTTGACTTCTAGATATTTTTGTTAATTTTAAAAATTCTTAATGTAAATTGCCAACATGACGCATTTAAAATTAAATTATCAATCATAATTTTTTGACAATTATCTGCGTACTTTGTTTTGGTATTGTTGATATTTTTTTTATTATCTATATGCAGATATCTTTCTTCTTCTTCTTCTTCTTCTTTCAAACAGGCAATCCACCCTTCAAGAGTGATTTGTGCCATTAAACAAGTTAAAACATTATTTCATAGAAAGCAGTACAACAATATTATAGAATAGGGAATATTGCGTTACAAGTTAATACCATTGTCATTCAAGAAATTTGCTATTATATAGCTTAAATGTGACGAGTTGAGGGAAAGAAGATGACACAAGTTAACCGGGAGTTGAAAATTACCATTGACAAGATTATTGTAAAAAAAAACCTGTGATCCGCAATGGACAGGCAGATAGATATCTTTCAAAACAGTTAAATTTTATGTCACATGACACATGGGGTCCACGAGTTAACTCGTGATAATTACTTATTATATTAGCGAATTACGAAGTTTTCCTTCAAAAAAATATAAAAGTTATGATTATGTCGATAAAGCACAATACATGTTTAAAAAAATGAAAAATAACAATACTTTTTTGTTTGAACAAATTTATTTTTTAACATCTTAAAAATGAAATTATAGACTTACGAAAATTAAAATATGATGCAAATATTCTTAACTGTAAATATCTTGCGATACTGCATAATTTTTTTTCCTAGTTCCTAATTGTGTCGATCAGTCGGAATCATTATTAGTTGTTAAGTGAAATTTATTATGCAAATTTATTTAGTAAAGATATAAACGAATACAGTATGTAAATGTTTGTTTTTTAAAAAAATCTATAGATAAAAAGAAATTAAAACTAACTAAAAATATTGTTATTACAAACATATCAATGTGTTGAAATGAGACAGAAATATTTTCAACACACGGACACCACCCATATGTTACCCATAAACAAAAGATTCTATGAATTATTTGAAGAAGTCTGAAGGTAAAACTTAATAAGCGACTTCAGATACTCAAGTAAAAATGAAATATCAGTTTATTTTGGTTTCACGACATATTGATAAAAGAAATGGAACATTGAATTTATTTAAACGATAGTACTATTTCTGTAAAACATTTTAAAATGTATTTTTGATTATTCAAAATGATATCATTTTCGTTTTAAATAACAAAATAACATGTACAAATCACGATACTTCCAAACGCAACTGCGGTTAAAAAAAATCTCTCGTCCAATGTGTACCGTAATAACGGCACCTCTGTCTTATTTGCCGCTCTGTGGGGTGAGCTAATTTAATCTGCAACTGCGGCTGATTAGTGTCCGCGCCTTACACAATTCGCCGCGCTTTTTGCACCAGTGCCGATGGCCACAACACTGATATTGAAAAGGCCCACGACAAGGTTGGGTTACCGACTGTCGTATTGGTCGGCGGTGGTTCGAGGACGCCGCCGCTAGGGATATCGCTGGGTTGTCATTAAATTGTTTTTAAATGCATCCATGGATTTTGGCGGCCAAGGTCTTATTATTTGCGTTAAAGTAAATTATCATAATTCGACACCAGCTCTGTAGAAAAAAGCGCGATTTATTTATTGACGGATCGCCATCGTTTCGACATTACATTTCAAGTACCTATCCACTTACATAAATTTAAAAAAATTAAAATCATTACAATTTTTAAACTAGGAGTAAAACTAATGAGGTCTGAAATCGGAATAAGACGGATACAAGCATCATACATTGCTCCTAGGTTGTTCAATCAACTTCCAAAACAAGAAATAAAATAATGTATTACACAATATTCTAATTTGTTCTATTTCTTTTTCACTATATAATACTAATTAGCTATTAAATTTCATATTATACATATACAGTTTATGATCATGTTTTATATAAATAAAAAAACGTCAAAGCAACCCTATAATTCAAGATTATTCTTATTTGGGTGTGCAAAACACTAATGTTGCTTAAAAAAATGTATTTAAATGCAAATAATTATTTACAACATATTAAGGAATCGCTTCATTTTATTTGTAGCCTCTCAATCATTTACTACATCTTCAGAATAGCAAATATTTAGTACTAATCATGAAACTAACTTTATTAGTGAAGCATGTGGTAAAAACTCTTCAAATGTATCCAGGACCGGCCTGAGAAATGCGCAAAGGGTTCAGCTGCACCTAGCCCCCACATTCGTAACAGACAATAAAGAAAAACATGCGATTTTGCTCATTTATTCGGTGCCAGTCTAATAAAATAAGCAACCTCTTGATAATTGTATATTTTTAAATCATGCTTTTTGGGCATTTTATTCTGAATATAATGCATACATAAGTATATATATTTGGGGGTTAGGTCGGTGGTTAAATGAAAATGAGCGAGATATTAATGTCCCACAAAGACGAAGCTATTATTTTTACATGGGAAGTATGGAAGTCTTGGGCATTACAGGGCTTACAACCTGTCATCGGCTGGCTTAAGTGATCACTTTACACAATGTAACGTTCACCTATTTACCCATGCTACCACATCTATCAAATTTTTGGAAGTTGTATATATGATATCATGTTGGAACATTTCAATTCAATATATTCAAATATTGTGAAAATGAGCGGTTTATTGTGACAGAGTTCAGTCTCATTTAAAAAATAATAGATATATGTATACGGAATACACAGTCTCCTGGAACAAGACGCGAACCCCTGACCACTAGATCACTAGGCCAGCGTCTTAACCACTAGACCAACAAGCCATTAATTCTAACTCCTCCTCTTGTATGATGTTCGTATTCATATTGATTTGCCTCAATTTTTCTCATAAATTCTGCCAAATATTTTTTTAGTGAGGATTTTAAAAATAAGCACCATAGCATTGAAATATATTTTCTGTTTAAAGGTCATCAGATTAAGATCTTTGAGCATTGTACTGATCCGAGTATATCTATTTTTTCTCAAAGATTTATTGTGCTGGTGCATTGGTATGATTTTATGATACACTCAGAAAGAGATGGAGCTCTTTCGTTGCAATATTCTACGATCAATTTATTGCTCACTTTCTTTCGTGATAATATTTTTGTAAAATAAATAAGTATACATAAAACATTCAGCAATAACTTTGCATCCAGCCCTGCAATTTTCATAATATGTCTGCATGTTTATTACAAAAATGTTATAAGACGCCTGCAATCATTATTGAGTAGAATGCTCCATAGATTTTTATTTTCGACTGAAACTATTATGCATTTTTTCTGTATTCTGATTTAATTTTCTGGGTAATTAGTCCATGTAAACACTTCACTATTTATACACTAGTATCCTGGATTCACGATACGTCTTGTGAATATTAAATTGATCTTATTTTATTATATACATAATTATTTCCTTCTACAACATCCGCCACCTGCATGACTCAGTCGTGTGAGTAGCCTCCCGTGTAATTAATAAAGTGTTAATGTAACATAAAATACATCATTTATACAAACCTTTAATTTATAGAAGGTAATAGTAACAAAATCAGATTAATGCGGTATTCTTGAATGCATTTAAACAAGCCCATAAATTTAATTGCTTTGGAAGATATCTTCATAAACAATAAGAAATATTTTCTATATATTCATTTCTATTAAAAATATAATGAAAATAACTTTGTCTCCATGAGATATCTGATATTTATGTATTAAAAAATTAATCAACAATATCACAACAAAGTAAATAAATATCTGAACTGTCAAAAATTTCACTTTGTTAAGTGTTATATTTGCTTTTTTAATATTTAGACATTTTTTAAAGAGAGCATAAAAATTTCATGATCTTGAGTGCAAAGTCAATCTGAGTAGATGTAATAATATACTTAGTAGTGACGATTAAGCTGTTATTGTGTCTGTGATTGTAATTCTTTGAGCAATCACTGGTACTCTAGAAACTAAACCTCCAACCGTTATATAAACATGAACTAATGCAAATTTCTTACGTGATCACTTTGGTACCACTCATGCAATCAAATAGCTCCGTGACTTCTTTTAAAAATATGACTCGATTGGAACAAAAATTTTAACGCTGACATTATAAAATGCATTAATGTAAAAAATACGTCTTTTTTACACAAAGATTTAATTTAAGAACATTATTTTATATTTTGCACATATTTTTAACTGATTAGTAAGTAAATGAAAAAAATGTGCCTTTTTTGGATAATATTTATATACATGTTGTTTATTTTACACAAATTCTTATAATTAAATATTAATATTATGTTCAAACATATCACAGTCTTTGTGGAATACGAAATATCAATACGGTTTATTGTAAAATAGGTATGTGCGTACATTATTCAGTATATTCTAGATATAACAGCAATATCTATCTAATGTCACACTTTAAAATTGTTAATTATGGGTCAAAAGGGTTTCAAATTATCGATTAAACCAGCATATAGTTGTTGGTGAAAACAATGTTAATCGTCAGTGGTCAAAATGGAGCCTAAACATGGTTCATAAAATATAATAAATAATAGTAAAATAATTTGACCGCAAACTCTCTATTATCCAGCACCGCTGAGACCACAGGGTTGTCAGAAAATATAATTTTACAGATATCGGAACATCGCTCTTTAAATTACCATAGCACATACAGAACTAATTAAAACTATATGTAGGTACCTACCTGCTACTAACAAAGAGATTAGAGTTTAATTTAAGTAAAGAACAGATTTTATTAAACTAATATGTACATAAAATATAAACTGAATATGTAATGAAAATAAAATTATCATTACTATAATTTTTTTAAATACAACACTAAATTGCATTACATAAAAATACTTGTAATTATGGTAAAACCACCATTCAGGTGCCGGTTGCTTAAATGTTCCGGATAAGAGAGTTTACTGTATGTATTGGGTTTCTATTGAACCAAGCATGTTAACTGTTCTGTAGGGTTCTTACAAGCATGTACACGAATGAAGCTTGTCATGCAAACTCTTCTCGAAATTTCCATACATCACAGTACAAAATTCAGCGAGCTATCATTTGTTATCTATTATATTTTATATACAGAGCAGAATAATTAATTATACTGAGTATATTATATTAGTATACCGAGCTCCGAGAGGAAATATCAAAGTATCATCCATATACACACACCATTAGGACAAAATGACGATGTTATTGTGATAGAGAATATTTTGAATAAACTGACAGAATAACATGACCATTTCAAATGTACTTACTGTATGTAAGTGCTACGTACATTATCTATTAACACTGGTGATCTCCATCCATTATCCCCACCTGTATAGTGGACACATTATATCCAATTATCTAAATATCACACATCAATATTATTTGGCCTTGATGGTATTTTTAATATTTTTCAAGGTGCTTCACTAAAAGGCGGATGCAAAGTATCGGGATAATACAATAATGTCATTGTTTAGAATAATAATTAGGAAAGAATTTGTTTTAACAGTTTACTAATCTAGTTCTAAGGGCACAGTAAAAGGATACTTTTTCACGATGGATAACATAGGTTTGTAGGGGAGGTGCAGGGGGAGTTATTGAAAATAGATGATTCTAAAAGTATTGTGTAATTTTAAGATGATTATGGAGGTTACTTGAAGTTAAAATTGTCTACCCCTACAATGCTGGGTGTATTAACTAGTAATAGATAAAGAACTTAATGTAGCAGAGAATGGTAAGATATATGACGCAAGTGTTGATGGCACCAGAAATAGAGGGCATCTGCGGAAGACTTGGCGAGTGTGAGATCCTCTCTGCCTACCCCGCGGAGAAACGGCATGATGATAAGTAAGTAAGTAACTTAATGTGTGTAAATTTCAGTTATCTCAGAATTTAGTCAGGCCAGTATTACAGACTAATATAATCTTGCAGACTAGTCTTGATAGATTTCCAATCCTTAACACGGACATTACTATAAATATTTAAACACAGTTATTTATGTAAGAAATATTAAAATGTTAGCAGGAGCTTCCAAGTGTTTTACCCCCAAAAAAATTAAACATAAAAAAATTGTTTTAGGATGTCTTATTGAGTGTAACATCATTAATACTAATAGGCAGTTAAAGAAATATTAAGGTTCTAAAAATGTGTAAACAGATAAAAAATGACCAAATTAAAATTTTAAAACCTTAAATTATCCGTTTAGAAAACACTGCGCAAATCTTTGGATTACCTACTGCAGATATGGAATCATTTTTTATAGAGGTCAACACCTATTTGATATCTCGGCACCAAAAATTGTGCAAAATACTTTTTTTAATAAATTGTTTATCACAGTTTGATTATTAATTCTTATATACTATTGACACTAGTAAACAATAATAGTTAATCCAAAGTACATAAATCATCAATAATTAATTAATTAATAATTAAAAAATGCAAAGAACAAATCTTTTTTTAGCTATCTATCACTGAGACATGAACCTTTCTACTACCGGCAGACTGCTTTTAGAACTGAGCTATGTCAACTCAACTAAAATTGTTCAGATTTATTCTTTGGCAAGCTAGCGTGTCTTGTATATTTTCAGCATCATATTAATCGCAACATTATCAATAAAATTGAATTTAATACAATTAAACATTAACAGGATTATAAAATTATAACTAATTATTAACACGATTGTCTATAGAAGCACATTGGTCAACTAATCAGAGATAGAGACATCAACTGTCATGATAAATTTAATAAGTTAACGCTTTAAGAGAGTTTTTTTAACAATGCATGGTATAAAATGACATAGTTTTAGCCGAAAACATTAATATCTTGCGTAACTAAGTGGTTACGACATCCACTTTTGACAATAAAGATGGGGGGTCCAAATCTCACTGGCAACCGTTTATGGCAGGTAAGAATATTAATGTGATATTTATATACCCAATACTTATTATTATTCAACAGTTTAGCCTCAAACCCCCTATCTTTGTTTTCGATGTTGAGCTTCCTAACACTTTAATCGATCGAGTAATTTAAAAGTGACCTCACCACGCACATTACTCAGTGACAACCATTTTAATAACCATACAACTAATATACTATTATGTTTAAAATAATATGAGACTATCTCTAGTCACTTGTCAAAATAGTGAGAATGTCCATTGCGGCAACATCTGAAAAGATAATTTACAAAATTAGTTTATTGTATGAAAATACATATATACATAAAATACATCATAACAAAATTAATGGGAAAAAAAATAATTTTGGCTAAAAAAAATTATTATAAAAAAATGTATGGTAAAAAGTATAACAAAGTGGGATACTCAGGCCTATTCTCAAAATTGCAATATTGAAATGAAGGTGATTGTTACACCAACCCTCAAAAATAGACAGTATGTAAATTAACTTCCGTGTTATATTTGAATGAGAGAGAGGGAGAGAGAGTGAGGGAGATAAACGTACCATAATCTGTCAAAACATAAAATGGCAACAGGATTGGCCGTGATTCTTCACTACGACGCTGTGGATGAGGAAATCAATAGGTAATTTATCAACAAACATTTTTCTGTGAACTTTGAACACTGTATTAGTACTTATTTTAACTAAAAACTTATATTTTTAGTTGAAACTCGAGAATGGAAAGACGTCGTTTGCATCATTTGTGCGCTATAGTTGTACCTTATCAAGGCGGTATAGTTGTAAAAATTGCCCATTCTATTAATGTCTGCGGGAAAAATTAGCGAAAAAAATAGAAAAAAATATTTCTGGGGTTTCAATTGCATTTTTTTCATCTATATTAAATCAAAATTGAATCCACAAAAAAAGTTAAAAATGTCTTCCAAGAAAAAGCTTTGCCCAAAGAGTGAACATGAAATGGAAGATGTTTATGAAAAAAAAAATTGCAATTAAGTACAGAATTCTGTACAATAGGTTAAAAATTAAAAAAAAAAAGATTATGTAAAAGAGAATATGGTGGGAAATAAATCAGACTTTGCTCTATTGAAGATGTGGATTGTACTGTTTTGAAGTATGTGGAGGTTATTCGAAAAAAGAATATGTTGTTATGTATTTGTGCAAATAGGTAAGTAACATTCAATATACATGATGTATAACAATGTTTTATTTTTTAAGTTGTGCATAAATTCAAACAAATTATTTTTAGAAACGTTTCTAACATCAAATATGTTTTATCGGAGGCTACTAAGAACATTAAAAATAGAAATAGCACATTTGAAAGATTTGCATTAGTGAGGGAGAAATATATAGAGAAAAACATATTCTATGCAGGGATGGTATGATACACGTGCCTGAGACACGTAAGGGCTTTTGTAACTATGTATATACACATCCGTAAAATGATTTTTCAATTAATTATTTTTGCTTAACTGGCGAATACGTTATACGCTCAGATTTTTGCAAAAGGCATGTTTTCCGGTACAATTAAGTGCCATGATTGCAAAAAAAATTGATTGTGTCACAAATATTTAAAAACTTATTACACTAATTTATGCAAACTCAATTATTTTCATTTTTGAAATCAGGGCATTCTAATCTCCTGGAAAACATATTTTTGTAAAAAACTGAGAATATACCGTATTCGCCAGTTATGCCAATAAATTCCCACAAATTTTTCCACAACATTGGCTACCTACTTACTATATTATAAATCAAATTATTTAGATTTTTGTAAAGATTACGTCTTACACTTATTAGTAAATTTTGATGTACTTTAGATAGAGCATTTTTCTTCTTAATTTTCTCAATATAACCAATTTTCAAATGTACATTCAAAGTCTCGCCATATTAGGATTCTCATCCGAAATAATTTTTCAAGATCACTTAGTGTAAATTCTTTAGAAAATAATATAACTATCGTTTGGACCATTCAATAATTCTTATTCCATGAATGATATTGATTGATGTCAGACAAAGAAAATGTCTAGTGAAAGCTGTAGGCGAGGTATGGATTCAAATTAAAACTCACGTGCGACAACTTCGTCTAACTCCCGCTGATCCACAAATAGTTCAGCCGCTTCCGAGTGGACCCCGATGAGTATGTCCCGAACCGATAACTTGAATCTCCACAGAAAGATTTTCTGGTTTCTAGACTTGATGGTTTGCAGAATAATTTTAAAACTCTGAAAAGTCACGATTAGTTTTAAATAATGAAGGCATCTCAAAAAGTAATTAGGGTAATTATAAATTTATTCTAAACTCTCAAATATTATAAATAAAATGTTAATTGATCCCTCAGAAAAGATATTTAGAAAATAAATAAATAGTTCAAACACAATATTTTGTTCATGTTAAATAAGTACAAATAGATTTTTTGATATTAATTTCTTGATCTAATTTTGTAACATAAAATAACTTAAATTAAACTATATGTATTCTTTAATAAATCAGTTTAATGCAGAAAGCCATGTTTATACTTTAATGTGACCTTAGTTTATATGGGATCCAGATAAAATAATGTTATGTATAACAATTCTATATACAGAAATACAAATTATTTACAGTAAGTCCTTTATATACAAACAAGTTCCTTTCCGAGAACTCGTTGGCAAGTTGAATTTGTTCACAATTCAAAGAAAGTTAGCCTAGACATCTGGCATTTACTGTAATAATTACCACTGTTCTTGAACTTAATTCGATATTGTGCAGTACTAGGATTAAAATTAATTATACAGTAATTAAACATAATGCAGCTTGTTAAGGAAGACCGCATGTGACTACTGTAAACATTACTGAAAACATGTGTCCTCCAGGCTGCCATGCGGCAGAGACACACATGTAGAGAACTTACCGTATATAAAAATCTAATTATCATAATGAGTAAAATATTTGCTAATTATTTACCAATTAATGAAAATCTTCAACTAAATTAACAAAAGTTCTATAAATATTCATACATTGGCCACGGTGACGTCCAGTCTCTTGATCCTGCTGCCGTCTACAATGATGATCAGAGATGTATTGTATATGTTTTCCTTGGAGAAAGCTATCTTCATTACACTCTTGGAGAAGTAATCAGCTGAACAGTACAGCAGACTGTCGTTCGGTGTGACGAGTAGTACATCTCGGGAATTTGCCTGGAAATTTATGGTAGGTGACAGTAAATTCAAAATTTGTTATAATGAAATTAATTTTTCTACAGACATTCCGGATCTCATATCAAATTGTCAATTTTTCATACAAAGCCAATTAACATTTTCTAGAAGTCCAGAAAGAAGAATTAATCAAGACAAAGCTCAGCATATTAAAACCTAACCAACCCTTACGTATGGACGTATTTGATTTACATTTTGTTTGAGAAAACCAGTTAAGTATTCAGGTAGCAGAAATGAGATTGCTTATAGGAATGGTTGATGGGAGGGTGCTTGAAAATGATGATTCTAGAAGATGGTTCTCAAAGGTTCTTGAATTAAAAAATTTCTATTTGTATATTAGCTAGTTTTTCCATGAAAACAAAAAAACAAGAGATTAAAGAATACAATAAATATGATCAATACCTTGAAGAATTCTGTTTCAATTTTTGGGCGCGCAGTGGAGGCGAGAACCATCAGAACGTTTAATACAATCCCAATTACAATTCCCAGCTCCAGTCCGACCAATAAACAGGTCACAACGGTGCCGATGAAAGGCAAGAGCTCTATCTCTGTAATTAAAATAATGCGATCAATTTATATACCTTTCTAAATAAAATAAGAAATGTAAAAGAAAAATATATTTATTTATCACAAACTAAAAGTAGTAATTGATAAAGTAAAAGTAACACTTACTCCTGGTTTTCCAAAACAGGAGAATCACATCAAACTCCACCATGAATACCATGGCGGATATGATGAGGCCAGCGAGCACAGCTTTGGGGATGTAGTAGAACGAAGAAGTCAGGAAACTGAGAGCCATCAGGACCAATGCACCTGAAGTAATCTGATATTTACATTTTTTTTTTATCATTTTCAATCAATTTATAATCCTCAGCATTTGCCAAACTGAAAAACAAGTCGAGGCTTAGTAAGTGTTATGAAAAATATGCTATGGTTAAAAAATATGTGATATAAACAAAACTTGTACTATAAAGGGGTGTGTATCTGGATAAAACTTGTCTCGAAACTCGTCATACCACTGATCTCGATTATCTTCTGATACCTAGTGACACCATTCAACATTAGTAATGCCTGTTCTGGCTGTAGATACTTTACTTCCTTTCCTAGAGGTACAATCTTAGTCAAATAAGAGTTTAATGTAATAATTATAATTAACTCATGGAACATAAATTCAACAAAACATTTAAATACAGCAGTTTTGGTTTTGTAAAATAAAACTTCTTGAAAATTTTAAAATTAATACATTACTCTTCTTCTTCTTGTGCCATTCCTTCACATTGGCATTGTGTTCGAATCTGCTGAGCATTCGCCTACTTATTGATATTATCCGTCTATCTATGTAACAAAGATATTTTGGAGAAGCTTGTTGTTGTCGAAGAACAAAGAGGAAGATCCCCCACCCGTTGGACCGACCAAGTGGAAAAGGCAACAGACACCCTGAGATCTGCAGAATGCGGAGAAAAGTGGAGGGCGGGAGTTCGCAAACATCAAGATCCTCTGTCACGAGGGACCAACGTGGATGAATAAACAAAAAATATATATATTTATAAAAAAATGTTGAACAGTTCTAAACAGAGTCTAAAGAGGAACATAAAAAATCGCGTTACATTGTAGTGTCATCAGCTTCACCTGTTGTCGTGGTAGAATCTGACTGAAAAAATTTTTGCAATATATTTTGTCATTTTTTTTGCATCTTTGTTGCAGTTAATGTCTGTATTAATGCCTCAAAAAACTTTCACGCTGTGATCTTCACCAGGATCAGTTTGAAATATAATGTTTATTTCTCATTCAAAATGACAAGTACTGAAAGTATATTTGTTTGGCCGTATATCGAAGCTGAGCTATAATTTAAAAAGGTTTTTATAGCGAAAAGCCATATATTTAGATTTTATCTAAAAGATAAGTTACAGTAAAAAATATAAATTTATAAAATATTTAAACTAACCCTAAATCATGTGCTTGAATATGAAGGAAACCCCAAAGGGTCCCACCCTATCCCGGAATTGTTTTGAAAGTTGTTTACTTTTGCTTCGATTCCGCTCAACAAAGCAACGCGAGCAATAATTTACAGAATCTTAGAATCTTCAAAGCTTTTTAGGATATATTATAAAGTTAAGTTCAATTAGTTATGTTCTGGCAGTTAGTTGTGGTTTTCTTCATAGTTTACTTTTTTTCTTCTTTCTTTATTATCTTAAATCATGTGCTTGTAAAAATTTTACTAATTTGCCTTCCGCTATATAACTATAACATTCAAAATACAATACTAAAAAAACATCTCGGTAAGCGTTATTTAATAACCATACCTGTGAATACCCCACCAAAAGTGGTCTGAACTCCTGAAGAATTATTGATGACGGTTCTGGTGAAGGAACCTGTGGTGGGCATACTCCTCACAAAGGATCCGACGATATTACAGACGCCCAGTGCGCACATTTCTTGTGTGGAATCCACAATCTTTCCATTAGCTGAAATATTAGATATATTAAACATAAAACATTTATATTTGATTGAAACATTAATCTGATAATTCGTCCACTCAATGTTCAATAGTAATCATTGTTCCCACTAAATTTTGAAGTTCAGAAAATCTTATTAAATGACATTTCTGACAAACTTTGTATCACATATGATTACGAAACATTATTTATTTGTCCCATACATATTTGAATTAAAATTAATTTGATTATTATGATATTAACCTTTACAAAAAATATTGGTAGGTGTAATATAAAGATTGGAAAACTTTAAACGGTTCTTTCATATTGATCCCATTCTGATGAACGGTAGGATTGCGAGTAAACAAAAAAACACATAAATCCACCTGACAAAAGTTTCTAAAGAAACATTGGTTGCGATAGCGTTTCGCGCACATTTTATAGTAACATAATGAAATGAAAACATTTTGACACTTGTGTTAAAGTCTAGATGCAAAGCAGTCAAATGTCAATTAACATTATTTGTATGCGCGCTATGCTAATAACACACACCCACAGCTTAGCGGGAATATTGCCCCATAATTCGTATTTTCACGAAATTCTCACAATAATCAAAAAATTTAGTTCTGAAAATAATACTTCATACTAATTTCGATAATTTGTAATACGTGGTAATTCGTGTGCATTTTTAGTATTCGAAATAAATATTCCGTTCATGTAATTCGCAAAAGTTTTTAATTAAATTCTTTAAAAATTTAAAAACTTGCGCGGCTACGCATTTGCAACACGTTTGCGTGACTAGCTCCGTCCGCTAGCCAATCACAACGCTGTTCCTTATCGCAGGACCAGTGTCAAACCGAGATTTTATGAATAGTTCGGGCCTATTGGCAAGCGCAATGGCCGTTCGTCTCTGTACCTCCAATAATAAATTCATTAAATCTCATACTTGGCAAAAAAATTATGTAATATATATGCGACTATATCTTGTTTTTTGTGTGTTTTCGAAACATTGCGATTTATCTGTTTTAAAGCCCTCGTAACCCGAAGACGCCGATTCATCTACGCGGCGGCGGCGTTTGAAAGTGCATTCGAACATTATTTTTGTTGTATCTGTCGTATAACAGACCCTTTTGTCGGTAAACTTAAACCAACACACCGTTTTGGCTGAACTTTCTTGCCCCGCATTTACATGATCGAAAACATATGTGTTTATTTTATGTTTTAAGAACACTTATAATCCATATATAATTGACGAATTAGGAGGTGATTTGATGGATTTTTAAAACAAAGACAGTGATCTCAGAGGTCCAATTATTTTATTTCATGTAATAGAAAAAGTGTGAGTGTTATTGTTGCGGAAAAAGAACTTCCATTATTTATTTGTCATCTGTGATTTTCTCATTCATGTAAGTTAAATTTATACTATTTTTTCTTGAACCGAGGCTTATGAGTTTTTTCATGAATGCCTATTTATTAATAAATATTTTATAACTTTTGTGCACTATCATCAATTGAATTTGTGTCATTTGTTTAGTTTGCTTTTTTCGTTTTCTATATTAGAACCAACACTTCGTAATTCAAAATCTCAATTTCAAATTGGAAGTCGACAAAAACTTGATACCAAAATTAAAGTTGAAGAATATGTTGAAATTACAAATACCACCCTGGGTTCGATCATAAAACATCGCGGAGCCATGCAAAAATGAAGGAAGCCTTTTTATAAATAAAGACAAGGATATGGTCAGCGAAGCATTAAAAGATAAAAAATAAAGTTTGTCATATATTTCTCAATCGATCGTTTTAAATATAAATATCAACGTTGTTTTTAATACCTTTTATAAATTCGTAATTATTTTGTGTGTATTATATATACATTTTTTAGCATTGATTAAAAACCAACAAAAATATTACCAATTCTTATGGTAAATATTTTTTATTGGCATCTATAAAAATACTCTAGCTACGAGGCGTCCTTACCAAATGAATTCCAACTGCGGCGGTGCGTGGAAAAATGCGGACGCTATAAATTGATGCAATTTCTTTTTTTTTTTTTTGTAATTTAACAAAAAAGGAAAACTCCGGCGCCCTCTGGCCACAGATTATATTCGGGATCTCGCTAAATAAAGCGGTACGTGTCTTGTCTAAACGTATAGAATGAAAATAAAATTCGCTACCAGTAAAGTCTGAACCATAATCCACTGCCATGATCGGTTCTGGTAAATATGTTGATATTAATGTGATATATATGTTTAAACCATGACAGATGGTTATTTGCATTTTTGGCACAATATAGTATATAGGGTGTAACAGACCTAGTCCACAATATTTTATGGGTGGATACCTGACTAAATTGCTAGTCGAAAATGTTCATATTGAAAAGTGCCTAATTTCGATCATGTCTGAGACATAAGCATTTAAAAATATCGTAATTGTGCGATTATTTCCATTAATTTAAATATTTTATTGATTCCAAATTATATATTGAATACAACAAATTTAAAATCATCGAATTTCGAGCGGTCAGACTATTTTTTGTTAGGTGATTTAGGACTTGAAGCAAAGATATAGATATTAATGATGGATAAATTTCGCAAATATTTATTTCGAAGTACGTACACGTAAAGCCTAACATGATTTTGTAAAAAATTTAAACAATAAATTTTCCGTAACGGTGCAGAATTTCCACATATTCCTTGAAAATTTTCGACTCGTAATTTTGTCAGGGGTCCACCTATAAAATATTGTGAACTAGGTCTGTTACACGCTGTATAGATGCATTACAGAACGATGAAAAATTGAGCATAAATTAAAATATAAAAATAAAGTATACTCACAGAAAGATTTAGCAATGGCTACCGCCTCCAGGACAGAGATCAGAGCGATGGTGATTATGCTGGAGTTGAGTTCTTCCACCATTTCCAGAAAGTTGAATGTGGAATTGCCGTGGCTTGTGGAAAATGGAGGGGGCGTAAAAGGTGGCAAACCTTTTTCAATGGGGCCTAAAAATAATTCCATGTTTTTTAATCGTAAAAATGGTAATGGTACTTGTCTGATGTGCGGACACATGCCGACGTGCACTGTTGCATCATTAAGTGGAATTTTTTTTAAACATAACCCTATTGCATCATTGTTAAATGTTTTAAATATAGTTTTTATTTTATATATAGGAATATTTTCACACGTACTGAAAAAAAAAAACATAATGTTGAGCGAAATTGAAAACCGGTGATGTAGTGGCACCAATATTAGCAAATAGTATTTACTAATTATTTTGTCAGAAAATATACTATTTAATGAAGTTAAGTAATGTAACATAAACAATAATTAGTTAAATAGTACTAAGTGTATAGATTCACTAAATCTAAAGAAGTTATAAACTAAAACAAATTTAGATAAATTACGTAGAAAGACACAGAAAAAATCTATTTTTCAAAAAAATACAGCCATCACCGGGACTTGAACCTGAAACATTATATTGTCAGTAGAGAACTTGCATCAAAGCTATGATGACTTATACAAAAGTTGCCGAGTTTCATTTACACGTGTTTGCTAAGTGAGTCATCTATTTTTTGCTAGGTGGCGCTAGGATTTATTTAGATATTATGGAACTGTCTACTGAAAAAATGTAACTTCTCAAATAAAATATGATTTATTCAAAATTAAGTTATAAATTGACTTCACACAGCAGGAGTGCTATTCGAATTTCATAAAATGATACTCGGATTTGGCAAATATCAATCCCAAATACCCGGAACCGGTACTTAGCAGACGATGTCAACTTGCCGTAGCCCTAAATCTCAAATATATTGTATTGAATACTAGGCATAATTAGGCATTTATATTGTTTTAAATCTACAAAATAATAAATGTCTCGGAAAAATTAATTACTGACCTGTCAATGTGAAAGGAGTCAAGTCATACTTCTCAAATATCCAGGCGAGCAAGCATCCGGCGATAATTACAAGAGCATTACGTGCCAAAGACACCAACCAGATTAATTTGCGGAAAATTCCCAGATAAACCGGTACATCCGCAGCACTCGTGCGACTTCCAAACTTTCTTAACTCCTAAAGGTTTATAAAAAATCATTTTATTGTAGTCATTTTGATAAAATGTATTTGTTTCATTATGAAAAATAGCAATTGTGCTAGATTATTATTAAAAATTTATAAAAACTGTAGACAGAATGTAAGATACTTAGTAATAATATTTTATGAGGATGTCTGCCTAATTTTTGAGTCAAAAATGTTCTGTGAAAATCAGTGCTGAAAAATGTTCTGTGAAAATCAGTGCTGAAAAATGTTCTGTGAAAATCAGTGCTGAAAAATTTTCTGTGAAGTGCTAAAAGTGCAGCTACTCCTAGCCCCGCGCTCGTAACAGATAAAAATGTGATGTTTCTAATTGATTCAATCCTACCCTAATTCGAATAAGCGGCCTCTAAATTTTATATGTAAATTTTGAGATAGATAACGCGTGTTATTAAATTGTGTTGGCACATTGGTGGTGATGCTAGTTCGTTACAGTATTCTATGATCAATGTATTGTGTACATCCATTTATAACAATAGTTTTATAAAATAAATTCGTTTTATGCATGAAAATATTCAGGCAATTCTCGGACTGTTTTTCACCATTACATCTAGGTGGTCACATCATAATAAACAAAAAAGTCCTGCACCCGAGCTTTGCACCCAGCTCCGCAATAATTCTAGCCGACCCAGGTGAAAATTATATACCTACCATTATGTAAATAAAATAATTACATAATTTTAATTATTTTTGTGGTGAATATTCAACTATCAGTCAGTATAAAAATCAAACAAGTAATTAAAACCCTCAAGCGTACAAGACTTTAATAAAATGTTACAAATTAATTAAAACAATTGATATTTTGAATGTACAGCTTTAACATTTTTGACTCAAATTTGTATTAAAATTATATTACACTGTGTAAAGACGTGTTTTCTATGGATGAACAATAATAGAGGTACCCAATCAACACAATAAATCAAACATGATTTTTTGGTTCTATATTTAATTTTGCTAAATAATTGGACAACAGTTATCTCAAATTATCAAAATATCAACAACGTCAAATTATTTAGAAAAATTAAATATAGAACCAAAAAAATCGTGTTTGTTTTATTGTATTGATTAACAAGAGAGTTCTATAAAATAAATACTGTCTGTATTCAAAAAATAAAAGAATAATAGAGGCGTATCAGATTTCAACAAATGAGACCACCCCTGCAAAAACACTGTATATCGGTTTGGGCAGATCTGAGTTATGAATGCCACAACGTTGTATATCTTCTTGGGCATCCAATGGTATATTAAACAACCATATAAAATAAATAAAAATACTGTTAAATACAATTTCTAAGTGAGCTTTCTGCAACGACACTGTATATCATTTAAGATAACCAACGCTTTGTCTATCAACATTTATAAAACCAATGTACAGTGTTGTTGCGGAGGGGGTCTCGGTTACAGATTTAAATTTAATTCACTGCTTCTATTCGGAAGATTACCAATCAAATATTAATTTTCATAAAGAAAATTTTTAAATATATCATTGTAGTAAGGCGAGTTGGGGTAAGTGCTTCTAAGTCTCCTAATTGTTATAAATCAATATTTGAAGAGACTGTCCAGAGATGGTGCAATTCAAAACGTTAGTTTGCTTCCAATACCCTTTCAAATTATGACAGTTGTTTGATGTCAACTTGCGAGTTGTGTATGCCTTTTCAATCTTTCCTACATCTCGATAATCATTTGTGTCAGGACGTTGGTATTAGTCGAGTGCCTTCATTTTGAGTTGTAGTTTGTGATGTACATTTATATTAGTTTTGTGATTATTTCTGCGGATTATGAAATCATATAAAAATGGTATGGTCTTGTAAATATAAGACCAGATACACGTACCCAATAAATTTTACACCATGGAGAAAATGCATCCACTCAGTGGTTGGTATCGTACCCCATATATTTTTGTATAGAAACTTTTTCAACTAGTGTAGAGAGTTCAATTATTTTTTTTAAATAATTAACCAATTTCAATAATAATCACAATGATATGTTGCAGATTTTTTTGAAACTCAGCACATTTTATCCGTCATTAAGGACCAAAATAACTAATTCATATTGCCATTAAGTAGATTAGTAAAGACATTTTCATTATTTTAACAATTTGTCAGAAACAGATGCTCTTATCCCAAATTTGGGGTAAGTGCATCTACTCGTCCAATTTTTATTGAATGCTTTCAATATCAGTTGTCCTATGATACACTTACCCCGATTCACCTTAACTATAAATATTATTTAAAAGGGTAAGGATAAAAAAAAAGCAAACATCTGTAAATACCCGCAACAAAAGCAGTATTATAATAGTTGAGATTCCTAAAACAGAGTCCCAAAGATGCACCGTGTGTATGTTCTCCACCAGATTGATCCACACGTCGAGGAAGGTATTTGATTTACCTACAAATTAAATGATTATTCTCATTTTATTGTGAAAACATAATAATCTCAAAAAATTCCACAACAATTTCAAAACGAGATGCAAAGTACAATTTATAAATTTCAAAGAACTACGTTTAGACCAGTGTGATTTTTAAAACACAGCTTTCAAGTGTTGATAAACCAGAAATCAATTTAACTACCTAACTGTTTCTCCGCAGGGTTAGGCAGATAAGATAGAATTTATTTATACATTTATTTATTTGACATAATTTTTTTATATATCAGAAGTGAATATACAATAATATAATACGCTTAGTAGTAGACAGTTTTTTCCATGTTGCGGTGTCATTTAATTAAAATTAAAAAGAAAGAGTAAGATTCGACAGAGATACATAGTGTAACAGATCAAGTCCACAATATTTTATGGGTGGATACCTGACTATATTATGAGTCGAAAATGTTCAAGGAATATGTGCAAATTCTGCACTGTTATGAAAAATATTATTGCTTGAAATTTTTACAAAATTAGATCAAGCTTGAAGTCTACGTACTTTGAAATAAATATTTGCGAAATTGTTCAATTAATAATTTATATCTTTGCTTCAGGCCCTAAATCATCTAACAATGTCTAGTCTAGTCGCTCGAAATTTGATGATCTTTGATTTTTTATATTCAATATATAATTTAAAATCAATAAAATATTTAAATTAATCGAAACAAACGCATAATTACGATTTTTTTTAAAATACTTATATCTCTGACATGGTTGAGATTAGGCTACTGAATATCTTCGACTCGTAATTTAGTCAGGTATCCACCAATAAATTATTGTAGACTAGGTCTGTTATAGCAGCATAAAAAAATAAATAGAGACAATAAAAAAGTATAGTGAATCATTAGTGTATTGTATAGTGATTAAGCTGGAATGTTGAACAGCGATGCTTCTGACTGATCTCTACCCAAATGTATTGTATCGAGTCCATATTTGAGTAATTTTTTTTATAAGTCAACGATGAATGCTACAGTCTATGTTCTGGTGTATCATTCTTGCCTCATTCACGCCTGTCTATTGTTGAAGTTTCTAATAATCTCCAATATCTGGTCCGACCAAGTCTAATCCTGTCGCTTTCAACACTTGTCTCATATAATTTATTCACCATCCTCTTCTCAATCATATGTTCCACATGCTCAAACCATCTCAGTGACCCTGATTATCGACCATCTTAATTCTAATGACTACGCTACAAACAGATGTACATTTACTCCTAATCAGTTCGTTCTTTGGTGTACTGAACATACATAGATTTTTCAAAATATTTACTATTATTTGAAAAAGTTCAACAATTAATGTGTGTACTTTAGAAGATGTGATTCGAAAGCTGTGCATCAGTACAACTATCGTCTTTGCCTACCCTCGCGGTGAAACGCAATGGTAAGTGAGGTAGTTATGCAGAATATTCTGTAGAATAATCTTGATACTGTGATATTTAACCCAGTTTTTAAAAACATGTTTACATTTGCCTGTTTCATTCTATATTAAAAAATATTATATATTATAAGTAACAACAAAGTATTTGAATATGGTCAGAGTAAAAAATACTTACCCTTAAAACCAAGAAGAGAGTGTAGTTGTGTGCATCCAATTGTAATGGCAGCTGCAGTCGTGAAACCTTTTGTCACTGGCATAGATATAAATTCAATTAAAAAACCTGAAAAGAAAGTGACAGTGTTCTTATTTATGTAATTGATTTTAGCATAAATTTTGATTATATTCTCACTTTATACATTGTGATATAGTGTAGACATATGACTACGGGGTTTAGATTCCTTCTTCACATCATTGTATATTGCATTTGAATATTGGGCTGAGTCGGAAAGCTCCAGATTCAGAAGCGGTTTTGACGATTTACATGAAATAACAGTTTATTTTAGAACAGAATGAAACAAACGTCCCATGCTGAAGAGGACTGAAAAAAGTATCAGAGAAAGAAAATAAAATTCTAAGATTATGAATTATTCAGTAGATCACTCCTTCGAGAAGTCAGTAAATAATAAGACTATGAGTATTCAAAATGTTAATTTGTTCAAACGTCAATCCCAAGTAACTGCTTGTTAGTTTGGTTGTAAGATGCTCACTGAGTTATCAACTAGTCAGGGGTTCGATCCTCATCCCGGGAGACCAATAAGTTAGTCCTATTTTCATAACAAGCGTTTAGCTTAGTTTTAAAATAGTAAGAATATTAATGTGACATATATTCTGTGAACGCATCTCTATTTAGAAAAACGTTTATTTCAAGATAATGAATGGATACACATACCCGGCTATTAGAATAATGAAGAAAATTTCTTATGGATTATATTCACCATGGCTTCACTATTTTATTGTTCCGCTATGGGTAATATTATAATACTAATAAGAAAAAATGTTGTTTTTACCCAATGTGGTAAAATTGTATCAAACCTAAATTGAATATTCCTAAGAGTAAGATGACGCAGCCGCTTAGAAAAGTCAAAAGAACAGCAAAATCCTCTCCGTGTCCTAAGACATACTTCTGCGTCATCAGGGCCACAATAGCCGTCGGTCCGATGGTAAGATCTTTGCAACTTCCCAAGAAGAGGTACACAAAGCTTCCCATGAATCCAGAATACAAGCCATACTGTAAAATTAACATGTACACTATATTATTTTAAAAGAAAAGGAAAAAATGTACATATTATTAGATATATAAGATATTAGGTAGATAATAGATCAATGTTTTGTGGTAAAATTGGAAAGAAAAAATTTCCTCATTTCTGATTTCGATAATAATAGTTTCCCGGTGTAGTTCAATCATTGTTCACTCATTTAATTCATCACACTTCAGCCCACGTTGGATAAATAACTCTCCTAATAACCATCAATCCTCTCTATCCTAGGTCCAGCTGCTTCCTGCAATCTTTCTTATGTCATCAGCTCAGTGAACTAGGGTATGACTTATAGCTTCTAGTACGAGGCCTCCTTTCTAGCACTTTATTATAGAAACGGTTGTCATTCCTTCGGTTAAGGTGCCTAGCTCGTTGCCACTTTTGTCCTATTGCAAATGTCTTCATTTCTTACTCTTTCTCGCAAGTCCGTTCCATGGCTAGTTGACATCATTTGACATCCCATATATTTGATTGTATCTGAATATATTAACTTATCTCAAACTGAAGCCATTCAATGAATGGTCAATTATCTCACCATCATCCAATAGTATGATTTCTCAGTGGCAGGGCAAACTTTCATACCTCATGCTTTGAATTCCTCACTGAATTTACCGACAAATAATTGTAGCTATACGCTAATGGGACCATTATTGTATGTGAACGAATATTATTTTTTCATAATGAAGACAATTGAGAAAATACGTACAGGCACACAAAAATGTCTAAATTATAATACATAATGAATAACATATGTGCAACTCTGTGCAGTAAAATTATGTATCACAATTAGATATCTAATAGAACTTAAATAAAGGTTTTGAATTAAATATACATGTTATGTACCTGCAAAGGCAGTCCAGCTACACCTGCGTAAGCTATTCCTTGAGGTATTGCTGTTAGTCCAACACTTATGCCTAAAATTTATAACAGGTATATAAAAATTATATCAGGTCTCTTTATTATTAAACTGAACTAGATTTATGATTAATATGATAAAATTATAACAAGAGGAAAATAAAAATATATTATCTTGATCTGAGATTTATGTCAATAAAAAACTATTAATTATTTTCTCTTGTTTTATGCAATCTTGCATCTTATTAGTACTTTTAATGGTTGTCCAATTTTCTTGTTTACTGGATTGTCCGATATCCTCGGGACTGATCATATGTAAAAAAATTCACAGCCACCCCGAGCCTCAGGCAAGTACAGAATCATTGAACAAGCATAGTCATAGATATAAAAATCTTAATCATTAATGAATATGTAGGTACATATATATATTTGAAATTTGAAAGTAACGTAATTTACTGATACCGTTGATGAGAAGTTTGAATGATACCTTATCTTTGAATGATAAATTTATTTTAGGACAGCTGTAGTAATTAATAATGTAATCTTTTCATGTTAGATGGACTAGATAGATGTATTTTTATTTGAAATGCCCTAAATAAAACAATAAACAATATCCCAAAAAATAGTAGCGAGATATTTAATCTCTACTATTATAGTTATTACATTGGACATTTTTCTGGAAAGATTTCAATCTACACGTATATCATCATAATACAACTTCAGTAAAATAATATGTTGCAGGAAATTAGAATAAAATCGCATGTGCAGCAAATTAAATTCATTATGTTGGCTGAACTATGAGTGGTATAGATGAGAAATGTGTGGAGTTTCACAGTTCTACAAAAATGCCTGCAAGGTAGTGATGGTAAACCGTTACGTGACTGTGATTGTGTCGGTTGGAGACTTACTTTCTAGTGTACCAATCATTGTTCGATGAATTAAGTTAATCAGTTATCAATCATCGTTACAATCAAACACAATCACAGAAACAGTCAAAATAACAGTTTAAATAACAATGTTACCATCACTACTGCAAGGGCATATAATGCAGATTAATAGATATCTCACAAATTTAATATAAATGGTTAATTGATAGTTAATTGATCAGAAAACCCAAGCAAAGTTGGGTTTTCCGATCAATTATCTTAAAATAAAATTAATGATTATTCAATAAATTATTGTAAATAGTTCATTTAGTTCACCTGCAATCAAATCTTGTAAAAAAAGTTCTAATCTATACTTTGGAAGCCATTCTACGATAGGGATTCTCCGACGCAAGTTTTTCAAAGTGAAAAAATTCTTGGTAGTCTTTTTCAATGTTTCCACAACCGAATGCATGACTGTTGTCTCTGCTCCTGAAATTATATGATTTTTAAATTAGAATTATCATCATTAAAGATGTTTTTATAAAGACAAAAGAAATAATAATATGTATTTTGTTTAAATCATTGTAATTTTTAGAAACACTTCTATTCTTCACACATTAAATAAAAGTAGAATGAAATCATATTTGTAATCCTTCAAATTTATTAGAGACAAATATCCATTAATATTTGTATCACGTACGCTTTTGACGTGCGTAAATTGATAACAATAAAACTATTAATTTATTATCTACTAAGCTTAGTTGATTTCAATCAGTCAATCAAAGAACAAAAATAATATTATATCAATCAGTCACGTATTCTGATAAAGATAAATTATTAGAAATATTTCAGTCTTATCAGATTTTTTATAAAAATCTTATCCCATCACGTACCATTTTACTTCTAGATTTAGTGTTACTTTTATTCCTTTAAATTATCCTACAAAAAATTAACCACACAAAAGTACTTGTAGTGAAAATGTGAGGAAACAATTCAAACGGATAAAAAAAAAATTATTAAGGATAACACATTCTTATTGTGAAGTTGCAATTTTTCAGAACATAGGTCTGTGATATTTAATACAAATTAAATGTATCAAATACAAAGATATACAGATAAAATCAATTTATTAAAAAAAAAATTTTTTGCTACCGGGATTCGAACTTGGATCTTTTCCTATCGGGGGAAATTCATTAACCGATTACACTACACCAACATAGTAAGTTGATGACAAATTTTCAAACTTATATGCTGCACTTTCAAATTGATACATCAAAAATATTTTTTCAATAAATTTACTTTATCTGTTCTGATATTTACTTTATCTGTTCTGATATTTACTTTATCTGTTCTGATATTTACTTTATCTGACCAATGTTCATCAGTTGAAGAAAAAGACTATCAAATGCATAAGATAACAAACTCAAATGGAAAGAACATATTACTAATCTTACAAACAAAATAAAGAAAACTGCCTACATATTTTTAAGACTCGGAAACATCTTATCACTTACAAATCTGAAAATAATGTATTATGCGTTTGTACAGTCAAATTTACAATACGGTATTATTGAATTGGGAGAAGCATATAAAACTTCAATATTACGATTAGAAATCACTCAAAAAATTATTATAAAAATTATAAAAAAAAAAATGACTACCAATTATTCAACTCTTCACAGATTTCAAAGTACCTAAAATAATAGACATACAAAAAAAATCAATTATCTAAATTTTTCAAATTAAAAATAAATTAAACATTAGAAGCGAATTCCGATCTAAAAGATTTAGAGACCAAATTGATATTCCAAAACTAAAATATACCGCAACCCAAAATCACTATATTTATCAAGGCAAATTTTTTAACAATCTCCCCATCACAATTAGAAAAATTATATAATAATTAAATAAAAATTATAAAATTATAGTATATACTCCTTCTCTATACACGAGTCTTACTCTCATAGAGAAGAAACTATCCTACTGATTATTTTTAAAATGTATTATATCGTCTAATATTTAAAAATATATATATTTAGGGTTAAAATATGTAGTAAATTTTTTTTTAAATTTGTTGTTTCTCTATCGGTCTTTATTATAAAAACTTGGCCACCCGAATCCGGTGTGTGTAAGCTGATGGGTTAAAGATTGTTAAGTTATTTTTAATATTATCATACTTTTAGAAACGCGTTTAATGAGGTTGTTAAGCTACCAAGCGGCACGTGTGTCACGAGAATGATAATATGTATATATTTTAATCTTTTTTAACTTCAAATATTTTTCTACCTTTATCTTATTGGTCTGTGGTATACAAATATTAATAAATATTATGAAACTAACTGCATATTAATTGTCTTTAATATTTATTTTATAAATAATGAATGCAATATACAGGCAGTCCTCTACTTTCATACAATTTGCTATTTTGTACATATTTAAAATTTAGATTCCTGAAAAGCAAGAATAAAATTAAGAAATATGTTAAAAATTGTGGCTATATTTCTTCAAAGATTGTTTCAAAATAACACAGCATAGTAATAGATGAAATGCAGAAATCTTTGACTTTATGAATTGAAGATCAACATCAAAAAGGTATCCCTCTGAGTTTATAAATTATTCAAGCTAAGGCTCTCAGTTTGCATGAAGTTTGGAAAAAACGATTAAAAGAAGATTCTAGGATTCTAGATTCTATTTAGGGCAAGCAAAGGCTGGTTCGACAAATTTAAAATGAAGACTTCTTTACATTACATTAAATTGACTAGGGGAGCTGCAAGTGCAGGTAAGCAAGTTGCCCGTGAATTTATTACCACTTTCTCCAAAATCATGGAGGATGGAGGTTATTCTTCTTGCCAAATCTTCAATGTGGACGAGACAGGATATTTTGGAAAAAGATGTTTGCACGTACATATTTGGCAAAGGAAGAATCAGTGTCAACAATGAAGATATTAATGAGTTAATGGAATCTCACTCAGAACCTTTGTCAAATTAAGATTTGATAAATCTACAAAAGATAAATGAACAACAAAATGAAGGAGAAGAAAAAGAAGTAGGCTGATATAAACTCAATGTTAAGACTTTAACAACCGAGAATATGAACGAAGCCTTCGTGCATCTTGACAAATTTTTAACCATCATGGAGGAATGTGATCCCAATGGACAGCGTATATTTCATGTACGGAGGGCAATAGAAAAAGATACAGCTTGTTACAGAACTCTTTATCAAGAAACGAAAAAGAAAAGTACTGTTCAAGAACACACAATTATTGGATTTTCACCTACAAAGGCACTATTATTAAACAAATACATAATAGATATCTCTTTTAGAGACAAAGCTATTTTTTTTTATTATTGGAAAAATATGGAAGTATGGGTTATATTTTTTAATTTAAAATATATGGAAGTATGGGTAATTACAGGGCTTACGACCTGTCTTCGGCTGGCTTAAGTGATCACTTTACACAATGTAACGTTCACGTTAATTACATTAAGCCCTGTAATTACCCATACTTCCATATTTTTCCATTAATAAAAAGAAAAATAGCTTCATCTCTATGAGATATCTCATTCTTGGACATATTCAAATATTTATTATATATTAGTTTCATGTACTAGTTGCAAAGTCAGCAACCATCTTTTTTTTATTTTATGTTTCAATGCAGTTGTCTTCAGTGTTCAATTTATTAATAATCTTTTTTTTTAAATGTAAATTGATCTTTCAAATTCAGTTTTCATTGCAAAAGTTCAGTTTTTTCCCGCCGCCATTTATATTAGGATTTGACCAATAGCAGTCTTCGCCAGTATGGGAACTAGCCTGGTTTTAGAAAAAGGTTATAGGGATTATCGTTCATAAAAAAAATTAATAAATATATCGTTCTTTAAGCTTCTGTCAGTTTTTCGTGTTTTCTCTAAATAAAAAATATGAAGGTTACTGAGTTTGCAATTAGTATCCTCGTATACATGTTGCTTTTTAAAACTGTGTTTTAATCTCCAAAAATAAGTAAAATATAACAAAACAAATTTTATAAATATATACATAATTCTTAAACATATTTAAAAGATAATATGTAACTTGCACATCATAATACCATAATGTATTTAATATTGACTTATCAATAAAATTTTCATGTATCAAGTACATACTATCTGCCTTAGATAATCATTTATCAGATTATTATTAAATGATTATTTTAAATATCTTACGGCTTGGAAGCAGACTAGCTGTAGATCCGGTCTCCATTATGCTTCTTCCTTTATTCTTACTAAATAGCAAGAATGAATTGAAGAGTTTTGATGATTATACAATCACAAACTAATTCACACCAATCTGTCTGAGAAAACTAAGCCAATGATAATTATGACACTTGACATAATAAATTTCTCACTAGTAAGTAATGCTGACTCAGATCGCTGCCATGTTGTGAACTGATGTACTGAGTGCAATCAATGTCACATGATTATAATTAGTAGTATATACAAATAGGTACAAGATAATCAGAGATAATTATTGATGTCGCTAGTTTCATGTGTATCTAATGAAATTAATGTCACCCAACGTATAACAGATTTAAGGTAGATTCAAGCATGCAGATATTTGTATAGCTGTAACCTAAAGTACCTCGAAAAATACAACAGATGCTTGAGAAAAGTGTTAAATTTAAAGTAGGAAGAGCACAAAATAAACCAGAGTATCCTAGGAGAGGCAAACATTTTCCGTATTAAAACAACGATCCTGAAGCACTAATTACGATGGCAGATCAATGCATATGTATGGATACTTATATGCAGATATAAAATTTTATAATGCATAGATAAATTTACTAAATACCTAACACTCATCGCTAAGTATTAATTGTGATTATCGGATATTAGAATTTGATATTAGACTCGACAGATATTAGACAAGTGTGATTGTACACAAAAACTGGCACCTCCATCTCTCAATTGATGAGCTCATGACTGAGTGTCGTAGTTCTCTAGTCTAAAGCGCAAACTGCTTGCCACCATTCTTCATGATCCTTGGTCCAATTTAGTGCGACATGTAGCGAGACTTCGACTTCGGTCATGTCTCGGACTTGATCTATCCATCTTGTTTGAGATCGACCTCTTGCTCTACATCCTTGTACATTCCCGTGATCAGAATTATTGTCCAGCAAGAGGAGAGCTTTTCCTCAGTACTTCTTGGAGAATAGAGACTCCCATATGTGGCATACAACGCCAACATCACATCTCGAAGGTGTCAAACATGTTTCTTTCTTTCCTCTTTAGGGTCCATGTTTCGACTTCATACAGAGAACAATGGTGAGCACCAGGGCTTTAACCAGTCAGACTTATATGTTTCTCGAGTTCACATTAATTAAATACTAAAATCATAATATGTATTACAACAGGTTTAGACTAATATAATACGCATAAAGATATCCTTAAATATACACTGTAGTGAGTCCAAAATCACAAACTATAAATTAATCTCTGATATCCGTAATCAATCACCGACACTAGAATATGTATTTTATTAAAGAATTTGATGTTTTCATGGTTTACTATATTTTTATTTACTTGTTGGTTTAGGAAGCTGTGAATTAAATATAATTGTTATGTAAACAATGGCTTTAGTGTACTGATGGAGAAATTGAGGTGCTAATTTATTTAGTTTAATGTGATATTATGGTAAAACGGTAATCGGTCACAGTTTACAATCACTAATATCTTTAAATCAGTGAGTCAAAAGTAGTTATTTATCTGTTCACCACTACTTCTTACACTTTTGTTTCACATTAGAAGTACTTTGGTTTAAACTCTGAAGTTTCAGTTTACTAAGCAATTCAATTTATTAGTGTTATTCTCTGACATTGATGTCAATAATTGGAGAATGGTATGTCGTGGTGGTGCATTTGCAGCCGCCCTCTTGTGTAACAAACAAATATTCTTATTTATATGAGTGCAACTCTCCGACAATCAAATTTTTATACAACTTTTCTTTTAAACATGCGAATAAAAACATTTTAATTCCAGTGTGTGTCCATTGTAAAGTTTGTCTTTCTATGGAATCAAGTGGTTCCTTAATTGAAATGTAATCATATCATTGTCAATTGTTCAAAGCCATTGATATCATTTGAAGTGCCTCAGTACAATCAGGGCCGACCTGATTAATACAATCAGGTGCAAAGGGTACAGCCTCATCAAGCGCTGCACTTAGCAAGGCCCTGCATTCATAACATAAAAATGTGGAGTTTTACTCATTTATTTGGTCCCAGCCTAATTCAAATATACGGCCTCTAAATCTTGTTATTTTTGTATTATTAAATTGTGCTGGTATATTGGTGTGATTTGTGCAACACTTTGAAATTGATGGAGCTTGTTCATTATAGATCTGTCTACTACATACTTTCATTTGTGAAAAAAATAAATACCAAGGAATTTTACACCCAGTGCTGCAATTTTCCTTGGCATTAACAAGGCTTATTGTCAAGTTGAATAGGTTTGAAGGTAGTTTATTTAAGTATCTAATGTATGTATGTAACCTGTCAAATGAGGAGGAATTTTTTAAACACCTGTATTGCCCTATTTTCTAATTAAAAAAGAACTAAAACATTATTTTTGGTTGTTTACACATAGATTGTATTATTCTGTATCAGTTTTATACATTTTATGAGTTAGATTCTGAAGAAACGGTATTTATAAAATCAATCCCAAATTAATTAGACTTTTTCAAGTTATCTTTATCCAGGTCAGCAAATGAAGGTATAAAATATATCTAAAATTCCACCAATCAATATAAAATTCTTAGTAAGAAAACACAAACAAACGTATCAATTCGAAAAAAACTCGATTAGTTTTTATTTATTTTGCTTTTTAACTGCAAAATAAATATCGATGATTAATTTTATCTGTTGTGTCAAGTATTTATTTCGAACAAACACTTTATTATCATTTAATTAGCAATCAGTTTAAATAAACAAAACACGAAATAAGAATGGACGACGGAAACTGCACAATATCAACATCAAACAATAATTATCATTTACTGTCATCGAGTGACAGATGACAGTTGAAATTTTTCTTCTTCTTCTTCTCCTAATATTTATGCAGCTACAAGAATTCAATGAAAGACAATTCAATTGATTAGATACTATGAGAGTAAATTTTAAAACACTTTTCATTCTTCTCTGAATAAACTACAAAACCGAAAGAACTATCTACTGGATAATTTTATTCTTGCGCTTGAATATAATTTCTGAGAAATTAAACACAATTATTTAGTACTTTTCTGGCAGAATATTATAGCTCATTTATATGTATACAATTCAATGTATCGTGGGATTAGTTGTTCTAACAGCAATTTTTCATCAAATCGACATTTTATTTTTGTGTGACGATATGTTATTCTATCAAGAGCATAATTTTAAAAATACACTAATAAATGAACCCGTAATGAACGAAAACGTTTTACTCTATTAGTTCATTTATTCAAATAATTCGTGCTTGTTTTATCAGAACTGTCCAACCACAAGTCATATATTATCGCTCTTATAACAATAAAGGATTAAAAGATAGTTCAACGTTCAGAATACTCTTTGTGCAAACATGGTCGGTCATGTTTATTTTTTTACTTCATGTGAAGTTATAATATTACAAAAAAAGAAAGAAATTGTGTACTGTAAGTATTACGAACATTTTATCAGTCAAAATATTCAATCTTCATTATTACACTATAAGATAATTTTAATCATCATTTCATTAATTTAAATTTTATTTTTTCAAGCCTGTAAATCTTAAAAATGATATTATTATTGAAATTATCGGTGTAGCCACTGCAACCATAATTATTTCAAATGACAATTCTATTGTATTTCTTACATCCCAAGAATCTTCAGAAATACAACCTCCAGTATATTTATAAAATGTAGGCGAATTATATAACGATTTATAAACAATTAGTTTGTTAATTACAGCGAAACAAAAAAAAAAAAATCCTAATAAGTGGAAGAGATGATGTGAGAGAGGAAAATCGTAGAATGAAAGGTAAATGTCGTGATACCAGTTGTATGAAAACAATAAAAAATTACGGGGAAATTTATAACTATTTAAAATGTATACAGATTTGATGGCAAGAATACTGAAAATTTGAGGAGAAAACCAAAACAAACCAAATTAGAGAAATCTGTTAATTTATTATAGAAATTGCGCTGTTGTAAATAAAGTATCAGTAAAATGAAAGAATTCTTGTTTTTGCTCTGCTGTGAAAGAAAATGTGTTATATTAGAATAATTATGTACTCACCCCGCAGTATGTACTTAAAATATTATTAGAAGAAATAATATTTAATTTTGCAGATTCTAATATGGCGTAAGTTTTTTTTTTACGTGTATGATAATGAGACGATCAGTTTCATTAATTCGTGAAAAAAATGAACTGACCAAAATTTTTATGAAAGTAAAATGGTTTTTTACTTAAAATATATACATATTTCATTATCAACTCTACTCAGGGATGTTCCATGGATGTAAGCAAGTAGGGCGGTGCCTAAGGGTGGCAAATTGGAGGCGGAATATAAGTATTAGATTTAATAAAAATATTTAAACTATCGTCTCGAATGTAAAATAACAGAAAACAAATATAAAGGGACACTTAGAAGGTTCATTACTGAGAATCATGCAAAAATAATCTGATAAAAACATGTTAGGAAAATTTAAAAGGGGAAGACGCATAAAACTACGGTAGCATTGCATCTTTTAACCAGAAAACTAATGAACTCGGTCTCATAAAATAATACAATTTCGAAAGATAACAGGAATTTAAACAATACACATTTATTGGAATAGGTTCTAACCTATTCTGCCTCTAGGCAGATTAAAAATTAGTAGTGGGGGCGGCATCCTAAAATTTACTTAAGGGCGGTACTTTACCTAAGGACGTCACTGACTATATATGATGTAGAATTACTCATCGTTTGTTAATGTACCCATTTCGTGACATGATGTAAGTGTAATTAGTGTAAAGAAACACAATTATTTAAAAATCATGTTTAACTACTGTTAATTATTAAACTTAAATGCCACGAGCGAGATAACTAGCGCACACTTTTAGAGGCTTAATTAAAAACAATAAGAATGAGTGGTCTATGAGCTGCAGACTGGCAGTTAAATAGTTTTTTTTAGTGCAATAGATGCGTGACATACGAGTACATGGAATATATGTACTCGTATGTCACGTCAAACTGTGTTATGCGCTTGGGCTATGAAAATAGGACTAAATTCATAAATTTAAATAATATAATGCACGTTTACTTAACACTGACCATTTGTCTTTCTGGTTTATTTCAGGTTCAGTTTTAGCGAGCATAGCGTTTCGTGAGCAGTGCAAACGTCGCTTGTCCAACACAACAAATGGGTAGCGCGTTCGGACTGCTCACGATAACGGTTTACCTTCTCGTTAAAGCTGAACCCGAATTAAGGTAGTTGAAGAAAAAATATAAATTTGACTTTAAATATAATAATGTATGACTCGATAGCGTGTGTACTCCGATGTATCAGGCGCGATTCGCGAAGCCAGTTAATTCTTTATTAAAATAATGAATATCTTTTAAATTCTTTGAGTTATATTTTATTAAAAAGCTATTGTGCCCACATGTATATAATATCTTAGTTATTCAGATAATTTTGGTAAATCGGTAATAAAATCTCATGCAGCAGTTAAACAAAAAAGGAGTTCAAATTGAGTAAACTGTTATAAAAGAAATAATAGACGAAGTTATTTTTTATTATATGGAAGTATGGAAAATAACAGGGCTTACGACCTGTCTTTATATATCATAAATACCACTTTATATATATATATATATAACGTTCACCAATTCTTACCCATCAATCTCCATATCTATCAAATTTTTTAAAGTTGTATATATGTTATTACATTAATTATTAATTATTTTCCTAACTGTCTTTAGATTAGACCCCTCATTCGATAGTTAAAGACATCTCCCCTCCACTGCTGTCATTTATGTTTGCATTCAATACATCCTTTGACATCAATATAACATATCCAACCAAATACTTCTTGTACAATTCAATCTGAAAATATTACATTTACGGTTTTGTGCACATCGCCTGAATATTTTCGACCCTAATTTTGATTATTATTTTAAATACTGTAGACTATGTTACATCGTGTAAATGTAACTAAAAATATTGAATTTTTATCTCTCGTTACCAATAAAAAAGACGATCTTTATTAAGAAATAATTTATGTCACATAAATCGAAGGAATACATTAAATGTAGTCGAAAATTCGATTTGAAAGTAATTGGTTAACATAGTGTAATGCATAACTCACTCCCGGCAAGAGGAAGTTCCGGGTTCGGGTCCCTGTGGTAACTATATATATATACTAGGAGAACAATTTTGTCGAAAAATATTGTTTTTGCGCTACCGGGATTCGAACCTGGATCTTTATTTACAATCCAGGGAAGTACACTACCAATTGTGTTATAACGCCAGAATTTTTCATGACAAGTTTTCGAACCTATATGTTACACTTTTTCAAATTAATACATTTATCGTTCCATTATTTTTGAATGCCATCAACATTATTTTTACGGAATCACAAATAACTTTGAGTAAACCGACTGCAGACGCCAGAATAATCAATTCATTTTTATTAAATTTTGGACACATTGATACAACTTATATATTATTAGGAGTTCACATTCTTATTGTGAAGTTGTAATTATTCAGAACAGACGGTCTGTGATATTTGAATATTGGAAAGAGATCCAGGTTCTAATCTCGGTACCGCAACAACAATATCTTTAAATATATTAATTAGAAAGATATACATATAAAATCAATTTTATCGAACCGGGTAAGGTGCATTATCCAACTATGCTCCAGCGACACTATCTTTAGCGACAAATTTTCGAATCTATATGTTACCTTTTTTGATATTAATACATTTTAATCATTCCATTATTTGAAAGAGCCATCTACCTTATTTTTACAGAATTGTAGCATAGTTGGATAATGCACCTTCCCCGATTAGGAAAGAGATCCAGGTTCGAATCCCGGTGGCGCAACAACAATATTTTTTGATAAAATTGATTTTATATGTATATCTTTCTAATTAATATATTTAAAACTATTTATATTTTCAATAGATAGGTTTTCTCTGAGTCTTTTTTTATGTTTTATCTAGTTTTAAAAATATATAACCCAAGCTGATTCATACTTTAGACGATTTGCTATTCAACAGAAACAAAACACCGAAATTCATATTAAAATTCACACCAAGGCCTGTACTCGAGAAAACACCTGTGACCAATGTTCATCAATTGAAGAAAAAGACTGTATCAAGTACCTTGGAATCATAATAGATAACAATCTCAAATGGAAAGAACATATTACTAATCTCGCAAACAAAATAAGGAAAACTGCCTACATATTTTTTAGACTCAGAAACATCTTATCACCTACATATCTGAAAATAATATATTACGCGTTTGTACAGTCACATTTGCAATACGGTATTATTGGATGGGGAGGTGCATATAAAACTTCAATATCACAATTAGAAATCACTCAAAAAATGATAATAAAAATTATTCTAAAAAAAAAAGTCTATCCAAGTATACAACTTTTCACAGATTTTAAAGTACCAAGTAGTAAAGTAAAAAATTCAATAATTCAAATTTTCAAAATTAAAAATCAATTAAATTTTAGAAGCGAATTCCGATCTATAAGATATAGAGATCAAATTGATATCCCAAAACTAAAATATACCGCAACTCAAAATCAATATATTTATCAAGGTATCAAATTTTTTAACAATCTCCCCATCACAATTAGAAAAATTACGGACTATCATAAATTTGTAACTGAAGTAAAAAAAATATGTACACAGACTAACTGAAACATTAATTAACTCGAATATACTCCTCTATACACGAGTCTTACTCTCATAGAGAAGAAACAAATGTTAAAAAAAATATATATATATCCATTAATTATTGAAATTGTATTATATTTTTAATATTAATAAAAAAATATAAAATAAAAAAATACCATTACGTAATTGATTTCAATAAATTTAACAGAATTTTGAATGTGACTCGATATTTTTTATGAAATGTACTGTTGACGTCACATGCCATATCTGGATTCAGTTATTCATGATACTATTGATAAGTTATCATTATCATTTACCATTAAATGTACTAGTATAGGATACAGTATAATTATATATATTGAAGGATATATATTTTTTTATCACATTTATTTTACACTTATACATATATTGTATATACATAACATAATCAATTAAGTTTTTTTTTTTACACAAAATTACCCAGTTCAATAGAAAAATCAATTCTCGTGTTTGAATTGGGGAGTATTTAGGTTTTAAAATAATATAAAGGTAGGTAAAGAAGTAAGATGTAAATATAGAATTAAATTATTAAATACATATACATAAGCATAATCAAATTAGAACTTGTAATTGCTGTCGGGGTTTTCTAATATTTGTTTGATTTGCGATTTGAAGGCTTTATAATTTTTTTCTGTTTTGATTTTATACGGGAGGGCATTAAAAATGTTTATACCTTGATAGGCCTAATGATGTTGAGAAGCGGTAGTTTTTAATTTGGTGATTTCTAAGTTGCCACGCGATCTTGGTCGGTTACTTATTTTTGTGGAAATTGTTGAATTGAAATGGTCTTTGTGAATTTTTGTAGATTTTACTTAAACTGAGAACCTTTGGAGAGTTAAATAGTTGTGAACTTGGAAATATTGATGGTTTACGAAGGATGACTTTCAAAACCAGCCTCCGAACCTTTTCTACAGGTAAGAGGTTAGTCTTGAAAGTCCCCCTCTCCCTAACCGATTATACCGTATTGTAAGATAGATTGGACAAAAGAGTAGTGAATTGTTTTAATCATTCTTGATGATAGGATATTTCTCAATCTAATAAATATGTAAATAAGCTTTCTTACTCTAGTGACCAGATTTTGTGTTTGTTCGTTCCATTTTAATTGTTTGTCTATTATATATATATATATATATATATATATATATATATATATATGTGTGTCTACATATATATTATAGGATATGTAAAAATAATGAAACGTATTTTTTTCATTTTGAATCAGCTGGCGCGGTACATATGCAAAGATACAGCAATAAATCTAATCACCCTAAGGGTTAATATATCAAAGTACCGCACATATAATGTATGATCCCTCGCCTACACCAGATAGTGTCAACGAATAATCAATAATTAGTATCAGAAAACATTATCTAGTTGCGTCTAGCGACAATAAACGTCATTGTGTCACTGGAAATGAATAACAAATGTTTCCATTAATAATTCCATCATTTGTGTTCTGTGGATCTCGATTAGATCTGAATCTCGTTCGGGTCAATATTATTTTTAAATCAAAAGTACATAACGAATATAATTAATATCTAATATTGAAAGTGAAATAATATCTTAGAACAAATTTATACGTGGCACAGCGGTGCAGTATATTTGAGTAAGCTGTGAACGAGTGTCATTTCTGAGAAATAAATAAAATTTTAATATTTATTGATAGAATATCATTTCTGTATGTCCGCCCGCCCGTATTGCATAGCGACATAAAAAAAAACATCCGTGTCCGTGTCGTATGGCAACATAAAACAAACAAGTATGCTGTAAATTCTGTGAAAGTGTGCAGTTATCGCGTCAAACAAAGTAATTTATAGTTCTACTCACAGTCAAATGAAAAACCTACAAATTAAAATAAATAATTGTAAAATTATTAATATTGTGACACAATGAATACTATTTAATTGTGTTTTATAGTTGTTATATATTTTAAAAATATTAGTTTACAGTAAGGATCTTAAGTACATAAGTGACCAGAGAAATTGTCATGTGTACCTCGACGTATTTACTGACATAGCTAACTAACTACACACATAAGATAAGTAAAATATAAAAAAATAAGAATTAGTTTCATACTGATCTGGCGAAGGAACAAGGCAGTCAGAAGCAAAAGATAACACCAGTTGCGCAATTACTGATACATTACAACGGAGTAAAGTGACAATTTCTTTTGAAATATACGAATGCGATGTGGGACTTTTTGTTCTGGGGGTACACTTTTCAAAACAAGTCACATTTCACACGTCACGATTTGAACTGTAATACCGCTGGACTGTAGCTAGGTAATTATTTAAATTACTACATTTTTTCACAGATACCATCCCACGTCTTAAACACTAATAGTTGTGACATAATAATACGTTAAGATAATTACCTGTTTTTAATTATGTGTCGATAACCTACGATGCTGTGCTCCGAGTTGAGTTCAGATAATTTAGGATGAATGGTTTTCGATAACCCTCCATAAAGAAATTAAAAAAAAAAACAGTAAAATCACTCACTTTCAAAAACACAAAAAATGTTAAATTTTTAACAGCTGAAGTTATCACTGATTTTTCATTTATTTATGATATTAATCGAGTGAACTTCTCGAGTGGCTTTGAACCGGTGGAACAGCACCAGCGATAGTGGTAACGCAATAAATAACACAATGAAGCCATCAGCTGCACATTCGGCTGTCCTTTATCGATCGTCGAACGTTAACTGAATGATAATCTAAGCTTTATTGTGTTCTGATATTGAAGAGGCCATCGCTTCCGCGGCTGTTGCCGAATTAAAAATTGTAAAGCATTTTCGATAGCACAGCGTAAAGTGGGGAGACTTCACGTGATTCAAATTAATTTGATCGATTTATTTAATATGTTATATATACATATAGTATTTCAATATCTGCCTCACTGAGCTACTCCCGTGATGAAGTTAATATTTTACATGCTTAATCATAGTTGATTTAGTAAATATTATATAAATAGAGAATAAATAAATAAAAAAGAAAAAGAGAGAAATAACAAAAAAAAAGAATTTTTCTGCTGAAGAATTTACTGAAAGATTATTTTTACAAGTATGGGTCGGGTGTACCTATAAAATTAATGATAAATTAAAAAAGAGAATACATAATTAAAAAATCCCTTCTCTTGAGAATTAAGTAGATTTTATATGTGTATGGAAGTATATCATTACTTTTTTTCTCTAGTTTAAATATTAACAGAGTTACGCATATATTAATTTTACAGAAAAAGGTTGATTGAAATCAGACAAAAACTACGGAAGTTAATGTGCCCATATTTTAACGGAGGGTGGTTTCGATGTCTCCTGGACGTGATCGATTAAAGTGCATTAAAATTTTCGGCAAGTTACGTCATAAGATCATCTGCAATAGGTAGTGCTCTTTTTGTCATTTAATGTTATTCCTCGTGTGTGAAAAATTTGAAGGTTAATAACGGGCAGTTACGTTTTTTAATCTAACCCATGGCCAAAACCTTAACTAACTAATGACTTTAATATAATAAATTAATATTTCTAACAAATCGGCAACAGAAAGTTCCGAGTTCGAATCCCGGTGATACTATTTTTATTTTCATAGAGTTTTCTGTGTACTTTTTTAAATGATCTATCTAAATTTGTTTTATTACGAAATTAAATGCTAAAAAATCATAAATTAACAAATAAAATTGTATATCATTAAAATTATATTCATATTTGATTTATTTATTGATTTTATAAAAATGATCGCATACAGAATTTAATAATTTAGTTTTTAACGATTTACGACTAGAGTCTATTTTCCAAGGAATCGTCTGAAGGTCAACTTTACGTTAATGAGCAACAAATTAACATCTAGTAGCCTAATTAATATTTCCGATTTTTGCGAAATCAGCATCAAATCGCTGTGTGCACATTTTAATACTGCAGCCGTACTCACCAAGGACGACACATCGCAATAATTGGTTAAGATAGTTTTAGTTTATAAAAATGTATAATTCACGAATGTGGTAATCAAGTTGCCTACATATTACATAAGATCGCGTTTCTGGTCTTCCATAATCTTGACACACATATCGAAACTGATCTGACGAACAAGACAAGACGGGGAAGACAAAACTATCATAGTGCCTGGTTCTGACCAGTGGCGTATTTTTAAAATGTATTGCGAAAACATTTTTGATGTTGATTCAAGGGTATCAAGAGGGCTCAGTAAAACAGTGGAAATTGCAGAATTTTGTTTATTTGTTTTAATTTTATTTATATTGTATTCACACCCTTATCGGCTTTTACAAAAATTTACATGTAAGATGGTATATATATATTAAAAAAAAATTGATGAAATAGATTAAATAAGATAAGATTAGTCAAAAAAAAAATCATATTTAGGTTTAACACAGAATGGCTGAGTACCAAAATCAATTATACATTTGACTCAGAACAGTATCAAAAACATCACTCTTGTATTTAAACACGGAACATCGGAATATATCTACAAGACTAAAATCGTTCCCAAGCCTGTGAAGTCTTTGTGTGGGTGCATTCCTATAAAAAATTGTATATTATGAATTTACATGGAACAGCGCCGACGACCTGGTACTCCGCGCGGGAACGTGTTATACAATCAGTTCTGTAAAATTAAAGGCGTCCAGCATACTTTTAATGTCTTCGAAGAAAAAATTCTATATACAGCGGGGTAGAGCAATATATTATAGAATGTAGCAGTAAAGCGGCGATAGCCACGCTCGACGCCGTAGATGGTGGTGGCTTGCAGTCATCGGCGGCGGACTTCTCGATCGGTGACTCGACGATAGCAGCAAGAGGCAGCGGGTCGGCTGGAGAAGAGGCTAGATGGGTGCAGCGTGGGCAGCGATCCTTGCAATCGATCCTGCGGTGGCAGCGGCAGTCTCGTCTATCCAGACAGAGATCGGCGTAGGTGGCAGCTAGCGGCACGCTCGGGCAGTGTCGCCGGATTCACCGCCCAGAATCGAGCCGTACCCTCTTCGTCGCCAGCAGAACTGGGAGCCCCATGTGTATGCGTCGGCGAGTTTATTTATATCTGCCCCACGTGGTCCGTTAGTCGCTCTTGCAGCGATGAGTGGGGGAAGGCGTGCACCCCTCCGCTTGTAAGTCGCCTCGTCGTATCGGGTATTGTTATGCGGTATCTAACGGTTGGCGGAATTTACTAAAGCGAGGTGGGGGCAATTTCATGTAATGTTGTCGCCGGTGCATGCTCCCGGGAGTTGCAATAGCCGGGTCTGGAATGCGGGCAGTGATCGTACTGAAACGAACATAAAGCAGCGGCGACTGTATCATAAAATATGGGTATTATTGGAGACAAGAGACAAATTTTGTTCGTATATTTAATGGATAAAATCTAATATTTTGACATCTTATACCTACAATACATATTATAGGTCCACAGTCATACTTTGCATTGGGGCTCAATTTTTGTGGTTACGCCACTGGTTCTGACATTTCTATCGCCGTGGCCGTACGTTAAAACGACTCAAAAAATATTGTATTGGAAAAATGTGTTTTATTGTATTGTATTGAGAATGTTTAGCAAAAGTACGGGTGCTAATTTAATGTCTGCCCCGGTACTTGAATATTCCCTCCAGGAAAATTAAATTAGTTTTTTTTATCAAAGTGACGCCATCGCGGTATAGAGAAGAGTTGACATTCCTCAATGACTGATGTGTGTCACGCTCAGGTACGCGTGCTTCCATATATAATTATATCCAATGTCCGACAGCTAGGACATTTCTAGGCTATACCTTCGCTTATACCTACTCGTGTCCACAAGGCTACGAAACATGCGAGAGCAGGAAAAGAGAAAGGTCTACATCGGTTGGTTTAATATTTTCTCCACCATCCTTTCGATGTCTTTCTAAATCATGCCGTCCTTAGAGAAAATGTATACATCCCAAATTCACAAACTTATTCCCATATTCTAATGACAGGGGTCTTGCTCCCACGAGATTCTTTGGAGACAACCTCGATTATCGTCGTCCACCATCTTTGAAAGTCTCAGAGATTTTAGCACCATCATTTATCTCGCGCCTCATTTCACGTTTGTCGTACGTCGAATGTCAGTTCACTAACCTTTGATGTTCCGTACGTCGGTTCGGGGAATCTCCCGGAAACGGAATTAATATTAGAAATTTAATGCATTTTGCTTATTTAACTTTCAGAATAAATATTTGTTGTATATATGGTTCTGGGTGACATTTGTGCGCGCGTATTAAGTCTCGCTGTCAAATCGGAAATTGTGTACATGGTATTGAGATTTATCTATTCGTGTCTCATTCCATGGACATGGGTCGTAACGCAATATTGTCTATCGCAAAACCTGAAAAGTTTGCGGGTTAATGAAGTATGTTTTATATCACTCTCGATCAAAGTTAAACTAATATATTAAAAATGTAATGAACACATTGTAAGATTAATATAATATATATGATATGAAATATGTGTCTATTCTGTGATGCTGTACCCGAATAAAATTTCCGCGATATACTTTCATGTTGCACCTGTTTTTTTGCTTTTCTCTCTGACCTTAAGCATTGAAAATTCTGATAATATAGAAATTCCGTCACATCTTCGTTTTCTTCTGATGCCGTATTCAACAACTTGAATAATCATCACATCTTAGGATGGGCTAAATGCTAGTTACTAAATAATGATCTTTTAAAATCACTCCACTTTAATTCATATATACTTAATTAAAGGTATAATACAAAAATTAGCTGACAAAATACATCGTCACACAAATACTGCGGTTAGTTGACTTGGCGGAGCGAGACATTCATTTTCCATCAAACGCCATTAAATCGAACACCGCTACAACGCAATGGTTATTAACCTTTCTTGTACATTCAGCATTCAGAATATGAGTTTTATCCTTTCATGACCGAAATATAAATAGAATCTTTTTGTGCCAAACGTCATTTGAGAGATGTGCGCGGCTGAATGTGCTTTTTGTGGAAAATTAAACTGTGAGCAAGTGAAATAATATTAAAAATTGTGGGCCTATAATTATTGTAAACTAATGTAATGTATATTTTATATTTGTAATTAATTATAAAAAATATATATTATTCTAAGCAAACGATAGGACACTCCGCAGATACGCCGGCCAATGAGGACATACGAGTATGTGAGCTCGCAACGTAAAAACGGGAGTCCATTAAGCAGCTTAACACACTGGACCGCTAGGTGGCTCAGTACGATTTTCTTAAAATAAATAGAGGTTTCATTTCTACACCTCATCGATGTTAGGTTCTGGACTCTGTTGACCCTGGACTACGGTTTAGATCGCTCTACAGATTATTACGATTTCACTATCATCGCCATCAAGAGAAACGGAGATTGGCGAATCATCCGTACTGTTTTACGATATATGTACGCCAGTGACACAATTGGTTGCTAATTATAGAAAAACATAACTATTTCATGTTATATGAAATCAACCATTTAATGTATCTAGAGCATGCAAATTTACTAGAAAATAGCATTACCGGTAAATCGGTAAAATTATGAATTTAATACCAGTTAACAGGTAAAATTATGAAAGTGTCAAAGAGTTGATATTTTGGCATTATATTATGTAATAAAAAACAATTTAAAAAAAAAAACAGTTTGATAAAGAGAATTATTATCAACAAAAATATCACTTATTATATTGTAAAAAAGTCAGCCAGTATACTCGTATACTTGTAGATTATTTAAAAATCACTTACCGAACAAAATAGGATATCACTATTTTAATAATTGTTGAAATTGCAGTAACGAAATGTTGAAAGACACAATATATAGTGCAAGTGGACTTCGCGAAACTTTAAAGAACATTATAAAGTGTTTGCCGGAAAACAGAATAGCCGCCAAGGAATGAATAATATTCAATAAAGACTGGTGATTTTTGCGATGGTTAGTTTCGAACATTAACGCACGTGCGCGCATTGTATTACGCCGAAAAAAATTCCACGAAATTCCGGGTAAACGAACCATACAACAATATACTTAACGATCCTGCTTTCTGCAAACAACGTCACATAATATCGTAGTTTAAAAATATTGTTATATAATACATTAAAATAGTTTATCGAAATTATCGGTAGGTACTTAGAAATTTATTTACCGGTAATTCGGTAATGGAATATAGCCACATTTACCAGTAAACCATTAACCATATTTCCTGAAAACCAGTAATAATAATAATAATGCATTTATTCCAGCGTGATCAGGTTTTTTGTTTAACCCGATTCGCCATAAAGATAATACATATTATATAATACATTAAAGTTACGAAATAAATATAATGTTATGAAAAAGAAAACTTGGGAAAATATAAATAAAAAGTTCACACATATATATATAAATTTAAACAAAATATAAATACTTCATTATTGTATCTGTAGCTATTCTGTAGGCGTTGCCATTCTCTGGTCAGGGAACCATACATGCCCTATAAGTATCGAAAACACAGATTGGTCATTTTAGTCGTTCTAGTATTTTGCATATAATATATTGTATAAGATCTAAAATATAACCGATATCAGAAGAAAATAATTTTAATTTCCAAATATTGGAAATCCAACTCGCGATCCGTGTATGAATTAGTCAACTATTTATCACTACAAAGCCTACCAGAAGTAGTGTTTACGATATAAAGACATGTGTTTATGATTTAAAGACATATTAAGAAGCTTTATGTTATACAATTAACTATGATGTACAATAAGGATAAATCTGGTAAAATACTTGTCTCGGTGACAACCTCTACCAGTATCCGCTGAGGTGTGACCCTCCGTCATTGCTAATAAAAAAAATCCTAATCCGTGTTAATGATGATAGTGGGCGTCATTTTTACCGTAAATCGAATAATTCACCGCGTTTATCACATCACACGATATCTTCACAATCCTTTTAACCAAACTGTACAACTACTAAATAATACGCCTGTCTCATAATATTTACATAAACGTTCACATCAGTGTCATTTTAACATGTTTTGTTTGGTTTTTCTCTTGTCACAGCAGTCGTGGCCATCAGTCACACTGCGGGCGAGCTGCCGCTGCCATGAAGCGGCGCAATTTGACCAGGTCCATCGTACTTATCACGCGTTCTTGGATATTGATAGAAGCCTTCGCTTAATCGGGGGTGGTTATGGTGTGGGCTCCCGTCTAGGGTTTTGGAAAACCCGACTTTCCTATGTATTTTTTCCTATAATGAATAATGAATTGTGATTTCCTATATTGATTAATGAAATAAATATGCATATTCAGTCAATTATTTATTTGTATACATAGATATATATAAATATATGTATACAAAAAATTTATCGTTAATAACATTTTTAGAAATATACAAAAGTCATAACAAAAAACTTACATAATTTGATTCAATAAAGTAGTAGACATTTTTGTAAAATGTTAAATAATTACTATTTATTTTTATAGGAGGAGAAAAGACAAATTATTGAAACATATTTACAAAAGATTTCAAACATATTTACAATAATAATTACATTCCTAATGGTTACGTGTTTATCGTCCCTGGCGAAGAAAGAATGATTTTAGAAGTGGGTATGAATAGCATTTTAAAGAGACCAGTGCATTCAATGATGTGTCTGATAATCTCGAACGAATTTTAGTGCACAAGTTATTGGCGCCAAAAAAGGTTATTTCTGCATTGGTTGACGAATTGTTGTTGAAAATCTCACTAGGATTCAATAATTTACAAATTATGTCGGTGCGTATTAGAAAATTCTCGTATGAAAATATGATTCGGACCCGCCGAGTATTAAACCGGGTATCGGGTCCGAGTATTTTTACCTGAACCCTAGTTCCGTCTCACTGAACTTGAGGGGCCCCCGAAATAAGATAACACAACGTGAATGATGAACAGAATACATATAGAAACGATGTTTTAGGTTAAAATATCAATAATAACAGCCCTGGTACTGATAATACCTGAATGGCATTTTTCTAAAATTTTATTTCATTTTGCAGTCGCTTACGATAGAGAAAATCTATGTACGATACAGTAAAAGATGAAAAAATTAGGAGCTAATGTAGAGCTATTTTTTTTAACAATCGATAGAATTAAGAAAGGATCGCTGAGATGGTTTGATCATAGCTAGTGTTGAAAGCAACATGATTAGAGAACGTTCACGAAAAGCCCTGATATTAGAGAACAACACTGTTAAAAGATTTATCAACCGAATAGCGTACGTGAGAAGATATATAGACGTGGTAAGAGTGGTGTGCCAGGACAGAATAATGTGGCGTTCTATCATTTCTACCTACCTCTACGAGAAACAGTGTAAGTAATAATAAGTAAGAAGAAATTAATAATTCTAATCATGTTTATACTACATCTAAGTACAAAGCAACTTATTTTAAATACGTCACAAAAGAATGTGGGTTTTCTCCGAGCATTGGAAAATTCAAATCATTAGGAATTTCCACGAATAAATTTTATCTCAGAATTTGTGTGATTCAATAGTATATTTTTTTATACACGGTATCGCTGTTTTTTTTATTTATTTGAAAGTTAGTTTTCGCGAAAATGGCCCCGCAATTTGGAAATATTTGTATTTTAAGAGTTGACGTGTCTATTTTCATTTTTACACTAAGAATGCATTTATTGAATTTACGAATTTACAAAATATTTTTTAGGTTTTCATTTCTTATCTACGACTTGCGTAGATTTATTATATTTTGGATAAAATTATCATCCCCATTGTACTACAGCCCGGTGTGGGTCGTGGCCGCATCGAGGAACTCGATACTCTTCCATCCGAACCAAATGCCCGGCTCATCGACTTGATTTTTTATGAAATTTTCTACAACTAGAAAGGGATTAAGCTCTCGTGAGATTCTTTGAATCAACTCTCGCCTTTCATAGTCCACCATGTACACACCAAGTTTCAGAGATTCGCTCTTGTTGCCCGTCAAATATCAGTCCATTGATAACTGATGTTCCGATCGTCAGTTGGATGGATTTGAATCTCCCCTGCGACACTAATCAAAACGGAATAAATCCTTGCAATTGAATGCCTTCTGCTTGTGTAACTTTACAAAATAAATAGTTGTTAGTTATGATTCTTGGTGATTTTTGTGCTCTCGTATCGAATCTCGAATCGAACGGTTTGATGTGGCTCAATCCGTGGATATGGGCCATAACATTATTTGCGTATTGACCAATTTGTTTTCATCATGTAAAGTAAACCATTTTTAAACAAATAATAGATATCTCATAGAGACGAAGACTTTTATTATATTTAATGGAAAATATATGTAAGTATGGGTAATTACAGGGTTTACGACCTATCTTCGGCTGGCTTAATTGATCATTTTATATAAATATAACGTTCACCATTCTCATACATCAATCTCCATATATATCTAATTTGTATTTATATAAAGTGATCATATTTATATTTATTATCTTTGTTTTATTAACCACTTAATTGAGTTTAAATACATCTACTGGTTTCGAAAAATACCATTTTCTTCTTCAGGATGTCATAACTAACTAAAACACATATTATTGTTTCTTGACCAGAATCTATTTTTAAAAAGTCTATTTTAAAAAAAAAAAACAAAAATAAATTTAGTACCTAACTCAAATTGTTACTTAATACAAATTTACTCGAATAATTTCTAGGAAAAAAGTTAGTTATGACATCCTGAAGAAGAAAATGATATTTTTTGAAACCAGTAGATGTATTTAAACTCAATTAAGTGGTTAATAAAATAAAGATAATAAATAAAAATATGAATTTTAACCACAAAGTTAATATTGCTAATTTTAAAAGTATAAAGTGATCACTTAAGCCAGCTGAAGACAGGTCGTAAGCCCTCTAATTACCCATACTTCCATATATTTTCAATTAAAAAATATAATAAGAAATAGCTTCGTTTCTATGAGATATCTACTATTTATTTACTAGCGGTACCTTTGTAGATGAAAATCCAGTAATTGTGTGTTCTTCGACATATTCAAATATCGCGAACCATTTTTAATTCATTTTTACACGGGATATCATTTTCTTATTTCCTTTCATCTTAAACTCACAGAATCAGTGTGATAATTTACGAGATTAATATTTTACGTAATGGATGGCGAAGGACATGAGATTATTGTAACAATGTGACCAACAGCGTAACTATAAAAATTGGGCCTCAATACAAAAAAGGCAAAATAGAAGGACCCTTGAATATATATTGTATTGTATAAAAATGTTATTATTAGGCCATTTATTCAGTAAAGAGTAAGAACAAAATTGGTCACTTCACATCATGAAAAAAAAAGTGTGAAAAAAAAAACGTGACTGAAAAAAATTCCTTGCTCGTGTTAGCGAGGTACTACTGTATACATCGATAATACTTTCACGCATTTTCGTAATACGAATGCGAATTGATTTTTATAATTTTGTAACTGCTTTTCTTGCTGGTGATTTAAACATTATTAATCCGTATTAGATCTGAAAAAAGTAACGATACTTGCAAAACTATCAATACCAAAATTATTATAGGGCGCGGACCTCTTGGGCCCCTACGCCACTTAGTATGACCGTACGATAAGCAAAATATAGTCATGTGTGTGAAATCGATCTACTTTCGTCATATCTTATTATCTAAGAAGATAACATGTATCGGATTTTTTACTGATCAATGCGCCTGAAAAAAATTTTTAGGCAAACTGAATAACCTTGTTGTAATGCAAATAGTATATGGCGTAGGGATTTTAAAACCGTAAGTAACCAAATTTATGGCATATTGTACTCGTACAATCGTTTTCACGTCGTCAAATATAATAGTATTAATTCTTTCGGGTTATTCTGCCGCGAGTCAATGTCGATGTCAACATTTCGAGCTGAATTTCTATCATTATCAATATAGCATTGTTGCCAGCTTAGAAATCCACTGACATATGTCCCCGAACTGACGTGGATTTAATAAAATATGGTTTATTTATTTTTAATACAGTGCATTTATATATATATATGCTACAATATAAACAAGATCAAAATCGTTATTTTTTACTATAACTTATCTTTCACATATTTGCTTAGTTTCATTTTGAATATATGTGATTTCTCCTCCTTTCTCATGTCTTCTGGCATGTCATTAAAAATCTTTATCGCACTGTACATCATCGATTTCTGAGATTTAGCCTTTTTCCTGAATGGCAGTTTCAGTTTTTCTTTTGTATGATGTTCGTGCTCATGTTGATTTGCATTAATTTTTCTTATAAATTCTGCCCATATTTTCTTGGAATATTACATTGAAATATATTTTCTGCTTAATGGATCAAAGCTTTATTTTGCAACACCGACAATTGTAGCATTTCTTCTTCATTAGCCAAAACCAAAATACTGCTGCAGTAGTTGATGTGAGGAATAATAACAGATTTGTAAACTATTTTACAAGACTCGGTACTAATGAATCTTCTGATCCTTCCCAGAAGTGAGATTTTTTTAGCATTCTTTTTAGTCACGTGTCTTGTATTATGTAACATGCTGATCTAGGGTGGTCGGTATGTGGCACATTTATATTCCACCTCTAGAATTCAAACGCTAATTTTATAATGTATTTCCAGCTATACGACTGTCCGCGTTAAGTTAAGTTAAGTTCTCACTATCTGGTAAGTGTTTAAAATAATATATATTTTTTATTATTTTATTTGACATTTTTACATTTTTTTTATAACATGAATTAAGTATTTTATATCATTAAAATTACATGTTTTTTTTCGTTTACCTCTCCAAAAAAGAAACTAGCTCTTGTGCTTGGAAAGGGATACACTTTATACCTTGAAAAATGATATAGATATTGACGTACTCGCCTAGTAATCTAATAGTCGGGGATTTGATCCTCATTCCAGGAGACTGTTAAGTTAGTCCTATTTTAAAAGCACAAGTGTTTGGTGTATTTACAGTTTCTATAATCACATATGTGATAATAAAACACTTGTTTTTTTATTGTACTCGTTTAATTTACTTGAGACGCGTTGCGCCTTGCAAGGGCATTATCAATCTAACAATTTAACTTGTATTTATAACTATAATGGGAGACAGCTATACAATTTTATTTACATGAGGGGAAAAAGGACAGACAATATTATTCATTGGAATTCTACATACATACATTACAATACATTTTGAATGTTTCTAATTATTCTAAGTAACCATTCAGTTTCAACACTAATGGTATTTTAATGTCATGGGTAATTTGTAGAAAAGGACAGCTATATAATTTTACAATCTAAGAAAACAATACAGCAAGAGAGGCATTTTTGTAATATTTTTCACCTCACGTAAATAAAATGGTATAGCTGTTCCCCATTATAGTTATAAATTGGGTTTTTTGTATTAAAAAAAAATTGTAAAACTTATATTATTTCAATTTTCATAATAAACGGTGTTTTTCTGATAGAACTGTTATTTAGGACAATTTTTTAATGTCCTTGAACCAAAAATAAAATGAGCATGAACATTAAACTGAAGATAAAATGATCATGAACATTAAACTGAAGATAAAATGATCATGAACATTAAACTGAAGGTAAAATGATTATGAACATTAAACTGAAAATAAAATGACCATGCACATTAAACTGAAGATAAAAATGACCATGCACATTAAACTGAAGATAAAAATGATCATTAAAATTAAACTTAAGATAAAATGAGCATGAACATTAAACTGAAGATAAAATGATCATGAACATTAAACTGAAGATAAAATGAGCATGAACATTAAACTGAAGATAAAATGATCATGAACATTAAACTGAAGATAAAATGATCATGAACATTAAACTGAAGGTAAAATGATTATGAAAATTGAATTGTTCAAAATAAACAAAAAGCGACTTTGATCGTTATATCCCTTCACCGTCAAATGTTTTTAACGTGTATCAACATCATTTTAATATCAAGTAGAGAAAAACAATCATTCTGATATATCCTTTTGAGTTTAACCGAAGAGTTGAGGTATCAGAGGTCTAAATAACTATTTACTATGAAATTTAGTCATCCCATCATATCCCATTTAGCCATCACTTCTGAGGTTAATTTCCAATAGCTCCGTCGCCTTATAATATATTATTATAAGCCTTATATTATATAATAATAATGCGTTTATTTCATCGTGATGCGTGTTTTTTTATAAAGACCCGATTCGCCATAAAAATAATAAATATTATATTATAGAATACATTTAAGTTACAAAATAATATTTACGTTATGGAAAGAAAGTAAATAAAGTTCATACATATACAAGTATAAACAAAATATAAATACTGCATTTCAGTCACGGCTATTATTGTATCTGTAGCTGTCGATGTCAGGTCATGTTGAGGTCAGGGATCCGGTTACATTTTCCGGAAACGGTAATAATGTTACTGACCAACCAGCTGACATCTTTCAATTGTCATATTTGAATGAGTGCACCAAAATCTGCGCCCAAATTTATACTCAAAATATTAGCCATTTTATGTTGCTTAACAATTTATATTATTTGTTGATGTTTAAAAATAGAATCATTACAGAGCCGTGACCCAACCTAGCTGGTGGAAGTTGCTGACAGATTATTTTTATTTCAACGAAACATCATATAGTCAATTGTGGGATTCTCCATCGCGTCACACGTTATTATAATTATTCTTAGTGCTAAAATTAAGTATTACGATTTACGACAAAGCCAAAATAACACAATGCAAAGAATCACGATGAAAATTTTCTGACAACCTATCCTTAACATGACATTAACATTTCAAAGCTACAAAAGATTGAATTTCAAATCAACAACTAAAAATGTCGAAAAATGCCACTTTCATTATATTACGCACAGATATATAAAATCATCTCACAGCATCACAATTTACCTTTTAAAATAGAAATAACTTTAATTAATGATCTCCCAAACCGTTAAACATTAGCATAGTCTTCTGAACTATAAATCAGCAGCTCGCGCCGTTGCTCACGATTCTGATGTAGTTATAACATTAATTAAATTTTGTTAATTTTCATAATATTTACATGGAATGTTGGTTTTAAACAAAAGCTGTTTTTTAAGGAGAACACATTATTATTGTGAAGTTGCAGCTTTTCAGAACATAGTTCTGTGATATAAAAACGGAATAACAGATATATTTATAATTAACTATACAACAGGTAGAGATGAATCAGAAGCATGGCTATCCAACATTCTAATATAATTTGTACAATACCGACACTAATAATTCACTAGTCCTACAACACTCCCACTACATATATATTTTTATTTTATTTTTACTTTTTATACATTTTTTTAATTCTCTTTTTATTCCTGTCGGTGATTTAAATAACACCACAACAGCACGAAAAAAAATAACTGGCTACTTTAATACAGACTTCAGTCTAGCAAAGTAACCAGGACAGTGCTGTTTATATCAAAGGTGAAGTCTACTCCATCCCACATAATAAACTATGAGTATTATGTCTTATGTTTATTATGTATAATATATTCACCTCTGTTAGAATAAAAATATGTATGTCATCTAATAAATAAATAAATAATCTGAAAGAACTGCTTGAAGCTGGTTTGAAAATTTGTCATTAACATACTAGGTTGAGATGATCTAATGGTCAGCGCATATCCCCAGATAGAAAAAGTTCCTGGTTCGAATCCCGATGGCAGCCAAAATGTTTTTTCTATAAATTAATTTTGTTCGTCTTTCTAATTAACTAACTTACCATCACGCTATTTCCACGCGAGGGTAGGCAGAGAGGATAAAGCGCAACACTTCTGTCCTGACATACAATTGTCGCCTCATACATCTTCTCATACAAGCTCGCCGATTGTAGAGGCTTCTAACAGAACCATCCTCCAGTATCTGGTTTACCTGGTCGTGCCAAGTCTACCGCGGACATCCTCTATTTCTGGTGCTATCAACGCTTACGTCATTACCATTCTTTCCTCATTCATTCTTTACATATAACCAAACCACCTAAGTGATCCTTTTTCAATCTTATTCACTATACTAAGATCAGCTTTACATTATTTTCTTATTTCTTCATTCTTTACTTTCATAAATGAATCTGCCTTACATATGTCTAAGCGATCTCATTCCCACTGCATTCAGTCTACTTTCGTTCCTCTTCTGCCAGTTCCAGGCGTCACTTCCATACTGCATTGTGTACCGCTAGTTTTGCCACGGTTGTCAAGATCCTATTAGCTATAATTCCATTCAAAGCGCCGTTCACTTTGTTTCCTGCAGTCACCCTCCTTTCGATATGTATTAAACAGCTTTTTTATTAATTTGAATATAATCATATTGTATTAGCGAAGTGACGATTTTTCCTAACATGGTTTCGCGATAATCAAAAGAAATGAGATGAATCGCTTAAAAAGATGGACAGAAAAAAATATCTATCAAAAAATATAGTCACCATAAACAAAATATATGTTAATAAAATGGACCGAGTGTCCTTGCGCCTTTCAGCAGGTTTTCGATCCAGAAAGATTGTAATTAAAAGAATTGTCGCTTCCAACGAGAAAAATATGTCTCACGAATAAAATAACATATGTTGCTCAAATCTGACCACATTGTGTGTGTCACTATAACTTAATTGGTTAAAAGTTAAAACCGTCTACCAGCAATAGAAATTCCTCTGGTGATTATATTTTTCGATTGACAGGTATTTCTGCGTATCTTTGAAAGTGATACATGTATGTATGTAATTTGTAAAAGCCTTTTTTGTTGTGATGCAAAATTTGGTTCTGGCATCCTTGGTATCCTAGAGTGTATCTGAGAAAAATTGAGAAAAAACGGAATACACATTTATATCAGTAGGGGGTAGAGTGACTAGAGTGTATATATTTTATTTATATTTCATTGCGAACTATTTATATGTATATTGAGTGCAAACGTTATATAATACATACCTTATCACGTTTTTGAGATGCAATAGTGTTGGAACCTATTTTTTTAATTTTTTTTATTTGACATTTGGTTGATAATTTTTTTTTATACATTAGAACTGTACATATAATAATTTAAAACACTTATTAGTTGACTGTGTGGAATGCAAGAGTTATCCACCTCTGATATATTATATAAAGCATTGTCCTGGCTACTTTACTAGACTACCGTATGTGTTAAAGTAGACTATTTTTTTCCACGTTGTTGCGGTGTTATTTAATTAATATTAAAAAGAGAGAGTAAGATAGACAGAGATAGATATATAAAAATAAATAGAGACAATAAAAAAGTGTAGTGAATATGTTGTTGTAAATGTAAATTGAATCATTATTGTGTTGTAGTGTGATTTAGCTGGAATGTTGAACAGCGATGCTTCTGATTGATCTCTATACAATTGGATCATGAATTGAGTTCATATTTGCGTAATTTTTTTGTTAGTGAACAAATTCCAGTCAGTGTTAAGTATGTTGTACAGTTTCGGAGCTAAAAACATATAGAAATGTTGAAAGAATGTCGTTGTTGCTCTCTGAACTGGTGTGTAGATTTTCATTCGTTGTCTTGTGTTGTGACTATGATTTATTGCTAAGGGTGAGTTATTGTTTGAATGGAAATATTGTACGAGTCTCAACATATATATTTTTCTTTGCACCATAACAATATAAATATTAAAATTTGACAGATGATTCTTAAATACACAAATAGAGACATGGCAAAGACAAGTTCTGTCCTCAGTCTATTTATAAATTTTAGCAATCTTATTTAGTTCTATACGTAAACAATGTCAACATTTTTTTTTTCTTTCTTAAAAAATAAATTTAGCCTACGGAATGGAAAATTAAACTATGTACAGAACCTTGCCATACCGTATATTTATTTTTATTAGGAACAAAAAAATATTTCAACATGTACGAAATTAAATCTAAAATTGCAATCTGTTCTTGTTTTGTAATACTACTCTATACTCAGAAACATCTTATCACCTACATATCTGAAAATAATATATTGCGCGTTTGTACAGTCACATTTGCAATACGGTATTATTGGATGGGGAGTTGCATATAAAACTTCAATGTCACAATTAGAAATCACTCAAAAAAGATAATAAAAATTATTCTAAAAAAAAAAAAAAAGACTATCCAAGTATACAACTTTTCACAGATTTTAAAGTACCAAAAATAGTAGACATATACAAAAAAAAATTCAATTATTCAAATTTTCAAAATTAAAAATCAATTAATTTTTAGAAGCGAATTCCGATCTACAAAGATATAGAGATCAAATTGATATCCCAAAACTAAAATATACCGCAACTCAAAATCAATATATTTATCAAGGTATCAAATTTTTTAACAATCTCCCCATCACAATTAGAAAAATTACGGACTATCATAAATTTGTAACTGAAGTTAAAAAAATATGTACACAGACTAACTGAAACATAAATTAACTCGAATATACTCCTTCTCTATACACGAGTCTTACTCTCAAAGAGAAGAAACAAATGTTAAAATATATATATATATATATATATCCACTGATTATTGAAATTGTATTATATTTATAATATTAATAAAAAAAAAATTATAAGTAACTTTTTGAAAATCATATCGTCCTTGTGTACGCACTTGAAGATTCGGTGAACCAACGTTATATCTATTATAAATTAATAGTTTTACATGATTGATTTTTTTTGTGTTCGTATTGAATTAATCCTTCTTTATTAATTAATTAAACGCAGCAAATGCCATGAATAATTATAAATAAATACATAGTGATATTGGACAAGTCTTCTAGAACCGATTGCGGCAGAGTGGTTATGGCGTCTGACTAGAGAATTCATGATTTTACGGAGTGTTAAGAAAAATATTATCTTGCCTCCAATCTAAAGTGCTATAAACTGCGAAGAAAGTTTGGATCCCAATGAGCGGGAGGCGCGCAATCAGCTGTAGAGGTTGACAACATGTATATATAATTCTTCATGTTAAATTTGTAAAAATATTATAAAATTGTTGTATAAGTTCGTGGTTTTTTTTTTTCGTCTGACTATTATTATATTATTACAAAATCTTGGGAGCGCGAGATCAAATCCCACAGACTCAAATTTTTAAAAATTCTTTATATATAAACCGCTTGACGGTTAGACCCGCACGTATGTCGCCGGAATGATAAAAAATGTATAAGCGTCATTACAAGAATATGTCTAATTTCGTATTTGTTTGAGTTAATTGTACGTAAGTTATACTTTTCTTTTCCCAAAATTATAAATTAGTTTTACGGAAACTTTGGCCTTGGCAACGCAACCACTACTTAGCAATTGCAAGATTACTACTAGTTTATCTATTTGGTTATCACAAAACAAAGATATGTGAAAATGCTTACGTGAACCGAACATCATTTCTAATTTTATTTTTATTATTTTCTCTTTTCTGTTTACCTTTTCTTTTTTATATTTTAATCATAGGCGCACGAGTATATTTTGTTGTTTAAGTTATTTTATATTTTCAGTTATTATTTTTTATAATTTGTATGTTAATTGAGATTAAAATTGAACTGGTCATTTCGAAAACGCCATAACTGACTAAAACAAAATTTTACACGAAAGACTAAAAACTGCGTAACTTCTTATAGATTGCTTAAATATTGATCTAAAATATCGTAATGCTTATGATAATATTAGATAACATAAATATTATTTAAAAAACAAATAGATTTAAAGTAAAAAAAATAATTTAAACTCTAATTATGGGGTTTTTGAAACGAATGGAAAAATTCAAAGGATTTTCGCAATTAAATTAAAAAAATACAGTTTTATACATATTGCTAAACAGTGGTTTCATACATTACGTTTGTCAATGTTAAAAAAGTTAGTATACATTAATAAGCAAATAAAACAAAGGAGTAATAAAAATATTTTTTCAGCATTAGAAAATAAAAAACATTTTTGATTTACTTCTTGTGCCTTATCCGTTTACTAAAATATTATTATACTATAAATATATATTACTAAAGCTCTATAGTAGACTGGCCAAATCATTGGCTCAGATTCTGTCATGATAATTTCCTGCAAGATTTCCCTGCATTATGAGGTGCAAGATCTCGTACTTCTGTGGATGTCTCATTATGTGTCCGAGATATTGAAGTTTTCGGATTTTTATTATTTTAAATACTTACTTTTGTTCATTTATCCGAACCACAACGTCTTCATTCGCAACTCTATCCATCCAGTTTATTTTAAGCATTCCGGTGTAGATCTTTTGATCACATTTTCTCAAGTTCTCATTGTCGGTGAGATGGGTCGGGTCATTGGCAAACAAACTGCTTTATAGAAGAGGACAAATTCTAGTCTAGTATATTTGTTTATCTTTTGGAATCAGTAAGTGCAAGTTAATATGGCATTCGACCTACAGCCAATGGATTTTTCTCTCAATCAAAATGGAATGATATACGTCTTTTTAAGTTGCTAAGTTGACGAAATCTGTCGGCAGTTACACTGTGCTTAAAGTATTGCTTTATATAGGTAATTTTACTCATTCTCCGCGACTTGTATTCAAATCTATACCATTCTTTGATTTATCCGCACGTTTATGACAGTAAAACAACGCTTTCAAATAGTTTTCGAAATGGATCATAGATCTAGGGCTATTAACACTAGCACAGACTTTGGTCTAATTTAGAAGACAGTAAAAATTTTCTCCATTGTTAAACAAAACAAAGCATAGAAAAATATAATTACTTTATTTACAATTATCGAATATGCCTTAAATATATAAATAAATGTTTGAAAAAATACCCAAAATAGGCCAGACTTAATCTCATATCTCCTTGTGTGACTTACCGAGAGTTTTTGAAAGTTTTTCCTGATATATAAATAGATTTGTGTGGAAGTGTTCAAAGATTACCGTGAATATTCGCATCTGCTGCACAGCGCGACCTCGATGAATATTTCAAGACACAGATAGTCGAGCCAAAAAAGTCATTGGATTTTTATTAGTATACGAGAATTTTTATCTACGTAACTTTCTAATCGATTTTTTATTCCAATTCTAAGGAGTCTACGATACTCGGAGTACTCTACATGCGGCTAGACCGCCAAATCTACTACTACTACGAGAGTGCATCAGCGTTGATCGCTTTCAAATGTTTACTAACTACCTTATTGTGATAAACATAATGTGTTTTTTATATTAATACATGAATTGGAAGGGTAAAAAATTCTGATAAAAAAAAACCCTCTAGACAATTTACTGGAAGTTGAGTGCTTTAAATTAATTAGGCGCGACACTTTCTGTGCAGCATAACTCTTATTAGGTAACTAAAATAAATATTATTTTTATCATTTATTGGAGAGTTCAGTCGACGCCGTCCGCTTCTGCGTGCATCTCAGTCCGGAGGGTCGTTGTTGGGAAGTCTATATTTGTATCAAAAAGACATAGACTGATCAAACTTTATAATCGCTGATGAATACCCGATGGGATGTTTGCGGTTGTATCTTTATAATTTACGGGGTCAAATTTATTTATTAGTAAGATTACATTACAACAACCTTCCACCCTGCCGATAGTCACGATCACTAGTGATGCTGATTCCATTCCCGAGACATCGACATTGGATTATGATGATGGAGACGCTCATGAACAAAGACTATTTATTTCCAAGTAAGAAAACTTTGCACAAACAAAAACCCAAATTGTAAGTGTTACGTACTTGACTTCTTAGTACGTGATGGTCATGTGAAATAGACTTTGTAACAATTAATCTTTTATTACAATAAGCTACAATTTAGTACAAGGTATATCACCAGTATAGGTCAAACTATTAAGCCGATGAATCGCAGATAAAAGAGACGCGCGCACTCCTGCGCGCCGTCTTTATAGCCACACATACCCGCACCGGCAGTGCGGCGCACATACACACACCATCCCACCATTCCGAGGACATCACACTGAGTTTTGCAAATAACAATTTTAATGTGTAAAAATTTGCTTATTTTTTTATCGTGCTCGAATCAACGGAAATGGTGAACTTAATGGTGAAACGTTAAATGTCTTTATCTCATTTTCTAATACTCATTCTGAGAGTTTCTAATCTCGGAAATCATACATACTGTCAACTGATCCCATACTCATAACGCAATCTTCGACAACGTTCGCCTTCATTTCAACTTCAGCATCCATTAATTGCAGTACAGGGATTAATTAATCTGTTAACATCATGATTCATATAATAATTATAATTGTTTTTTAGACGGTAAGAGACTAGGTCAGTGAGAAAGGGTGATCTTTTTGGTAGGGGGGGAGGGTTGTACCCATCAGTCAGTCAATGGTGTCAATGGCGTAATTACAAAAATTGGTCCACAATGCAAAATGGAAAATACGGCCCACTAAATAAGTATACAAATATTAGTACCTCGTGAGTATAAATATAAATAGTAAGAATGCAATCAGTCTATTATCTCATATAATATTCATACTTTTATGAAGAAAACATATGCGCTATTAGACATTTATAAACACTCGCAATTTTACAAATATTTGCTTCGCTTTGAATCAATGATACAGTCCCCAACCCGACATATTAGCTAGGCATTGCTGCCGTACATACGTATATACGTGATAAATTAATTTATAAATTTTATAATTCCATTCATTGCTGTGGATTACTGTTAAAGTTGGGAATAGTATCGATTCTCGCAAAAATATCGTATGCGATCGTAGGATGCGAACATTTTGGGCCTCTATCTAACGTGGGTCCCACAATTACGTCGCTGAATACACTATATAATAAACTACTTAGAATTCTACTACGTATGTATATAAAAAAACATCGTAATAAATAAGAAATAAATTGATATGAGTGTTTAATTTTGGATGCTAAACTGTGATCGATACTTTCAATATTATTATTATTAACAAAAATCGCAAAACTAGTAAACTGAAATGAAATCGTGACTTGTTTACAGGTAGGTACGTTCAATCACTATTAATTAATATATCAGTTTTTGCTCAAATTGAGCTTACCGCTCTTTCATAGTCTCGTGTGATAATTAAAATAGCTTGTTCTGTCGTCGGGGCTGCCACAATCTCATTATTTTTACTTAACATCTTATCTTTCTCGACTCCACATTGTTTCTTGAGATACTGACATCACTTTACCAATGTCCAATCGATCGATTGGAATGTTTTGTCAGACATCAAGATGCGCGCGCATTAATTAAAACGTGCTTTATTTTATTATGACTAAATAGGTTAAAACAGGATTCATTTTGCAACTCAATCACATTGACCTAAATATATATTTTTTTGATTTTGTGGCATTTGATTATTTAATCGTATAAAATTATTTAAAGATAAGTAGGTATATATTTTCTACCTTAATTTAATATAAACTTTTATGTATTAATGGTAAAGCTTTGGATATCTGATCCAAGACCACTGAATTCTGAAAGATTTTTAATAGCTGGGTCGTGCATTTGTTTTTATTCAGTTTGAATAGCCATACAGACATCTTACAAATAGAACACATTGGAATTTGAACATTACCATTAATATTACTATAATTTAATTTATTAGTTAATCTGACCAAAAATTATATTCCATACTAACATTCACTTATATAGGTGTACTAATCTTATATTATTATATATTACACATTAAATTAATCAACTAGAAAGATATACGGAAAAAATCTATGTAACAAAAAAATATTTTTAGAACACATTCTTATTGTGAAGTTGTCATTATTCAGAACATAGGTCCGTGATATTTTAAATATGAATTAAATATATTAATTAGAAATATATACATATAAAATCAATTTTATCGAAAAATATTGTTGTTGCATCACCGGGATTCGAACCTGGATCTCTTTCCAAACCGGGGAAGGTGCATTATCCAACTATGCTACAGCGACGATATTTTTAGCGACAAATTTTCGAACCTATGTTACCTTTTTGATATTAATACATTTAATTTATGGAATGTATAGTATGGAATCTAATTTTTGGTCAGATTAACTAATAAATTAAATTAAAGTAATATTAATGGTAATGTTCAAATTCCAAATGAAACTAAAGTTATTTTTGTTAGATTACTGAAATTTAAACTGTATGTTTTAATTTTTTTTTAATACATTTTTAGCTTATTAATTCATGATTTTTTCATATTATAAGTAGATATGAATATAATATTGGATATAAAATACAATACATAGGAATAAATGTCCTCATTTATATTTGGGCGGCTTTGTCGCTTATTGTAAAAAATTAATATACCATAGTAAAAATGAAAAAAATTGGAGTGAATGCAGAACTGTTTCTAGCGCAGTCCAAAGAATTCAGATAGGATTAAAGATAAGATGCTTTGGGATATGGAAAGTAAGATTGAGGAGTGAATAGTATAGAATATATAGGTTGTAACAGACATACTCCACAATATTTTAAGGGTGGATACCTGACTAAATTACGAGTCGAAAATATTCAAGGAATATAAAATAAGCCAATACACTCACGAAAAATTAATAAAGGAATTAAATGTAGAGCCTCAAGATTTCATTATTCTTTTTTCTACTTCTATAATTTTCTCCGAAAAAAGTTTCTGCTGTTTCTCCAGTGCTCTCAATTTAATAGCTATTGTTCTTCCTAAGAGATCATAGCAATCTACCTGTGGCACTTGAAATGGTCTCTCACCGAGAGCAACAGATCAGTTGTTAACGTCACTTGTCCGCTTTTCTTTTCAACGGGTCTTGTTGCACGTTGTGTACAATTTTTGTATATTCGTCTATAGTACAACACGACCTTTCGCAACAAAGGACTGAGACATGCACAGTGAATGGAACTCACCACTCACCCAGGACCGTTCTATGAGCGGAAGCTTCCATAACGGTCCTTGTCATTCACCGCCTGGTTGGCATTTTTTTAATACTACAAAAGCGACCGTGCTACGTCCTAGAGCTGCACAGCAAAACAGAGGCATGGCACAGACACCAAAACCAACACCATTCACCGTCCAATTCAGTAAGGCAAGAGAATTTATTAACATTTTATTTATTTATTTTGAACATATACGAAAATGGAAAAAAAAAACATGTTGAAGTGCATAGAAAAAAAACAGTGAAAGTAAAATATAATAAATCACCCCCTAAAGGGAAAAAAAGAAAGCGGATTAAGTGCAAAATAAATACATTTACTTCCAATATTAGAATATGTCCAAAAAACACACAATTACTGGATTTTCACCTACAAAGGCACTGTTATTAAACAAAATAGTCGATATTTCATAAAGACGAAGCTATTTTTTTAATTATATTTTAATGGAAATATATTGAAGTATGGGTAATTACAGGGCTTACGATCTGTCTTCAGCTGGCTTAAGTGATCACTTTATACAAATATAACGTTCACCATTCTCACCCATTAATCAATCTCCATATCTATCAAATTTTTGGAAGTTGTATATATGTTACTACGTGGAAACACTTCGAGTACAACTACATTATCGCCATCTATGGACTAAATTTAATATTTATTTCCTGAAACAGCGTAGATGTCACAATAAGAATTTAATTATTTTTGAAATTATTTAAAGCAATATTCTTTGTCTGTAAAATGTTTTTTTTTCACATTATATTAGAATACGCCTGAAAAATCAATTCAAGACAGGTCGTAAGCCCTGTAATTTCACATACTTCCATATCTTTCAATTAAAATATAATAAAAAATAGCTTCGTCTCTATGAGATATCTATTATTTTGTTTACATTTACTTTCGGCTAGGAAACCAGGACCGACAGATATCTGAGCAAAAAAAATAAAGAAAACAATTAATGAAGGCTAAGTTATGGAGAGGGAGGATGACCCTCACCCTCAATTGCAGCATGTGTACGCCTCAAAAAAACTGAGACTTGCACAGGTGAGTAACACACACGCGCAGGTTTGCCTGAAGTTATCACTTTACCACAGATAGAAAATTAAAATTTTCAATTATTTTCAGGTCGCCTGTACAGGTAGGAATACCTGTCGTGTATACCGTTGCGTGTATGGCCGGCTTAAAGTAGATCAAGTGTGAAGTGAGGCGCAAGACGGAGAGTCTCTGAGATATGGTTAGGAATTTTATATTAATAAAATTCTTATCACCAAGATCTAGTCGAACATATCATAAAAATCTTGTGTCTTCTGTCGAGGAGCGCTCATTAGAAGACTTACGCACAGCTTATTTCAATGTACTGTCAGCATGCGCTTACTGCCTATCCCTGCGGAGGAATAACATGACGCCATGTTACTTAGTTGTTCAGTTAAACCAGTTTAAGACACGTACAGACAGCAATGTATAAAACACGTGCAAACAACAATGTATAAAACACGTGTAGACAGATACATAGGAAATAATTCCTTCAGATTCCGGTTGTAATAATCAACATAAATTCAATTTATAAATACGAGTATAAGATGAAACAAGTTTTAATGATTATAGCTCTTATCGCTCAAAAATGTGTACAAGTATGACGACACTTGAGCCGCACGTGTCGTCAACAAAGTTGCAATGCAGTGTGAGGTATCCTTTAGCGGGCAGCGATAGATTTAGCGACATTCGACATAATACAAATAAATACAAAATACAAGATTTAGAAAGTAATCTCACCTTCTCTCAACACTATCCTAATCTGTTCAATAAACTAAACTTTGTAAAACACACACGATGAGTTATACTTTGTCACTACTTTATTACATAATTACGAGAATAAAAGAACATCACCGTTGCCTAAAAATAATATCTCGAAATTTTCTAATCACATAATTGAAACTAATCATTCTTTCGGTAGCCATAAACTAAAACATCTCTACTCGTTCCCGGATAAAAGATTTATAATGAAAATATGTAAAAAAAAAACACTAAATACATTAAATGTATTAGAAAGATATACATGTAAAATCAATTTTATCGAAAAATATTGTTGTTGCGCCACCGGGATTCGAACCTGGATCTCTTTCCAAATCGAGGAAGGTGCATTATCCAACTATGCTATAGCTGCAGTACTTTTGACGACAAATTTTCAAACTTATATGTTACACTTTTTTGAATTAATACACCTGTCGTTCCATTATTTGAAAGCCATCTACTTTGAATACCTTTGATTAAACCGATAGCAGACACCAGAATTAAAAATTAATTGTTATTAAATTTTGGACACATTGATACAACTTATATATTATATATATTACACATTCTTATTGCGAAGTTGTAATTATTGTAATATTTTTAACTTAGTTATCATTTACATCCGGTGACGTGAGTAACTTTTTTATTACGTCATCAGTCAAATATAACTATGTGTTTGTATAGATTTATGTTTATAAGTGTAAAGTCCTCGCGCCGGTTTGTTACGGCTGCAAGAGATGATGTCTTCTTGTGTGCGAGAATTCAGGTAGTCAAGATCTCACAATTATAAGTGCAAATATATTAGATGTGTTCTGATCTACGATTCCGGTGCGAGGGAGCGCGCGCCCTTTTATCCCTTCCACGCTTTCATTCTTGCCAACATGCGCGCGTCACACATTCGCTACATCATGATACAAAACATTAAACTTTAAGGGACGCTGGAAGGTCTAAATTTTTTAACTTTGCGAAATTGCTAATAATACGATACTCTCATATTCCCATACATTTCATTTAGCACCTGGTGCAGCATCCATCGATATAAGCCACAGCCAGGGCTGTTTTCAATCAGATCGTGTTTGACGTTACGAGGGAGAACTGAAAGTGTGCTCGTTTCGATGCAACTCCGTGAATTGGTTATTTGTACCTCAATAAACATAATTACTTCAAACCTCCAAGTTTTCATATTCAAAATCTTCCTTGATGTTACATAACAGGAGCCCTAGCTTCTAAACCGGTGCTGGATAAGGGTGGGTCCCATTAACTCGACCTGTGTGTAGTATAAAGTGAAGTGTGAAGTCACAATAACCGGCGAGCTTTTATGAATGTGGATAAGGCGAGAATTGTGTGCCAGGACAGAAAAGTGTGTCGCTCTATCCTCTCTGCCTGCCCCCGCGGTAAAACGGCGTAATGTTAATGTAAGTAAGTATTTGAAAAGATTGTCTTGCAATAGTGGCAGTTTTACAAGTGATAAATTTTATTTTTATCAAGCGCATAAAATCTTCGCTCAAGCTATAAAATCAGTTACAAATTAATATATTTCAATTTTGTCAATTGGACAGTAGCGGTTCAGCTTTTAAACCACTCGTATATAATATATAACTTTATTTATTTATCAATTTTAATAATTATTCAATCGTAAAAATGTGTATTCTGTGTTTGTAGGTCTATCTGTCGGGGATATTAACGAGCTGTTGATAATCTGTATATTAAAAATAAAATAAACGCAATTTTAATATTATATCAGGTGTCAGAGTAATTAATTTACAAGTTGCCTGCGTGTATTTGAATTATATCCATCGTTAAGCGCGAGTATCGCATTGCTGTGAGCAATCAAATTATTAGTCATTCCGCAATTGCTCGCATGTCTGTGTTGACGCGATGGTCGCCGTGAACGCACCCGTCATTTATTATTTCACGCTTTATTTATTATTTAATGCTTAGATTATTGAAGACACGAGGTGGATATCGGATTTCATATAATCACGCAGTAAAAATTTTACTGTTGAACTTCGAATTGTGACCGACCTTCGACCAGCGGCTTTACGCTGGGCTAAAATGTGGATCTTCTGACATACACACTCTATTACATATACTGTTGTTGCAGGACCGGATCACACAGACCAATTAAACATATTTTCATCACATACTCTTCTATTTCAAGCACGTGCTAATCTTTTATAAATTTGTGACATGAATAAATAAATACATAAAAAACATAATGTAAAAATTGTTGTTAATAATATGTTAAATATGAAAAACGGGATTTTTTTATTTTACTACTTACGTTATAATGTTTTGTATGAGGACCAAATATTTTTAATGTGGCTCTATAATAGGACAGCTAGAGGGGGGAGGGGGGCTGTTTAGAAGCTAGGGCTTTCTTGTCGGTTCCACTCATCAAAGGTAATAAAAATACGCGACTTTAAATCAATTACATATTTAAATATAAGCAAAACGAAAAAGGAGAAGAAATTCAATGTGGTTATTAGCAATTTAGATTTAAAATTTAAACCCTCTAGCGTCCCTTAAAATCATGTAACATAAATCCATAGAACATAGTTTTACATACAGATGAAAAATTAAGGTGCAGTAGTTCAAGGCAGACACTCAAGGATCCATTTATCAAAAAACACTCTCAAAAGAGGGACAGTGGACAATACACTAAATGGATTGAGTCACACTTACACGGACAGACTAACTGAGTTGCAAAACACGAGGTATGGAGGAACACCTAAGGAGCTCCAACGAGCCACCCATACCCGAATAAATTCCTTATCTAAAACAAGACGCGGCTCTGTATTGGGTGATTCTTGAACAGGAAAATAGTATATATGGAAAAATTCATATTATATTGCTCGGTCAATCAGTCTCTAACAAAATAATACAAAAACCCCGAAAGTATGGAAAAATCGGTTTGTCCTATAAATAACTGAAATACGTCTGATGAAATCTTTGATATTCTCTATAGCATACCACTGTATGGAATGGAAACATGAACATTAAGAAATAAAGGAATATGTTGGATGCCTTCAAGGTGTAGTCCTGGAAGGCGGATGCTGCGTATTCCGTAGACCACAAGGCACACGAATGTCTCTATCCTCACCAAGTTTGCCACCAAGTACACCAAGTTTCAGTACTTCGGGGGATCATGATGAACAGCATTAAGCATACGATGAAAAAAATATAAACCCCGATGAAGATTAAGAACTCTAAATAGAACAATGCTTTAAATATGGTGGCTTCACACGGAAAAAATACAAGAGGTGTAGCTAATCTGAATTTAACAATTCCCAAAATCACCAATAAGTATGGATCGAAGACATTAGAATTTGTTGTTCTTGCACTAAAAATAAACTACCAGGGTTTTTACAAAAGAGTACGCTTTCTCCCAATTTGAAAGAAATGATAAAAAAGTGCCGTATCGATAATAACCTATCTTACTAGTAAGCATGAAATGAATTGTTTAAACTGTGACACTGATTAGTTATTATGTTTTGATTATTTTAAATGTAATAAAATAAATCTGAATGTACCGGCAGACAAATGTCTAGCAATATGTTTGGTGGGTCTAGTTTTATTTTTAAAAAATTAAAAGAAGAATATAATAATAATAAAAATTCTCAAAGAGCTGTGCATAATGGATAGTGGATATTACTGGATACTTACGAGTACGTACATTTAAATATTGGCGTGTATCAAGTATGCATGTTTAGAGGTGCATCTATATTCACCGCTTTTGGACGGTTCAGAATTAAGCGCGGAGCTACCTATCAATGATTATACATTATATTTTGTACGTAGAGAATGATTAACTGATGTACACCGTCCTTCAGATCAATTCTCCAAGAGACCAGAGCAAAGTTTCATCCGTTCACACGCACTTTTAAGGCAATGACAACATTTTAACAAAAAAATTTCAACAAATTCAAATCAAATTTATTTATTTATATTGCGTCATTCGCGTAAGCTTTACGAGCGATCATGTTTTTATACAACTAATAAATTTTCCATTATTTTTTGTAAATTGACCAATGAAATTATTCAAAATTTCAGCCAAGATAAGTATGCAATTAAAAAAAAAAAGTACGAAAAAGACGACCAATCTGATGTGTTCTTAGTACAATTTACGTACCTATTAATTGATTCATTTTTTGTGTCTAACTCCTTGACTTAATATTAAATAATAAGATAAACCACTATTTATTGATAAATCAACATGTTTCGATACCTTCTATCTATCTTCTTCAGGAAACAATGTATACTAAAATTAAAAATACAAGCATAGATAAAAACAAAAATATAAAAGCATAAGTTATGAATAACTAAGTAGGAACTACTATGAAATCAATTTTAAAAGGTGCAAATTTGCAAAAAGGATTTGGTTATTTATAATACTTAGCTCGCTATTAACACTTTTTCTTATTTCTAAAATTTATAATTTATCTAACTGTAAACCTCTAGTATTTATATGTATAATTTCTAAACCCTTGTTAATGTCAAAATAATGGTTTGTTTCCAAAAGATGATTGGAAAATTCTGAATAGTTGTTGCTATTTAATTCTAGCAAAGTGCATCTCGAGTGCTCCTTAATTCAAATATCAAAATTTCTGCAAGTTTTACGTATATAAAAATGATTTCAATCATTGCAAATTAATTTGTAGAACCCCGATTTTTTTTAAATATAATCATTATCCTTGTTATATAATGTATATTTTTTTATTTGTTATCAGTGTAATAAAATGCTGGTTGTATAGAATTCGGGATATTTTTTATAATTGAATTTGAAGTATGATTATTTAAAAACACGATTTTTCTCCACTGCATCCAACTATCAATTATTAGTGGGTAAACATATGATCTGAAAAACTTTATCTTATACTCTTTGTTTAACAAATTATCAATTAAATTAAAAATTAAACCATTCTTAATTGCAATTTGTTCAGTAATATTTAATTCTATGTTGAAGTTATTTATGGATAAGAGAACATTAACTAGTCTTCTAAGCATGAAATTAAAACATGATAATTTTTGAGAAAACGAATGATTAGAAATATTATGTATACATTTTTTTTAAAATTAGTTCCTACTTAGTTACCCATCACTTATACTTTTATATTTTTGTTTTTATCTATGCTTGTATTTTTAATTTTAGTATACATTGTTTCCTGAAGAAGATAGATAGAAGGTATCGAAACATTTTGATTTATCAATAAATAGTGGTTCAAACAAAGTGTTTTATCTTATTATTTAATATTAAGTCAAGGAGTTAGACACCAAAATAAAGAGACAGCTGGGTTGCATAGCACTTAGAAAATTAGAGCATATCCTCAAAGTCAATCCACTTTTCTGAAGACCAAAGTCTACAATTGAGACACCACAGCAACACTGTATATCGATTTTTATAAATGTTGATAGATGGAGCGTCGGCCATCTTGTATGGTATAGGTATAGTGTTATGACAGGGAAGCTTCCTCAGAAATTGTGTTTAATAGTTTTTATATTCATTTTAGAAGATTATTTAATATACCATTCGATGCCCAAGAAGCCCTTTTTGGACCCTATTCAACGTGGGCCCCAATGCACTGCATTGGCCACATTGGCATAGTTACGCCACTGAATAGAGTCACCCCTATTTGAGTGAAGAGTTCATCAAATGAAAGACATCGTGGAGTTGCCCAACTCCACGTCTTCTTGGGGGTCGTCTCGAGAGACGTTCAAATGTGCCACAGGTTTACGTGTATTTTTAAATACCTAAATAAGGAAATAGCATATTTTTTATAAAAATGGTTCTTTTTTAGAAATGTACTGACCATAAACAAAGCAGAAAAAACTTCTATCAATTATATAAATAAAAAATGTGTGGTTATCGTCTCAAACAAAGTCAATTATTTAACTAACGTATTTTGGTGGTTATTTTAATATATTAAAGTTTTAACAAACATTCTCTAATGATTTTCTGCCATGTATTAGTGGGTTATTTCCGGTATGTATATGTACATATAATAATAGTGAACAAATAAATATTAGCTGTCAGGAACGCAGTTGAAAAAATATTGAAATTGAATTGAAAATCAGTTATTTTGAGCAGCATATATTATATAAGCGTGTTACATAATAAGTACCTATAATATATGTAAGTTATCTATTGATTTAAGCATACATATATAATGTATGACTTCGAAGACTTTCTTGTAGAATTTTATAAACCCTAAATGTCTCATATAGTTTAGTGGTTTCTTCACTATTCAGCTACCTGGTGATATAGAGCTTAAAACTTTCAATAATAAGTTGGATAAAATCATTCCTTAGTTTGGATACACCTAACACGTAATAGTCGCCTTTTATATCAGTATATAAAGATGTCTGTCAGTTTTCTCAGTGGCGATTCATTTCTTTATTCTTGTTCTTCATTTTTCTCTTAGTGAGAGTAGTCGTAATTGTGAGTCCTGCAGCTGGATATGCTGATGACGACAGCGATGATCTGTCACCACCTATTCCGGTTCGTTACATTTCTTGTGTAGTTCAGGAGCGGATATATATAATTACTTTCATTTATTAATTTAACTTTAATTAATTAAAACTATTTACCATATTTTTCGGATGACAAGATGTACCCCAAATTTATGACTGTTTTTACCATTCATTCGCGAGCGAACCAATGAGCACCAATTTACGCCGATTTATCGGTGGTGTCTGACGTCTATACTTGTTTATCGCACTAAGTGAACAGTAAAATTAAAATGAGGAGATTCGGTAGTAGAAAAAATATGAAATACTGTAAATAAAATTAAGTAAAAGAAGTGATAAAAAATATAATACCTAGGTTCTAAAAATAAAAACATGCATGTATATAAAATTAAATGCGTCGAGTTTAAATTGTTTTCTAAAATTTAAGTCGATTTTTCTACGTAAAAAAGTGCATCTTCTAGTCAGAAAAATACGATATAAAGACAGATAATAATTTATGCCTTCCGGGCAGTCTTGTTAACACTAGGCTCGTATGTTACATATCACGATTAGAAGGTTATTAATGTTTTATTCATCACATTTTAACGATATTTGAGTGGATAGTTAGTTTTGGGTCAAATCATTTGGAATTAACTAAATGTGCATGTACATACGATGAGACGTCGCGTGTGTTTCGGTGATTTATGTATCTTATCTAATTATTGAAATAATATGTTAAATAAATTACATAGTTTTGTTTTCTGTTCTTATAGGCGTCTATATATACATAGTATTTAGTATTTTATGACACTTATATGTATCAAATATGACTTGTTGTTGCTTTATGTGCTTGTTGGACTAATGGTCATATACTCGAGAGTCCGAGCCTCGTCCCAGGAGACCACCAAGTTAGTCCTATTTTTATTGCATAAGCGCTTAGCTTAGCTTCAAAATACTAAAAACATTAATGTGACATGTATTCCGTGTACACATTTCTATATTATAAAAAAAAAAAAAAACTGATATATATTTTATAACTATGCAAAAATTATCAATGTCGATACAAGTACAAAAAATGTAATTTAAATACCTACTTACCATTACACCGTTCTGCGGGGGTAGGCAGAGAAAACAGAGTGCCTCAGTCTTCTATCCCGACACAACTATCGCCCCATTCGTATTCATACATGCTTATGGATTGTTGAGGCTTCTAACATAATCCTCTTCCAGGGTCTGGTTTTCCTGGTTACGCCAATGGTTAGTGCCATCAACACTCATCATATTTGAGTAGCTTGTTGGTATAGTGGTCAAGACGTTGGCCTAGTGATCTAGTAGTCGGCGCCTTGTTCCAGGACACCAGCACGTTAGTCCCATTTTCATAGCACAAGCGTTTAGCTTGGTTCGAAAATAGTATGGATATTGATGTGACATGTGATATATACCTTTCTTTATCATTCTCTCCTCATTCATTCATTTCATATGACCAAATCACATTTTTTAAATTTAATTCACCATACTAAGTTCTGCTTTATTTTACTCTTAATTTGTTCACTATCAGAAATATATTTGTCACATATCTAAGCGATTACATTAATTATCTACCAGTATTTCGCACGTCGTCTAATTTATTTCCTTCTTGCATCTCTATTCGTCATAAGATCATTTATTATTCTAATAAAAATGTTAATCTTATTTACTACCGACAATAATACGTCACCTGCAGCCATAAATCGGCGTGCAATAAAATGGCTCATTTTCGTTCCTACGTTCATAACACATTTATTTACAGTTTTTTCACCTTTTCATATACAAGTTTACAGCCATTGCAATTTTACACAATCCCGTTTGACACTGACAATCATCTTTTAATATAAAACAATAATGTAAACGATCCATTGATCTTCTGTGTACAGTTTTCTGGGCTAATCTACCGTGTATATCTGACCGCAGAGACCATTATCAAGCCTGATGTGAACACAGAAGATTCTGAACGGCCGTGAAAGCCTGAGAACGATCCATTGATTCTTGCTAATGCAGTACTTCCTCCAAATAGGGATATGATTGCTTGTATACGTTAACTATTCATTCTGACTCTAGATAATACTTATTCACTCTTATCATGAGCCTTTTGAATAACTATATGAGAATCACAAAAATAAAATGTATTATTGTAACGTACTGACTTTTAATACATCTTTAGTGTACACCTCGTATGAAAGGGTCCAATAAATAGACTATGTAGCAATTAATCTTTTATTACAATAAGCTACAATTTCGTATAAGGTATATCACTCGTATGTCAAACAACTAAGCCGATGAACCGCAAGCAAAAAGAGAGACGCGCGCACTCCCGCGCGCCGTCTTTATAGCTACATATACACGCACCGGCGGTGTGGCACTCATACACACATACACACACCATCATACCATCCCAAGGACATCACAAATATAAAATATGTTTTTATATAAAATTACACTATTTTGCTTTTATATACTAAAAGAATAGAAATTTTACGAAAAACACTTTTAGTTGGAGATAATTTATGTTTAGGAGAAAATTTTATACTTAATATATTAAATTATTTAAGTTTTCTCTCTCACGTAATATAATCCACATAGCAATTATAAATAATGCGTTATAAAGTATTTAAATAACCGAAGCCACAATATTTTTTACAGCGTTTGGTGGCATATTTTCTATTCAAATGATGAATCATTAAACGTTATGGGCTAAATCATCGATTTAATGCAATATAATAACAGCTCGCTGACAGTTTAATTAAAAATATAATAAAAACCGTCACATAGCTTGAAAAGTTTCGACAGCGAAACTACGCGATTAATATGTAATCGTTGTCGAAATAACTATTAATAATCTAATCATTGGCGTAGCGAGAAATTGCCGAGGCCTCCTTGTACTCGTATTTTGACCCCTGTAATTAGGTTTGATTAGTGTACATGGTCGAGCTACATTCTTATGCATGAAGAAAGTATTGTGCAGCCATTACCTACATTTATATTTACGATTGCGAATGATACGATCCTACGTGCTCCGTGTACTCATATGGATGAGGATCTACAGACGACCCGCCCCCTCTGCAGTTACTCTTTTGCACCCTGCTCAAAACAAAGGCACTCCCCTGTCCCTACTTCCCTGTAATAAATTATAACTATTGATCTCAATACCGGACAATGTGGAATAGGGACTACTAGTGTAATATATTTAATACAAATTCAATGAACTAGAAAGGTATACAGAAAAAATATATTTACAGAAAAAATATTTAATTCCTACCGGGATTCGAACCTGGACCTCTTCCTATCGGGGAAGCGTGTTAACCACTCCACTACAGCAACCGATAACGATTACGACAAATTTAAAACTTATATCTGTATATTTTTACAAATGATGCATTATTCAATTGTTAAAAGCAATCAACTTTAAAATGTGTTCTACTTTAAAACTATATATGATATTAAACAGGTATAATCATGTGATTCAAAATTCGCTAATTTTATTGTAAACTACATTAAATTAGAAAAAGCTAAATATTTATAAGATTGAATGGTGATTTTTCTCGAAATGAATTAATTGCCTTGGGTTGAGTTTTGTAACCATTCATGTTACAGTTGTAAAACATTATTTTCATTGCTGGATAAGAATATGTTTTTTTTTTGACAGTTAAAACAAATTATTAACGCGTGTATAGCATACCATTTAAATAATGAATCTATTTGAAATTGTAAGTGTCTAATCTTGGCTCCTCCAAGGCCCAACCAGTGGATTCGTAACTAAACCGATTTCGATGACGTAGGACAACCAGCTGGCATAGATAAATTGGTAGACGAGACGGTAGCAAGCGGACTAAACAGGTGACTGAATGGACCATTGGACCGATGAAATACTGACCAGCGATACCAGCAAGATAAGCTTGAAGAAGTTTGGAGGGGCGTATGTCACGAACTGTAAACACCCTAACCAACTTTGTTGATTTGATTCAACACCTGTACTTCGGTCTTCCTTCTGTCTATTTTTAATCATTTTTCATCCTGAAATGAAAAGGTCCAGTGAGAGGAAATTAAGGATTGATTGTATAGCCACATATTCGAAAAATAAAAACAAATTTTTGATAATGATTAACAAATTTAATTTACATTGTAAAATTTTATAAAAATTCAGTATAAAATTAATATGAATAGTAATATAAAACTAAGGTATCACTTTTTTTTAAATTAGGGAATCAATATTACTATGCAAGTAGTGATGATCACAGTTTTGTTTTCTGTATATTGAGCTTCATATAATATTTATTTTATAAATAAAAATACAGTCAAATACAAGTTCAACAATTAAAATAACATAAAACATTATAAATAGAGTTTTTTTTACTTTTGTCATTACGAAAAATTTGGTAAAAGAATGATATGAATATTTTATCAAATTTTTGAAAACATTGATCTTTCAAATCGCTACGGAAATTGTCGTCCGTAAAAATGTTACAAATCTCACCATGGATCTAACACGCTCACATGATATTTTACATAATAGGATTGTGTCATCTTTTTGAAATAATAAATTTAGCAAACTTTGAAATTAAATAATTTGTTTAATTTGAAAAATATTCGTAATTCAATAAAACATTGTCAGAAATATTTCAGACAAAGTAACCTATTTTATGATGTTTATAATTGAATTCACAAAAGTAGATCAATTACGTATCTTTATCATTTTTAAATATTTTTATAAAAATAAGTAAAAAAAATTGTATCAACATCAAGGTATTAAAATACGCGCTAATCACAGACCAGTAAATGAATAGACACGAAATAAAGTGTACATATAGAAGAAGTGTTTGGAACATTAGTTGCGGGACGAGGAGGTGCATTTTACAAACATTATTTTTGTAATCATAATTCAAAACATTTTTGACACATTTACGCAACAGTAAAACTATTTACTCTTCGAAAATTAAATCTTTGTGTAAACAAGGCGTATTTTGCGTATTATATTGTCGCCGTTTAGATGTGTGACACAAAAATCAAAATATTGAAACAAGGTATTTGCATTAGTTCATGTCTATATATTTGGTAGTCTGTGGAGCTAATACATTTTTTAACCATCTCATCGATCGGTTGACTGTTTACATTTAATAGTTATATTAAAAATACTTAAAATAGGTAACATAGCATTATATTGATAAGGCGTACAATTCAATTCTCATGTGTGTATTTACTACAATATAATGTGAAATCAGTATTTTTATGACTGAAAATTTCCAAAAGATAAAATCAAATGATATTGCATTTAGAAATAATTTTCAAACAGTCTAAATCTGAGAACTAAAAAGATTTCATATCATAAAATTAATGTATGGGTTGTAATTGGAAAAGTATTTACAATAGATTATGTAAAGCTAACGCCTAAAATTAATATTCAGAAAAATCAATAAATAAATTACACATGCATAAATAATTTTTGATCAATATATACAATACAAGGGTAAATGCCAAATAATTCAAAGCTAAACTTTATTATAACTATTGGTAAGTAAATTTAAAATAAATATATTTGCATTAAAAATTATAAATGCACATATACATATGTACAATTTGTACAGTATTCACGAGATTCAATATACATATATATATAACATAAACTTGTCATGATACACAATTTAAATAAAAAAATATACTATCTTATCATCTATTAAGTACTTTTTTATTTTTTCTTTACAGAAATGGTAATGAGATATTTACCCTTAAATAATATTATATTTCTATAAAAATATATTAATGTGTACTTAATTATGTGCATAGTTAATTTAATGGCACTATTTTCAAAAAATTTGCTAAAAAATTTAAGTAAGATTTATTTTTGACCTCGAAAATTGCTATTTGTTTATTTATTGAATTGACCATGTTGACCCCAGTCGTGTCTATGATGGCCGTAGATATTAAGATTAATTTTGGACAATTTATTACTTAAAATTATTATTGTTAGAAATAAAAATATTTACCCTGTAGAAATAATATAACTGGTTTTCTAGTATGTCACCATTATTATAAATGACACATTGTTAATAAGAAAAATATATTGATATTGTAATAATAACTTGATAGTGAAATCTTTTTGTACATTTAAATATTATCATTCTTTAAAGGTAATATCATCAAATCTTTATAATATACAATATTTGTTAGTGGCTAAATAATAAAGTGAACAAGGAAAATTTTGAATTTAATCACTATTTACAAATATAGTAATATTAATATATACAAAATGGCACATTTAAATTCTAACGCACACTTCGAATTGTAAGCTTGTAAAGTCGCATAAAAAATGAATAAATTATTATTTATTACAGAATTATACATTATGTAGTCCATCCTCAAGAGAGAAGTTGTAAGAAAGAGAATCGTTTTTATTTTACAATGGTCGAAAAATTTTTTTACAAAACTTGTTTTAGAAATATTTTTATTACATCTATTAATAGTAGACATAAATAACTTTAAAATACAGTCCCTAGGTTTAATGTGCACTTTTTTATTAAAAATAAGTAGGTACTCAACATTAAAAAATTATATTTTCTTGTATCCAATCAAATTCTTTGTAAATTTTGCGTGCGATTAATTATAAAATCAAAATAGTTTCCGGTAGTAAAATTTCACCAATTTGTGGACAAAATGATAAATAAACTTATTCATTAGTGAATTTTAACACCTGTCTTTTTCCTCCGGGAAGTCGTGATGTGTAGTGAAATGAATTATGGACGTCATCATAGTGCCCGTTAGGTGCTGTATTTCTCACGCGTCTACATTTAATGAGACTAGTGCAACGGCAATGACTATATGGCTTTTGATAAACCTATCGTAAAAATAATGATTATTCAATCATTTTAATGTTTGTTCAGCAATGACGAGTGGTGACGGCTATCAGCCACAAAAGCACTTCGCGTGGCGCAATAATATCGCGCCGGTGTTCGCAAATGTATGTATCTTGAGGTATTCGATGATGCAAATTACACTTAAATCTAACATATCTACGTGGAAGTCTTTAAGCACATCAGAGTTGTCCAAATCTTCTTCAAGCTATCATACTTATTGGAGATTTTTGGACCGCTAACACGCTTCATCTGTCTGACAGCGATCCCTCGAAGTTGGGGTTGGACGTTGAGTACTGGGGTGCCTTGGGACCGAACTGGTAGACCAGCCTGGCGGTGGGGACAGACACTAGAACACCCTGCTTGTAGTGGTACCTCATGGCTCTGCTGAACTTCTCAAAGGACATTTTCTTGTTGTTTTTCTTACCCCCCCAGAGCTGGGCCACCTCGTTAGCCTTGACGAATCTGCGGACAATAAAAAATAAAGTTAATGATATTAATGCGGTCCAAACGTGTGACACATATGGACATGCAGCGGCATCTAAGCACGTCGGTAAGAGCATCAGCGAGACACACCGACGACGCGCAATCACTTCTCTGTCTGAAAAAATCGTACTTTGAAATTATTTATACCCGCGTTATCTATTGTAAACCTTTGGCCATTCGATTTAGTGTATCCCAAGTAAGAACTGTTTCTTTTTCCGCCTCATCATTGTCCGAATACCTCTGTCTAACTGTCAAACCATGGCGAATATTAAAATATTTTGAACACGAATGATGGGCCGATGACGGTTCGTCATTTTAATTACAATCTTTCCGATGCACATATCACATCCGTACCTTTAAAATAGAAAACCAAACACGTGTATCTGTTTACTTGGACAAAATTAGTCATAGTTAGAATCGTGTAGATAAAGAGTCCTATGTTCACGTTGTCCAGAAGGCGAATACTGAATTACTTTGGAAATGGTATAACACGACGAGGTGTTGACAGTCTGGTGTTACTCGGCACCACTGAAGGAAAAAGAGCGAGATTCCAGACAAGATGGATTAATCAATTAAAAGGAATGACAGAATGTGCAGCTCGCGTGCAGCAGAAGACTGGGAAGTTAAAGTTAAATTAAAGGCAGCCACGAAAGTGGAATGGTATCCAGGATCACCGTGCCCAGCAACGGGCAAAGGACTGAAGAAAGAGATATAATAAATATAGCAATGTTGTGACTTATAAGATATCATCATCCATCCACGTCGGTCCTTTTAATAATTGAAGATCGTGATCTCCGCGAACCCCCGTAATCTTGACTATACCCGTTGCCTTTTCCACTCGGTCGGTCCAACGGGTGGAGGATCTTCCTCTCCTCTCTATTCTCAACGTGACCCTTCTCTCAAGATGCCCAAAAAATTGAAATTAAATTACTCTCAGGCTGCAGGTTGAGAGTCTGTCCTGTAGAACGGAAACATTGGTGCGTCTCGCCGTCCATGGTATGCGCAACATGTGTCTCCAGCACCACATCTCAAAGGCTCATCGTTTTGTTAAAATTTATATGCGTATATGTATGTAAGTGGGGTGTAGTCCCGGTTGTGGTGGATTCGCGGATTGTAGCCAGTTGCAACTCTTTCGACAGTGCATCTGTGACCTGAACCACCAATAACCATTCAATAATTCAATTTTAATTCAATTCAATGAAATTTGTCAAAAAATGATTAATAAAATATATAATATATTACGTATCAATGCTCTTTCGTTTTATAGATCGTGCGCTTTTAGAATGATTCTAATGTTTATATATATATATATATTATACGGTTAAAGGACAAATAAACGAGATTACCAAAATAAATAACGCCAAAACATTACTATATTTGTAAGTAAATACACGAGTTTACGAATTACGTTCGTTAGCCCCGCTGCCGAACACATTTATTCACCAGATTTTTTAAAACTCTATTCTCTAAATACAAAATGACAGAATTTTTTGTTATATGCGTCTAACGTGCTATTATTGATTTGGAATAGTGATAGCCGTAATTAGTGTCCCACTTGAGCGAATGGAAAAGCAGAAGACGCCATGTCATATATTTTTGTTAATTTCCATATTTAAGGAAGATAATAACATAAGCGCAAATTTTTACTGCAATACTAAAATAAACTATTTCTAAAATATTATACATGCAGAGAAAACAGACAACGGAGTAAAAAATAAATTACGAAGTATTGTTTGTTACAGTAAACTATAAGCTATAATGTTAATTAGTGAAAAAAGTGCGTTATTAAAGAAAACATATGTTTTAGAGTCTGTTGAGTTGATAAACCAATAAATATTTAATATATTGAAAGAAAAATAATATGTGTACGGGTCTGTAACTATGGAGATATAATTACTAAACATCATCACCTGCTGAGAAAATACATATCAAGAAATGACATTGTACATTGTATGCAATTATTTATTACAGTGGCTACCAGCAGGAGATTATTATAAATCTATTCCGCAGCTTCCGCGGACTTCATACATAGCTCTGTCGTTTGTCGTTCACCTGTCAACGAGAGAAACCGAAGTCAATTGAAATAATCGAGCAAAAGAAATATCAGATAAATTATATCCTTATTCATTTAGAGATTTAATATTTCCTGTGTATTTGGGTCTATAATTTAGAAAACGTTCACGCTTCAACATTATTAGTGTTGCTTTGTGGATACTTGAACACATTAGATTTTTATTATGGAGATAAACAATTAACTTATTATGATGTGTAGGGTCACTCAAGTTGATGAGAAAAGGAGAGTAAAACCAGGATCAACAGAAAAAAGGAAACAAACAAATAAGGAAACAACGACAACCTAGAAACACTGTTTTTGGCCCAAAATACTGCCAGATTCGGCTGTCACCTGATGGTTTCATGACCATGCTCGGTCTTTATCGGGTCGACTCGGAAGCTTGAGTCTTCAGGTCTGTTATTATTGATACCCTAAAACATCATCTGTGTTGCTGTTTGTAGTTCATGTTCGAGTAGGTAATACCATGGTGTAGTGACATTATCACTTTGTCTCGAGATAAGGAACCACCAAAATGTCTAGTGAGATAAACCACTGCAACATAGTAACAGTAGGTTAATCTGTACCTCTAAATTACAGCCAAAACCAAAGTATATATGGCGAGTAAGGTAGGATATGTAAATGGAGAAATATCAAATAACATTAAATCAAAAGACAATCATTTATAAGTATGGACGTTTAAAATAACATGATTATTACTACTTTCTGTTTCCGAGGTAAGTTTGTAGAACTCTATAATCACATATGTGAAAATAAAACACTTGTTTTTAATTCTACTCGTTTAATTTCCAATGAATAATGTTATCCCTTTTCATCTCATGCAAATAAAGTTGTATAGCTGTCCACCACTATAAATATAAATACAAGTTGTGGAGTTAAATTGATTAAGCCCTTACAAGGCGAAACGCGTCTAAAGTAAATTAAACAAGTAGAATCAAAAAACAAGTGTTTTATTTTCGCATATATGATTATTAATCATATCAGACGATATCTATTAACATCTTCTCATTTATATATAACACCGCTACAGAAATATTTCAATCTTCGTAAATAATAGGCGCTGCAAAATAAAGTCATCGATTACCCTTAAATAGCATTTTCTGAGAAACTTCTAGTTTAATAGAGATATTAGGTTTTCACGAATTATTATTAAAAGGGATTTCCTAAAATTATTAGCTTAAGGAAAGATCGTGCAATATTGTAAATTTGTGGAGTATTTCCTCAATTACGTCAGGTGACAATTTTATTGCTTGGACGAAGACGATATCCAGCAAAGTTTCAAATATTTGGAAAATAACGAAACAACAATCTATTTAAATTTTATTAAATAAGCAGCCATTTTAATTTAAAGTTGATTGTAAAATGAAGTTCAGTCCGTCAGTCCTTGTAGATCATTAGTATAATTATAAACGAATTGACTCCTGGTAGGTTTTTCCTGTTCAAGGATTCTCCTCTATCGGCTTAAATTACACGCCATTTCTCTTCAGTCCTGGAGTTCTAAGACAGCAGGTATTTTTACAAATGAGAATTTATTATTTTATCAATTTATCTAAGTGACGTATCTAATTTGTTTGATCACATAAGTAAATTGTGATTTTATAAATATTACGTTTTTATTCAGTACGTTGTGAGAATTATTTTTGAGAAGTATTCTTGCATATATGCTATATTTATTTATCTGGCGGTAACTTATGAAATACACTTATTTTCTGTTGCGTATCTGTAATATCTCTTGAGGAATTTATTTCTTCTAAATATTATATTTGTATTACTAGGTCTTCCCCATCCTATCATACCGTAATTACAGTCAAACTTGGTTATAATGAGCACGCTTATAACGAGACCACGGCTATAACGAGTCCAAATCCCCAATTTTACTCGGATTTTCATGGAATCACAATTATAACGAGCGCGCTTTATGGATGCAATGAATTATATTTGGTACCGAGTGGTACACTGGGTAGTAATAATTCGTAATTGTTTAGGCAGTTTCTAATTCTTGGAATAATAAACAAACATGGAAAGGCGACTTAATATTTATGATTGCATCGGATTAAAGCCTAGTTAATAACCTAACCAAGACGTGCCAGATATTTTTATTTCAGCGACGAGCCGCTTAATCGATTGCCTTGTATAAGCTAAACATAAATTATCTTTCGGTATTTACAGCATTCTTGAAAACGATAACTTTAGAAATTTTTAAGCAAAATTATTATCCTTTTAAAATCAGCAATATTATCTTTGTGGTTAAGATTCATATTTTTATTTATTATCTTTGTTTTATTAACCACTAAAATGAGTTTAAATACATCTACCGGTTTCGAAAAATACCATTTTCTTCTTCAGGATGTCATAACTAACTAAAACATATTTAGAAACAATATATGTTTTGGTTAGTCATGACATCCTGAAGAAGAAAATGATATTTTTCGAAACCGGTAGATGTATTTAAACTCATTTTAGTGGTTTATAAAACAAAGATAATATATAAAATATGAAAATTATTATCAGTTAGTCATGTATATCATAGTATTATCATGTCTGCTAACAATACTCATCAAACCTTTCAGTTCGCGAAAAACTCTAAATTATTCGTGAGTTCGAACGTGGCGCGAAAAATGTTAATGTATGCAAAAAGACCTCTTCAATAGTGTCAACATTGTGGAAGAATAAAGATATCGCCAGTGGGATCACGGATGTAACTAGGTTGTAACGGGGAGATTTTCTTGGTCCTTGGAATTCGACTGTTTAGGGAAATAATTTAATAATTTTTCATTTCAGCCAGGCTACCCGACCGACCCTGCCCACCGCTGCAAACAAAAACTCGTTTGAAATTCCACCCATTTAGTCATGGTGTTTGTCATCTTTAAAATCGTAAAATATATCCGTTTCGTGCTGTAGAAAAATAACGGATATTCCAAAAAAAAAACTAGAAAGCGAGTATTGTAGTCCAGGGTGTGTATTAGGACGTAAGTTAGAAAAATTATATTGATATTGATTTATAGTATATGTATACTCGTATGGTAAATGTTTTAGTGTTAACCCAATCACCCATTTATTAAGATGTGTTCATTATTTCTATAAAAATATGTACAGTAAAATTAATAAGCATAAAAAATAATAACCAATTATATTTAAAAAAAAACTTAAACATCACCGTATCCACAAAGATGTGATTTCCCTGGTCTTTATTGTTGGTGCCATCAACACTAACATCATATTTCTTACATACCATCCTGTCCTCATTCATTCGTTCCACATTCCCAAATCATCTAACCGACCCCTTTTTAATCATATTCACTATGCTAATGAGAGATTACGTAGTTTTATAATCAAAAGAAAAATATCTTCGTTTATTTTTTTTAAATCGGTTCATTAGAACTCAAAATACAAAACTAAACACGTTAACAGTCTGGGACAAGTTTTTGTTACAGACCTGAATCACGTAATTATATTAGATACTTTCATGACGCATTTTCGTCTCCGTTTAGTCTAGTGAGAATTTTGTTTCGGCAGTGAAGTTTCTTCTCTTTACAATTATTTACATTACATTAATGTTTAATTTGTTTTTTTAATTATATTTTTCCAAATTAAGATTTGTGTCAATATTGCGAAAACGCGAATCTATAATTTACATCACACGTTACGAATGTAAATTTGAATAAGGTGAGAATTGCTCAAGAGGTGTAGGTGTTCACTTCAATATTGGCAGTGTAAACATTTGCCTTCAGGTATCATTACCGGATTAAGAGAATTGGTACCCTAGGCCCAGATTATTCATACATCTGGGCCCCTCGAAAAATAATAGTACTCCATCTTAATATGCATTACATATTGTCCGATATTCAGGCCTATTCTCAAAATTGCAATATTGAAATGAAGGTGATTGTTACACCAACCCTCAAAAATAGACAGATAGTTTTGACAGATTATGGTACGTTTATCTCCCTCACTCCCTCACTCTCTCTCCCTCTCTCTCATTCAAATATAACACTATTTTTGAGGGTTGGTGTAACAATCACCTTCATTTCAATATTGCAATTTTGAGAATAGGCCTGATTATGGGTATGCTAAAAGACAAATCTTTTTTCTAAAAAATCTGAGCCGCCATCGGGACCTGAACCCACGAACCTTCCTACTGCAGGTATACTTCTAAGAACTGCTACAATATAAACTGTAAAAATTGAAATGTCATCAATACAATTTAATTTTAATACAATTAATCGTTTTAATTCTTTCCTATTTATGTACACGCGTATGTGGTTTATAAATACAGGTTGAATATTATGTTCCAGGTAGATGTTATTTCATTCATAATATTTCAAGCGTAAGACTGTGTGTGAGGTGGCACCGTCTTGTTGAAACCACATGTGTTGCAGGCGCAATCGACTCAATTTGTCCACCAAGATGTTTTTCTGAAAAACATAGGGCCAAATAATTGCACATGGCGCACCATACACGTTGTTGTAAAGGTCGTCGGTGTGTCAATTGAAGATTTTTAGTGCCCCAATAACGGCCGTTTTGTTTATTAACAAAGTCGAAACGAGCTTCGTCACTCATGATGATTTTTTTCCAAAAGTCGGGTGACGCGTTAGATGCTTCATAACAAATTGTAATCGACTACTTTCTACGACTACCGAATGCGAACTGACAAATGTTTGCCAAACAAAATCGGCCTGGAAAATAATATTTACCCTGTATTATGGTGTTATCGACAATAAATATTAGTCGTATAGGTAGTACACCTATATTACTATTTTTGTAAACGCCATCGGGAAGAGTGCAACGAATTATTACATTAATTAGTCAACATTTGTCATCAGGTATCGATCGTACGATATCAACAATAATACTAAATATGTAAACATTCAAAATGATTGACTTTATAGGCTATCGTCGAATAATAGAAGCATCGACACGTAAACAAAAATAAAAGTATTTATTTACCTGTTTAACTTTAAAAATTTAATAGACACGTTAACAGTTCAAAGATTCTACACAAAGATCTGAAATTATGAATTAATATTTTATCGTTTATGTGAGTATTGTTTCTAAAACAATCAAAATTATAGAGTGGTGTACTTTTTTTAAATTTCTTCATTAAACAATTGAATGAAGACATTAATAACTTGTAATTCACAAAGAAACCAAATTACTTCGCTATCGTAAAAGATGACTAGACTAGATGCATAATTGCATTAGTATTTTTTCCTAGAGAGACGTTGTTTAATTTTGAACATAGAATATATTTATTCTGTCGGATTTGCTGCATATTTCTAGGGCCTGTGCTGTTAGGCCTAAATCCGACCCTGTCCCTATACGTCATCGCGAAAATTGTACATATCTATACTCGGCGCAATAAACTTTGTTTCAATGCTGTCTACAAACCCAAAATATATGGTTTGAGGTCACGATTATTTACGATATACAAAAGTACACAATAAAAATTTATTTCAACAACATTCTTGTTTGGTTTATCTTTTGTTGTAAACATCTTAGCTCGCGCCAAACAAATACCTACGTCGTAGTCGTTACCGTGGTGACTACATGTTTTAATAAGTTAACTTAAGTTTTAATACTTTTTAAAAATTCACATGTTTGAAAAGTGACAACACTCGCATGTTTGAAAATGAAAATAGGATCCTTCACGCACTGGTGCGCAAGTAAAAGATTTTGTGAATTCAATACATATGCGCTAATAATTTTAATTAAATAAATAATACATTCCTAAACTAAGTAAACATCTAATATAAATGAAATTTTAAAATATTTAATAAAATCTTATTCACTCCATCCTTCCCAGTAAACTGTACACATAACGCGCGCGCGCAATGTTCCCACGTAATCACGAGAGTATGTACTAATAATTGTACTCACTCGATTTTTACAATAAATTATAAATAAAATATAATAACGGAAAATAACAAAATTTACGAAAAAAAATTAATGAGCCAAATTTGACTGTTAATAAGACTTTAATGCTGTTGTCTTCTCTATACATCAGCATTAAAAGTTTTAAAAAAAATAAGGTTGCTGACTTTTCAACTAGTAAAGTATGGTCAGAGTAAGAATGCGGCTGAAATGCGGTCTGCACCTACTTTTATTTGTATTTGCAATCTGTAGAACACTCACCTTAGTGATTTGTCTTACACAAGCGTAGGCGTGTTAACATATATTCTTTTAGGTTTTATTAAAAAGATTATTAGTACATCAAGTATACAAAATTATTTTAATTCTTTTCTATTGTACCTGTGTATTTTCATTCAAATAGGCCCGTTTTTAAAAACCAATCTTTTTTAATTCATTTGATGTTCTTCAGTCGGTTCTCACGTACATTTATAGTTTTCACTCATATAACACGACATGTTTATGAACATTTATACATATATGTAAGCGTGCCCACGAATAATCCGGTACATTTTAATGGCTACAAGTCGGGCCATAGCTAATAATGGTGCATACTCGTGCCTTGTATCTGACCACACACACACACACACAATAGCCCAATAAAAACATCACCACGTGTTTTGGATGTTTCAAAATATATTATCTACCTTTTCACACTTCGATTACATTTACCTTATTTTTTGTAGAAATAAATATCTATGTAATAAAACATAATGATAGTGTGTTTGTTCGTGAAAATGCCCCATAAATATACAGCCTGAATCTGATACCTTAAAACACAATCACTGAAGTTCCCACAAGGTAAATATTATACATGTGTTAAGTCTGAGAATGAAACAAAATTGTTAATCATACGTGTTAGAATGTATATAAACGACTCGTGATCTAATCAAATTGATGACAAATATTTTATTACATAATGGAAAAAGACTGTAATTAGATTTTTACAAATCGGTTCAGAAGTACTCAAAATATAACGTCGATATTGCCCAGGATAAGCGCCTGACAGAGTGATATGAGCAGAAGCCGTAAAAACTTGTAAGACGTTGTTTCATATCCAGATTTATCCGTGTAAGGTGTGGGTTATATTATGCAGGCGCCGACCGGCATATAACCTTGTTCAAAGATGATACTAGTACTTACCATAGGTATGTTATGAATGCCTGATGCAAATAATTGATTTATATGTTTCTTTTTTATAAAACTGTTACGCCTACCTGCCTCTCGCAATTTGCTCTCCTTTAACCCTCCTTTAAAGGTGATACGTGACACATCGTGTCATCGTCTTCATGGGCATGGAATTGTATTGACTCGTCGTCCATCTGTATGATGTGCTCGTACTTCACCAGCCCTAATAACTTGGACAATGTTGGGCTCACCAAGTTCTGCGCTAATTCGCGATTGTACCGTATGCGCCACGTTCTGTTTTCATCATTGGCTCCAAATATCCTCTTTAGTGTCAGCACCCCCGTCAATCACGCGCAGATAAATAATGCGCATCGACAATAACGCGCAGAACAAAACTACAAAATTAAAAATTTGGTAAGCTGGTTTTGAACCCTAGAATTAATATAAATGAGGCCATTTATTCCTATGTATTGTATTTTATATACAATATAAAATAAAACATACTCAATACAGTTTAAATTTCACTAACTAAACCTAACCTAATCTAACAAAAAGAACTTCAATTTATTTATTTTTAAACTTTGATTAAAAAAAACTGTCTTTCCGAACGATCTTTTTTTCTGATTTTTTTCATGTAATGAATATGTTTAACATTTAAAATACTTTTTAAAATGAAATACATACAAATAAATAATTTCCTCATTTACTTTCGTGTTGCGCGATTTTCTCGGCGCGCAATTGTCGGGACACCTTAGAAGACTAGTAATACATTGTTTTTACTGAATACCCAGCATTCATATCTACATACATATATGTATGTATGCGACATAGTGTACCGGCCACCTGTATACGTTTTCTTTATGGATTACAGAATATTAATGCATTGAAGGTCAAACAATAATTGTTGCAGAGGAATCCCCAATAGCACAGATACTCGTAAGCTGCAGATAATTTATTCTGACAGGAAAATATTGACTTTAATAGCTAGTCAGTTCTGTGACTCACGAGATTGGAGGTCGATTCCAATTGTACCGCGTGCGCTGCTCTATAACACTTGTACGAGGCAACGTAGATAAGTGCTTTGATCTCTAATCAAACTATATATTAAAATAGTTTTACCTGTATGTAGTCTTACTGTGTTATTTATAGATATCTTTTTTATTACGTAATCTAATTTTCCGCATAAACAATAGGGGATTTCTAGAAATCTGCATACTCTGACGTAAGTAGTATTTGAACTGACAGTTTGCAATCTCAAGATGCAAATTGGTTATATTTACATTTGGGCATGTTGCTAGGAGAGACGGATCACGAGAACGTACGAGGGTGAAGAGCGAGACGTCGATCTCCGACGTGATGGTCAGACAGATGGAAACGGAGAAAAACTGCTTTAATCATCCTCATTTGACGCTACATGACGCTATTTGACGATCCACGGCCGACCACACAAACTCCAGCATTTCCAGTCCGAAATCTATAATCTATCTGCACATTTCTTCACTGCGTCCGATCATCGAGTTACGGCAGGACTCCTGCAGGACCGCGGTAGCAAGAGTATCCTCGCTGATCTTACGATGAAGACTTGTACAATTATCGTTTCTCACATCGACTAAGCCTCCTCTTTTTCATAACTATCAGTACCATAATTATTAATAAGTTCTGTCATAACATTACTTGTATTATATATACATGATTATAAACATTTACGTATGCAAACACATTTCCGCAGTATTAAAATACAACATCCTGCTGCATGTGTTTTACATATGTTTTATAAATTGCAGGAATTTGTAAATGCAAATCCTTGCAAGGTTTAACGGTCTTATACGTCATCATTTACAGTTGCCCTCCCGTCAAGCTGACTATAAGCTTATTGCGATGTATGATGAGAGGTGTTCCATCATTCCTTCCGGTATTTTGGGGGTATCATATCTTATAATGACCCTTAAGGCGCGATCTATTTCAACTATGTACCTCATTCTTACAACCTTTTCTGTTACTGGAATCGCTCTGTGATTCACTGTCTACCCGCTATTACCCATCGGTCCAATGGGCTCTTCTGTCCAAAATTTCCACCCGGTGTCGTATGCCTCGAGTTCGGTTTTACTATTTATCTACTGTTCCCTTCATTCCGTAAAAATATAATTTCTCTAACTCAGCCAGTTAAAATGCATTACACAAATGATTTACAATTTCATTGCTAAGTATCAGTGAAACTGTATTTGTTCACAAATGGATGATCCGTTACACGTACGTAGGTGTGAACCGCGCATGCGCTATGGGTTTATGCCACATGACGTCGGAACATTGAATTAAACCTTAGCTGGTGATGTGTCGCCCTACAACTGTCAGTGTTATTTTTAGAACTTTTATTTTAAATCATATCGGCAATACTAATCATGTATTGGTTCGTAAAAATAAAAATTCATTCTTTATCGAAAATAAGCACTATTTTGATAACTAGATAAAATAACTCGGATTGAATACTTTTTTCGTATTTTAAGTGAAAACAAAAACACCCAAATGGAAGTTTCGCAACTGTCAAATTGACAGTTTAGAGCAGCAAATAATTTCACTAGCTCAGTAACTACAGTACTAAAAATATGTCTTCCGGTGAAAATGTATTTGGATATGATTTCACTGAAATACTATTGAAAATATAAATTCACTGGTAATATACACTCACTGTAACACATATTAGTATAACGTATAAAAGAAAAGTGACGAAAGGATGCAAAATGCATAATTCAGATATTGTCACTAAACTATGTTATATCAAAGATAATATTACACAAAATTACGATTCTTTATGGGAATGAATGAAAAAAATGGTAAAAAAAGCCAGTATTAATTTACATATTTTTGTTATTCTTAATGAATAAAAAAATCACTGCTCGTCTTCTGAAAATAACATCGTAAAAAACTCTTCACATGTAGAACGCAATAAGCTGTTAAATTTTTTACAATATTGGTCAAGACAACTCTAATAGCGTATTCGCCCCCCCCCCCCCATTTACTTGTTTATGACGTAGGTTTGTTTTTGTTTGTCGGGTTGTTGTTCGCCGTGCTATATTTAAGCTGTGCTACCGAGAATTTAATTTCGATATACGTAATCACGGCTTCTAGGAAATCCCGAAAGATACAGCGTGCAATTACCACACCGTGTACGCACCGATAATAATTTAATGGAATATCTCGGTTTATGTAAATTCATTTTTATAGCTCTTATACTAATGAACGTGATAATCGGCAACGCGGCGATCGTAGCGTGAGAGAGATTTGTTGCTAGTTTCCCGGAAACATCGTAGGTATTATTAATTAATCATTCTAATTATTATGGTTTCATTGACAAGCATCGTACCGGGTCTTCTCGTATATCAACGTGGAATTTTTTAAATATCATAAAGTAATATCCCAAATCAGATCAAATTGATATTCCAAAACTAAAATATACCGCAACTCAAAATCAATATATTTATCAAGGTATCAAATTTTTTAACAATCTCCCAATCACAATTATGTACACAGACTAACTGAAACATAAATTAACTCGAATATACTCCTTCTCTATACACGAGTCTTACTCTCATAGAGAAGAAACAAATATTAAAATATATATATATCCACTGATTATTGAAATTGTATTATATTTTTAATATTAATAAAAAAATAGAATTTTTAGTTGTGTTTCTGTAATTCATTTATTTTCATTTATATTGTGTATAATTCGCGTTGTTTCGATTTGGGTTGTATGATTCGACATGTAGATATTATAGATCAAATAAATCGGGTATTCCTACCATTGCCGATACTAAAAATTTGGCAAACGATGCACTAAGTCATACATCTTGAAGGAATAGACAAATGATCGAATGTATATACATCATTTTGTTTATGATTGAATATTTTATTAGAAAACTTCCCAACATCGATTACCTGGAACTATTTTGTTTTGTTTTTTTGCTTAATATAAGATTTTATTCATTTGTGATATTAATATGTTCTAGTGATGTTTACCAGATTGTTCACGGCGGTTGTGGAACGCATCTCTAACGTATCGCTATTTTCATGTACGCCGCACTTTCAAGACGTAGTTTTCATTACTTTTTAGACTCATAATCACTTTAGTTTAGCCGTATTAGTTGAATCGGGATAACCATAAATAACTCGTATTTTTAAGAATGCTTTAGAAGCAATAATAGCGTCACCCAATCTTTTTAGGCACCTATTTCGACAGTGTATCAAAACACTAATAAATTTTTGTCCGCACTTTTTTTATAATTCTCTGTTTAATATTGTCCGGACCTTGATCAAACGCCAGAGGTGTTAAGTTTTTTTTTTTTTTTTTACAATTTGACACGTTCTTCTCAAAGAGAAGCTGTTTAAATCTGTACATTCTAAAGTGGTCTAAATATTATTCTTAGAACTTAATTCACATGTTCAAATAATAATAAATAATTATTAGACTGTGGATTGAGTCATTAAAAGTGTTATGTTTTCACACGGCCGTTCAGACTCTTCTGCGTAGAATTTTCCGGACTATTCTGCCGCGCGAATAATCAAACACCTCACACGGCAGAGTAGCCCACAAAACTGTACCGAAGTTTATTATTGTTTTTAGTGTCGACAACACGCCAAGATCTATTGACCTAATCTAATCTAACTGTTTTTATTTGGTTAGGTTAAGTGAACTCTAGAATTTCATTGTGTGAGTCCAGAATGATTTATTAATCTCTCGCATTTGGACTGTATAAGTATTTAATTCGCCAATTACTACATAAATATTATAATATATAATTACATTAAACTTGAAATTGACTTGCACATTAAATGCTGTTTTAAATATTTACTGATTTGTGATTTATGGCATGACCAGTTCGTCTGTAATTATTTAATAATTGTTCATATCTTATATAGAGTTATTAGCTTACAATATAATAGTAATAAAGACAAATTAATGTCGAGATTCCCTGTATAACTTACGATGAAAGTTTACGATTGTGTTACAGTAATTTTTAATATGTGTTCCGTATATGATAAAAATACGAGTTGGACTTGTTTTTTTTGTAATATTTGTCCGCGTTTTATGAAGCGCGAAATTTCAAATCATAAATATTCCACGTTGTGTACCTCAAATATTTATTACACGGTTTATTATTCGCGCTTCATATAGATAATTCAATAAACGTTTTAATAAATAATTATATTTTGGCGTCAATCAATTCTTGTCTACGGATACTTGGATTTTGACCGAGAACTAGGTCGCAGATCGAGCAGCTGAAATGGCAGGAAGGGCTCTCATGGACCAAATAGGAACAAGAAAGAGAGAAATTTCTTAAACGCTAAATCTCTTTTGATCAGAATCAAAAAATCTCGTTTGCGGTAGCTTAGTGATAATTAATTGTGTCTTAAATTAAAACTCCAGTGCTCACGCATGGTTGCGAAACATGTAGCGATAAAATTGTCGTAATCCACGAAATTGATTTGGGATAATTAGAATAAAATATGCAGTTTTGTAAATATTTTTATCAGCTACAAAATCAGGGTTAATTGCAAAAGCAAACATAGTAATAAGTTGCTATTCCGCCTAAAATGAATTGTTGACGATCACGTGATCTAAAATCCTGTACGGCTACAAGAACGATATATACATTACAAAATTGTCTCTTTATAAAATGCTGATGTAAAAATAAACATTTTGTACATTTACTTTCAAAATATACGTTTTCATCCATAACTCAAAAATGCAAAGTCGTTTTAGGGGGTTTCGGAAGTAGCCGCTACACTATCAACAAAAGAGTAGTCAAAAAAACTAGTAATGGACAGTGAGAGACGGAACAACACTAAGAAAAGGAAATTGTAATGGGCAACCACGTCGCTCGGAGGATATAAATGATTATTTATTTTAATTTTCTGTTTTATTTATTCCTTCTTTGTTTTGTGTTTCTGTAATATTTTTGGTTTAAAAAAAATAATATCAGATATTTTATAACCTTGTTTACTAGATTTTCGTATTTCTGGTTTGGATTGAAAATAACTGTTTTATAATTATATTGATAGATGTCTCCTTTGGCACAGATTTCACTCTAGCTTTATTTGTATTGTTTATAATGTATAAATTTATGTGTAATACTAAGTGTGACCGGAATCAAGATGCCGTCTTAAAACTCGCTAAACTGACGAAACAGAAAATGGTCAGTAATAATGATGATGATGACAGAAAATAACGCAATTATAAAATATAATATATACGAATCAATTTGAAAAACATTGAATGATCTGCAAGACTGCAAAGTATTAAACCAAGATGGATCTGTTTAAAAAGAAGCTGTTTATATTTTTAGATTTAAAAATTGACAGGACTATTGTTTGCTAATGTGAAACAGGTTTGTCGACTAACTGGACGGAGATTTTCATGAGTCAACCTGTCGCGTGATATTTGTGACAGGCCGACACCCTGCACGCCCATTCACGTTATGCTAATCAAATAAAAATACGGTAGACTCTCATTTGGAAAGGAAAATACAGATATTATTGTATCGCCAGACGAATGGAAATAAATACTTCGGCAGACTGTTGGCAAAAAATGACTTGCTTGAACGTTGTTAATGCAGTCTGGGGGACGATCATGAGGGTCGTGGCTTCAAGTACAAACTGGCATTGGAGATGGTCCTCGTCAACTGCTCAAAACTATTCCACCCAGACTCAAATCCTCTGGTACTTTCTGAACACAAGGAGAAAAATATATGTATCCCACATACGGTGCTCGGATTTTTCCGGACACACATTTTGCGGACACGATCTTTCCGGACACTGACTATTCCGGATACTGATTATTCCGGACACTGATTATTCCGGACAATGATTATTTCGGACACAAAACATTGAATCCAATGAATATTTTTTTTTACTTCGTGAGATAAACGCAAAAAAAAACATTTTATTAGTTTTTCAAAATAGCGTTGTTGGTATTTCGATTATGGTTGCAAGATTTTTGCAAATTAGAGGTTAGGTTAGGTTAAGTTATCGCCATATACGTTATTTAAGGGGTTTAAACATGTTAATACATGATCCATATAAAATTCTGTAAATGTGCGAAATTGAAAGTTGAATTCACTGGACAATGTAATTCCATTGCTACATTGAACTCGGGGGTTGAAAGTTTAACAATTCAAATGTTTACGTAAAAATATTTTTTATCCGTAAAAATCGCCGAACTCGTGCTCAACCTTGACAACAAGGGAAAGGAGTGAGAAACAATAAATCTATAAAAAAATACTAAAAATATTATTTTTTGCCAAATTAAGTAGATTAATATCGACAATAGATGTTAAACCAAAATACTGAAATCACACATATATTTTTGTATGAATAATAGCGAACCGCAATGATTGCGATACGATTCCTGGAATGTAAATATGTGAAAAATAAAATGAATTGCTGCAATCTTCAGTGATAGGCCTCGTCGCGCTCGCGGGACGGATGCATTGCGGGAGGATAGGAAGGCGCCAGTCGGGAGAAGGAGGAAACACGAAGGCAAATGTTTCCACATCAAGCGAACACATATTGATTCGGAGAAGCGACTATTAAATGTGGCACCCGCGCGCTCCATGCCGGGCACGCGTTTTCCTACTGACATGTAGCAAGTGACGCCCATTCTTCGAATCGGTTTACGTATGCTGACAAAATAGATACAGAATAATTATCGTATCTATCTTGTATTTATAATGAACCGTAGCACCTGACTAAAGACCTAGGTCTCTAGAGGCGACAGAAGCAATCGTACCATTACACTTTTTTTTAATAATGAAAATACTGAATATAAATTCATTATTTTTGTTTATTTTTATTTCGCCATTAGTGTCATTCATTCATCACCCCTGATGATGGACCCTACAATGAGATCCGAAATGTCGGTCAGAGAGGTCAGATACACACGGCAGAATAGTCCATAAAAATCTACACAGAAGATTTAGAACGACCTTGGCTGAAAAGTTTTCATTGAAAATAACTGAATCCTTTTCGACTGATATTTAAAACATATTAGATGACTCAATTAGAAAAATACACAGAAAAAATCTGTATATCGAAAAAATATTTGATTACCACTGGGATACGAATCCGAAACTTTCTCTTGCCGGGAAAATGCGTTACCATTACGTCCACATGAACTATTTAAGTTTATTTTAGACTTGTATACGTATGTAGTCTCTTAAATGAAATATCTATGTACTATATATATTTTAAATACAAATTAAATGCATCTATGTTCTGAATAATTACTTCACAATAAGAATATGTTCTCCTTAATAATATCTATTTTGTTAGATTTAAGGTTTCCGTGAGCCTAGTGTGTGAAACTGGCGTCTCTTGTATGAAGGTTAGATCGCGTTTTTTGTAGATTACCAACGTTTCGGCAGGGTAACACGTGCCATTGTCGAAGCATTGCCTTATAAAAATTACGTCGAGTTAGTAGTATATCTTTTTTTAAGGAGAAAACATTTTTGCTATGAATTTATAGTTTTGTGGCATATTAATACAAATTAAATTAATGAACTAGAAACATTATCCAGAAAAAATCTATCTATCAAAAAAATAAAGGTGATTGCTATAAAAATGGAATAATTTAGAAAGATTACAGAATAAAAGTTCAAAATTTGTCGAAAATGTAATCGATTGTTATAGAAAAATGGTAAACTAAGTATTTTTTAGATGGACAGTTTTTTTCTGTTTATCTTTTTAATTGATTAATTTAATTGGTATCTATTTTATATATTAGGAGAACACATTCTTATTGTAAAGTTGTAATTATTCAGAACATAGTACTGTGATATTTTAAATATATTAATTAGAAAGATATACATATAAAATAAATTCCTGCGAAAAATATTGTTGTTGCGCCACCGGGATTCTAACCTGTAGTTGGATAATGCACCTTCCCCGGTTTGGAAAAAGATAACAACAATATTTTTCGATAAAATTGATTTTATATGTATATCTTTTTAATTACATTTTCGATATATAGATTTTTTTAATTTGTCAATCTGTAGATTGTCTACTATTCTATCTTAAGGATCTCTTTAATATGTTTGAATGCGTCTATCAATCTACGCTGCATGGTTTAGAAGTAATTGCAGATACGCGTAATATTTTATTCATTTGTCTGTCCAGGCGTTATCTGTGGACAGAGTAGACTGGCGAATGGACACTTTGTATTCACGCACCGAAATAAAGCCGGTGACTAAAGCCCGGTCACAATAGAGCACGTTTGAGCAACAGGTTACTGCGGCCGAGCCGCCGCTGGGGAATACCGGGCGCGACGCGACCACTGACTCACGCCCCCGCGCCGGCAGCCGGTGCCTGGTGCGGTGCTGACTGCTGACAGTGCCGACTGCGGGTATTGCCCGTGCAGTTGGGCCTAATTACTAATTACACTCGGACTGGGGCGATTGTACGTACATTGGACATCTCGGTCGCGCGGCCTGAGCACTGGGCCATTCATTAATGGAATACGCTATCAACGTGCCTGCTCCGCGCGTATTGTACTCCGATAAGGACAGATTTAAAGTTATAATTGAACCATTTTAAATGCGCACTCATGTACCTACTGATAGCGGTCACGCACAAGCTAAGATTATATTTATTTTTAGTAATGATAAAAATTAATTAGAATGGGCGTTTCGTTTCAAGTGTCGTAACACTTATAGCTTCCAAGTTGCATTTGAAAAAGAAAACAACGGAAAAAAAAACAAAAAAAAAACTGACAGATCCGATTGTGCTCGGCTGCCGTCAGATATTCATGACTCTGTGTACGCTCGGTCTTCGGACTCCAGGCTTGTTATTATTGATTTGATTTAGCCCAAACATCATCTGTAAATCTGTATTGTCAAAATGTCTAGAGAGACAGACCCTTACATCGTGAACCCGCCCTTGGTGATGCATCATATGAAAGGTCTCAGTACAGAGTTTTATTCTATAAGGATGAACCGATGAATGAGATGAAATCGACAACATGTTCATATCAACAAACTCCAAATCGACAACACAACAAACGTGTTGTTACAAAGTTGGAACCAGTCTCATACTAAAATACTCATTTATTTTCCTTGGTTCTTTTATTGAATTCAAAATATTAAAATCTTCTTCGACAATAAACTATTGCCAAATAGTACAAAATAAATCCGACGCGTATTAATTGAATTGCAATAGCTCACTTGGAAGAGCAATCTATTGGGTTTAAACAAACAATTTATATAAAAGTAGACGTCACCCGTAAATATTGCCGGAAAAATTCACATTTCCCGTTACTGTGAAATGTATAATATAAACAACAAATGCGCAAATTTTTCTTATATTTGTAAATTGTGATTTCTCTATGGAAATTAAAAACATTACGTTACATAACATTATCTTAGATTGTTACGGTGTATATTTTACAGTAGCTCCGCGATATTTGAAACAAATCAAATGTTAAATATATTAATTAGAAAGATATACATATAAAATCAATTTTATCGAAATAATATTGTTGTTGCGCCACCGGGATTCGAACCTGGATCTCTTTCCTAACCGGGGAAGGTGCATTATCCAACTATGCTACAGCGACAATATTTTTAGCGACAATTTTCGAACCTATATGTTACCTTTTTGATATTAATACATTTAATCGTTCCATTACTTGACAGAGCCATCTACCTTATTTTAATACAATATTAATATCACAGACCGTCTGTTCTGAATAATTACAACTTCACAATAAGAATGTGTTCTAAAAAAAAAAAATCAATTATTTTTTCGATAAATAGATTTTTCTGTATTCTAATTGATTAATTATTTATATAATATGTAGAAATGATGGATAGAGAATTATGGAAACTCCAAAGTTGTTGATAAGTATCGCTAATTCTTATCATTATTATAAAAGCGACATTCTTGAACCATTACAAGATATTAGAGATTTGCGGCATAGTGTATCGCCGGTATGAGAATAACTGCGATATGTACATTATGTGTAAGTATAATGTTTTACTGTCCGGGTAAGTAAATATTTATATACTTGGAAAACAACTCATCTCCTTCGAATACTGCTTGTATTGTAATCTGAGAGACATTATATTTAGCATAAATTTACGATAAACGACACCTATACTGTTATTTTATTTTTAAAAATCTTTTTATAATAAATCTTTTTTCGTTATTACCTGAAAATATTTTTGCTGATTCTGATTACCTATTCAGCTTCTTTGGAATATATCCGCTAGGAAAGATTATACTGATTTAAATTAATATTATTTCTAATTTATTCATTTTAATTTGTATTAAAATATCACAACAAAAATGTGTAAAAAATAAAATTACATTTTCAAATAATGTTGCACGCGTCAGTGTACTACTGGACTATTGAGTGTAACTTATTTTGGAGTGAATGAATAATAAATAAATCTAGTTGACTAACAATATTGTTGAAATATTAAGCCTGAATGTATACGGATGAAACTGTGCTCTAAAGAATGTCTATAACATTTGACTGGAATATTTGACATGCATCAATTAATCGGTCTACTCGAGAATATAATAAACGAACAAATAATCTAGCACGTCCAACGCTGTCCTCATTAATGTCCTTTACGTGAGAGCGAAATCTCGTCTGAATGTGAGCACTCGTAAGAGTTGTAAAATAATCAGAATATTTTATTCATTTATGTTTATCGTATAAAATTAGATCTACAGGTGAATATTATGTTCCAGGCCGATGTTGTATTTGAATAATTAAGAAATGATACATATTTTTAAATTTTGTTTTTATTTATCAATTATTTAGTTTATTACAATTATGTATGAAATTATGTATACATTACTACGGCACAAATGCGTGCTCTTTTAACCATATTTTTCATAACATTCTCGCACACTTGGGGTGTTATTTCAGCAGTTTTAATTATAATATTGTCCTGTAACATCGAAATTGTTGTTGGCTTATTGGCGTAGACCTTTCCTTTCAAGTACCCCCACAGAAAATAGTCAAATCAGGTGATCGAGGAGGCCAGCCAGTCGATATCACCACTTTTTGACATTATGCGGCCGGGAAAAATTTCTTGCAATATTTCAAGCGTAACTCGGGCTGTGTGTGAGGTGGCACTGTCCTGTTGAAAGCAGGTGTGTTGCAGGCTCAATCGACCTAATTCGGCCACCAATAAGTTTTTTTAACATGTGACGATAGATAGACGTTAGATGCTCCATATTAAATTGTAATCGACGATTCTCTACGACTACCAAATGCAAACTGATAAATATCTGCCAAACATAATATTCACCCTGTATTTCTATAAAATGAGAAGGGTATGCAACGTTTACTAACCAGAATTCATACATTATGTATGTTTTAACTCTTTTATTTTAGATATTAATTTATACTATTCAGACCTTTATCGCATTTTAGGTATGATTTGTATCCACTGTGACAGTGTATCAATTAGCTAGAGGACTGTATTTAAAACTGTACAATTATTGTATGAATAACCTTTATAAGTGGATTGATAATTATAGATTATTGTAAGGTATTATATTTTAATTATTGTGTCTGTTTTTATATATAGTATCGCACCACGAGAAGGAAAGAGGGAATCATAAACATGTTTATTTAATTTGTAAGTATTAAAAATAATTTTAATGATTTTTACTCAAAAAAATGCACCATAATCATAGAAAACATTATAGATTAATAATAATGTAAACATAATATTTTATCGACATTAATTCGCGACATGAGCTACTTTAATTAGAATGCGTGCACATGTCAGTTGCAATGGCCTGAATAAATTATTCAATATTATATTTTAATACCCTTCGAGAATGCTACTCGAATGAATATATAAATAACGTATTGCTGTATGGCATTTTCTGGGCTACTCTACAGTGTGTATTTAACCTTTCTGATCAAATAAAACATGAGACGTTAGATGGTTCAGAATGGCCGTGAAACGGAGTACTTATTATTTAATTAATAGTAAAACATCAATTAACCAAACGAAAGTCGATAGCTATCAATGCAAGGTTCAGGGCTTGTCTTTATCTTAGATTAGTTCAAGTCTGACGGGACGGACACCCGTAAAGTCGAGTCTGACCCTGGCTGAACGTACAGAATATATGTGTACAGTGTTCAGTGTCCAACTTCTGAGAACATATTAGCCTTTGTCTACAGTAAATCGTCACTTCGCGGTTTTTCAGGGAAACTGGCTTTCAAGTTCAAAGCACCCGCGTCGCTGTTGTACATTGTGTTGCTGTTGGAATACAAACACAAGTTTTTAACCATTCACTTGTCGGCCCGTCTGTATCGTATTCCCTCATTCATTTAACAAGAACGGATTTTAAGTTTAAGCCGACTGCCTGTAAAATTTTTGCTGGTGTTATAATGACAAAATAAATATGTTGCCAAACGTTGCGTATGACCAGTTTACTGCTAAACTATGAAAGTGTACTAAAAAAAATGTTTTTCACACTTTGAATATCCAATGCTTTCATAACATAGACTGAATAAAATATAATAAGATCATGCTCACACATATGGAGTTAAATCGTGAATCTTGGTAAATTTTATTAGAGTATCGTTGAATTTTCAATTCAACATTAAATTCAAATACACAAAAATGCAAATATCTGCTTTGAGAGTTCGTATTTTATAATTGATTTAGCCAGATTAATAATTTATGAAACCTGATGTTTACTTAATTGTTAAAGATACGCGTTAATAAAAGTTGATGTAATACCTTACTAAGATCCTAATCATATTTCTGAACAATAAACGATCCCATTGAATGCAGGTTTAAGTGTGAAGATCATTAGCCTCGACCTTCGTTTATAAAAATGGTCCAATTAACATATTCTGCAATGCGATTTAATCAATAAGCAATGCTGCTGTTTATTAAATATAATTTTTTATTGATTAAATAACATACTGACTATAAAATTATATATTTGGGTTTATCGCGACGTTTATTACCAGTGCCTGTATTTGTGATGCTTACCTGAACTTTCCTTTAGAATAATCTTCCCATTTGATGATCCTCGGGCAATAACTGGGGTTCAGGAGCAGATCTCTCAGGAACTCTGGTACCGACACGTTCTTCATCCTTTTAGTCAGCTTCTTTCCGCTGCCCTTTGGCCTCCCCGGAGGTCTCTTGACTATCACGGGAACCGCCTCTTCCATGGGTGTCGCTTCTGCGGTGTACTCATCTCGCTCACAGTACTTAGGTTCGCAGTCTTCCGACAAGGAACTGTCATAACCGGAGTCCAAGTTGTTCACGTTTCTAGGATGAGGTGAAATCGAGATGCGGTAAGTACTATCCATATCGTACAGTCTGTTTTCACTTTCGGTCTGCTCTGGATTGTAAATGTAATTAGCGACCGGATCCTTGTACTTGTCTGTTATGGTGGCAGGGACGAGCGTCTCTTGCGCGAGGCGGCTCTGCAGCGCTCCGTAGAGCGTGTCTCCGATCAGAATGGATTCGAAACTGCTGCCTTCCGTGCTCATGTTTTCGCAGAACGCCTCCTTCGTCATGTTTGACAATTCTACTCCCGTGATGTGCGAGAACTGGAAAGAAGGTATCTGTGACAGCTTTAGCTTCTTCTCGACCGCTGTATCGAGAATCCAGGTCTTCGTGTCGTGCGGCGTCCACTCGCTGACGTTTTTGTGCATCCACTCGCACTTCTGTTCGGCGGGCTCTTGCATAGACAGAAGTTCGACGAAGTTCCTGTCTTCGGGCACAAAGTACCCTTCTTCGGAGCGCGCGGGAATCATTCCATATTCAGTGGACTGCATCTCGTAACCGTATCCGGACACGGCCTGGTAGTTGTAGGTCAGGCTGGCCGCGCGCTGCGCCTCCGGCACCGGCAGGATCGTCGTCTCCGCGAACGTGCTCATCAGCATTTGGAGGCTTTCGTTGGTAGTCACTTCGAGGGGTAGAATTTCGTTGTAACAATAATACGGATCATTTAACAGCATCGTCGGAAAAATATTGACCGTTCAAAATGTTCAACGAAACTGCCGATACCACTAAACATGCGACTCGTAATCAATTTGCAAAGCGGGACGAAAGTTAAGAACTTCTCAAAACATGTTTAAAAAATGGGTAACTTCAGTAAAATTGTTATTGTTTGAAAACACAAATGTTGTCGCGCTGAGTATGCCGATGCACTCGGATTGTTTGACAATATACCGCCGGCCAGTCTGACAGTTGGCGCGCGACGCGGGATTTCGGGATCGCGGCGGACTCGTTACAAAATTGTAGATCACGACCGCTCGCAACGGGGAATATTCAGCGACTGAACTGAGATGTGACGGCGTGAGATGTAGCGGCGCAGCTCAGCGCCCAGCTCGAAGCTGGCTGGCGTTATCACCGCAAGCCGCAATCGTCACCCGTCACCGGGTGTACCTACTTCACGCGGCACTCCGCGCACTCCGCGCACTCCGCGCACTCGGCACACATCTCGCGGGGCTCGGTGGATTGAGGAAATAGTGTTATTCTCTCCATTACTCTACCACTATTTTACTGAAACATTAATGAATTCGATTCTCACATCAATAATTTACGCCAAAAGGAAGTTCACTATTACCATGACCGGAAATGGGTGTGTGGGCTACTGGTATAGATTCAATTCAATATGTGTATGAAAATGTCTAACGTTATAATCATTTCCAATTCTTCATCGAAATCTAACCAGGAAATTTATCGTTTCTGAGACAGTCAAATTTTAGACGATCGCATTGTAACCTCAATTAAACTTTTTACCATACTGTTATAAGCGGAAGACTTGGCACGACCAGATAAACCAGATAATGGAGGACGGTTCTGTTAGAAGCCTCAACAATCGGCTTGTATGAGAAGATGTATGAATGTGGATGATGCGAGAATTGTGTGTCAGGACAGAGGAGTGTGGCGCTCTATCCTCTCTGCCTACCCCCACGGAGAAACGGCGTTTTTCAATGAGTATGAAAGCCTCCATCCCTTGAGATATTTTTAAGTCGTATTCATTTTTCTTATTACTTATTTTAAAATATTCAACTTACAGAAAAATGAGTTAATTGAATTTAAAAATTTATATTTTATTTAAAATTTACTTCCTAGTAAATGTTCAGCGTTCGCTGTTAGTCGTTGTAATATCAATGTTTATCTTTGAAATCGATTCTTGTCCCCAAAACGCTGGCCCGCTTGATTGGTCCAGAATTATTAATTAGATTTTTAATAAGACTGAAGACACCTCCCCATACTATTTCTCTGAATTTAATTTCTCAATGGAGATATTATCACCAGAGTATTTGATCTTGCAGCTTCCACTCGCATAAGCGCTTAGCAATCATCACGTTATCGCCGCCGTTCGTGCAGATTTTAGTAGTTTGTGATGTTGCTCTGTACCACCCAGTCCCGCAGGCACTCTTGAAATAGAGGATAGCTAGGTTCAATGGCAAGGATGCTCAGAGGCGACTGGAGCTCTTGCAGCCTTTATTCGGCGTATTTACAGATTTTTGTGCAGACTTTTATACAAGAATTTCCTTTCATCATTTATGGTTATACCGCCAATCCTAGGTAATCAGCTGTTCGTTAGTTATCCAGAAGGATACACCGCCGTCAGCGTCAAATTTTAAATGATCGACATTTAGAACTCTAAAGTTGAATTCAATCCGTTATATATACTTATTTTATTAGCCACTCTATGATCAACCACATTACATTTTCCGCTTTTTTAGCGACACCGTTAACAAGAGATAAAAAAAAAAGTATTACGGAAACGAATAAGAACATTAATAGAATTTTATATCTGCGATCATTATTTGTTAGTGACCGAATATCGGATACTTTTCTTAATATTTAATAGATTGTCGTAAGCTAATGTGCAATTTGAATAATTAATAAGACTTTTGTAATCATTTACTACGGATGCTGTAAATAGTTTTTTACGTCTGTTTTTATATTATTTTATAAATTATTAGTTAAAGAAAAATTTGGGTCGTACGTAAAGCTTTTTGTTTAACTTTTGATGTTTGTCAGTATATCTGTATAATATCTTATGCAATTTAACTCTTTTTTTATTGTTAATCTTTTTCTCCACAATATTTACTACCATTCAAATACTATCAGTAAGTACTATCATAAAATGGTAGTTACAATTTATTATTTTTTGCGCCAATTATAAATTGTTAACACATTAAGACAGACCTGTTATTTATTGACAAGGCAATTATTTTGTGGCGCAACATGATTTTTTTATTTTTACATAAAGCAATCTTTGTACTACACGCACAACTTTGTTATAGTTTCGAGAGGTGCAATCCCCCTCATCAGCGCCGGCTTGGGGGGGGGTGTATGCGCAAAGGGTGCAGCCGCACCTAACTCCGCTCTTAGCGATGCCCCGCGCTCGTTCGTTACAATATTATATGATCAATCTATCCAAAAATAACAATATTTTTATGAAATAAATAAATTGGTGTTTTATAATAATAATATAATGTGTTTATTCCAGCGTGATCAGTTTTTTTTAATCCGATAATACATATTATGTTATACATTAAAGTAACGAAATGAATATGTTATTAAAAAGAAAAAGAAAACCAAGGAAAATATGAATAAATAAAAAATAAATAAAAAGTTCACACATATATACACACAAAATATAAATATTACATGTGTTAGCGCCGTTTAATGTACTCGCGCACATACACACGCACACTGCGATAAATTGTCAAAAGATATCCTTTCCTTTTCTCCTTCCCAACCTATCTCTAGGCACGAGTGAGAAAGAAGATATTCCTGCAATTTAATTCACCCGAACGACTTCATTGCGCTTTTTGAAACCGATCACGGCACTCCGCCGTCGCTGTAAATCCGCTTTACTACCGCTTATATTAATTAAGAAAATAGTTATAATTAAATCCCGCTAATAGAAACAAAGAATTCCTTTAACGCGAGTGTCAACAAGTGTTTTGTTACATAATTCTGCGTCGCGAGTGAATTGGTGGATCCAGGGAGACAATCAGAGCCAGCTTTCAAATATACAAGTAAGTGCCATCCTTTTATTCATCTCCCGATATTCCACAAAATTCCAACATGTATAAGTACTTCAGTCACGGCCATTGTTGTATATGTAGCTATTCTGTAGGCGTTGCCATTCTCTGGATAAGGAATCAGCTTTCCATGCATGAGAGTGCCGCTTGCACCAGAGAGTTGGTGCTGAGCTCCAACCGCAGCTTTTCGCCCGCAACTCGATGTCTCAGAAGCGGAACGAATCTATGTATAGGGCCTTCGGTAAACATTGTAGATGCGCTGCAATAACGCGCCGATCCGAACAGTATTCTCTCCTCTGCCGTTCTATATCATCATCGTCTTGCCCATAATATTCTGGTAATGCTTGGCTTGTTTTTCACCATTTTAAATAAACTTGGCTGGCCCTGACTTTGATCCAACAGGTATAAATAACAACTCTATTTACTGCACCTATCGAAATTATACTCTTTCTAATATGCGCCTGTGAGAATGATTATATTATATTAAGCAGAAGGACATTGTATCACACAGAATTGAAAAGTCGCCGAGGTGACGTCAATTAATTGATGTTGTAAAGATACGAGGCAATGATTTGGAAGTATAATCATCGGCGTGGCGCTGGAGAGACGTGGGATATATTTCGGTAAACAAAGACCGTCATTTTCTTATAAAATGCGCCTTGCTATTACGGAGGGAAAAATATGAATAAATTAATGTACTGTTTGTAACTGAAATAAAAGGAGGATTCTGTGGGCGGAATCACATTCTCTTTTCTGTCGTCGCAGTGTACCTGGATTGAACATCTTTTGTGTTTCATTTCTTCTGACCTCATAATCATCATCATTATCATCAATTAAGAGAAACTGAGATCAGCGAACCGTTCTTGTCTACATTTCTTGTTTCCTGAACGGAACAGACATTAAATGACGAATTGCATCATGATGTTCAATTTTTGTTCCATTCATTCACACGATCGTTCATTGGTGTGTTTATTTACTATATTACAATATAGAAAGAGAGCAATTAAGGTGGCTTGGACACTTTTTTACGAACGACAGAGGATTGACTATCAAAATGTATCTTCTTGCCAACTCTTGCCAGGGGGGGGAGAGGGGCGGATCGCCCCAAATTGAGTTGGGATAAACAGCAAAAAAAGATTGTATGAAAATAGATTGTACCTTAATTGGTCAACTAGTACCGAAGCAGCACATTTTTAAAGGTAATTTACGTACTGGAAAGGGGAGAATAATTCAAAATCGTTATTGTTGCAACAAATTAGGATACACCTTTAAAACATTTCGAAACTGCCTCACAAAAAACAATAATGCAGCATTCCTAACAACGTTCCTTCCAAATTGCTGTGCGGACAAAGTTTTGTTTGTTTTTTCACATTAGACTGAGTACTTTGAGTGTGGTTTATAACTTACCAATAAAATAAACAATAGTCCTTATCAGGTACCGAACCACTAAAATGTTTTGAAACGTAGTCCCATATACATAAGTGCCACATGGTGATGTGAGCGGCAATTATTACGGTCCACTGAGACAATTTGTATATTTGCATTAAAACCAAAATATTTAATATCTCCCGGAAATATGACTCTTATTGTCTACATTAAGTCGATTTTTCCAAAACAAAAGATCCAATATCATAGTGCGCTAGTCCGGTCCTGGATCGTTAATGAATAGTAAACTAATATAATGTACAAAAAACTCATAAAGAAATGTGAAATTGTTTCTTTTTCTGAATTTACATAGATTCCCAATTCAGACAATTCTTTCGTGTCCGATGTGGTGTGGGCGGTTGTACCGTTTTAAATGTGTCACAAAATCCAAGATCATCACCGTTATACCTCAATTTTCACCTAAAATTTATTGGGTTGATGCATAAGTTCGTTACGCTTTTACAAACATTTAAAAATCATTTTTATAAATATATAAATACATTTTTAATGTTAATTTTATTAAAGGTTTTGACAGTGTAAATAAATATAATTGAACTGACATAATAAATATTTAACATGTGATACTAATTATGAAAATCCACAGAAATGTATAGGTACATAATATAGCAGAAAATAAAGAAAAAGAAAAAAGGTAAGAGAAATGGTGGGGGGGTTGCAACTATTGTTGTGGTAAAGGGAGAGCAAGATGTGTTTGTAGGTAGAATGATTGGTCAAAATTGAGATTGTGGTGGTTCATAAAAAGAACTCTTAAGCGTAGTAAAGCTAATGTTGAAAAAGTCAATTTCTGTTAATTTCTCATTATGGTATTAGCATGAACGGTGAATGAATGAATTTTGTAAATAATATGTCTACTTCTAGGAATGTGGAAGAGTACGGACTGCCGGGTCGATCTAGATGGTATGTGGAGGGATATTAATTATAATTGCTTGGGACAGTCAATATGGGCTTGCAGTAGTTTAAAGAAAAGTAATTGGTCAGCACGTGTTCTTCGATATTCTAGGGTTTTCGTATTATGGAAGTTTGCTGCATCTAAATAGGAGATGAATGATAGATTAGATCTAACATTAAGATTTCGAAGAAACCTATTTTGTATTCATTCTAATCTAGCAATATATGTAATCTGCCATCATGTGTTCCAGATGTGAGATGCGTACTCTAAGTGACTGCGAACGAATGCGTAATACATTATTTTGAAGCAATATGGAATTTGAAAGTGTTTGCAGGTTCGAAGTATCCTAGCATTCTATAAGCCATGGAAGTAATTTGGTCAATGTGATTCTTGAAAAGAAGTTTGCTATCGAAGATTATTCCTAGGTCTTTAACATCGCTTTTATTTTCTAGCCGAGCGCTGTTTAAATAAAATTATAAATAAGTCTTCCGCATTGTTTACGATTGCCTCGACGCGAAGAAGTTGTCAAGCCAATTTTCAAGAGCAATTCATGAGCAATCAAGAGCAACGTCTCTATTAAAGGAGATTCCTCGGAGAGCAGAGAGAGAGGGATAGAAAAGATGAAAATCTTATGGAGCAAAATTAAGATAGTAGGACTAACGTGAAATAATCTGCCAAGCGAGTTTTAAAAAGACAAGCTGAAAAATTACCTAATGCCCATTCCCGATCCTTTTTCTTAAGTATATAAATGGCAATATACCTCAGAAATGATAGTTGCGTTCCTTTTAAGCATTTTATAATAGTATTAGTAGTAGTATAAATGCATGCCTTAACTCCTCGGTTAAACTCACGCAAAAGGATATACCGGAAATATGCATTTGTTGTATTTGACATTATTTTTTTTAGCTAACAATTAACGCAAACTTTCTACAAATTGAAAAATAGAAAAAGTATTAAATAAAACAATTATGTGGCAGTAAAATGACTTTGATGTTTGGCAATAAAATTCTTTCTAAAGCGCTCTTGCCCTAGAAAACAAAAAACGCTACGAATTTATACATTAACCTAATATTATTTGTCAAATTTTGCCCGTATTCTGTTGCGTTAGTTAGTATCTAACGTTAGTTAGCATATAGTAAGAAGAATCGGTGGTTCTGAAACCGGTTAATGTTAGCTAAAATAAAGTGGTGTTCAAACAGACTAAATTGTTTTTTTAAATAAGACAAAACACTTTGTTTCAACCATCATTTATTGATAAATCAACATGTTTCGATACCTATGGTAACTTCTTCAGGAAACAATCTATACTAAAATTAAAAATACAAGCATAGCTGAAAACAAACTATAAAAGTATCTAAACATGTTGATTTATCAATAAATTGTGGTTTAAACAAATTTGTAGCCAATATTGAAGAAATGAATTATTTTAATAATATTTATTAGTAAAATTATTGAGGCTGGCAGCACCTCTTCTGATGGCTATGAAGTTCACAATTCTTCATTCATACTCATATCCAGGAAGAGCTGGAGATCTCAGAAGGCTACTACTTCACTCGATGTCTCTTTTTGTTAGTGGTGTCCAGCGTGGTTTTATTAATTCTCTTTTAATACCTGGTGCTACGCGTCAACGTCTACGTGGAATGTTTTCACATTACTTTTACAGACATCCTTGGCCAGGATTTCTTCATTTGTGATTTTGTTTCGCCATGTCACGTCGAGGATAAATCGCAAACATCACAACTGAAAAAAATTAATTCTAGTTTTGTAAGTCATCTGTTTTGTGCATTCCCCATTGTAGAAGATCGTTATATTTTAGATAAGTAGATTTAGATATAAATATTGTATGTTGTAAAAGATTTCATGACGGATCTTTCGAAAAATGTCAATGCACTTCGTTCTTGATCCCGAAACCGACACAGATTTCAATGGAACTTTTCTGAAAAATTTATATTTTAAATATCTCGGCTGAGTTCGATAGACAGCCTGTATAAAACGGTATCTACCATAAAACGGAAAATATCTTTTCCTTTCACACATTGACGAAATCTTTTAAAATACGGTTTATTTTATTTTATATTAAGCCGGCCATACATGCAACGGTATACCTGATAAGTATACCTGTTCAGGTAAACATGATAAGTTAATTTAGGGATACCTGCCAGTTTTGTCACATACACGCTCCGGTTTGACTGCAGGCGACCAAACAGGCATACTTGTCATGTATACCGTTACGTTTTTGGCCGGCTTTAGACATTCTTTCGACTGGCAGAAGTGAAAATTGATAATTCATGATGTTAAATATATTAAGCCTTTTTTTCATTGAATAATATTTTTTTTAAATGAAGACTTATTGTATTGGTTTATACTAATTAATCCTGTGGTTAGTCTCTTCGTTCAGTTGCAGGTGTTTATCTCAGATCTTATCTAGTATTGCAGTCATGGGTGTCGCTCGCAGCTTCAAGATTGATGTTGTGTTTCAGATTATATTAAATTTGAATACAATCTTCTCATAAGTTGCTATTTGAAATGCAGTGGTAATCGTTTAACATGAAATAATGGGACCGAAATATTATTTCTTGTTTAAAGAAACTCACCGATGTTTTCCACGTCACAATAATCGGATCGATTATTACAGAAATTATAAACAAAAACAAAAAATGCTACGCAAGGTAAATTTTACGAACATAATTTATTTTAAGCCCATAATATGTACATTTGTTAAAACAGATGTACGTATTATGGGATTCATGCAATGTGTAAAAAAATTAAATGATAAAATTTTATTAAACAGTATTTTTTTGTGAAATCTGAAATATATTTTCGCATCGTGCTATTTTTGCATCATGTAGTTTATTGACTGATGCTGGCCTGTTTACTGTTTATCATCAGATATCGATCTAGTCAATGCAAAATTGAGTCAAAGCCATTCACAGTGAAAAAAATAATTTTATATTTTTTGTTATTTTTTATGTTTATGACTTTGACTCCACGTTTCATTGATTTCATTTGATAATAAATAATATATGTATAATGATGCCGCTTGCCCCACACCACCCTTACCATTACCATATTAAAAATCTAGGAACATCTCAGAGATGCGAAATCTTTTCGTGAACGTTTTTACATTCATGTTAAAAGAAAATAAATGTATGAAATCCATCCTCGTTAACTGACTTCATGTAAAAAGGTTTCGCGTTAACCGTTTTCCATTATAATTCCTGTACAGATCAAATAAAAAACGAAAACTGTAATTTTTACAGTTTTGACAAGAGTGACATTTTTCTATACTTTGTTGTTTTGAGTCCAGTTATTTCAAATTGTTAACTTTTAAGTCGTAAATACTTAACATTTCACCCGAGGCGACACTAGAACGATTAATAGTTTTATCAGATGCAGCTGTTAAATTGAAACCATCCACCTAAGTCCATGGGAACGATGAAGAAATGCCCCAAATAATCGAAACGAGGTGCCGTACCGCTGTGCGCGTGTCGCGTATTTTGATTGTAGGGAAAATTTCATATTTATTTTTCTATAAAGCATTTACAACCGGTTTAAAAATAATAATCGAGTAATACACCTTCTGTATTGATTTGATGTAAAACAAAAGTTACGAAGTGGCAGAGAGAGGTCACGTGGTGAGAATGGCTACTGGATGAAGCGAATATTGAAGTGGCGACCGAGACCGGAACACAAAAGTGTGAGTCGTTCTAAGACTAGATGATCTGATTTAACCCCAGCTGCCCATCTTTTAGGAGGACGTCCAGCCAATACGTTAACAAGTGGCCCGCTTAATTTCAAAGGTATTCGCGATGTTCCAGGAAAGGGGCGGAGTTTTTTATCTCTCTTATATATTGTGAAGTATTAATTATTCAGAACATAGCCCTGTGATGTTTTAAATACTAATTTAATGTATTAATTATAAATCCCGCTAGCGCAAAAACAATATATTTCGACAAAATTGATTTTTTATGTATATATTTACAATTAATACATTCAATTAGTATTTAATTATTAAAGCAATCAAATTATGAATTACTTAATATATTTATATTATGTAACAATACGTAATACATCTTAAAATAATTAATATCAATAGCTGAGAAATGTACTTGCCTACCATAGATTGCAAGAGTGAAGAGTTCTCCTTAGTAAATGATGGTACGAAGTAATATATTATAACGTTACGAATTCTTGGCAGAATTTAACTAGTTAACACCCTGGTTAAATAATTTCGCGTTCGGTTTAATTGCGTAATTTCGAGGTTGGTCGCTAGGTTTGCGACCGTCGCTTCGAGTGACGGACCAGCGCTAGCTGAGGGAGTCGGCTGCTGCCGCCATTCTGTTGAATTCATATGAGAAGATACGCTGAGGATGGAGCCCTATACAAGATCCAGGCGCAGAGCCACGCCAAAGTAGCGTATGGACGTCGCGCCGTGGAGAAATTAGAAGGGTAAAAATCCAAATAATACTTTGATTTTACAAGCACTCATTTCTAACATTACGAATCCTAATTGTATCGTAATAATTTATATTGTTGTAGGAAATAATTTAATTTCCCTTCTTTTCTTTTACTTCTTCTTTCTTTCTTCTTACTTCACATTACATCACATTCACATTTCTCATCATGGTCTACCTGGGAGAAGAAGATTCGTGCGTGGACCGCCGGTTGAAGGAGTGTCCTGACCAATTGCCAGGCACTCGGAAACGGCGGTGGATGCTGCTCCCAGGACACCAAAATGGGAGGATGCAAGAAGATGATAATGATTTTTTACGGCAGACGCAAGAGGAATCGCCCAAGGCCGACGCATTTTTATGTACTATTATTATTGTCGTCGCCGCCTATTTTGTAGCTCCGTAATTTTATTTAATTAATTCAAAAAATAATAATTTTCGCATTTTTCTGTTTTCTTTGTTCGTTCAATAAAATTTAACGTAACATTTGTTAATAATGTTTTTATTATGAAATATCACCTTTCACAATTTTGCTGTTTAGTAAAGTTTATTTTCCCAGAAAATGGTTAAGGTGGATCTCGATATTATGGTAAGTCGGTAGTTTCTGATTCACATTCTCACTTATCATGCTCTCCGCTGTTACTGGTCTGTGGAGGATAATCCTAGTGACAGAACACGCCTCACAACGGCGCTTCCAAGCCGTGGCGGGCTACACCTTACAATATATTAGAAACTGTCCTTCTTAAAACTGTGCACAATTACGGTAAAGGAAAAAAAAGGGTACGCGTAGAGTATGAAGGATAATCGTTTAAAGTATCGTTCACAAAAATGTTGCATTGAACATCTAAGAACATCTGGAAGCAATATTGTACATACATAGGTATATTAAACATCGACGTGTTTAAGCGTTGGTAGACTATAGGCAAAAAAAAAGCTAGGTCTCTTTTATTATGCACAAGAAATAAATGTTTTACGAGAAATTTCATAAGTCATAATGCATTTAAACCATGTACAGAAATTGCAGTCAGCTACTGATTTGATCCGAGAGTATTGTTTTCTTAATTTAACATGGAGCTCGCCTATCTAAGTCAAGTTTAACTAGGGGTTCATCTCCGGTCCATCCCTATGGACGTCTACCAACTGGTCTTCTATGTAGTATCATGTGGGATAATCCCGAGTCAACAATCTGTCTACTTGCACGCCAATAACATTTATGTTGTATTTTATGGGAGTTTATTTATCTAATGGGAACTTGTCAATCGAGACAATACTTGCGGTACACAATGGAATCCTGGAATCAACCCTAATGTATGGAAATAAGGCCTGGAGCTGACAAAAGAGGAACGAAAGTAAACGTAATGCAGTGGAAATGAGATCACTTAGGCGTGTATGTGGCAGATTCATTTATGATAAAGTAAAGAATGAAAAAAATAGGAAAGTGTGTAAAGTAGGTCTTAGTATAATGAACAAGATTAAGAAAGGAGCATTTAGGTGGTTTGGTCATATGGAACGGATGAATGAGGAGAGAATGGTAAGATAGATGTATGACGCAAGTGAAGCTGGCACCAGAAATATAGGACGTCCATGAAAGATTTGGCACGACCAGATAAACCAGATGGTCGTATTAGAAGCCTCAATAATCCACGAGCTTGAATGAGAAGATGTAGGTATATATATGTAAGAGGCGAGTATTGTGTGTCAGTACAGAAAAGTGTGGCGCTCTATCCTCTCTGCTTACCCCCGTTAGTTAGTTAAATTGTTTTTTCCTGACATTGTCTTCTGTTTCGCACATTCAATATCTCTCAACGACTTTTCTGCGATGGTTCTAAAGATACTTGTTTTAGTAAAAATGTTTCCAGGTTATCAACTTACCAGGTTGTGTAGAGTTTTCTGGGCTCTTCTGCCATGTATATTGGACCTCACTATCCCAGATGATCCCTGCAATGGGATCCGAAGCGTAGTGTGAAGGGCAGAAGCCCAAATACATACAGAAGATACTTATTCTAATGTTTATTAAACTGGTTTTAATGTTCATAAAATATGTTTAAATGTTTATCAAACTTGTTTTAAACATCAAACAATTCTTTAAGTGCTCTGCATACAGTGTAATAGACAAGGAATGCTCAACACGCTCTGTCATTGGTCACGGAGCGTACAATGAATGCGCATCTTTCGATCGTGGAACATCATATTTTTATTACAAAGTGATACCTTCTTGCTAAAAAGACATGAATGGAACAGTCACAAAAATGGACCCTACGAGGTCATCGTCCCACTAATACTACCTGGCATCGCTGGAGCCTGGAAACGCGTTCTGAGATAAGTCGTGCGCGTTGCCCTACCAACCTACCAAACTATGTACATATTATACTTTTAAAATTAGCAATATTAACTTTGTGGTTAAAATTCATATTTTTATTTATTATCTTTGTTTTATTAACCACTAAATTGGGTTTAAATACATCTGCCGGTTTCGAAAAATACCATTTTCTTCTTCAGGATGTCATAACTAACTAAAACATATGTTATTGTTTCTTTGCCAGAATTTATTTTAAAAAAAAAAAAAAATTTTTTTAGTACCTAACTCAAATCATTACTTAATACAAATCTCGAAGGAAAAAAAATTAGAATGGGACTCGTAGTTAAATTTAGTTGGTTGTTTATAATTTTTTTATTAGTTTTACACCATTTATTAGATTTTTTTTAAATAGATTCTGGCAAAGAAACAATAATATATGTTTTAGTTAGTTATGACATCGTGAAGAAGAAAATGATATTTTTCGAAACCGATAGATGTATTTAAACTCAAATTAGTGGTTAATAAAACAAAGATAATAAATAAAAATATGCACATATTAAGAAATCTGCATAGTCGTGAACAATTGACGGCAAACTGGTCATTTGCACAGCTTCAGGGTCTTTAAAATAGCATCTAATTGCATTATTGAGCCGGAAAATTAACATATCGATTAGTTTTACATGATGTTTACAGTACATCTTTATGGTTAATATATTTAATTGTACTGCAGTGGAACTACGAGGATGCAAATCAAGGAAATGATTAAGACCAGTATAATTTATAAACTAATCAACTCCAATGCTATCGCAACAAGAAATAATGCAGACAGTGAAGCTGAAGCTAAACCTGACAATTTTGATGTGGTTATTGTTTCGTTCACTGCGGAATTTAATTTCTTATATTCGATTTTGTTTTTAATCTTAAAATATCTACCGGGCTCATTTAGAAATAAACCCACCAAAGACCCAAAAGACAATGAGCAAACTAAAAATACAAGACCGCGGCTCCCGAAAAAAGTGACGCTGTGTGGGTGGTGGGATTTTGAAGGGATTATTCATATTGAAATACGAAATTTTGAAATTTCAAGGATTCCAAAATTTCATTCTCATAAATATAATTTAGAATTTCAGACATTTCATAGCGAATTTCGAATTCTAAATACATAAAAATAAAATATTGTTATGAGCACATACTAACGGCTACTCAATGAATGAGTAGGTAATCACAGAACAACATGGGTATTCCGATGGAATCGTTCCTAGAAAGCGATGTAGAGAAATAACGCCTTCATGAAAAGAACCGATGCACCCGGCAAGACAAAAGATACTGCATCAAAGAGATGTCCGAAAACTGGCGAATCAGTATTGAGATTTGTTTTGTCGAGTGTGGTGTGTTTTTAGTTTATTTTTACTTGGTTTTCTTTTAAATTATCGATATTTTTTAACAAGTTAAATTGGAGCAGTTTTAATTTGTTACCGTTATTTGACATATACAGTAAAACCTCGATTATCCGGAATAATTGGGACCATAGGTAGTATGGATAATACAACATATAAACACGGGACTTGTTAAACTCGCATCATTAGCAAATGACCACAATGCATATGAAAGTGTTATAGGGTAAATTGGTTATATTGACGGTCTTCCATTAAAATAATCCTTAAGAAACGACAGTTTATTTTCAGTTGGAAAAATAATATTTTTTTATGAAACAAATAATAATGAATTTATTATCTTATCTGTTTTTTATTATTAGTATTGACCAAAAAATAATATAAAAATTTTCAGAATTCGGTCGAATTTCGAAAAATGTTATATTCAAATTTCGAATTCCGAATTTCTTTATTTCGTCAAAATTTGCAATCCGTTTTGAAATCCTACCAAATAACTATAGCAGACGCATATCACCGCTTATTAGATTGACACAGTGCACTGGCTGTATGGGCCGTCAACACCCGACGGCCGCCAGCTTCGCCCCACACTTCCTTCCTGGCATCGATCTTATCAACAGCTTTCATTTCGTGTTTCAATAGTACCGTGTCGTATCAACTCGATTATCTCAACCAATTGTAATTTAATTAGAAAAAATAAATCTGTAAATAAAAAATGTAAATCTGTTATGCTATTACTACTGTCCTCTTACGGGAATAACCAGTACACACACCTTGCGATACATGTACGCATACCGAATGGGAAGACATTAAAAGCAGTTTACCCTTCACATCTCAACCTTCTGACGTCATCCTCATTATACGCATCCACAGATCACACACTTGCTCTCGCGGTAGTGCCGTACACTAATTTCTCTGGTAACTTGCTTTCACCCACAGATAAATTACATATCATTTCACCTCATCTATCTATCAATCATGTATCTCTTACATCAGACACCTACTGCCAACAATTAAATTGAACCATTGACCCTTGGATTTGTTTTAGTGAGGCAAAGCTTTACTTCTAAACAAAGGACGATGTCGACATCAACGATCCTATTATATAAAATACTAAATATAGTGGTACCTACTAAGTATAATGGTATTGTTATTTTAACAATGACAATTTTTATAACCGGAAAAATAAACAGAAATATTTCATGAACTTAATGATTACTGATTTTAATTTAATTCAAAGATTCAAGGCGCATTCAGTTAAAGCTGGATCCGATTGTTCGTGAGGTGGTCAATGGCCCCGAAGGTTTCGCCCAAATGTTACAAGGTGTAGGGTACAGACTGCAGGTACTGAAAACTAAGACGCCACACGCGAGGTCCGTGTGTTGGGTTTCTTCGCCATTTTATACTTAACATTTTTATCATCATTATTATTACAAAATCTCTCTTAAATTGAAAGTGAAAATTCACAAAACACGAAACAAATGATCTCGGTGAGTTCGTGTAATGTTTTCATTTTCATTCACGAGGACAATTTATCGCAAAGTTTGATTTTTGGTTAAACGCAAAGGGGACTTTAAAGTCGGACATCTGAACTGCTATCGAACATAGTATGTGCGCTCGACGCTAGATGCGGGCGATGATTATTTAAGCACCTCTCTCTCCTCTCCTTGCATAACACACGTTGTGTGAAATTATTTAACAATAATTTATCACAATTTTGAACCTATCAACTATTTATCTTAAATCACAATAAATTAGTGTCATAGATATCGTGACATGTTGATTTATCAATAAATAGTGGTTTTATAAGTAACAATATGTAATTGTCATTGTTCATGTTAATAGTTAACAATATGTAATTGCAAAACTTATATCGCGTGCAGGTTGGATAAAAAGGTTGCTTTAAGAGTTAAATTAGCATATTGTCCAAGGAGCATAAACCTTTATGGGTGTGCAAACTCGCCTTCACAATATTTTGTATCGCTGAAAGGTACATCGAATCCTGTGAGGTTATCAAAACATTTTATAAATGATTCATTACCTGCCTTCCGAGAATTCCTCGAAGGCCTTGAGCTGCTGCCTCTAGGGCTGGGAGTCAACTCTAACTTATTTTGTTACCCACCAAACACTTGTGAAAGTTAATATTTTATATGACATACTCAAGAGTAAAAAACAATTAATCTAGAATTAGGAAAATTCATTTTTAACTGTGAATTTTTAATAAATATGATACATTTTAAATTGAGTACTAATTTAATCTACACATTTTTTCATTTGTTAGATAAAATGCCACCTAATTATTATTCATACTATATAATTATATACCGCGAGAAACACAAATAGCGCAAAACATTATATTATTGTTCTGAATAATTACAACTTCATAATAAGAATGTGTTCTTCTTAACAAAATATCACTCACACTGAGAATATGAGGCGAATGTGTTAAAACTGTGCTCAACTTCAATCATGTCCAAGATATTGTAGTTATTCGATTATGTCGCTTAGTTGAAATATTTGATTGGTTCCAAATTACATATTGAATACAAGAAAAAAAAATTATCGAACCTTGAGCGGCCAAACTATTTTTTGTTATATGATTTAGGGCCTGAAGCTGAAGCGAAGATGTAAAAAAATAATGGGTCAAATAGGTTTATATTTATTTGGAATTAACATAATTTAACGAAACTTAACATAATTAAATATCTTATACAATAATATTTTCTGTAACAGTACATAATGTGTACTTTCTCCTTGAACATTTTCGACAATTTCGTAATTTTGTCAGGGATCCACCATATAACATATTATGGACTAAGTCTGTTACATCCTGTTCATAAATTTGCATATTAACTTATAGATATGTTAGCATGTGTGCGTTTTATTATTATAGACGAGTGTGGTGTTTTTAGAGTAAATATGATTGATTGCAATTTTTGACAAAAAATATATCATAATTTTTTAATATATCTGATATATTTTATTTATTTCCTTCTATGCTCTTGTAAATATTTACCATATGCTCTAATTACCATTTGACAGCTGACCAACACTCTCCTACAGTGGGAAGAAACTGTTGCTTAATGTTAATAAAATGTTACGATAATGGTTTGAATAAATTTAAATTACATGACCAGTACAAATATCTAGATTACTTGGAAAACATGGAACATACAGGGATAGTAAAATATATTTGTGTTATGTATGGATAGTATATTAATAGTTTACTTAGATTTAGATTTTAAGAATATATATATATATAAATTTACCTTTGTGTAGATCATATCAGTTGCTGGATTGGCTCCTCCTGATTTTGACAGTTACAAAATTTGACAGCCTCCTATTTACAGATGACGTCGTCGAACTATTAACCGCACAAAAGTGCACGCAAAAGTAACTAAATCGCTTTAACGAAGAGGATTAGCTCATCAGAAAACTGAATATATGACGATTGGCAGAAATGAAGGACAGAAATGCATAAACTAGACTGATAGCACCAAACTGAAACAAGTTGACCCTTTCGAGTATTAGGGAGTACTGTTTTCATATAATGCGTGACAGGATAAGGAAATTGATAAAATGATAGGCTCAGGTAGCAGCGTTCGACAGCAAAGCTCAACAATAAGACAAAACTGGCGATTTTCAAGTCAATTTATGCCCCCACCCTGACCTGTGGCCATCAACTTTGGATAATGACGGAGTGTAATCAGTCCAAAATACAGGCAGCTGAGATGAAATACCTAAGAAGAGTAGCGGTAGTGACGTTAAGAGATCAAATCAAGATCGATATCATTCGAGAGGATCTTGGTATGAACCCGCTGCTGCTCCAAATAGAAAAATCTGAGTTCAGTCGGTTTGGACATATCCTACGCATTGGAAACGAAAGACTGCCTAAATAGATTTTCTCATCTGTGCAATAGGAAACAAGTCTTGTAGAATGACCCAGGAGAACAGAGAAAAGGCAAATGGAGAAATTCTGCGAAGAAAGATGAAACAATCAGTGGCTCCAAGTAATAACGCAGCGGAGGACGAAGAGCGGTGGAAGAGTGCTGTCCAAGCCAGCCCGTGGCCCCCGACCCGATAAGGATAAAGAGGATGAAGAAGAAAAATAGTTTCTGTACACTAAAATCATATTTTCCGAGGATCATTGTAATCACAATAACCGGCGCCCAGTAAACTTCCATTCGGAAACTGTTCATTACTACCTACCTAGATTTCTGGTCACACCAGCGGTTTCGACGGCGGTTGCCACCTTCCAGTACATCTCGCAATATTAATTCAATATAAAAAAGACCCATTTGGTTCAGGTAGCAAAAGGTCCACTTGTCGAAGACACCACAAGAAAGGGAGCGAGACAATACGACACTCGATACGCGTTTAGATGGCAGTTTGGCAACGTCGCATTTTTGAGAAATTTTCGACGTTGAATCACGGTCTTCGGTACCTGCCGTCTGCAGAAATGTCGCCAACCGTGGTTGCCGGTCTTTTTGCGAAGAGAATCGGGCGAATCGTTTCAATATGCTAATGTTATTACTTTACATTGTAATAGTCGACGGCCAGAGAGTGCTACAGAGATGCCACGGCATGATAGCTAGCCGTATTGTCTATCTTTTATAATTACTATTCACTGTTATATTATATTCAACTTATTTTTGGAGGATACTTTCGCCTATTAGGTTGACACATCCGCCGATTTTTTTGCGACGTTTAGTTTTTTTATGACGTTTAATTGACATTTGTCATAGTATAATTGTTTAATAGAGTTAGGAAATTAGAAAAGGATCCACATTATGCTGTACCACTTGGAGAAAGAGTGGAAAGCTGCTGAGTCATTTCGCGATCTCAACGATCTTTTCGGCAAAGGAACGATCAGCGAAAGGGCACGCCGAGAGTAGTTTGTTCGCTTCAAAGCTGGTGATACCAGCTTAAGCCGGCCATACACGTAACGGTATGACAGATATATCTGTTCAGGTCGCAAGTACCCCTAACTTAACTTGTCATGTTTACCTGAACAGGTGTACCTGTCATGCGCGTATGGCCGGCTTTAGACGACAAGTCAGGAAAGGGTCGATCTTCGGATTTTGATGACCAGATCCTTCTGGCGGCTGTGGAAGAGGACAAAAGTTGCACCACCAGGACGCTGGCTGAGAACGTCAACATCGATCAGTCCACAATTACGATGACTACACCCCAAATTGATAATTGTACGTAATATGTTTTTTTTTTGTTTTTGGCTATATTACAATATAATTTATGTTACAATATAATTTTAAAAATGGCGGATAAGTATATGCATAAACCAAATATTTGTACTTATCCAACTATCCTGTGTCAACACAGATTTATTTACTGAATCAGTGTAGTTCAATATCAACTTTTTAATAAATCTTGTGTGTATAAATAAATAAAATAAACTATTATATATTGTTGCTACCACGATAATAAAGAAGAAGTATAGGATATACATCAATTATGTACAGTGCTAAAAACAAAGTACGTACTCGGATATGTCGACAAAAGAACATACATGCATATCCAACAATATCTTCATCGCCATATACACATACACGCGTAAACATTACATCAGGCTTACATATACACTAGTGATGGTAAACCGTTCCGTGACTGTGATTGTGTCGATGATTGGTAACTGAGATTTAACGATGACCGGTAACTAAACGGAAAGACAGAAAGATCGAAAGGAGTGTGACTGCAAAGAACGAAGCGAACAGCGCATTGAATGGAATAATAACCAATGGGAACTTGGCAACCGAGGCAATACTAGCGGTACACAATGGAGTGCTTGTACCGATACTGATGTATGTAAGTGAGAACTGGAGCTGGTAGAAGAGGAACTAAAGTAGACTGAATGACTGAAGACTACAGTCGAAATGATATCACTTAGGCATAAATGTGGCAGATGCATTTATGACAGTAAGTAAAGAATGAAGAAATTAGGTGAGAATGTGAATCTCCTAAAGTGAATACGATTAAAAAAAGATCGCGTAGGTGATTTAGTCATTTGGAACGGATGAATGTAAGAATAGTAAGAAAGTATGTATGACGTAAGTGTTGGTGACATTATGCACAGAAGATGTCCGCGGAAGACTTGACACAACCAAGTAAACCAGATGGTCCTGTTGGAAGCCTCAATCGAGGAGTTTGCATTCAAAGATGAATGAATGTGTATATCTGTTAGTTATTTTTTTATTTTGAAGACTTTTATTTTTATACATAATTAACGTGTAATCGTCGGCAATTGAAATATTATAACGTTACATAAATTACCAGGACCTACGTAACTGGAACTCCGTGCGGCACTCATGACGCAGGTGTGAACCTGTTTCTATGAGAAAAAAAATATTGATCACTGGACGCGCGAGATTACTACTCTCACGAAACAAATAAACCAAAAGTCTTGTTTGGGTCGATAATTTTTATTGCCACATTTATTGGACATAAAAATATATTTAATTTATTTTTAGAATCTTGTTATTTTAGTACCCGTAACCCCGCGGTCAAAACGTTCATTTTTATTATTTGGAATCAGTCGGGCCAGACCGAATGCTGTCGTCTGTCGTCCGGGTGTGTGTGTGGGTGAAAAATCTATGCACGATGGAGAATTATTGAATTGGAAGAAAATTTTGATATTTATTTATTTATATCTACGCTCTTATGGGCTAGTACAAAAATGAATGTCCATGCATTTTATGAAAAATCATGCAGCTTATACATAAAAATAGATTTTAAATACAATACATGAGAAGTATATATTATATACAACATTTAATCACCAAGAAGAGAAGAGAAAATATAAATAATAATATAAACACTTTATTTAAAGCCACGCTATATTGTTTCGATACTTATGGTATCTTCTTGAGGAAACAATGTATAATAAAATTAAAAATTCAAGCAGAGATAAAAGCAAAACTATAAAATAATGGGAAACTAATTTGGAAAAAAGGATTTGGTTGTTTATAGTATTTAATTTGCTATTAACAATTTTTTATTTCTAAAATTGTTTCCCGAAGAAGATAACATAGGTATCGAAACATTTTGATTTATCAATAAATGGTGGTTTAAACAAAGTATTTTGTCTTATTATTTATATAATATGTTCCCACAAATTAATTTTGCACGGCTTAAATGGCTCGATCTTTTAATTATACATTTGTCTCAATAGAACATCAAACACATTATTTAGACATTGAACATCGTAATATTCAGTCAAATCTCATTATAAGACATCCCTGAAGATGGGTAGTGAACAACAATAGTCATTTTCAGGTTCAACAGACGCGCGATAACCAAAAAATTGACTTTTTCAACATCCATAATACGCTAAAAGAGTTTTTTTTTTATGAACCACTACATTTTCAATTTGAACCAATCATAGTTTTAATAACAACACTAGTCTTAACCCCCCGCCAGTTTTTATTTTCTTCTCCTAATATTATATTACCTTATATTGTAAACTGCTATATTACCTTCTACTATGTACTTTGCCTGAACATATCTGTGGATTTTTTAAATTAGTTTATTATGCTACATATTTATGTTAGTTGTATTGTGATTATTTATACTATTAATATCCCCCGTTATTAATTTAAAAAATCATGTATATATATATATTATATAATATCGCTTGACGAAATTGCATCATGGACATTATTTAATGATTCATATATATTATATCATGATGAAATAATTTGCGGACAATATGCAAGGAATGCCTACAGTACCTACACACACATTCTTAAGTCAATTGGATCTGTCACTAAACAATTAAACGTAATCATTATTTTGCATGAGGTCATTAGCACAATGCACATCCTCAGAAATAGGAATTCTCGGACCTCATCGTCGGCATTTTGGTCATTAACATCCTAACGACAACACGGGACGGTGCTAGTCAATTTTTCAAGAGGATATAATAAAACAATCGGAACAAAAAAGCTAGCGGTATAATTGCGGGGCCTTGGGTATCGAAAGCGTTCGTTGAAATACAATCGACTTGAGCTATTGAATTCACATTATATCTGTACTTAACAATGAAAATTCATACCGCTTTTATTTATGTTTTACATGTAAATGTGTGGTGTTATAATAGCGCCAGTCTGACATCTGCTACGGTGTCACGTGAGATGAGACATGTGAGGGTTCAAGATTTACGAAAAGGAATATAGTCAGATCTACATTGATTAAATAACCAGTCAATATGGAGGATATTTTATTAATATATTAATTGAGGGATTGTAACAGTACAACGTATTTACGCGTATAGCGTATAAAATCAGAATAATTGTGTAAAATGTGTCGGTACTATTATTCTGATCAAAACAATTACACACAAATTTATTTATTTAATAATAATAATAAATAAATAAAATAATTTAAATCAACAAATGATCAGTGTTCCAACTATGATTATTTTAAATAGAGATGCGCACACGGAATATATTTCACATCAATATTCTTACTATTTTCAAACTAAGCTAAACGCTTATGTTACGAAAATAATACGAATTTGCTGGATTACTGCGATAATGATTTATAGATAAAAATAAATAAATAAATATTTTTTAAATAGATTCTGGTAAAGAAACAATGATATATGTTTTAGTTAGTTATGACATCCTGAAGAAGAAAATGGTATTTTTCGAAACCGGTAGATGTATTTAAACTCAATTAAGTGGTTAATAAAACAAAGATAAATAAAAATACTCAATAACATTTAATTATACTATTTATTTATTCTCAATATAGTGTATACATATATATATGTGCTCCAATATAAACAAGATCAAGATGTTCCTTTTTTACTAAAACTAATCTTGCACACATTTGCTTAGTTTAATTTAGAATCAATGTAGGTTCGCCTCCTTTCTTATATCATCTGGCATTTAATTGTAAATCTTCATCGCACTGTACATCACCGATTTCTGAGATTTAGCCTTCTTCCCGAATGGCAGTCTCAGTCTCGGTCTATCTCTTCCTCTTGTATGATGTTCGTGCTCATGTTGATTTGCATCCATTTAGTATTACTCTCAAAGATTTATTTTGCTGTACCCACACATACTTGTTACATTTCTTCTTCATTAGCCAAAAATAAAATGCTGCTATTGAAAGAAAATAAATGTATACTTCTTTACTTACACACAAGTTCAAATATGTGTACACATTCATACATACGTATTTAATTAACGAGTATGAATATATATACGTATATTTACGTAATATGAGAAAATATAATCTTAAGTATACGTACGTTGAAACGTGCACGTACATATATAGAATAATATTATTTTTTTGACGGAGATTATTCAGGTCAGGTTTTTTTCCGTCGGATAATCGAGATTCTAATGTACTTGATTTTATTATAAGTAACAAAAGGTCGGAATGGTTTCAACTTTTAATCTCATTCAGTATTGGACGACCCGCGGTGGTTGAGGCATGCTGAGGTCATTCGTCTGGCGAAGCAAATTAACAATTTCGGAATACACACGTGCAAGAAAAGGATCCGATTGACGTCAATGGGCTGGTAAAAAATAAATATATTTTTAGACTTGCGTGAACACATTTGCATACTGGTTTTGTACGACGCGGCCACAACGGAGATCACGCAGAATGATATAAATTTAGAGGTTGCCAATTTTTATGTTTCGATTTAAGATTAATTTTATTCGTTATAAGAATGTGCGTTATTTGACTTTCTAGTGATAAAATTGTAATCAACTATTCTCTACGACTATCAAATACGAATTGACAAATATTTGCTAAAACCAAAATGGCGGCCAAACAAAATCGGCCTGGAACATAATATTCACCCTGTACTACGTGTTAGTTATTAGTATTATTATTTTTGCTGTCAATGCTACTATGTATCTATTTAAAATTTATACTATGTTTTTTAAAACCATTTATACTATGTATTTAATTTATTTTTACAGAAAATATATTATAATGATCACACCTAACCAAAGTGAGAAATAGCCATAATATTATTGTAAAAAATGTCTGTGTACAAAAAAAATCATTACAGTTGAACATCAATCACAATTATATTCCCGATCCCGGTATATCGCACCACCAAACAATCGTCCTCTTTTAGTCTGTCAGAAAGTTGAGATCGAGGCGAGTATCGAAACTCGCACAGAGAACAGTGCAGAATTAGGCACAGAGCTAGCTGATGCATAGGTGCCGACCTTTAACACCAAAATCTCCAAGACGCGAGAGCAGAGCCTCATTCTTGTATGTATAATATTCACATCCCGATACTCTGAATTAATGATGAGCTAAACCGCGATCGTAAGTGTGATTTATGCTCATGATTGTATATTGGTACACTAGAAACTAAACCTCCAAAAGTTAAATCTCAGTTACCAATCATCGAAAGCAATCACAAAATCTGAGTCACAATAACGGTTTAAGTCATCACTACTTTGGATGTACCTGACGGAAACAGCTATGTTCAGCACAGAAATAATTAATGGTGGTTGGTACCTACAAATGTGGCAGTGCACGAATGCCAAGACTTAACCGGTGCAGTCATCTTTAAGAGTAAAATGATACAGCAAAAAAATACAACTTTAGGTAATTTCGCTTCTTCCTCGTCACAAATTGAGTATAGGCCTTCCTCAAACTCTGCCAATAACGTCGGATCGTCAGCCCTACGCTTTTGTAGGCGACCGCCACGGGCACCAGTGCAGCATCCACCAGGTCTATTTCTCGTCCGTAAACATCGCTACATAATCAGCGAGTCGCACTTGAAATTGGCTCGTCTGGACGATGTCGATAGTCTTTGTTTTTACTTTATCCACTTATCACGAATACCTGCAGAGCGGGAGCGGGACATTCGAGAACGTGCGGGGCAGAACGCAACCAGCGGCACCGCATCTTCTCGGGAGCATTTGTTATTTATACCGCTTCCGCCGCGTTAATTCAATGACATTGTAGATTTTAAGCAAACCTTTATAATTTAGTTCAATAAATAGATAGTGTGCGTTTCTGTTCTAATTATCGTTACTATTCTTACTACCTCCCACACTCAGATAATAACCAATATAGATTCTGCAAACTAATACTACCTTTGAAGGATACTATACCTAATCCTTCTGATTCAACATAACTATCAAACAGATCTGTATGTTGTTTAAGAGCCTGTATCTATGTTTAAGAGTATGTATACGAGAAGAATACATTGGACTATCTCGGTTATGACAACATAATTAAAATTTCTCAGAATTAGGGGTGACAAATATTATTTCAAATATTTTGCACCTGTATTACTAATAATATTTTTTTAATCTGGTGGATACAATTGATGCATAGCATTCTCTAAGATCTTCACTTCGTGTATGGGAGATCAATGATTTTTAATTTATTAATTTAATCAGTTGACATAATTTTGTTTCACTATATTTTTACGTCCAGGCTTATTATTGTTAATTTTTGGTATATCATTCCCTCAGAATAACAAGGTTCTATCTGACACTGACACTGTTTTGAGATAATGTACTCCAAGTTTTAGATTATTGTATTTTAACATATGTGTATCCGTGTATATTTTATTTTGAGTATGCAAATATGACCAGTTTTAAGATCTTAACTTATTTTCTGTATTATCATTGACCACTGTGAGTGGTAAGATAAAATCAGTTGGAACCTTGTTACCCAAATAAGTGATTTCAACAAGGTTTCATTGTCAAATGGAACCTTGTTCACTTTAGTGTTAATAATATTCATCAGTAATTATCTATTTGATGTACTTTTCTTCAATAAAACAAGGTTAATAGTATTATGCTAAATTAATAAAGGAATAAAATAAAAAAACAAATAAATTGGTCGATAATTGTATATTTTGAGAACCATTGTTCCGTACAGGAAACAAGAACTGTAATGCAGGGGTGATTCGCCGGTTCGCTCTGGTGTCTCAGACGGGATTGTCTGCAGCGTGGTGCAGCGGTCCAGGGGGGTCCAAAAATCTCGTCCAGTGTAGCAGCCAAGTCGTGTAGTAATTCCGGTTCCGTGTCCAAAGTCGATGCCAAGTCAGGAAGCCAGAAGATCCAATAGTCAAAGTAGTAGCAGGGTCGAAAGATGAGTTGAATAAAAGTCGTAATTTGCTTTTTCTAGTCCAGTGGTGCGAGAGACGAATGAGACGAGAGTGAGAGTGCTCTTTGCAGCCACTGGACCATTATTTATTTCACATGTAAAAATAACACGAGCGCTACAGGCTCCAGGAGATCTCCTCCAATCAAAATGCCGGATCCGTCCCCCTGCCGCCCCGCTGCGGTCCAGCGCAGCCACCCCCTGGCGGCGAGATCTCGAAACTTGGTTCATTTTTCTCGCCGCACAGTTGGAGACGGCAGACTTCGAATTTCTCCGGCATTTCCTCTCTCCTCTTTACAATTCTACTTTTTCAGGCACCGCGAGTATTTTATCTTATAATCTTTATTGCTCCTCGCGATGCCTGATAAGTCTTACCCGGGGCGATGGCCCGGGGAATTAATTATCGCACCTCAAACTTGGAAAACTCGTTTTCAATACCTAAATGATTTTTGAGGTGCGTAATATTATCGCCGGGCGATCGCCCCTTTCATTCTCTTTTTATTAACATAATATATTCATTACAAATAATTTCCTACGACTAGTTATTGACAAAATAAGTGTGGCATAGTCTGCGCGCCGGCGGGGGGCGGAGTCTCGCAGCGGCCCGCTACCCCCTCCACTCGGCGGTCCGTAGACGCAGCGGCGTGGAGAATCCAGTGGCGTGGGGTGCCGGGCGGAATGTTTTGTGACGCGGAAAAATGGCCCCTTTTTGTTCATACATTTCTCGGGCCCCTTTCTACCGCGTCCGTGGTGCGCAATGCTGTGCGGAACAACCATGTAAATTCATTGACAACTACAAAAAAAAAACTAAATAATCCTTAATGATAAAAAATAATTCAAACAAAAAGAATTTTTAATAATTGTAAGAAAAATAAATAAAAAACATTTTTAATTAATATAAACACCAACAAATAATACAATAATGCTTAATAATTACATATATTGTTAAAATAACGTAAACAAAAAACTGTTAATGTACTTCAGTTAAAACTTTAGCAATGCTTGCTAATATGCGAGGCATAGAGAGAAGCATATATTTTATTTTTAATTGAGATACAGTTACTAGAGTGTTAATTATTAAATCTGTTGTTTAAATCAAAGTGTAAAAGTTCGATCCAATGTTTGAACAATTGTTCCTTTTCGGTTTTCCACTAAACCTTAAATTTTCAATTTTGAAAGCATTATTGCACATTTTTTCTATAATTATCCCTTTCTTCTCCTGGCTTTGGTTATGAAAATATGCCTGTACATGTTCAATTTTACTGCAGTCATATAATATTTTTCTCCGCACAAGATTTTATGTACAAATCGTGCATTTTAATAACGAACTCCAAACTCGACTATCGTGCTTTTTTTCCTCGACAGTAGTGCGACTCTACCTTACGAAATGAATTACTATGCTCCGTATTTTTTTATTTTAACCTCAGGAATAGAATCGAGTTGTACGGCCTTTACTGCGACCTCACTTTTGAGAAACATTCTTCAGATCTTTGTTATTGTGAGCATTATTATATGTAATGAGATGAATCATATCTCAAGATAAAACTTGTTCACACTTGTATGCGATTATTGTGAATTTTAAATTTGTATTTAAAAGCAAATTTTTAATATTTTTCGGCTATCTTTTCGGACGAACTATATTTGTCCTTTCTGTGATATAATACAGGTGCTTTTCATTTTGTGACAAATTTCAAGATGCTCACTCATTCAAGATTGTCACTTGATTGATTAAAGATTTAGCTTCTTTCTCTGCCACACACTTACCACGTCTGTTTGGTGCTTTTCTTTCCCCAATTTAGTATTTGACACAATTTTTCTTATTTTATTTTTTGGCTGACATGGACTTGAAACCAACGTGCAAAGTTTATCAACGTCACGAGTGGTTTGCTCGCAAAACACAGTAGTCGGTAGTGATGGAGATTTTTTGTCAATTTCTCGGCTATGAGATATCATAGGTAACCAGCAGCTGCGATTTCACAATTCTGTTGAATAGAAGGTAGTTATTGAAGCTGAAGCTGAAGCTTGAGCGGTCGATGCACTCGGCTGCTATTCTCAAGAATGATCAGACGCAACACGAGGATACACTTGGAACCGTGTTCCATAAATTGCCATAAATAACTGATGCAGTTGCCACTATTAAAGCTCTTGCTATTTCCTTTAATATACATTAAATAGAGTCGGTGTGTATAGAACAAATAAAGAATTTTTTTTTTTTTTTAAATTCGTAAAATAGATTCTGGTAAAGAAACAATAATATATGTTTTTAGTTAGTATTGACATCCTGAAAGAGAAAATTGTATTTTTCGAAACCGGTAGATGTATTTAAACTCAATAAGTGATTAATAAAACAAAGTTAACAAATAAAAATATGAATTTTAACCACAAAGCTAATTTCGCTAATTTCAAAAGTATATAAAGAATAATGCATTTTTGCATGCACCTTTTTCACGCAATAACTCAAATTAGTCCAAAATGTTATTTGGAACCTTGTTATTCTGAAGGGTCGATATGTTAATTTTATAAAACTCTTATCTTATTAACATTTTTACCAGTTTATAACAATATATATATATATCAGTCCATTCGATGAGACTGTAACAAAATATCACGTGTAACTCAATAGAGGTCTTTGTCATCGATAAATCCATCCCAAGAATTCCCCCAACTTTTATTGTCGGAAGTTCTTGACTTTGACGGGCTATTAAGCTTCATATGTACATGGATATTGATATTGCAGTCCAATAAGTTAGGCATCCGTTATTTTTATAGGTTTATTTAAATATTGTCTTGGTCTAGTAATAAATTGTGACCCACGGTTGCGAGCATCGCGCAGCTTTCTTTACAAATTAATGATTCAAAAGTTTATAATAGAGAACCGACTGAACAAAAAATGGTGTGTTCTTGAGGATTGAGGGTCACCATATAGAGGATGCGGTTGTAAAAGAGGTTAAGATTCGGTGTATCGTGTGGATATGTGGAGCGCTGTATGCCCCATATATGTTCGTTTGATATGAATCGCCGAGATGCATTGTGTATGACAGAAGTTTATTGAGCGCAATTTATAGAAATGTGGAGAAATTAGACAGAACAATAAAGTTACACGCAAGTAGTTAATGGAGTTTGTGGTAGAGTGGCGCTCAGGAGCCGGCTTCCCGGACGGCTGCCGGCGCATGTTATTGTCATCGATACTGGACTTGTTTTAGAGGTTCTGTTTTACACCCTGGTATCTGCAAGGGGTGCGTTCAGGGGTCGTCGGCGGTATTAATGATTGTGGAGGTGATTACTGATGAAAAATTGTAAGCCTGCATTTGATAGCATAGGCAAAATCTAAAATTGCTATATTCTTCTTTAAACGTTCTTCCTGTACATGGGCTGTTACTGTTCCTTTTAATAAAAGATAATTACAACAACGATGCTGTAAATAGGGTGGCTTCACACGGATAAAAACAAGAAGTGTAGCAAATCTGTGTAACAAATTGATATAAATGTACCTGCAGACAAACGTCTATCGAGACGTTTTGTGTTAGTTAAAAAAATAAAAATATAATATGATATAAACTTCAATTGTTCGATCAACCGCGTATAAGATATTCTCCTTTCTGACTTATTTCTTACCAATATACTCATATGTGTTGTAAAATTCCAGCAGTTTTTGACGACGAGTTTGGCGGAAAACACATTCTAATACTTATCAATTATTTATCAAAAATTCGAGATCCAGCTTGCATCCGCTGTCTTCCCTTGCCCAAGATGTCCCAGAGATCAGTGGATCGGATACGAGAGATAGCTGATGATGATGAGTTGGTTATATCAATTGTAGCCTCGTTTTAAGACACCAGCGAGTTAGTCCTATTTTCATAATACAGGCGTTTAGCTTAGTTTGAATATAGTAAGAATATTGATGTGACATATATTTCGTGTACGCATACTTAAAAAAAAACGTATTTCGCTGGAGAAATTCGTGAGAAAAGCGACCTCTCATAATATGTTGATGTGAAATATCCCGCTGATGGATACGCGATGGTGGTGAATATGAAATATGGATATAAACTGCTGGTGATGAACTCAACGTAGTCGAGATTTGAGGGAACTAAATTAAATATTTGACTGGTTAAGGACGATGAAAGGAGATATTAGCGTTAACAATTAGTTAATCCGTTAAAAAGATGTGCGATTATAGCCAGCGAGAAACTCGGACATTTTCGGACACTCGGATTAATGGTGTTGTGCCACTTCTGTAACAAGATTTTGTTTCATTAGTCATTAGGACTTCTCTACCAGGTGGGTTCTAGAACGTTTCACGTGTAAACGGTTGTAGACCTCTGATGAAGAGCACATTGAATTACGTCCATGCTGCACGCCCCGCACTTCAACCTCCAAGGTTTCACTTTCGTTTGGACACTCCGGGAGTCCCCGAGAGGAGATCCCAGTTCGTTAACCGTCTCCATTGTCTTGTTACCCAACGTCGGCGAATTAGCATAGTCAAATGTAATATATTTGTTTGTACATGATATGTTAAATAAAGCTTTAGGTATTTTTATCACATATTTATTTTCGCAAAAATAGATTCATTTACAGTTTTATATGCTTCGAAGTAAAATTTCCCTACTGCAATCAACTTATTCGGTGATATCAATACACCTTGATAATGTCACATATCATTGTTAAGTAATGGTTAAACAAACCGTGTGTCATTGGAACTGGTGTGTCCACATAATGAGATGTGTAGATAAGTTGGTGAATTTAGTTAAGTTAAATCTCAATACTGTGTACACGTGTTGATCTCAGGGTGATTTAATCTGGATTAATAATAATAAACTTAGAGATCAGCTTGAGATTGGTAAAAAGAGACAAAACTAAAAACCACGAACGCGACTTTCGATTTAACATCGAGACACGATACGTGCACACAAAAGTCACCTAGAACCATAAATATCTACAACTATACATTCTGAAAAGGTAGATAATTAGCATAGCAGTTAATAAGAAACATTTACTCTGTTTAAAATAGCAATATATAACAAACATTTTTTTCCGTTTTAACTGCTGCTGGGTACATTCAAATTCACTCAACTGACGAACAGAACATCAATGGTGAGCGTGATCAAGCGTAAAGTGAGGCGTGATACGATGATTTCTGAAATTCAGCGTGTAGGTGTCGACTCAAAGATTGTTTCGAGTCGAAAATCTTATTCGTAGACCATAAAAAATTAAATCGCAGTAGACATACGTCACACCAACATTCTAACAGACGCTTGTGCTAAAAATAGGACTAACTTATTTAACACCAGACTAACGAACACGTCGTTACTGGATGAGGATTGTACCCACGTCACGGCGCAGGGAGGCGCTGATTCCAAACTTTTCTTTTGAGGCACTGTGAATAGCCTCGAGAATATGTTTTAGTTTCCTCGCTGCTGACCGCCACAGCTGTTTACGCCTATTGATTTATTTAGTGAGATTTTGACGTCCCAGCTGGTACAGTTCGGCCAACATACACATATTTCTACGATCTCAATCGTATTCTTACCACACTACAGTTTGGCATTTCGGAGACAAGACCATTTAAGATCGTTTAGCATAATTCTGCCAAAATGACTACGTGACATGCGATATAATATGGCAATTATCCATGAATGCAAATTCTAGGAAATTTGTAAATAGTTTCGGGTATATGACGTCTCTCTTTCATCTTCGGGTCTTGCAAAGTGTGCAGATATCTGAACAGTTAATTATTAAATAGTATTGTCAAGTTTTCCACGTTTGTGACAATCGTCAATTGGGATTTGACATTTAGAATTTTCAGTCAGCAAAATAAATATTGATTTTTTTATATTTTATTTACGAATCATTTTATATAAAATATATAATACTCAAATTTGTATTTTCATTTATTTTTTAATTAATTAAAATTATAAACATTACTAGTTTTGTATCATTATTGACTTAATCGTTGATTACTTGTAGTGTAAATATATTCGTGTTATGTAGATTAAAGGGAACGTTTAACATGATAGAATACATGAAAGTGTGAGCGATACGTCTCTATGGTGTGCATTAAACAGTTTGTGCGTCATTTCCTTTACATTTAGTTCACGATTGTAGCTGCAGACGTCATGAATTTAATTGGAATCACGTCATTATTAAATTAATTCATTTAAATAATGTTAAATGTCAGGGCATTGTAACAGCCTTCTTGCAGTTGCTAACTATGTACTGCTACCGGTTATCTCATGTATATACTACTTGGATTTCGTTAGCAAATCACAGTTATAAATACATTTATATATAAATAAATATTAATGTTTTAATTAATTATTTGCATATTCAACGTAGGCAGGTATCGTGCTAACTCTTTATGAGGCACAAATCTCGTGTATAGATAGAGGTCGTTTACATTGTGTATCTGCATTATTAAATTTTTAATTTAATAAATTATTGACCACGATTGCCGATTGCTTTTGCAAGTGAGTGGACGCTTCGCGGGTATTGTTAGCCGCTGCGTGGCCACGGTCGCAATAATACTAAATACTGCTTTTAAATAATTCTATAGTACGTGCTACGCGATTTCACTAAATAAATTGGTTTGTTTCTTCAATATTTGCAAAATTACTCTGTGGCCTCATTTTATATTAATAATTATACAAAATACTTTGTTTTAACCACTATTTATTAATTATTATTATTAAATTGGTTTGTGACTGTGCTAAGATAAAAATTAACTCGCTGGTCGGGGTTCAAACCCTTGCGAAAATGAAATATAATCCGTTATCGATTGCTAAAAAAACACCACCAAATATTGGACCGGACATCGTATCGACTCTCTCAAAATATTCTTTTAAATTGTATCAAATTTCGAAAAAAATAAATAGGGTGAAAAATGTCTTAAATACATACATATGTATATGATGTAGTTTTTTGTTTTTACTGAGACATGGTAATGGGAGGTCAGATAATCGCTTATGTATATGCCACATCGAGCTTGGTTCTTTTGAATTATGACTGTATAATATTTGGTTTACCTGTCTGTGAAGAGTCAATATTATTATCTTATTAGTTTATCCATTAACTTATTGATGTATGTATAAAACATACATTAGGTGTATGAATACATGCTTTGTATATATATACCTAATATAAATTCGTAATTAAAATAAAATAAAATAATATTACAACTGAATGTTTTGATTGAATTTATTAAAAAAATATAAAATATTTTTGGTATAATAATTATTCAGAATTAAAATATGCTCTCTTGAAACAAATTATGTCAATACTTTCATCATTTGGACTTAACCTGATTTTATACATATTTGTCCCGCAGATGAAAACGCTCGTTCTGATTCAATACTTGTTGGTCGGAAAGTTATCAAATTTTGGAATGCAATGTCCAAATATTTACCCCGATTTATCTCGAGTTCCCAATATGACATTTCTCTCTAAATAACGGTGAAATAATTTCCGGTAATTACATATGATACGTTTTGGTTAATATACCAGTTTACCGGTAAACCGGTATATGCGAGCCCTAATCCCGGTGAAGTATTCCGAGAGAATTTTCCTGAAAACCTTTATTGTAATTAGCTATCATTAAAAAGCGCACATTTTAACATCCACTCCTGACCGCTGAAGTGCGAAGCACACGTCACCGCAAATCTCTAATTAATTACATTACAATATTGCGTAATGCACGCGGACGGATTGCGGAAAACATTAACCACATATGCCCCTGTGCACGGCCGTAGGAGGGGTCGGCTACCCGACCCACGCGGGCGCCACCCGCCACCCGTCACCGCCGACTAGCACGTCCGGCGGCCGCTATCGGTGATCTGTGACGCACTACAATCTAAACGTTTACCTCACACCGTTAAACTTCTCCAGTTTGTTCCCTCATTACTGAGGATTTTGACCTGTCGACGTCCTAGAAGATTCTCTTCAACCTTTCTCTGCAGTCTGCAATTGTAATAGAATAATAATAATGGCTATTATGACCATTATACTGAAAAAATCAGATACCTAATAATATTTTATAAATATTATAGAACTGTGTTCTAAAAAATTGCATCTTCACAATACAAATCGTCACCGAATAACTCTTTTTTTTTTATCAAATAATGTCTTTTTTAAAAATTAAAAAAAGATGCATAAACGGAATACGTATCACATTCATATTTACAAACTAAGCTAAACGCTTGTTCTTTAAAAATAAGACGATCTTAGTGGATTACTAGGCGAATATCTTAATCACTAGACCAGTGAAAGAAAGCGAATCTTTTGAACTCGGCGTGTCAAAATTTTGGAAAATCTAACTTAACTCTGCTGGCGTGTTTTTTTTACATATTTAATTATATAAAAATAAATCATTTGAATGTTCATTTATATAATTTTTTATTCAAATTCAAAAATATTGTTGTTCTACCACCGGGATCCGAACCTGGATCTGTTTCCAAACCGGAAATTATTTCATTATTTAAAAATATCATGATCTGAATAATTACAACTTCACAATAAGAATGTGTTCTCCTGATGAATAAATTTGATGTCAAAACTTCACCTTTACTGTGCTGAGGAGACATGATGATAGAAACGGAAGAGGGGGAAAGTTACTAATATATATTTAGGATACAATTTAAATATCAGGTAACTCTAATTCTGGTGATGGTTTTCGTTTTCCGATGATTCAGTAGCACTCCATTTAACAAAGAACTGCCCAGTGTTGCGTGTTTCTGTTTGTTTTTTAACCCTTCCCGAACCATGCAGTAACACAGGTCTACCATCACAATTAAACCTGTAATATTTCGGTAAATACATGCAACATAAAATTCATATTTTAGATAATTTGAAAGAAAATATTAGCGTTTAGGAATAACTAGTGAAAAATTAATTATTAAAAGGGAATCATACAAAAACAATTAATTTTTCCATTCAATTCGTTAGAAAATTAATACGTTGTAAAAATACAATTTGTGATATGAAAGACAGAGATCACATATTATTTTGACAGTGAGAAGAACAACGAACATACAAATATAATTGTATCTTTCTTACTAATTAAATGAAGAGAGATAAGAAGGAAAGACACATTGTGTAGGGTTTAATGAATGCTTTAAATTATGTTATTAATCATTTTTTTCAAAATTGAATGCTCAATATTTAGAGTAAATTCGTGCCATTAAAGCCATTTAAGCTAATAAAAACATTTTTTCTAACTGTTATTTTCGGTAACACGAGTTGACAGCATGGCTGCGTTTGGGTATTTTATATCATGGTATGGTAAAGGTTAAAACCTTCATGAAGTAGTCAATCACATTACCATTGAATCTATTTATGTTTTGGTTGACAAGGCAACAATTTGGGTGCCACTTTTCGACCATATTCTTTTGAGGTTTTAACCCAGTTAGACAGCATTACCATTGCCGGCCGGTAGAAGTGACAAATATAGAAAATATTAACATATATGGAAACATTTATTTGTTATCAAAATGCGACGAATATAGAGGTTCCATTGTACCATTGTAATAGTGAATGCTGGCGTGTCGCCCAAAACGCTGTGGCGTGTCATAGTAGAGATTTATTTCGCGCAGAGTCGTAAAAAGGATGGCATTCTATTTAATACATATTTATATCAGGGGAGGAAGTAGAGTGGCCAGGGGGAGCGGGGTAGTGCTTATATTTTAGATCAGGTGTAGGATTGTATAGAGAACAGATATTCAGATTTATATGTAGGCTTACAGGTACCTATATATATATAAACATATCTAGTGATGATGAACCGTCATTTGACTGTAATTGTGACGATTATTGGTATTTAAGATTGTATGATGATTGGTAACTAAGATTTAAATGTTGGAGGTTTAATTTCTATTGTCATTGTTCAAAGATTGACGAATAATCAGTTACTAACCATTATTACAATTGAACACAATCACAGTTGCAATAATGATTTACAGATGATAATGATACAGCCCACTGTTTTTAACAATATATATTTTGGACGCAGTGTGGCAAAAAATATCGTAATGTATTAAATGAATGGCTCATTTCTATGTTTGACCATAAATACTCAACTGTAGATAATAATAATATTAACGCAAAGGTTAAACGAATAAAATAATAACAGATTTAAAATTTGCATTTACTGCTTCGTGGCAATGTGTGTTTGTCTTACGGCCGATTCTTCTGTTTTCTAATATGTTAATTGACCCGGGCCTCATAATATTGTCTTAAATAAAGTCCAATGATGTGTTCCACAACAGAAGTGAGCCGAGGCTCTCTCCCACGCCAGGTGAATCACGAATCACTACCGAAGCAGTTCGCGCTGCGAGTCACTGTCTCGCTGTATTTATAACACGATATTTTAGTAACCTATTTCAGTATGGCTAGTGTATGAACGGTAATAAAAATTAAAACTAACTAACTTACCATCTCGCCGTTTCACCGCGGGAGTAGGCAGAGAGGTTAGAGCGCCACACTCTTCCGTACTGACGCACAATTGTCGCCTCGTTCACATTCATGCATCTTCTCATACAAGGTCGCCGGTTATCTGGTTTACCTGGTCGTGCTAAGTCTTTCGCGGACGTTCTCTATTTCTGGTGCCATCAACACTTGCGTCATATATCATTATTACCATTCTCTCCTCATTCATCCGTTCCATAAGACCAAACCATCGAAGTGATATTTACATATTGTTACAAACTTCTTCAAAATAGTTTATTAGAAAGTCCACTTTGAAATTGTTTTTTTACATACACCTTATGTATATGTATATATATATATATTTGGACTGTGCCCGTCTCACTAGAGACCCTCTGTGTTGAGAAGGGCACAGTTTACAAGTAATAGTACAAATAAATTAGAATTACAAATAGCAGACCGAATTAACTCTAATTTATTTGTACTATTACTTGTAAACTATGCCCGTCTCAACACAGAGGGTCTCCAAACATATTTTTTACATTTGTATTATATAGTTACCAATAAATAAATAATCTATTATTCACTGTATTTTTCCTTCGTTGAAAAGTTTGATATTAGCAATTATTGCATTCAGTGCACCATTCACTTTATTTCCTGCGGTCACCCTCTTTGATTGTATCATTATAAAAGCGAGATTCTTGAATGAGTATATATACGAGGCGCGTTTTCTAAGTATGTACCGAATTTTTTTTTAAATACTACATAATTTTTACAACACTTTACTTTCTTCGGACGCTACACACCTTAAAATACTTCTCAGCATAGTCTTCACCATTATTAAGGCACTTATCATAACGGGGCATGATTGTGTTCCGTCTTGAGTTCATCATCGTCATCAAAACGCTTGCCCCCAAGGAACCGCTTCAGATGAAGGAAAATATGGAAATCACTTGGCGCCAAATCAGGACAAAACAAGACACAGTCGACGGGCTGATCTATTGTCTTGAACATTTCAACCACTCACTACATGATGGCCACACTATGTGAATATCTCTAACGTTGCATGTGTTGAGTCAACAGATGATGGAAACCATTGCGCATGCGCAACATCGCAACCGCAGCGCTACACCGGGAATATTCAGCAACGGTACTTACTTAAAAAATGCGCCTCGTACCTTCATGTATTGTTATGAGTGAAAAACACATTTCGTTTAATACTTACTAATTTTAATTAATTAATTACAATTAAATACAGAATGTAAGGTTTTAATCATTTATTTATTATGATACATAATATTTAGTAAAAAAATTGTTCTTTTTAAATTATTATTGAGGACTATTAAACATCAGGGAAGTTCGCAGATTTAATTGGTATTTGAACACGGCTTGACCTTGACCCCACATATAAGGCCAATCAATTACAGTTTATTATTACTTAAAGAATACATGGTTTAATATTAAATAAAATCATGTTTTAAAAATACATAATTAGATATGAAGTATATATTTTCAAAGAATGCATGTCATTTATAAAACTGGATACAAAGTAATGTTAGAAAAGGTATAGTTAAATAATATAAGTACTCGTTTTAAAAATGTTCTACCATCAATTTAAATAATTCTCGCCGTTTGTATGTCGGTCACGCTTTTAATAACTTAATACCATTCGCACGCATACTTCAAGTACAACAATTGTTTAATCGTTTGGCACTTTGTCATTTGATTAGATATGAAAAAATACTGTTCTCTGGTCGATCCATTTTTTCAAAAGAAACAACTATATCCTATAGGTATCTAGCCAATCTATCTACTTTCGTGTATTACACACACAACTGAGTTTTATTTTTATCACGTCTATAGTTTCGAGAGGTGCGGTCTCTCTCGTCAACATGTATAAATAATCATTTTGATGAGAAGAATGATGCAGCTCTCGAAACTATTGTGATAAAAATAAAACTCAAACGTGCGTAGACTTTTACGTAAACATAAATATTAGGTTAGAAAGCGGTGGGAGGAGATGGCATTGTTTTGCGCAGGCTCTAAAGAGTAATGATGTATTCAGCAAGTAGAGGGTTGGATGACCGAAGGGGCGGGGTGACTAATTTTCCTCAGGGACCTAGAATGCATCTGAGTGATATTTGGAACGGATAGCATTAGATATATTACACATTTAGATCGGGGGAGGGGGTGCGGTGGCCAGTAAGAGGTAGGAAGTTCCTATATCTTGCTCAAGATTCTAAAGAGTAACTGTGCAAAATTTGGTTAAGATTTATCAAAATTGAAGGATTGTACAGAGAATAGACAGACAGACATATTTTCAGTTTTATAAATACACATAAATAACTATCTTCTAACCCTCTTCATATTTTCCAACCTAATATAAATTTACATTCACTTTATTTTAATACGTAAATTGCATAGAACAATTTGTATATAATTCATTATTGTTTTTTTGAGTTTCATTTGTAATCATGTTTTCAAATAATATTGTTACCTACCTTTGTATATAGAATTTTTTTTTTAATTTTTTTAACACACATTAAGCATTTTGTAATACATTAATAAACAAAATTAATTCGGTTTTCGAATACAACATTTATTTTAATTTTAATTTTATTTATTTATTTAGACATATAACATTTGTTAACATTAACAAAAAAAAAGACAGTTTGTAACGTATATTTTACACACATTTTAAATGCATTGCCCAACTAGGCAAATCTGTTTTAGGGCAAATAGGTAAACAAATACATTTGACAAAACCAAAACTCATTGAAGGCAAAACACAATAAGATCGAATATATAACATACAAGGCAAGTAAATATAAAAAAGTTTATACATATGCCTGTGCCTATGCATGGACTGAAGATTATGAAAAGATGTACATTGGGTATCACGCGAAGAGACAGGAAAATAAAAATAAATAGGCCAAGTAAATGAAATGGCAATGGGCGGGCCACATCGTTCGGTGGAGACACAATCGTCGAACGAATGCTGTCAACCAGTGATACCTAAGGGGAATTAAGAGGCCGACAAGCCGCCCTAAAATCTGCCGAACTGGCCAAATCATCAAATTCTGTAAAAATATTTGGATGTACAGAGAAAAGCTGGCGGCACTTGAGAAGGCTTTTATTCAGCAGTGGATTGAAAACAACTGATAATGATGATGATTTGTTATGAGCCTTTTTTTTCAAACTTTGGAGTTAACACGCAAGTAATATATTGCTTTATGTGGGATCAATAAATGTCAAATACTAATTTAATGTATATATTTATAATTAATACATTAAATTAGTATTCAAAACATCACAGACCGTGTGTTCTGAATAATTACAACTTCACAATAAGAATGTGTTCTCCTTAATAATAAATTTCAATGTCGCCAATATGTTTCTACACGTTAATGGTTTTAGAAATTGAGTCCTATATTTGCATCGAAAAATGTATCCAGTCCGAGGGAAACCAACAAATTCTATATTTCTTTATTGTAATTCTTCTTTATTAATAGAAACAGAGAATTATACTGTCTCATTAAATTTATATAATACAATTAAATTGATTTGATCACATCGAAAATAATAAATGTATCTTTTTAGACTTCTTCAATATTAGCAAAATTACTTTGTGACCACATATTATATAAATAATATTAAGGAGAACACGTGCTTATTGTGAAGTTGTAATTATTCAGAACATAGCTCTGTGATGTTTTAAATACTAATTTAATGTATTAATTATAAATATATACATATAAAATCAATTAATTTGAAAAAGTGTAACATATAGGTTCGAAAATTTGTCATGAAAAATACTGGCGCTATAACACAATTGGTAGTGTACTTCCCCGGATTGGAAATAAGAGATCCAGGTTCGAATCCCGGTAGCGCAAAAACAATATTTTTCGACAATATTGATTTTATATGTATATATTTATAATTAATACATTAAATTAGTATATAAATAATAAGATAAAACGCTTTGTTTAAGTCACTATTTATTGATAAATCAACATGTTTCGATACCTAGGGTATCTTCTTCGGGAAACAATGTATACTCAAATTAAAAATGCCAGCAGAGATAAAATCCATCACCACTTATACCTTTATAGTCTTATTATATATGTCAATGGTTATCATTGTAATTTATACTCGGTAAGACGCGATAAAAACATCAACTTAGGACTACACGAAAATCAATCAAACGTTACGATATTAAACCTTGAGCACAAAGCAAAAGATCTCTTTACTTCCAATACGATCGTATAAAATATTTCAAACAACTATAACACATTTCTATAAGGTGGTCGGGCCTGTCATTTTTTTTCCACTGCCGAGCCGGGTCTGCGCGCTCCGAGCTGATAACGCATCGAGGTCAAAAACAAGGAGCAGGTCGATATCAAAATCTTTCGAACGCTCTACGGGATAGGCAACTTTTTACTATTTCGTATCTTCGCTTGACTTATCTCGACGGTGGCTATCCCGCGGTTTCCGTACGTCATCACAGTAACCGGTTGCCGGGCAAATTCTGAGAATTTCTCGGGAAAAACCCGGCAGATCGGCCGACCAATCACGAGCCAGGGGAGGAGCGCCATTTTGTATCTAGTGTCAAAACGGCGCGCGGGACGCCGCGAGATTGGTCGCTTGCGTCGTTTGAATTTCGAGTGCGCGACTCTGGCGGCGCGAAGGTATGAAACGTCAGTTTATTTTCGCACGCGGATACCAATACCAACGTGAAAATTCTGACGTTATTATAGATTTCAGGTTAAACTGTACAGATAATTATCAAAATCACATCCCAACACGTGCTCACTTATGTAAAGATACACGATTCAATTGAAATCGATAGCAAGTAGAACAAAATAAAGAAAATCTTCAAAGAAATGCATTGTTTACTACGGATTAATTTTGCGTATCGACCGAATTGTATTTACGTCTTTTTAAATACGACTGTTTTGAAATTTTACGCAAACTCTCACATAAGAAAGTTAAAATTCCATTTCAATTAAAGGATAAGTATCTTAAAAACCCGCGTTATAAAGACTAAATTGCAGTGCGAGTGACGTTTGCAATATAATTATAATGCACACATTCATATTCGCGACTAAATTAGAGAAACGCCCATTAGGATTAATTGTACAAGTTTTGTTTCCAAAATTGCTAAAAAAATACAGCTAATGTGTTTAAAATCATATTAAAATGACTATCTGGATTTTTTGTCTAAACAACTCAAACCTTGTCAAATTTAAGACGTTGTTTATTGGGAACTTTGCTTTCGGTATATTTGTATTATATTTACCTCTATACATTTTTATACGAATACTGGATTTCATAATAATTATAATATTATTGCAATTTCAGAATAGGTACTGTTTAATTATAAAATCGACACAATTAGTCTGCTTTGTTGCACATGTCCTCTAATGCAGTGGCGTAACTAAAACATTGCGCTCCGATGCAAAATGGAAGGGCCCACTGCGTGCACGCCCCTGTAAATATTATTAGACAGAGTCGTTAGCGTACCCTGAGTTGATGGGCAATCGATACGGCGGCGCGTCCAGCTGTCCATGGTTGTTTCCGTGAACGGGAAAATACGAGAAAGTGAAAAAAATTCATTAATCGTAGTTTGATAATTTTTGGAATACGGTACTAAATGCTTCTAAAACTTAGATGACTTTATAATGAAAAAATAGAGAGTACAAAATACCTGCAGATTGTACCTTTCATAGGTCGCGTCCAAGGGTGAGATTTTTATATGATATTCGTCTCGAGACCACCTTTGAGACAGAGATGCTCCCATGTGGCGTGCTCCCAATACCGATGCAGCGCATTGGTCCTCACGTTGGATGGGAGCCCGAAAAGTTTGCGCCCTGCAATCCATTTGAAATCGGTCATTTTTGCGAGTAACGATACCTTTCCCAACGTTAATAGTAATCCACAGCAAGTAATGATATTATACAATTTAAATAGTCGTTTGTCACCTGTATTGCGAATACACGTGACAACATTATCGATATATACAGTAGTGCCCCGCTAATATGACGGGTTAGGGACCAGACCATAACTGTAACCATTATTATGAAAGTGGTCCAAGTCATGTTTCTTTCATTTTGAGATATTTAAAAGATTGCATTTGAATTGATTAAAAAATATTTTAGGTAAAAAAATACTCTATTATCAAAATATAATAATACCGTTAAACGTCGTAACAATACACTGAACATAACGCTTCAAAGTATTCACAATTGTTACAATTTGCATCATCTTATATCGTATTAATTTAAAACAATGTGTTTTACTACAATTTTACATTTTTTTTAAATTTCTTGATTTAGACCACTTTCATAATAATGGGCTGCCAATTGTAATGTGTAAATATTATATTAGAAAAGACACTCATTTTATTCTTAACATTTAATGGATAAACCACGCAGTACTAATATTTGTATATCTTGTATACGATACTTATTTAGGAGGCCCTTTTTACCGTTCTGAATTGAGGCCCAATCTTGAGATCCTTTGGAGTTAACTCTCGGCTTCGTAGTCCACCGTGTACACGGGTCGGTTTTATCTCAAGTAAATCGCTGATACTGATTTCGTCGTGTCCCATTCCATGGTCACGTGCCATTCTAATGGTTGTCTAATTCAACTGTCTCATGTAGGTACAATTTATTTTTAATCACGCACCAAAAGTTCAAAATACCTACTTTCTTCAACAATAAATATTATAATAACATTTGTGACCGACACAAGTCGCCGATCACAATGGTGGGTGATGGAATCGGAAAGGATGAGTGGATGGAAAATAGGGAATCGGAAATGAGGGAATGATGAGGATAAGAGAATCCTTCGATAGCGGACCAGGATGAACTCACGGAACCGAAAGGAGAGCTCGACTCGCCTGGTTGATGGCGCCATCTCTATGATTTTGCGGAAGTTCACCCAATATATGAAACTGCCGCAGCACAAAAAACTCAGATGAACTAGTGATCCAACACGAATAATCACATGAGAACACTTCCTCTCCAAATCTCGACGAATTTTACGAATTCAAATCAAACCAGTCGAGCTAAAAGAACAATGTATACTGATTGGAAATGGGCTAAGGGGTAGGAAAATTTAATTAAAAATTTAAATTTACAACAATAACATTTGTTTCAAGTTATGGAAGTATATGTGTTCACTTATTAAAATAATACAGAACAAAATTACTAAAAAATATTGTGATTTGTGACATTATTGAATGGATCCGAATATTATAAATGTAATTTCTTAATAAATTAGTTTGTCAGGCTCATTTTAACTGAATTTTGTATATTTTAATTATCTTCAATAATATAACACATGTCACACAATAAAGGTCGGACCACCGTTAAGGCATGGTTAAACCTGTTTATTGCGCTTTTCAAGATTATATTGCGATGAGTTTGATGGCTGAGTGATACTGCATACTTGTGTGCAGATACAAAGGTCGAGGTTCAGTCTCAGATCGTCTTTTGGCCACCGCCCACCGTATTAGACCCAGTTATAAAAATAGAATACTGCTTTTCTTACTTATTTCACTGACCTAATTGCGAGTTTGACAACTTGGCTGAATATACTTAAAATAAAACCTCCGAAGTCAGATGCGCTGATACCCCATCACTAGGTGATTGGAGAGACAGGGATCACCTTGAGGATGGTGTGGCATTTTTGTCACATACTAAACAACGTTTAAAAATTGACTAACCAAAGCCAAATAATGAAATACTCTTCACACAATTCTCAGGTGCAGCACCAATCAGCTCAGCTGCATGCGCTAGAGTGATCGAACGCGATATAATTCGCGAAAAAATGACCGCCCGCATAAATGTGTCCGATATGCAAATGCGTCCGGTATTAATGATTCGCTCTCGCTCCAGACTTCTGAAATATACACATTTGTTACTTTATAATGTACCCATGACACATATCGATTCACTCAAATATATTATTTGAAAAGGACGACTCTGAATCCACAGCCCTGTCGGTAAGAAAGAAGCTAATATTTTCTTCCCGGTTATAAGTAAAGTCCGACCGAAGCTTCGTCTTCGGCCACCTTAGGCCAAAAAATAAACCTTCGGCTGCACACTCGGCTTCGGCTACCGAAGGCTTGAAGCCGAAGCTTTGTATTTAGCCGACGAAAAGTACCAAAAACGCACGAACTATTACGGTAGTACTGCATACTGTTTAATACTCTAATACTACAACATACTGTTTAAATTAGTCATCTTTTATTTCCAATTTAAACAGTATGTTGAATTAATTACAATTCCCTACAGCATTTTATCTTATCTTAATAACTAAATATTATCAAATAAATAAAATAGCAATAAATTGTATTTACTTGTACGTAACTTTTTGCTTGCCATTTGTCGTCTGATGTCTGGAACGTGTATTAATTTGTTTTTTTAATCTTTAAATAGGATATGATAAATTAGAGCCTTAAGTAATCAAGATCTAATCCGACCCTGGTTCTTTCTTTTTAAATAATGCTAAATTCCTCATGCTTAATTTTAAATTCAGTAAATGTGTTATTTAAACCAAAAATTATTATCCATAATGATTGTGAGGCTATAAATCTAGTCAATTTTACAAGAGCCAAGCCTTTTATATGATAGTTGTAGCCAGAATTATAATATTTCCTTTGACAATTTCCATGTAATATAATACAATTTCCATAAAACGTTATTTACTAACTTTCAAAAACAATCTATTTTGACATAAATATACTTTTTGCATATTAAAATCTCATTGACTTGCTTATTTATTTTATTTATTTATTTAGACATATAACATTTGTACAGCTGCAAAATAATGACAGATTATAACATATATTTTACACGCATTTTAAATGCATTGCCCAACTAGGCAAGCCTGTTTTAGGGCAAATTGGTAAGCAAATACATTTGACAAAACCAAAACTCATTGAAGGCAAAACACAATAAAATCGAATATATAACATACAAGGCATACAAGTAACATTCGTAAGAATTATATGAAATTTATTTAATTTCAAACACTCAAACCGTAATTATTTACAGTATTTCAATATGTAACCTACTAAATTCTATAAGTAATAACATATATTAACTTATTAGAAGAACACATTCTTATTGTGAAGTTGTAATTATTCAGAACAGACAGTCTGTGATATTTTAAATATGAATTAAATACATTAATTAGAAAGATATACATATAAAATCAATTTTATCGAAAAATATTGTTGTTGCGCCACCGGGATTCGAACCTGAATAATAAAGTTGTATCAATGTGTCTAAAATTTAATAAAAATGAATTGATAATTCTGGCGTCTGCTATCAGTTTACTCAAAGGTATTTGAGATTCTGTAAAAATAAGGTAGATGGCTCTGTCAAATGATGGAACGATTAAATATATTAATATCAAAAAGGTAACATTGTAAAAATTGTCGCTAAAAATAATGTCGCTGTAGCTTAGTTGGATAAAGCACCTTCCCCGGTTAGGAAAGAGATCCAGGTTCGAATCCAGGTGGCGCAACAACAATATTTTTCGATAAAACTGATTTTATATGTATTGTACTTTCAAATTGATATGTTTATCGTTTCATTATTTAAAAAAGCCATCTTCTTCATATTTACTATTAAATAATATTTCTTTAGCCACTGTACACTAAATTAAATTGGACTTCGAGGCCACCGTCACACGGATTTGAAACGAAAATGGATAATAAATACATCTTAAAATGTTTTACGAAAAGATTGCATCGTTTGAGAAATTCACATCGGTAACGCTGTTGTAACGATGTGATATATTTCAAACCTCTGCCTTTGTGTGCGAAAGAAAGGACATCGGCCGCGGTCACAGGCACGCTTACTTTCGCGGTCGCGTCGAGCGAGACGCAACCTTTTAAATATGTAGTTGACTTGTGCATTCGAAAGAGATGACGGTAATCGTACCAACTACCAAGTTAAAAAAAAATCATCAAATTTCTCTGCATTTACAGTATTTGCAAGATATGTATTTAGATTCGTATCTTGCAAAATCAAGATTTTTTATCGTATTTTAATGTAATGTAAAATTATGTATTAACGTAAAACTAACAAACTAGTTTATAACTCCATTAATTTTTAACGTTTTGTTAATTTGTTTCAATGCAGATTTGTCTCCGTAATTTCGACTTCAAAATTATAAGAAAATATATTTCGTGTATGCAAGAACTTTCTAACTTTCAATTTTGTGGCACGCGGAAAATGAATTTAACGGTCGCGGTCTTTCTTATAATGTTTGTATTTTCTCAATTATAGCAAATAACATTCAGTTTATTAGTTTTAAATGAGTGTAAAGGCCCTATCTAAGTAATAGTTTTAAAGAAAGTCAAATCCAGTGTATAAAAACCTGCATTTTCGTAAAAGACGCGAAAGTTTTAATTTTTATTGAAAGTGGCGCCTTAAACGAATATTTTAATTTTTAGGTTGCGAACTAATAGATATGTCTGAATAATCAAGAAATGTTGTCCATCATTATTTTAACGTAGAAAAGAAGTTTCATTTCAGTAGTACGAAAATATTACACACAATTCTATTCTTGTGATATTTTTTCTGTACCAGATCTCGCGTTATCAGGGAAGAGAAGGTACCCTCACCATACCCATTCCTTTTTTTTTGCAGTCTCTGTAATTCTGTAGTATGGTCCGTGTCTACAAAATAGATAATCTCTTGACTCGAGACAATTTCAGACAGGAGACAGCTGTACACATCATATCTCAGATATTCGCCATCTTGCGTCTCACTTCCCGCTTATTGAACGTCAAACGTCATATTTTAGTCTAGGTAATCAACACAATAAATCAAACACGATTTTTTTGGTTCTATATTTAATTATTCCAAATAATTGAACGATCGTTTCGGCTGTCTGGTCCCATTATTAACTGATAAAACAGAACAGTGTGGTGAGAAATTAAATATAGAACCAAAAAAATCGTATTTGATTTATTGTATTGATTAACAATGGAGTTCTATAAATTGAATATGTCGAAATGTCTGTATTAAAAATATGAAAGAGTTAGTCTTTTTTCAAATCGCATGTCACGTATTCGGGTTTTGTTTCTTTCTGCCAATTTCAAGCTGATCTCTAAGTTTATTTCCAGATTTAATCTCAATACATATTTCTGAGATTTATCTCTACTACGTTTGAATCCGTGGACGCGGACGCCATCATCCTTTTGAACTATCACAACAATACGTGACAAATGACTACGTTCATTTCCTCGCGTACGTGTTCACTGTTAACTATCGCGGTATGACTAATGGACACTAATTCAGATACTCTAAACAGGCAAAAACTTGTCAAATATGATAAGTCATTTGGATCACAATTAATCAATTATTACAACTCGTCCCCGGGAATTATTTATGATTCGACAAAGTAATGTTCTACAATGGTATAGTAGGGCTGGAACGCGCCGGAACGTCGCGTCATTCCGGTACTTTTTTCCACGACCGGAACACGTTCCGGTACAATTAGTTAGAACAAAACATTAGCAACAGATCATGTGTATGTGTTTGCATACATTCCAGGAATAGTAGGTCTTGTTATGACGGTTCTTAAGAAAGCTTAAATTCTAAACTGAACCTGAATATACTTTATACGACAATAAATAGCAACAGGTATATTTCATCCGAAATATACTTCCACATTCTATTGTATCGAACCTGAATGAACTAAAATTAAATATTTTAATATTCAGTCTTGTGCGTTTTTATGTTTTTAACTTCAAAGTTATTAACTGCGTTTTTGTGCGTGTCACGACAAAAGCTTCGCGGACATTTGGCCCAACGACAATACGTCCCTGACAAAAAATCCGGCCGACCATTATCTATGCGACATTAGATCCAAAGACATAACAGCTACAAACAAAATTTCAAAATATTATTTTTAAGAAAGGCTTTCAAGATATCGATGAATCGAGGGGTGACTGAAATATGCAGATAACATTTCGCAGATTACTAAAAATAAGTAACCGATCAAAACAAATCCGATGCGACATGCAAAGTTTACAGTGAGAAAGTGGAGTTATTTAAATTATTTAATTTAATTAAAAACAAAGTCATAATTATACTAAAAACATATCCTATGCTCAAACATAATAAAACTTTATTTAATTATAAAAAAATTGTTTTATCATTGCTATTATTTTATTTTAAAATTATAAATTATTCAGATCTAATGTCGCAAGAATCAGTGGTCGGCCGGATCTTTTGTCGGTCGGATCTTTTGTCGTGAACGTATTGTCGCTGGATCAAAAAACCGTTTTTGTATTACTACTATTTGTTTGCGTTAAATCATTTAATTTTACTAAGAAGTAAGCACTTAACTAACCAAGAAAAAATTGTTATTTTTATTTAGTAACGGAACGCTCCCCATTTAAGAGAGTAGCTTTCCAGTACTCTTTTTTTTAGCTGTACATCACTGATGAAAACACATCCTGTCTACCCTTCTATCGTACTGACCCACCCTCCAGTTGCGCTACTTGGAAGGGTGAAGTGCGTAAGAAGGTGCTAACACTTCTTTAATTTCCTCATTCTTTAGATAAAGGAATTTGGGGAAAAATATTTAATTTACATGTATTCCTACATTATTCTGCAGATTTACGAAAAAATGTTTCTTAATCAGTCAATTAAATACATTCGGGCGTACTTCCTTCGTCCTATGGTCACTTCACTTCCCATGATGAAGATAATGTGCTGCTGAAAGGAAAACAATTAAAATATCTTATTTTCCGTATCTAAAATAATTATCTTAATTAGCATTCACTTTTGACCATATCAGAGCCAGATAACACATTCAAATAATCATATAACAGCCGCATTAGATTACGGCCAAAAAATTACAACTATCCAACTGACAAAGTATAATATTCAATTATTTATTTATTAATGATTTATGTTTTTTTTTTTTTAATTCAAAGCATTAACAGTTTAATAATCAATATAGGTTAGAATAAATGAGCTGCATTATTTTACTTTTCTACTGAGCTCTCTTTATTTCAACTCAAACTGAACTAGACATTTTCAATACCTCAATTAAATCTAAATTCAATATAAAAATCTTAATGGCCATCATTTTATTTTTATCACACAGATTTTATTCGCTAACCCATCTTCCTATTCTTTTCTCATTCTCCCCCTCACCCTCCCATTCCCCTGGAATATTTTCTTTTTTATAACTTTTATCTCTCCTCTATTTATGTTTTTATATTCTTATTTTCATCTTTTTCTCTCACTTTTTTCTGCATTAGAGGAGAAAGTACATTAAAGTCCTAACAAGCTATATATGATTTTTGTTTTCATAGATAAACTGTATGTTTTACTAATAAAATAAAATTCTAATCCGCAAGTAAAACACGTGGAGTAATGATTCATAGATCGCGCTGAACTCACGCGGACGAACAGCTGCCGTCTCAAAAACCCCGACAGTCCCTGATTTTTATTAATTAAGATTTACAATTGTATTCATGAAATAAAATAAACAATAAATGGAAATGGACAATGTATAAATATTTCAGAAATAAACTTGAATAAGAGTTAAAAATAATATCCAAAGTAAGAAACATAATAATATAAGATTACAAAGGATTATACAATGTCAGTATTCTATTTTGGTCAGGGAGCCGAGAAAAGGAAAAAGGACAAAACAAAAAAAAAACGATCTGACCAGTCGTCGGAGCACCACTGCCGGCAGCTCTCATCCCAATGACAACATATCCGGGCTATGGTAGCCGTCTCTTTTTTAAGAGTTGTACCACTGACGGCATCAGGGTGCGAGCTAGGATTTCTGCGTTGGTGACCATGGCACGCCGAGGATCGGTTGGCCCCTTGCGCTTAGAGAAGACAAGTCAATTACTAAGTGTGCAAACCTGCTGTATATTTTATAGAATTAATGAAGGATGAATCTTTTGTATAATTATAAATTCAGATACATTACTGTATTACTTTGTTTTATATCACAATTAATTCTCAAGGCATGGGAAAGAAAAATATGTTTTCCTTGTAGATGTTAATATCAATCATGGTTACTTTGGCTTATCACCTACCGGTAAAAACTTTTAATTAATGATTAGTTATAATATAAAACGAAGTTTAATATTGTGTAATTTTATGAAATATTTGTTAAAAATAATTATATTCTGTACAAATCAATATTTTCGTGTTCAATCTTAAATACAGTGGCGTAACTATGCTAATGCAGCCAACGAGATGCATCGAGATGGAGGCCCAAAAAGATCGCGTCCTACAATCCATTGAAATGTTTTTTTTGTGAGTATCGATACCTTTCCCAGCGTTAATAGTAATCCACGGCAAGAAATAGAATAATAAAATTTAAAAAATCGTATCTCATATGTATTGCAAAAACACGTGAAAAAATTATTGATTACACAGTAAGGCCCCGCTAATCCCCGTCGGATTAGAGACCAGTCCATCGCCGTAAAGCGAAGTATTTTTTAAATTGCGAGTGTAAATATTATATGGGACAAGATACTCATTTTATTCTTAACATTTAATGGATAAACCTCGCACTACTAATATTCGTATATCTTATATACGATACTTATTTAAGCGTGCTCTTATTAGCATTCTGCATTGGAGCACAATTTTTGTAGTTACGCCGCTGCTTAAATAATTATAATAAGAGTCGGTATATTAATTAATTAATTAATTCACATCGTATGCCAAACTCCCCGAAGGGAAAATAACAATGATTGAAATTACACGTGTTATCGTGGCAAAACTGTCTAAGAGAACCTACCTACCTACCTACCTACCTACCTGCCTGCCTGCCTGCCTGCCTGCCTGCCTGCCTGCCTGCCTGCCTGCCTGCCTACCTACCTACGCAGACGCGAATTAACCGTGTAAATTACATATAAAGATAGCTTTAGTAACAATGTAATACGCGTTAAGTTAATAATGTTTAAAGAGAACATAGTTGTGTTGTATTTTGAAACAAATTAAATTAATCAACTAGAAATATATACAGAAAAAATCTATTTATCGAAAAAATATTTATTTGCTTGCGGGATTCGAAGTTGGACCTCTTCCTATCCGTGGAAACGTGTTAACCATTCCACTACAACAACTGATTACGATTACGATAAATTTAGAACTTATATTAGTATATTTATACAATTGATATATTTATTATTACATTACATCAGTTCACCACTTTGGGGGTGTGGTTACGATGTGTATTTATCAAAGTGTGTTGATCAGAAGGTTGTATGTGTGAAAGCTAGGGTCCCATTTCTCCCAGCGCTCACGTGTCCATTTGAGGATGATCACGGTGTATGAGGAATGCGTGATGGCAGACTCGAGCAGATTTAGAGAAGAAAAACTACTTATGATTAACATGAGATTTATTCAACACTGTTACACAAAGTTACGCGCAAGTAGCTACTGATGGCTGATCTTGAGCTAATGATCGGAAGACGACAGGTAACAGGTGTTATGTAATTTTGTACTGAGAGTGTTTATGGCTGTTGAGAGCCTGGTTTTACTACCAGGTAACTGTGAGGCACGTTCAGGTCCTCCACGGTGATGATCCCTTCCGAGCGCCGCACTCCGAGACAACGCCAACCCCTTATTAATATATTGACAGTAATGTCATATTTAACATGTGTGTATTTGCCAATTCGAAATTTTAATTGAAATCTTTGATTACCGTTCGTTGATTTTAATGAATGAATCACCAAAACAAGTCGCACGAAAGTGTTTAGTAATAAATCAGCTCGCGCCTCGGACAGCGGTACTCCCGACTATTAGCATAACCGTCTGTCCGGCCAACTCTTTGGTGCATTTCATCGTAAAATAAGGTAGAGATTCCCCCATTAGACCATAGAACATATTGGAAAGTTGCCGTGATTCCGCCCACAGCTACAGCCAAAACACTGGACCCGCGCTTCTCAAATAACACATTAGTAGATATGGTGATATTCGTGAGCAGACTCTTTTAAAGATCTGCTCAGCGGCGTAACTATGCCAATGCAAGAATTATACAATTTAAATAATCATTTCTTGTATGTATTACGAAAATACATGAAAACATTATCAATTTATTCTTAATATAGTGCACACATAATTATTTTTATACATGCTCTAATATAAACAAGATCAAAGTCGTTTTACTAAAACTTTCATATATTGGCTTAGTTTAATTTAGAATCTATGTAGTTTCTTTTCCTTTCTTATGTTTTCTGGCATTTCATTAAAAATCTTCATCACACTGTACTTCAGTACCCCATCGGGTTAGGAATCAAAGCATCAAAAATAGATTCCCGCTAGAAAAAAATAGTAAAATTATTTAGGTGCATACAATTAATAATACGTCTATTTTAGTACGTACTTTATGTATATATATATAAAAATAAGTGCACTTTTTATATATATATGATTAGTTTCAAATACGACCTGATGAAGCTTGAGATAAGCGAAACCGGTTGACGTATAATAAATTTCATGGCTTCACACAAAGTGATTGTTTTTTTATATAATATAAATAATACGTCATTTTTATAGAGTGCCCTATTTTCCATTTTGCGTTGGGGCCCGATTTTTGTAGTTACGCTACTAGGTCTGCTCACGCGAATCTTATCAGTAGTGGTTCATACAATACCTGACAGTCTGACACAGTACTTGAAGTGTGTTGCGTAGTTCGCGCCCACGCCCTCCAAGTGGCCCTACATATAATGTTATGTAGATAAACACATTGGTTATTTAAAATAATGTTATCTAGAATTGATTTACGTCAGCACGAATTTGGCGAGCCTGGCGATTGCTCACATTCGTTAATTTCCTTGAACGTCATATAAACAAGTAATTTATGATATTGTCGCGTGAAATGTTGTACAATCTATTATATATGTCAAATAAAATTATTGTCCGCTTGTTCTTTATACAACCCTACCTACACCCTTGGAACGATTTCACCAAACCTTGCGCAAAACAATGATTCCATCCCCCTTCCAAAGGTCCGTTACAAACTTTGCATAATTACTCTTTAACCTGCTTTTGCTCTAGATTTTTTTTTAATATGCATTATATTAAATTTTATCGTCAGCTTTTTAAAATACATAAATTGAGGGTACTGGTTACAAAGTCAGCATCTTCCCTTATATATTTTTTCTGTTTTTTAATACATATTGTGTTAATTTATAAACAATCAAACTTACTTCTTTTTAATGTAAATTTGTCATACACAATCGATATTGCTTGCAAAATCATTCGCTTTTGCTCGCTGCCATTTACGCTAGAATCCAACCAATAACGTCTTTGCTACTCTGAAATTTAAATGGCCGCCAGTATGGAAACTAGCATGCTTTTGGAAGGTGTATTTATTTTGTATTTTAAACCAAATTATCATTCATTAAAAAACTGCAATAATAAATACACTGTTCTTCAAGATCCTATCAGTATTTTAATAATTTTTTCCAAATAAAAATTCTTATCCCTCAATTATTCATAAATCACAAAATAGAGTGACGTTCTGGTTTGATCAGGTCCATGGAACTATATATTTTTCGACAAATAGTTTTTTTTTCCATATATCCTACTAACTTTTTCAAGAATCTAGAATAGTGAGTTTAAGGGGCCCGATAATGATGTTTGATATCTAATGAGTATTGTAATCAAAATGGAACAACAAATTAAATTCATCTTCAATTTAAATATTAAATAAATAACTGAAATATTCAAACTTTCGAAATCCGAAGATAGCATGTCGTGACAGTTTCCACTGGTCCAACTGAATCATCGACAGCAACAATAATATGAGTAATCACAATAAACAAACTCTGAGGGAAAATATTAAACGTACTCAAAAATACGTAGAATCATTAGAGGAAAACATTTCATTTTGCTTCTTAAATTAGGAAAAAAAAATTAAGGAAAACAAACTACTATTGGGAAGTTGCAGTTTTATCAGAACATAGTTCTATGGTATTTATGGAGGTCGATTAGTGCGCCATGGCTACGAGTTTGAGAAACTCTGGGACACGGCAGGTGAGCAGTTTATATCTACCTACTTCCGTGAACATGGTATTTTTTTAATTGTACATTTGTTTATTATGAACAAAACTTACTTAAAACTATACATTAATTAGCTATAATCTATTACGAGTCAAATAGCGGGACATTGTTGGTCGGTTTTGATGCCAGTGTCAACTATTGCGATACCGTTGTTTGCTGATTGTATTTACCTGTCGCGTAAATAAATCGCACTAACTTTTTTTATGACTTGTGGAAGCGCATTATTTACGTTAATATAAATTACTATACCTACGTATTCTATCTGGTCTGCGCGGTGGATGGATCCAAACAATCACAAGGGTAATCGGCTTAAAATAATCCAAAGATATATTCCCCGCTCCCCTTGGTTCTCCAACAGGAAAGTCTCAAAAAGAACAGTAGCAAATATCTCTAGAATGAGAATTGGGCATTGCCAGGTGGCCTCACATTTGTTCAGAATGAACATAATAGACTCCCCAATGTGTGAATGTGGTGCCGAGGAGGAAACCCTTGATCATGTCTTTTTTGCCTGTCCATTGCGGATCACAGGTTTTTTTTATAATGATCTTGTCAATGGTGATTTTCAACTTCCGGTTAACTTGTGTCATCTTCTTTCCCTCAACTCGCCTCATTTAAGCTATATAATAGCAAATTTCCTGAATGTCAATGGTATTGACTTGTGATGCAATGTTCCCTCTTCTATAGTATTGTTGTACTGCTTTCTATGAAGTAATGTTTAGACTTGTTTAATGACACAAGTCACTCTCGAAGGGTGGATTGCCTATTTGAATGAAGAAGAAGAAGAAATTACTATACCAATTTATTATACGCTGCTTCTTGCAAAGGGGATTATAGAACGAAAATCTTGTCATTTACATCGGTTGATGAGAGGAGAGGAGAGGAGAGGGGTTGCGAATCTCGAGACGATAATTTTATTTACAGTTCAGTTCTAAATAACTATCTTTACAAAGTAACTGCCATGTAAAGTAATCAAAAGCATGCATACATCAATTTTATAAATGTATTCTTTTTAGATTTGCCGCAACACATATAAATAATCAATCAGAAAGATATACAGAAAAAAATCTTGAAAAGATCATTTTAAATATTAATTAAAAGTATTAATTAGAAAAATATACATATAAAATCAATTTTATCGAAAAATATTGTTGTTGCTACCGGGATTCGAACCTTGTACCTTCCTCGGATGGTTCGAATCCCGGTAGGAACAACAATATTTTTCGATAAAATTGATTTTATATGTATAGCTTTCTAATTAATACATTTAAAATATCACAGACCGTCTGTTCTGAATAATTACAACTTCACAATAAGAATGTGTACTACTTAATGAAAAAATATTTGTATTAAAAATACTACATAATTATAATTTACTATATAATATAATACTATATAAGTTCACAACAAAAATGGGTTTTTACTAAAAACATATTATGAAATTATGATTTTTATCCACTGTAATGGTCCGTGTCCATAGGTGAAATTTTTATGAGATTTTCGGGTTGACTACTCTCGGGTTAGTCAACCGTATACGCTCCGAGTCTTAGAGATTCGAGCACTGCCACTTGCGTCGCGTCTCACTTCACACTCGTTATGCGTCAAACGTCAAATGTCACCCCATTGACCGTCGATGTTTCGCTGTGTGAATTTGAATCTCCCTTGCAGCAATTAAAATATAATAAATGTTTATAATTTGACACCTAAGTTTTCAGAATAAATTGTTGTAAGTATATATATGGTTTCGATGACGCTCGTATGCAAGTGTCGAATCTCGCTCTCAAATCGAATGCCGTGTATACGGATCGGTTCCACCAAACTCAAGCTGTGATCTCGGAGTTTACCTTCAAATCAAAATCTCAGCACGTATCTACGGTGCCGAATCGTGGACTCTTGAGAGAATGGAAGCACAAGATGATAGCTGCTCTAGAAATGTATTGCTGTAAATAGACAGCCTGTAGAACAAATGCCTCTGTCGTGGAGAAATTAAACATCAAACACCGTCTATCCTCAACTGTACAGGTCCGAATTTTCAGATATATCGGCCACGTTACCTGACACGAGGACACCATGGAAAAGCTGGTGATCCAAGGTAGGGTGGAAAGGACCAAATATCGTGGAAAGTCACCAACACGACCTGATTAAAACCTCGATACAGAGTCCACTCTCAGACTACACGAGAAGTATCACGGGCCTAAACAAGTGACGACGGATATTCATGCCTTCCGCGATCGTGATTTCTCTCACTGAGAGTAAAACTAAGTTGATCGTGACACGGTACCGAGATTTACCTAAAATAATTTTTTAAGCCTACCTCGTCGTGTTTCATTCCTTGTACACGTGCCATAATAGTGTATCTGGAAAACATCTACAAAGAATGAGAATCAAAAATTATCAAGTATTATTATTTTTATTAATGAGGCCATTACAATTCTTGGATGCAAATATTGCCTGCTACAGAAAATTATTCAAAGTAAAATAGAAGACGAAACGGTGGTTGTATTGAACGAAACTCTCCTCGTTGATGAAGCATCCGGAAGTGGACCGGTCTCGGAGCTGAAGAGCTGTTTCAAATTGCTAATTAATTTAAACAAATGGTTGACGTTGTCTGTGGTGCTCCAACTAGATAAAAACTCGCGCCAAAACACGGACTCGCCACCAGAAGATATGATGAACATTTGTAAGTGAACTGAGACTATTGAATTATTGCTAATTTTTGTTTTCTGTTGACAATAAGTAATTTTTCAAATCGTACAAGCTGTGTATGTCTATATTATTGTTGTAAAAGCTCTCAAGGATGTAGATGTAAATAAATAAATAACAAAACCTTAACTTAAAATTAATTAAACAAATAATTAAGTAATTAGGCAATAAAATGAAAAATTTAAATTATACATTTACGATTTTCCCATCTGACATAAGATAAACAAATCTCACGATCATTGATAAATATGCACACCTACTACCGGAGTTAGAAATTGAAGAATTGAACTATCTCGGATCAGTACCTAGAGCGTAAATATGAGTCAGACATCAAAAGAAGAGTAGGAATAGCAAAATGAAGAATGTTCGCTAGGTAAATTATAAGACAACAAGATTAATAAATTAACAAGATTTGGAAAAAATAGAAGTAGGTATATCTGCGCGCTAGATACAAAAATTAAAAGAAAGCTGGCCGCACGAAAGCTTTTAGAAGACGCCGCTGCTGTAGGACTGTACCGAAAATAATAAATTTGGTTTCCATGGTGCATAATATTTAGGCTTATGTGATGATGATGTGGGTTTGGAGTGGAAGTATAAATTTTGGTCAGCAATTTATTAAAAATTATGATTTAAAAGTGATACACCTAATACGATTTATTAGGAATAAATTCACAACCTATCAATGTGGGAGTGTGTGAAATGTCAGAACATAGAAGTTAATTCAAATGTCGTAGGAAAGTGTGCCTAAGAATATTTTTGTTTTTGATAAGTAGAAATTGTTTGTGTAGATGACAATTGTAGTGCAAATTTTATTTTAATGTTTTATAAATATTCGTTTTCTTTCTGGCGTGTGTAATAGAATTGATGATTTTAATTAAATGAATACTCTTTTTAATAAGCAAATATTTTTTTTAATTGTGTATAAAACCAAATTACCGTAATTGACCGACTATAGGGCGACCCTGATTATAAGGCCTATTTTTAATCTGCTTTTTTGGAGAAAAAACTATTTCCCTCGCCTTTATAATATTTTGAAAAATAAAATGTTAACCGAAAAGTATTTATAAAAACAAAGTACCCAGAAGTGAAGCTAATCAGATCAGTCAGATTCACATATGGCTATAGCATCCTCAGCATCAGTCCCACAAAATATCATCTTCAGTACCTACCGTCCATTTTATTGGATATGCAACATTTTTAATATGTTGGCTATGTGTAAACCAGTGAATTGATTGTTATCCACAATGTTTGTAGCCCTACCCTCTTCACTTGACTTAGTTTACAAAGAAACCACGACTGTACTGTTTTCCACTTTTCAAGCCTCAGATACAATGTTTCAAGCTTCTCATCCAAACTGTGTACTTTATTTCTCTTATCTACGTCAACCCAGTAGGCTGACACCAATGGCGTTAAATCAATGGCGCATGTTTAAAGATTGATATGTTAAAAAACGGTCAGCAGCATGTCTCACAATAACGGGCTTTGATACCAGATCGTGAGTCAACTCCTCGCTCGTCAGACCAAATCGCCTGACCCGGGCGCCGTGAGTCAGCCGCCTAAAGAAAAAGTGATTTGTTTCATGTTTCGAGGTTGCAGACCCCACATGTAAACAATATACTCTCAGCCGAACGCTGATTGGTCGACCTGGATGGGAATTATTCACCTGCACTTGTAAAGGAGCCACATGCGGTTATGATGCCCCGTACTTTACGACATTTTCGTCCTTAAGGTACTCAGAGTAAAGATTATAGTTGAATCTCTTCGTGATTCACCTACATATAGCGTGATCTCTCAGTAATGCTATTATTTTTCATATCGTAAAATTTTCTCTTTAAATCTGTTACTAAGATGGCAATTTTCTTAGTATTTTAAAAGATAAACAAGAAAACAAACTTACATTTTAGTAGCATTACAAATTCGTAATGAGTTTATATTATATTCGTATATAACGTCCCCAAATTAAGGAATCTTTTTATTACTCTAATTTTATAGATAAATTTTTGAAAAAATTTCACCTCACGGGCGATTAAACACCGTCACGAAATATAAATTTGTTTGATGTAAATGTGAGATGATACCCTGTTGTTCCAAAGGTACGATTTGTTGATACAGTGCGGGGGGTATGCCGAATTGATATCCCGACGAGGTGACATAAACTGGCCTGCACGTAGCCCCGACTTGACACCAATAGACTTTTACCTATGGGGGTACATTAAATCAAAGGAATACAGTAACAATCCTCCCTCTCTGGACCAATTAATACAATAGACTTTACTCCCTCCTAAATTCCTACTGTTCACTATCCCTAAAAACAAATTACTTTTATATAAAGCTATCATCCGTCCTATACTCACGTACGCGAGCCCCATCTGGGGTTCAAGTAACACAAAAATTTTAGAAACCAATCAAAATTACATCCTTAGGAGATTCACAAACTCACCTTGGTTTGTCAGCAACTCAATCATTCACAGAGACTCAAACATACCCTCATTCAAACAAAACATACACGATTTATCTTCTAAATTTTATTCTAAATTAATTTCCAACCCAAACCCCTCCATAAACTTCCTCGGCCTATATGATCCCTCATCCGATCCTCATCATCTTCGTCCCATTTCACTTCTTTACCCTGTTCGTGACTCTATTGAATATAAATTTTAAAAAGATTAAAAAATGTCACTAACAAAAAAAATTGTAAAAAATACAAAATCAAATAAAAAAATAGTTAACAAAATATTTAAAAAATATATTTTATAAAAAACTTTACCCATTTTTCCTACTACTTTATACAATTATACACAAAGTTAAAAAAAAACAATTTCACCACGTTCCCCGAATAGGGTCCCCCAAAAAAAATCTTACGCCATTGTTACCTCACATGTTGGAGAAAGAGGGCTCAGCCCTTATCCCTCCCCACTTTAACAATCGAATCAGAGAGAACCAATTAAAAGAAAACATCCGAGAAGAAATGGCAGCGATCACGGAGAAGTTCTCAGAAATTTTGCCTCCCGTTTAAAAGAGTTCCAGTGTAATAACGGATCACATTTAGTAAACATATTTTTTAAGAAATAAATTCTCAGGAATTGTACTAGAATGCGAAATAATTTTATTTTTATTAAACCCATCCATTATTTTAGTACAGAATTTTTATTATGAAAAAGTCTTTTGGGAATTTAAAAATAATTAATTTTAATAAATTAATTAAAAATATTTACTTATCTAATAAAACGATCCATTATTACGACATACTCAGTTCTTTTAAATTAAAAATTATTTCATTATGTAAACCGATCATCCTGTAATATCCAGACCGAAATAATGATATGGTTTATTCACCGTCAGCCCCGGGCTGAGTCAGTCGAGCGTGAGTCAGGAGTGAGCCGAGGAATGCTCCGATCGTCCCAGGCCGGAAATGCCACTGCGTCTGCTATCCTGGCTGCGACCACAAAACCCGGATTGCGCCATGGGACTGGATTGAGCGGACATGGCGAAATAGAAAAAAAACATCATTATTCAATTAAATCATCAAAATTAATTAGATAAGTGATTTTTTAATTACTATTCCGCATTGTTACGATTATTTAACTGCATTAAAATTATTTTAACCTGTTATTATTTTTTACTCCATTTCTTTAATATGCTCTTTATACTGTTTTCCTTACTGACGGACATGTCTTTAGTCTGTATCAAAAATTTTACTCTGTTCCTTTTACTAATTCTCTACTTATCTCCTTATTGATTTTTCATTTTTTTTACTATTTAATTTGTTTAAATTAGTCCTACCTTACTTCCTACTTATGCACGTATCAGTTTTCAGGATTATTAAAAACAATAATAATAGCTAATGGAACCTAATGGCAACTTATCTCAGAACAGGTACTTTATATGTACCTAGCGAGGTAGAAAGCGGCTAACAGGCTTGCATATAAATAAAATGTAATATACAATACTTATTTTTGCAAGTGTGTTAATTACTTTAAATATATTGTGCAAGCTTAAAAATATAGTTATTTTGCAAATAAACGACGTTTTATCGGAACTGAAACTAATTTTATATTCCACTGACTTAATTATTGATAATCATTATCAGTTACTTTACTTTTTTATTATTTTTTTTATAATACTTCAACAGTAATTAGTAATGCTCCCTCACTAGGATGATCCTGTATCGAGGTGGGCTATTGTTTAAAAGTTGTTCGATTGTTTATGTATATTTGTAAGAAAATTTGATAATATTATTTCCGTTTTTTTTACGTAGTGCTCGTCATTAGTTCTCTTTGTATAATTTATTATATAATTAGTTTCTTAAATATTATTCCATTTATTATATTTTTTATTTCCATTGGCAGTTTATTGTATAATTTTGTGCAATATTTTTTTGTGGTTTTTTGCATTTGAGATGTTTGAATAATAGTGGGTTATCAGAATTTTCTAATCATTTGATAGAAAATGGTCATGGTTTTGATAAAAATTTGTGATTGTCTATTTATCATGTAAACGGTGTTGGTTATAAATGAAATAATTTTTTAATCGTTGGAGATAAATAAAGTATATAAAACTAATCAAAAAATTATAAACAACCATGTATATTTAACCACAATTCCCATTCTAAAATTTTTTCCTAAAAATTATTCTAATATTTCTGTATGTAATTATGTTCTTATGTATTTTTATGCTTTAGTGTATTTCGATTGTAATCTGTTATATACCTACTGTAACACTTCATTTTTATGTTGATACATTATATTTCATTGCCAATACACAACTCATACCTACTGTAGTATGAGTATCTACAGGTGGATCCCAAAAAAAGTGAGAGCATTTCGTAAAAGGTGATATAATTACATCAAAATTAGTTTAACTATATCAACAATAGCTTAAATAGTTTACTAATTTACTTACTTACCTATTTACCTATATTACGTTTTATTTCGACAATTTCTGGTCGCCTTCTTTGTTTATTAATATTCCCAGTGTTTATATGTATTTGGTTTTTTCAAATTGTTGCCCAGAATGACAATAATCATTGCAGAAGACCGTATTCTGATCAAAAATTTGCGAATTGAAAAACGTCGGGGTGCTAGGAAAATGATCAAAGAGTTTCAAAACAAAGCCTGGAGCTCCATCTCACACAGCCAGAAATACAATCAACTTTTTTCGTCGTGAGAATGTTAATTTAAATTAAAATAAAACAAATATAATAAATAAATAAATAATGTTAATTTCATCGAGCCAGACATGTGGCCACCGAACAGCCCAGATTTAAACCCAGTAGATTATGCAATATGGGGTGTTTTGATGATTTCTGATTAGCTAAATATTGTGCAAAAAAATTACATTAAGAATTATAATTAATTATATTATGTTTTGAAATAACTCATGTGTTACGAGATGTTTTCACTTTTTTTGGGCCATTATGTATATGCTACGGTGGATAGTCACAATGTAGTGAATGCATGTAATGACCATTTTAAAGAGGTTTAATAACTAAATTTTTGTGTAGCTCATTTATTGTGGTATATGTTGTGTCATTGAACTGTCAACGCTCTGTATAATATAAAATACAAAATCAAATAAAAATAAAATTAGTGCAAATGTATGAATACATGAAAACTTCTCATTAAACACTTAATACTATGTATGAAGTTTTACGGTGAGTAATGCAAAATATATTTCTGATCTACTAGGAAATAAATACTATTCTAAGAAAATTAATTTTCCTCGTGCAAAGGTGCGCCGTACATATATTTATTTTTAATGTTTTTATTTATTTAACGTGTATCTTTTGTATATAGCCTATTATTAAATAGTTTAGTTTTCAAATATTTTAAATGTAAAGAAAATTTTTACCATGTTTACCTATTTTTATATATTTACTGATATGCTTAATTGTTATTATTTAATATTTTCCTGTAGGAACGTTCATAAGGTCTTCAGATAGTGAATGTAAAAATAATGGTTGATTTACACAGTTTGGTTCAATATTATCTCGATATAAAATTCTCAGTTTAAATGTATATAAAAAATAACACTTTAAATAAGTGTTTAAACTTTTGTCATTGTGTATCCTTTAGGCGGGCGTCGCCCTTCGAGGACACCCACCGTAATGCAGTAAATAATTCAAATTCATTATTTAATTCAAATTTAATAAATTTGAGCAATTGTTGTCGTTCAAAGACATTGTGACCTCTTTTATTTCGCACAAACCATACTAAACTTTTTAACCATTTTTAATGAACGTTTTCTATTACTATTATAACCTATGAAGTTAATTTGAAACTTATATAGCTTGCAAATGAATTCTATATAAATTACGATTCCATGACAGTGCACACAAGTCATGTACACACAGACAACTGCACACAATCAGTTTATATTCTGCTGCCGTGGTTTTGTATTAACCTAACCTAACTTTTTCTTATCGTGAATATTTATTTTAATATAAATTATTAATAAGCACGTCTAATACAAAACATGTGAATTTAAATTAACAATGGTGAAATAATTTTTTACAAAGCAAAATGGTATGCTAGGACGGAGAAGTGTGGTTAGTTAGTTAGCGTAAAACTAAACATAATCAGTAAAGCTCCCAAAATGACAGGCTTTGTTCCTCCTACTACCAAAACATTTCATAAATGTCTCCTATTATTCGGCCATAACTGGAATATGCGTTATCACTATTATAATATGTACGCCGATAAATTGGAAATGGTTCAAAAGAAGTTCACGCGAAATCTAAACTATACATTGTAATTAGCTCGGCAGCCCTGTGTAGATTCTCTGGAAAAAAAATGCTTAAAAACAGGCGACCGCTTGATACTTTAAACATGTATACAATCTGTGACTACCAAATATATAGACATGAACTGACGCAAATTAAATTGTTTCAATATTTGCATTTTCGTGTCATCCACGCAATTAAATAGCTCCGAGATTTTTTTCTAAATATATGACTGAGTTGGAACGAAAATTTAAACGCTGACAATATAATACTATGCATTAATGTAAAAAATACGCATTGTTTACACAAAGATTTAATTTTCGAAGAGTAAATACTTTTACTGTTGCACAAATTTGTCAGAAACTATCGGATTTATGTTTCCACCAAGAATGTGTGTAGAATGTCCGCAACTAATGTACCAAACCCCTCTCCTATATGTACACTTTATTTCATGTATATTCATTTACTAATCTGTGGTCGAAACAAGTCTAATTGTCCACCCCTCTTGTCACCCATCGCGAGTATCGCAACCTCTTTTCAGCATCCCTACAAGTCGAACTAATTCTGTATTACGCTCTCCTTTTATTTTTTTATCAACATTAATATTATATGTGTATTTTCTATTTCATTACCAATATTTTAAAACTTAATAATATTCTTCGATGCGATATGTAAATGATTTTTCCGTACTTTTGTTTTTGAGTTCACAATTTTTTTTTTACATTGTTCTATACTTTTTTCGAATCATATCCGTGTGAAATAAGTTAGGATGAAAGTAATTTGTCACATTTTTTTTCTTCTGTGTCCAATGCCCTTACTTATATCTGTGTTATTTCCAATAAATAATAGTTCGTATCTGAAATAACCTGGTCCACAGTTACGCCACTGTAAAGTAAAAATCACAACGACACACTTCGTGACCTGGTATTCGCTAATTTAGCTAAATTCAACAGAGAAGTCCAAATATGATTGACCCCATAACGGCAATACAACTTTCATCGCATATTTCACAATGGGAAATGTGATAGGTATTAATTTTGTCGAAATATTTGTTATTACATCTACGGCAAGTCTTAATACATACGTATTTTTTATACCTTTTTATACTTTAGTTTAGTTGTTATTGAATTATTGTAACATATGCGGTGATCTAAACTCAACCTTTATTTGAAATATTGCTCTTATGGAAGCATAATACTGATTTTGAGAAAAATCTTTTTAATATTTACATTGTAGAAATGAGGATGAAAATACTATTTTGATTCTAAAATTACATTATTTATTGATATTTTTAATTTATAAATGTCAACATTTTTCACAAATTTCCTCAACGCGTAATTTCTCGTTTCGGTGACGTCAGTTGTTAGTTGTCCGTCCAGATCGTTCGATTTAACACATCTAGTTATGTAAAATATAAGGTCTACAATAATACTCCAGAAACGATCCAAGCACTTACGGGCAATATCCAAACTGCTATTGGTGAAATAGAGCCTCAATTACGCAAAACATAATATTTCAGTTTGTATCATCCGTTATTACTTTGTTTAATTGAATTAGACAATAAATATGAAATGTTACACGTTCATATGTTACACAGAGATAAAAATCACGTTGGCTGTAATGATGCCTCTAACCAGTGCGCAAAGGAGGGGTACTAAGACTGTCTGCCATGCTGGAGTTATTCGACTTGCACAGCTTGCAACAGAAGCTTATCAAATAGATGAAGAAATATACTTACTTCTCCTTTCTTAAACATCGCGAAGCCACTGCAATATTTAAACAACTTAAAAATAGCTGTCGATAATGTGTGCATGGCTCAGAAATGACAGAAGAAGTATCTTTATAACACCTTCTTCTTCTCCTTCTTACCTTCTTGAAAGAATACCAGCCTTTCGATAAAAATACTAGATACCTATTGCAAAGGATCTCATGTTTCAGATCCACTTATTTCAACCACGACTAGTAGACCTCGAAACCGCCCTCCGTTAAAAAGCGTATCTACAAAGGAAATCATTTAAAATGAAACAACGCGGACCGAAATATTTTTTGATATTATACGAATTTCATGTTAAAAAAAATGACAGTTGACCGACCTAGTCATTAGAGAGTTAAGTCGTAAAATAAGTATAGAATAATTAATTTAGTGCAATAAGCATGTTAAACTTTATATACGACGAATCAGGAATGTTCCCTATGGCTAGTTGAATGGCAACATTCAACATTAAAATGTACAATATACGTATAGGTTTATTAACTTACATATAATATATACATATATATATATATTTATATACATATATATTTCGGCCGATGCGCTCATGACTAACGTTGCAATTTTCTATTCTGCTTCCACAACGTGAACTGCTTGCCTCCACTTTTAGCGATCTTGAAATCGACGGAGGGCAAGATGGAGCTCTCGCTCTCCGTCCTTGCGCGTTGCCCGTAATTACTAATTTCTTCAGGCTATCTCCATATTTTCCACGAATTGCACTTTGAATTATTGCCCCATCCGCCCTACACTCTGGACTTCCCAAATCTAACTTCGAATACTTTTGGGAGTTTGTGAGTGTGTGGGTGTCCCGCTGATAGATTTTGAGGCGTACAATTAAGGGTGAGGGTCATCCACTCTTTCCGTAATTAGCCTCAATAAATCGTTTTTTTTTTCTTTTGATCAGATATATGCCGATCTTGGTTTCCTAGCCGGAGGTAAATGTATTTTTTTTTTGTGATCAGTCCACCCTTATCTATTTCCTTTAGGGGGATGATGCAAGTTTTATTTTTATTTTTCACCTTTACTGTACTATTTCTGTGCACTGTAACATGTTTTTCCCTTTTGATATATGTGTAAAATAAATTTAACAAATGTTAATAAATTCTCTTGGGTATGAGCGTTGAATTGGGCAGTGAATGGTATTGGTTTTGGTGTCCGCGCCACGCTTCCGTTTTGCTGTGCAACTCTGAGGCGTAGCACGGTCGCATTTGTAGTATTAAAAAAATGCCAACCTAGCGGCGAATGATAGGGACTGATATAGTAGCTTTTGCTCATAGAACGGTCCTGGGTAAGTGGTGGGTCCCATTCGCTGTTTCCAAATCTCAAAGTGGTTAAGTGGAAAGAAATTTTCCACCAACACCGATGCCATAAACGGTTGTTTCGAATGGTACAATGACCCTGGAGAAGCGTTAGGCTAAGTGTGTTGAGGTAGAAGGAAACTATGTACAAAAATAAATTACTTTCATTATGATATTTTGCTTGTCCATCAGCCCATCGTAGGTTGAAAGGACGGAGAGGAAGAGGAAGATCCCCCACCTTTTAAACCGATCAAGTAAAAAGATAACAGTCACAAGATCTGCATGATGCCGAGAAAAGTGGATCATTATCAAAAAGACGGGAGTTCGTGGAGATCATGATCCTGCCATGAGGATCCAACATGGATGATTAGTAAAGGTAGGCTAATTTTTATTTTTCTTTAAATTTTCGCATCATTTCCTCACAACTGAAGAGCCTGTGTATTTTATGTCGTCCGTGTCTCCTATTGTTGCTGTAATTACCTTCGGTAGCTAGTCCTGGGTTTTCTATTGATATTGTTGAATATATTAATTCAATCTATATAAATAAAAGACATCGACCTTTGCAAAACTGAAATAAAATTGGACTCTCGTCTCCTTTCATGTTCACCCTTTCTCGAAGGTACATATATAAGCTTAATATAAGCTTAGCTTTATAGCGATTTTCGCAAAGCTTTTGGGTCCCAATGCACCACATTGGCTGCATTGGCGTAGTTACGCCACTGTTTCTCACGCCATATATATATATATATATTAGGGTTCTCTATCTACTTCTGTAACTTTCTTATGCGGGCTTCAGTTGTGTCATTATGGTTGTTTAGTGCTTGCTTAAACGGCCTGGTCTGTGAGACGCGATCATGACATAAAATAACGTGTTTTTAATATCTCTAGGTTAAGTTAACTTAAATGTTTTCTCTTTCATATATTCGATGCCAGTACGAAAATGTATATTAATTTTGAAATGAAGTGTATATTGTAAATCAAACCAGTGAAATCGTACGAATTTTGAGCTGTCATCTATCTCATCTCTATGGTCATCTTGTCTAATTAATCTAAGTAATCAATTATTTTTAGTGTGGAATGTTCGTTTCAGTCTAGCTCAGAGCGTGAACGTGTAAAGACGTGTTTTATACGCAATGCGTACAATCCGTGGTCTTGTGACTCGTGACAAGTCAATTTAAAAAATGTTATTACTCTGTTGTAAAATGGCGGACAATCAACTAACTGAAGAACATTTACGTCATTGCACGCTGTTTCATTTTCGATCGGGTGTTAATGCAGCGGTTGCAACAAAGATTGTGATGTGTATGGAGACGTATTGAAAATAAATAAGTGCCAACGTTGGTTTAGAAAATTTTCCGATGGTGATTTTGACTTGTCTGATAGCGATCGAAGTGGGCGCCCGGTAGGGTTTGATAATGACGCTTTAAAAACACTGGTGGAAACGAATCCTAAACTGAGTATCCAGGAAATAGCAAACACTCTTCAGACTACTCGGTCAACAGTTCAAAGACATCTTCACGAAATCGGGAAGGTTTGCAGACAGAGTATATGGGTCCCACATCTATCGTCGGAGATGAATAAAGATCAACTGCGTACAATTTGCACATCTCTTTTGTGCAGAGAAAGAAGTGATCTATTTTTACGAAGGATTGTTACTAGTGACGAGATATGGGTCTTGTACAACAACAACAAGCGCACTAAACAATGGCTTTCTCCAAATCAACTAGCCGTACCTACTCCTAAACCATCCCTCACTTTAAAGAAGGTGTTATATGTAGAATAAGGTGCATTTGGTGGGACTGTGGTGGCATAATTCATTTCGAATTTTTGAAACCGGGAGTAACAGTTACGGCTGAATTGTATTGCCAACAAAATTGGATAGATTGCACAACCAATTGTTGGTAAAACGACCAGGTCTGGTCAACAGAAAAGGGGTAATATTGCAACATGATAATGCCCGGCCGCATGCGGCAAGATTAACCCAAGAAAAAATAAGTCAGCTAAACTGGGAGGTTTTACCACATCCCCCATATTCCCCAGACATAGCACCATCCGATTTTTATTTATTCCGGTCCATGGAGCACTACCTGAAGAATAAAAATTTTAAAAACGTCGATGATGTTCGAATTCACCTAGAAGCATATTTTTCTTCAAAGGATACTGAATTTTATGATAAGAGAATTAAAAGTCTACCAACAAGATGACAAAAGGTCCTAGATAACGATTCTTTTTTTTGTTGCCACTTAAATAATTGATTACTTATGGGTACACCTATATATTAGGTATATTATCAACCGCAACAAGATTTTTCATGCTTCTTTAAATATACTTAATACTGACAAAGTTACGCATTAAACTCTCCAAATTTGGTCCATGTCCATTAACACCGCACCCCTGCCATCAGTCGTGACGTCTTCGATGACCTCCGGCAGAACATTTTCACGCGAATTCCGCGAATTGAAACTTTAATATTGTGTTACACAAATTGACGCAACATGAATAATTTAAAAAGGATATTTTTAGATCCGAATCTAATCAAATGAATGAGGCTTTTATTCAGTTGTGGTTCGGTGGTTTGAGGACACGGCCGGCTGCTGAGCACGCGCACGACTTGGTCGCGGTACCAACAGGAAGCCACCATCGACTTCGATTGAATTTAAACGGCCTTTTTACCTCTTATGGTCTTGGATTTTAAGTTTTTCCTCTTAAAATAATAGACTGGTAAAGCGTTAATCACCCGAACATTAAAATGTCAATCATTCAACATTAAAATTAAAACAACTTGTAATATTTTGTACCAAAATGAAGGCTATAAATATACCTTAGGTTATTTATGATCCTGTAGCACAAGATTTATTAAATATATTAATTAGAAAGATATACATATAAAATCAATTTTATCGAAAAATATTGTTGTTGCGCCACCGGGATTCGAACCTGGATCTCTTTCCTAACCGGGGAAGGTGCTTTATCCAACTAAGCTACAGCGACATTATTTCTAGCGACAATTTTCGACCCCATATGTTACCTTTTTGATATTAATACATTTAATCGTTCCATCATTTGACAGAGCCATCTACCTTATTTTTACAGAATCTCCCGGTGGCGCAACAACAATATTTTTCGATAAAATTGATTTTATATGTATATCTTTCTAATTAATATATTTAAAATATCACAGAGCTATGTTCTGAATAATTACAACTTCACAATAAGAATGTGTCCTAAAAAACAAGATTTATTGAATGAAATATTAGGTTGATGCATAAGTAACGTAGTATTTTTACGTAGACTGTGGTATATTTTTTTCACCAACTGTGTTAACAGATGTTCTTAATAATGTCTTTGTATCATATAAAGTAGGGTTTCTTCTCACATTTTTTTCAGTTTACCGTTAGCGGTTCAGCTATACAGAGCCCTTGTCAATTTTTAAAATGTCAGAGAAAAGAGTGCATATTCGATACTGTTTACTTTTTGAATTCGATAAAGGCCACAATGCAACTGAGGCAACCAAAAATATATGTGATGTGTACGGCAGAGGTGCTATCGATGTTTGAAGCAATCATCGATGGTTTGCTAAATTCAGATCTGGGAATTTATCAACAGCTGATGAAGAAAGATCGGGACGCCCTTCAACCACCGATGATGGTGTACTGAAAGCCATACTTGAAGCTGATCCCCGTCAAAATACCAAAGATATTGCATTGAAGATGGGTATTGATCAATCTACGGTGGTGAGGCATCTGCGTCGCATTGGAATGGTTTCCAAGTGCGACGTGTGGGTCCCGCACGAATTGTCACCCGCAAACCTGTTAGACCGAGTTACGACATGTGTTTCCTTGTCTGCGAGACAAGAGCATGAACCTTTTTTGCATCGGCTAGTGACGGGAGATGAAAAATGGGTTGTTTATAATAATAAAACAAGGAAGCGACACTGGGTCGAGCCAGGACACGTCCCATTAACCACTTCCAAGGCAGAACTTCATCAAAAAAAAATTATGCTTTGTGTTTGGTGGGATATGAAGGACATTATTTATTAGGAATTATTGCCACCTAACCAAACAATAAATGCTGAAAGATACTGTGAACAGATTCAAAAATTAAAGTCGGCACTCGTGATAAAACGACTCGAACTTATCAATCGCAAGGGAATCGTCTTTCACCGTGACAATGCGCGCCCACATTCTGCGATGATAACACAACATAAATTAAAGGAGCTAAATTAGGATGTTTTAAAGCATCCACCTTATTCTCCTAATTTAGCTCCTTCTGATTTTCACCTATTTTTATCCTTACAAAATTATTTAAATGGAAAAAAAATTAATACAACGGAGGAGGTGAAACCAGTTAAACAGATTAAAAAGTTGACAGAAAGATGGAAGAAAGTCATTAAAAATAATGTAAATTATGTAATTGACTAAATTAATAAAGTTTAAGCGAAAAAATAAATTTTTGTTTTCTTGAAAAAATACGACGTTTCTTATGCATCAACCAATATATTGAAATCAGTATGAAGTTCATACGAAAAAAAACAAATTCATCGCTGAATGTTTTATTTTTTCAAATATTTAATAATAAAAAATTCTCCTCCAGTTGGTTCCTTCTTTACTGAGAATCATGACATTGTGACTTGTTGATATTCTAGACTATTCTTCTCTATATTTCTTTGCAGCCCGCGGTTCGGATAGCCAGCAGCATCCCTGATCTAGTCGGTCCATCCAGGAGGAGATTATCATCTTCCTCTTTTTCTAAACGTTTTGACTTTGGAGCGACTTATATATATATATATATTATTGATAGAATCATCGTTAACTTTGTAGAGTTTCATCATAATGGATAGATATAAATGAAACAATGTTATTACTCTACTTGAGTTTATTAGCACATCATGGATAATAATCATTCCTTTCATTCATGTACTATTAAACTTAAATATGAATTAAATATATTAATTAGAAAGACATACATATAAAATCCACCGCGCCACCGGGATTCGAACCTGGATCTCTTTCCTAACCGGGGAAGGTGCATTATTCAACTATGCTACAGCGACAAATTTTCAAACCTAAATGTTACCTTTTTGATATTAATACATTCAATCGTTCCATTATTTGAAAGAGCCATCTACCTTATTTTTGCAGAATATTATTATTTTATTTCTCCATCCCGTCACGCGCAAAGATAATAAAAGGAATTTGAATCTCCTCTCCTCTCAGTATTCCCGTTACAACCACCCCTCCACCGTCCACCAGTAACTCCGCCTCCTCCCCCTCCATCCTAATTACTTGCATGTCTACCACCTAAACTTTGTCTCCTATATTTATGTGTAGTTCGTTTAATACTTCAGCTGTCGATGAGAGTTCCTGTTTCTCTCGAAACTCGAGTAGTGCTAATAAACTCAAGTAGAGTTATAACATTGTTTCATTTATAGAATTACAAATATTTGTTCTGAGTGGCTATCTGTGTCATCAAATGCGGGTAGACATTAAAATTAGTGTTTTTCAGTAATTCACGCTATTTAAAAAAAAATAGAAATGCGTACACGGAATACGTGTCACATCAATATTCTGACTATTTTCAAACTTGGCTAAACGCTTGTGCTATGAAAATAGCACTAACTTGATGGCCTTCTGGAACGAGGCTCGAATCCCCGACCACTAGATCACTAGGCGAGTATCGTGACCACTTGACTACAAGCACGTCTCTATGGCACTGAATTGAGTTATATATCTGATGTATGTATGCTAAACAAGATATACCTATTAAATATTGCGATAAAAAAAATCTAACATTTATTATATTTTAGCACAGTTTGAACATTTTCGTCTCAAAATCTTGATATTAAATATTGTTGTATATGTCTGTCACAATTTTCTAATCGCCCACAGAGAGGGCGCTAATCCGGAAAGCTGGTGGCAACTGGAATGGTGAAAAGCCAGAGAAGAAGAGGATGAACTCTAACTGGATGTTGAATCAGATGACAGGCGCCGCTGGCTATCATGGAGCTGAATCATCAAGGACGTCAATAGGTATACGTGTGCTTCGATACTCAGTAATGAGGGAACTGACTAGAGAAGATGTCTCTTACTATGTTTAAGGATGTGTGGACGGCCATCGTCATTTAGAGACCGCACAACGTTACGCGCCGTCGATACCCAACGTATTTACGGCTGGTGGGAGTTTTGTTTCAAGTACCAACTCCCACCAGCCATAAAGACGTTGGGTACCGACGGCGTGTAACGTTAGGCCAAGTCACGTGCATCACTCTACCTATCAACGAACAACGGCTTCAGAAACCGTCCCAATCTCAGTTCGCGTGCCTAGCAGTAACTTCTACCTTTGTACAATTAAGTGCGTGTAATCTCCCGCATGTCACACACGCATTCTCACATTTGAACACAAATACAAGCCACATTACACTCCGCGACTCAAAATAACATTAGTGTATTAGTCATTGTACACGTAACCCTAATAATACCACACGAGCGAGCTATTTTTAAATTAAGAATATGCGACGCAATAAAACCTTCTAAATTTAAAATGCAATAAAACAAATGTCGTCAATACTGCGGTAAAAAATGTCTTCAAAATTTGCGTGTTCCAAAATAAAAATGTCGCTATAAAATTCTGGTGAAATGAAATCTTACATCGTTTGACATTTTAATTTAATTGTATTTAAAAATTTTAGTGAAATCAGTTAAATTCAATCGTCCGCCATGTGGACAGGATTTTATCGCGCTGACGCGAACAAGATGACGCTGTGCGCGCAGTACATCTCGGACCCGCCCACCTGCCTCTGCAAGCAGTCCTCCAGGGCTCCGAGTCCTCTGATGATACGTGAGTCTGTCCTGCAATGATTTACAAAGCATTCAATGCACGAAATAGGGAAACTAGTACTCTCTTTTTTAAATGTCAGTGTACAAAGAATCACTGAGCATTATATAAAGAATTGTGCCTTGTCCCCTAGAAGTATCTAGTGAAATATCAACAAAACTTACTAATTTAGGCGCAACACTATCGAGAACATTGACAGCGCACACGCCAGGTGCAATGATAAAAAATGGATAAAAAAACAAATCTGATATTCAACAGACAGGAAATGCAAACGAAATTCTGCGGCGACGGGCACTCATTCTCATAACTTCCCTCGCATTTTATATCACATATTTGCACGGTAAAGCACTAATTTAAAATTAATTCAACAAGTTCTATGTATTTCAAATGTATATACATATATTTAAAATCCACCAACTAAATTATTTATTCAATAAGTAAATTCACAAACGAACATTTTTTTAGAACTTAGAAAATAGCTTCATTTTAATAAACGAAGTGCAGTGACATCTCTGGTTGAGATTCAGAAGCTTTATAGTTACCCATTTTCTCTGATCATTTCATTCTATGATCGTTGACATATATATATATATATATATGTGTGTATTTTTAAATATTATTTAAGTTGTTACATTTGATATTTAAAGAGATCTCATTAATTGTAAAATGAGTTATCGGTAGGTTTTTTATTTCAGGGGCAATGTAAATATTAAGGGTTTATGTAACAGCTACTCTTAGCATGCTTCAACAACAATTTTAAGATTAGCTGTGCACTGTATGTAAAATAAAATCTTTATAACTCTGTAAATAAGATCCATTATTATTGTCTGTATTGTGTGAGAATGTGGTGTTTATTTGTATGTCTCTGGTGACATATGTTAAAATGGCTTGCTTATCAAATTTAATGAAAATATACTTTCATTTCCCAAAAATAGTAAATGTTCACCAAATTTTAGACCATATTTCTTCTTAAAATGTTATTAGATATTTGGAGGTTAGGACGGTGGTTAAATGAAATAGATGTATGGGCGCGTGTTGAGGTTTATTGTGACAAATGATAAAAACAATGAAGACAGATAGAAATGAATACAGTGAATGAAGATGTAGGAAATTATGAAATGAAATGAATTGGCAGTCTTGCTCAGCAAGAACGCTGAAACGCTGAAACTGGAGAGACTGCTTGGCGGTGAATGAGCCAGACTTTTGTGGCAGCAGCCGACAGCGCTGTCGCTAGCGTCGATGCCGACTGAGATGGCGGTAGATTTAAATTATGATCGCTACAGATATTTACTTCTTGTCATTCTATTATATTATTTGTCACAAAAAAAACATTTAGTCTCTGTGTTCTAACCTAACCCAACTTTACCTTACTTTACCTAACCTAACCTAACCCAACTAATGTTTACAAACGTGATCTCTAAGATACATTGGGAAATTGCAAGTGAAAAGACATACTAAAACTAGTATCTGATTTCTCTCCATGAACAAATAGTTATACTGTTAGACATAGCGACCATCCTAGATGGAATTCATTTTTGAACCCACGTATTTGTGGTTTCTTCAGATAACCAATCGGCCGCCATCTGCTGCATAGCTTGCTGCCTTCAGAAAGATCTACCGATGCCGAGATGGAATAAAAAGTTGCTAAGATACATTATGGATTTTGGTAAAGCCTTGTACCGAAGATGCATCAAATCACTTAGACTGAAGAGTAAGTCGCTTTAACATTGTTTTTATTGAGAATCTACATAACACATCACAACGCACCTCATTTCATGACTTGGATACTTCATTTCGTCCATGCCTGTGTTCTTAAGAGAATTAGGTATCAAATTGAATTTACCTCAGAAATTGTTATTAAATCACAAATTAATCTTTGTCAAAAAAACGAAATATCCTACGGAGACCCAACCTTTCTCTTTCTGCAGCCATCCACAACAAACCCCCAGAAAACGTATATACAGTGAAACCTCTATCTATTGTTTTTTGAAGGGACCTAATAAAATAAACTACGAATGCGGGAATTTAGTAAAAAGTTATATTCATACATCATATTCTAAAAAAATACATATTTCACATATAAATTAATATATTTAAATACAAATAAAATTAGAAAGCTGCACAGAAACAAAGATAATTGAATTAAACTTTGTATCATACATAATCTTTCATCAAGTGTTTTGGCTGTTGCATTATTGCCGTAAGTAAACAGTATTTTTTTGGTGTTAAATGACATTTTTTTCAGCATCAGTTATTGAATGTGCATAAAAAAAACTTGCTCTTTAACGTCAATGTGCCGTCAGGCAGGCAATTATAAAATAAGCCGTAATTTAAACGATTAATGTGGTAAAATGATGCGTAGAGAAATGATTGATGCAATCTATTTTAGCATGTTTTGTATGAAATTAATTCGGGACTGGAAGAAATAAACAACACATGCGGGAAAACGATTATTCGGGGAACGATTGATCGAGATTTCACTGTACATACATTTTAAATAGCTCACACTTTTCTTGTCAATAAAACCCAGTCTGGCGGGTTAGCTAGGCCATTATTCTTTACTAAGTCATCTGCGCCACGGCTACTAGTATCTTGAGTTGTATTCCAACCATTAAACTCATCTATCTTGGAACTTCTTGACCTACACACATCTATTGTTTACTCTACCAAATCATCACACAGTACACTTCAATGAAGATTGACAGAACCAGCCATGAAAATAACGACATTGTTTGTCATCAACATTCATCGTGTGGAATAACATTGTGTTCTATGAAAAAATTGAGACATTGAAACAATAGATTTAAAGTTAAAAACTGTGATTTGATTGTGATACAGGATTTATAAATAAGATCATGCTAAACTGTAATGTATAATAATTAGCTGACAATTCATTGTTATTTTTACCTTGTATATGTAAAGGATCATCTTATGGAATTTACATTGTTTTGTTTATTTTACATTTAAGGCAACCAGTATGTAAGTATCGATGAGTTGGTTTCGTGCTTCTATATCGGCGATACCAAATACTGCATCAAACTGGAGGAGGCGCTCCGTGGAAGGCTGGACCCGGAGGTGGAGGACGAGAGGGAAAAGTTCAAATGGTGCGTACACTTTAGATCTGTTAAAAATAATATTTGATTTAATTTAACATTGTATGATGATAATAAAACTAATTAAATGTATAAAATCATTTTTAATTAACATTATAAGAAACTAAATTTAACTTGATAGAGATCATAATTAATCGGCTATTTTAGAATATATTTAGAGTTCAATTTCATTTTCCATTCCATGGATTCAATGACAATTGAATTGTGGGATCATGAGTTCCGTGAGATTCATCTTTCCACCCTTACCATCCATCAATGTTAAATATTGTTAAATTTTCTATGATAACTGACATACTGCCACACTGTTTTCCAAATGGGCAGACAAAGAGGATAGAATGACATACTCTTCTGTCTTGACACATCACTTTTACATCATCTACTTTTAGATATACATCTTCTCGCTCTTGTTAGTTGTTGAAGCTTCTAACGGGTGCATTGGTACGTTAGTGATCACGCTAGATCGTTTACGGCCGTCCTCTGTTCCGATTACCTTCAACTCTTGCGTAATATTTTTTTTTTTTATCTTCTATTCCCAACCTCATAGGCAGCCCTATTATAATCTAGTTGACTATACTACAATCAGCTTTGCTTTGCATTTGCTTTCAATTTGATTATCTTTCAACTTATCTTAAATAGATTTTTCACACCTAGAATATTCAGACAACGAATTTTCCCTCATCTCCGGTCGTCTAGAACTTTCTACATAGTATGGCAATCTTAGAACAAGGTAACCATAAGTTAGCCAACTGGATTGAGAGAAATATTGCATAACTATGTACATACTACCTTCTAAGCAATGAACTGTATTTCATTCCATTATTTTTTTCATCCATTTATTTATGGATGCAATTGAATAAAACATTGAATCAAAATGTATCTTTATGTTTTAACTAGTTTATGTTTAACAAATGGTTATAAAGGGTGCAACAATTTTATTTTTGCAGTGCAATCCGTGGTGCGCTGGCTACAGGAGACAGCTATATCATCACAGTAGAAAGATACAATTTGGCCCTGTGGAATGGAGACCAGGCGAAGACTCAGCCGCAAGTACAGGCACTGAGTAACCCTGCCTGCTCACCACCTGCTTCATCTTTTCTGTTTGATCCTCAGAGTTCAACAGGAGGGACCAAAGACTGCACACCTTTATACAAGTAAAATAACAGTTCAATAATTCCTCACATATAACAAATTCTCTACCTACTTAAATGTGAAATAATCTGTTTTATTAAAACAAATAATTTCTGGTATTTTGCAGCGACTAATGTAAAAGTAGACTGTCACCTAATTTATAGTAAAAAGATTAACAAACATATTTGTGAATGTTCAAAAAATGTTTGTGGTTTGAAATCTTGTTTTTATAGTTCAAGAGTTTTGAAGAAGATAATTTTAATTTATTCCAAAACATGCAAAGCACATCTTATTTAATGTAGTTTCGATAAATTCAATTAAAATTTTATGCTCTAGAAAGGGGACCCCCTGCTTATCTCGCTATACCTGTTTGGAGTACATGCTAGATGATATCCTGGAAATCATTTGTGGTATAGGAAAGAAGAGGCGCATCTACTGCCTCACCAAATTTTCGGTGACCAGCAGACAGTGCTTGGTTGGTATACATAATTACATATATGGTTATATCATTGTGAGTCTCTATCAGTACTATAATAACATTGTGGGTCTACATATGTCATTAACTTTATCCTTAGGGTGCTAAAATAAAAATGCGCATTCCGGTACTGTAAACTCAGTGTACATGTAGACTTGAGCGATTTTGTATGTCGGATAAATATGAATATTTTACATTTATTACTTATATCCATCGTTAAAACAATATATGTACAAGTGAATATATGTATATAAGTCATATATCATCACGAACGACAGCATAAAGACACATTAGTCATGTCTAACTCGGCCAGCACACACTCTGCCACTAGAGTGACGATCGGCATCCAGCTCCCCGCACACTGCGCCTTCCACACCACTCCGCACGTACACACGTACATGTATTGAGAAATTCGCATCAGGTTCTTCAAGAAAATATATTTTATTGTTGCGTATGGTAAATACTTATACATATATTGTAATTATTTTATTCAATACATAAATACATTACGGAGGAATACCTAAAATATGAACTTTGTATTTAGTATATTTACAGAGATATTCACATAATTACAGGCAATGTCAACTTAGTTTACATTATCGGAGAGGAAATTTTAATGTAATAACATTGTGGGTCTTTGTTAGTACAGTAGTAAAATTATTTATGTTTAATAAAACACCTAATCTCTGATATTGTGTGTGTACAATGGTTTGTAATTGATAATTCAGGAGAGAAATCCAGCAGAAAATGTAGAGTTGCAGTATATGCATCACCACTGCAAAGAGGCCTACTTGGCAGTGGCACAGATGTTGAGAGGAAAAAAGGTATTTCTTCTGTCAAATATTTATGTATATCCTTTTATTTATGAATCTTCACAACCTTTCTAAATCTTCCATTAAAGTTTTTGTGGTTGATGTGCCTTGAGTGTCTAGACTCTTATTGACATTAGCATAATAATTCATTAAAACATTAAATTTGAAAAAACACTTCTCACACAAACCGTTAAAATTATTTAAGCAGATTCATGCGATAGCTAAAATAGTTTCTTCAAAAAAATACCATTCGGAGTTTTGTTTATGTTCTTTTGTAGTTTTCTGCAACTCAGGATGATCCAAGTGCCAATCTGGATAACCTTGTTGCGAGGAGCAGTGGCTTCTTTCTGAACCCTCTGAAATTCGTCTCCAAGCAAGATAAGTATGTCATTTAATTATTTTATGCAAAAGAAAATAGTTTTAGCTCATAAAACAAAATAGAATTTCAAAATCTTAAAAAGTAGAAAATAGTTTTAGCTCATAGAAGAAAATAGTTTTTTTAAATCTTTTGTAAGTGCTATAATATACAGTCTTTCAGGAATTTTAACATTATAATATAGTTAATAAAGTTATATTACACTGTTTAGTGATTTTCCACTATAAAGGAGCTACAAGATCTCTCAAACAGATTTGTTTTTAAGATTCATTTGAACTTGCTGATGTAGTACATAAATCGTAGGCAATTCATTTGTAGGGGACAGCGGTTTAAATTTCTCGCCGTTTCCAGCCGGCATCGATGCTAGCGACAGTGCTGCCGGCTGCCGCCACAGTCTTGTCCAATCGCTCACTGACAACCTTCTTTTATTCCAAAAAACGTCCACTCAAACCGTACGTTTCATTTAATCATCTACCTTAAGGCTAAACATTTAATTATATTTCCGTTTACCCACCAATCAAACGTATAGGTTTTTTTACATTGATCCACATGCACTAGAGTTTGCCTACAAATAGTTTGATGTATCGCTTTCTAGGGCTTGTCATTGTCGGCAGGGAGATGGAGTAGAACTGAAAGGACAGGTGTTCTTGCAGAGGAATGTGCCAGATTGTGTAGAACCACAGTTGCAAGATGACGAGGATCACGGCCACTTTGCTAGGCCCGGCGACCAGAGTTGTTTGTCGCTGGAAGGAAGCAAGAACCTCTTATAGTGAGTTATAAGTACTCAGTCAAACTCGGATATAACAAGAACCAGGGCACCAATAAAATTTCCCCATTTTAACCATTACTTGGTATATCTATGATTTCTGATATGTAGATATCTTTTTTTTGCACCACTTTATGAATAATTTAGACTTTTTCGCAGATTAAACGGCACTTTCTATTATTAGCACTGTTAACAGACATGTTTCTTTAACTTTAATTATATATAATTTAGCTTCGTAATACTAAATTTAGTTTCAAGACAAAATTCAAAAATACGTTTAAGGTTTGGAGAATATAAGGCAATTAATTAAGAGGCCCCAATGCAATTTTAACAAGCTTGTCGCTGAAAGAAAAATATCAGACAAACTTCAGTTAGGTCGTTCACTGGGCCATAATCCGATACAATCATAACATATAGTCAACTTTTTACATTTGTCTATTATTCCAAGAATTTGGGACTACCTTAGCAATTTCGATTATTTAATGTTACACTGGGCACCAAATGTTATTTGGTATGAATATGCTTCACGGATGTGAATCGCACTTTTAATTGTGGAATGGAAATACCTCTCAAATTAAATCATTGCGGCTTTTTGTTCATTACAGCCGTGTTATAACCACGTTCAATACTGGATACTAATAGAATAGCTGATTTATTCATTCCAGGACAGTTCTGATGATTTATTTCTTCATAGTACTGATAGAAAATGTAATGTGTGATGTCATGAAATTTTCAGTTATAAGGAATGCGAGAACAACCAGGCCCTACCTGTGGCTATAATGGCTCTAAAAATGGTAGATGCCAGAAAGGCCAGGAGTTGGGACAGGGAAACTATAGATGAAATCGTTTTGCTGGGATCAGAGATGTACGTGGTGAGTGAACAATACTGGATTTATATAAAAATTTACGCTTGTAGAGATTTGATTACTGGCTTACTTACAAGGTCTTAAAATAATTAAATTAATGATGAAAGTGGTTTTATATGCAGACATTTCCCTAGATGCTTAATTTCCTTTAATATATGTACATATATGTATTGGTGGGATATGATCCCGTGGACTGTATCGAGTATAATATTAATCAGTTGGCACAACCCGAATTGGATTCAAGAGAGGAAATAAAGGTAGATGGATCTGGTCTACCTTACTTTAAAGTCCTGGGTTGAGCGTCGTCTTCACCTCCGGTTGACTAGCTCGTTTGTTGTGCAGAGCCGAGAGATGACTGCCCTTCCGGAACTATAGAATACACTTCCTCTTCGCAGTCCCAGCGTTACGCACGGCGTTGCTTTTTCATATGTTAAAAAGAGCACAAGATCTTGATAGTTCGATATCTGAGCGCAATCTGTCCCCCCGTTGGCGAACTCGGAAGTAATTAGTCAGCTAGAGCGGGACAGGTATAGATTATTGGATGGACAAAAGGGACAGGGAATGGGTGTTCGGTTTGCGTCAGCATGTATTTTGATCTGACTGATATTTTCTTTAGTCTAAAGCAGAGATATGGTTAATATGCTCAAGACATGATTTTGCAATAAGTAGAGTATATTTTGAATTTCCAGGATTACAGAAAAGCTTCTTGCATCCTCCAGAAGCGTCCCACGATCCTCGCCCTCTCCCGCTGCGTGGGCGGTTCAGGGAAGTGGGGCGGTTGGTCGGCGAAAACTGCTGCTTGGGGCAGAGCTCCTGGCCTGCCAGCGCTCATCGGAACAGTGCTCGCCTCAAGAGGAAGAGGGATTCTTCAGGTGGGTAAACCCAATGGTTTTTAATTTAATTAGTTGAAATCTGCTATCACAAATTTATCAAAGTGGCCATTTTGCCTAGCACTTTCAATTTGACTAACTTGACATAACTGAATTTTAAAATTATTTTAAAACAAAAATAAAGGCTATTTTATAAATTTATTTTCAGTATCCAGGAAAGATGGAGGTCAGCATTTGGAGTGATGATGAAAGCTTCTACTTGTTCATTCCTCTCAGTTTAGAGAAAGAGGTAAGACCTGAATAAAGAAAGATAACATTTTGATCAATAACTATTTGGAATTCAGTCTGTTTAATGTAAAAGAAATGTAAAATTGATTATTAACAATACAAAATGTGGTTCGCTACTCCCAAGTTTGGTTAGAGCTTCAGGCTTATCGGACATTGTATTTTATCATAACAAAAGATAGTTACAAAAATAATACACGTATTACGCATTCAACTTAACAACTATTTTTATCTTCTTAAATCTTTTATCACAATGTATATTTTACTACACAATGTAAATATGGATTGTGTACAACCTGTTGGTTTTGATTTGTAATTTATAAACTGTTTGGTTTTGAAATAAGTATACATCATTGCTAAATATATTCATTTAAACATAACGCTTCAGGAATTACATTTTATGAATATGTGTGTACATATATGGAATATTATGCCCAGTTGACAGCTATATTTTTGATGGGCTACAATTAGTCAACACAGATTAGTTAACACAGACTTTAATTATACTAAATTATTACTTGGAACCTGAGTCCATTTCAATCATCCAGGAAACTCCGCCACGTCTACTGTGTTTCCACTCCCAATCCTTACTGGCATCTGCCCTTACTGAACTGTTACCCTCAGCTGCTGATGTGTGCGTATCGCGGGTGGACTTCAGTCAGAGGGTGGATGAGGAGCCGATAGATGATGCTGAAGGTAATTATAACCCCGAATTATACAATCTGCTAAAGTATAAATTTTTCTGACTGAAATAAAAGCTAAAAAATATAAAACATATCTGCTACATTTGTGTTTCTACATCTTTTTTATACATTTAAATCATGCACTAGTTATTTTCTGAGAGACCATCTTTATTATTCAAAATCTTTTCTTGGAAATATACTCTAAATGATGCACTTTATAATATACGCAGTTCAATTATTATCATTATATTATTATTATTACTGGGGCACAGATGATTTCAGGAGTCTGGCCGGCAAGGAGCAGCAGTATCCGGAACTGAGGAATGGACTGCCCATAGCCGTAGGAATGGTGGCACTTGCTACGGACGAAGGGATGCCTTCATCCATATGGGAACCTGAAAATATTGATGAGGTTAGATTAAACTTTTCTGCATTCAATTATTTTCTATCCAGAGTCAATCCTGCTTTTTCATTGGCTTATGTTGATCATCTTAGAATGCAGTTCTTAGCAGATTTTAACAAACTTCCTGTGTGTTTTTAATAGTATTATACAGATAGATTATATAACACTGAGTGATAGAAAATACTGATAGACATTTATCTATATTCAAGAGAAACTCAAATACCCTATTTTTCAGCAAGAATTTGTGACTGATAACCGACTTATTAAGAAATGTTTCATTGTCTGTTAACTATTTTCCACCTGCAATACATCAATGGGCTCTCATACTTTTGTTAATTTTAATTATAAAATTTTAAATCACAAACCGTTTTTGTATTTGATGGAATACTGATTAAAAGTATCCTTTCAGATAGTGAATCGCGGTCACAAATTGTTTGAGGAAACCATGGCACAAACAACTGACAAAGAGTCACCGAAAGAAGTGTGCCTTTACACCCTTCCGAAAACGTTCACCATTGAGAACATGGGTTTTGCAGAGACTGAAATCATCCACGATGCAGTCACTGGTATTATTATATTTAGAAAATAATATAATGCAGTTTTACATTCCTCCGCTTTCGGTAGTGTCTTTTATTTTCTCAGAATTTATATTTATGATTTTAACTCTTCCGCACTTGATATTTCATTAGAATCAGTAGAAAAATATTATTGGTAAATTGTCTCTTTTTGTCAAAATAAATCTGACTGCTATTTAAAGGACATTCCAAAAGTCCAAGTTCATAGCATCAAATCTTTATTTGCGTAAATTTCATGAATTTTGATATGAATGCTTCTATAATCGAGGAATTGTGTTATTTTTCAATAAACAACACCAAACCTTTGAAATTCATTTAATCAATTGAATGATTTCATTTTCAAAACGGGACAATTCAGATGGACATGAGTTCATCTTCCTGACTGCTTAGAATACGGACAGACTGTTAAATATGAAAAAGCTCTATTTATTGTGACTATGTCTATCAGGTTTGATGTACTGCTCGACAGAGAAGAATGATACACCTAACCTACAGAAGGGTTTAATGAAGTTCTTCAAAGACAACCGCCACGGCATCCTGACGGCTCGCGGCAAGACTTTGACTGTGTGGAAAGGCCATGATAAATATCTGTACTGTCTTAACCACAAGATGACAGAGATGAAAAATGGTCAGTTTATTAATACATTTATTATAATTCATTTTTATCAGTAGCACTTCTGGAAATAATAGGCCATCTTTGGATTAATTTCAAAACATCTTATTAATTCTTAACTTTTGATGTTTATAGTGGTGTTAACTTTTTGGTTGGACATATGTAATTATTAATTTTAAAAAATAATATACATTTACACTTTATTGAAAATAAAACGATAATGTAATTTTATGTTACCAATCAGAGTTTTATCTGTTATTAAAATGATTAGATATAAATGTCTTCTTTTAGTATTTTGTCAGTTTTTTTTCCATCATTCCCGATGGAAGTAAACTGATTAATGTAAATGATGATTCAAATGTTCATCCTTTTTCTGAGGCTTGTGGATAAGGTGCGTCACGTGCGGGCCCTCGAGGTACACCAAAAGCAACAGTGATAATGATCAATCCATATCAGTTTTTTTTAACTTTTTTATTTATTTGACATTTTTACAATTTTTTTTTATAACATGAATTAAGTATTTTACATTATTAAAATTACATGGCTTCTTTTTCGTTTATCTCTCCAAAAAAGAGACTAGCTCTTGTGCTTGGAGTTAATCCAATATTCTCTGCATGTACAATTCAAATATGTGAATGAATCTCTATGTGTATATTGATTTTTACAGGCAAACGCTCTGAAGAAAGGATTATTTCATTTCATTAAAATAATTAATATGTGATAAAAAAAAAGTTGTCCAATACTGTTGAATGTATTATTTGGTGGTGCAGGGATCTCCATAAAAATAACACTTCTGTAGGTTCTTCAAGACTTTATTATAATTATTACACTCCCATAAAAACGGGGCCTTAACTATCTCTATATTGAACGCCGACCTAGTTCGTTCTCCCTCACTCCCGATGCCGCTCGCAGCGCTGCACGCACCTGACACAAGTGTGAGAGCCGACCTTGCGTCACACTTACACTCTCCACTACTCACAAATACAATTTTGTTTCATATTAAAATCCAGCATCTACCATTTTTAGATTATACGTATGATAATATAATATTTAAGTGTGTGCATATTTCAGGTATTGCTGGCAACTTCTACCTTATCCGACTGATCAATGAAGAAGCTCTCGCCCAGTATGTGGAGGGTGACCTGCCACTATGTAAAGAGGATTCCTTCAGCATCAGCGCTGTCAACATTCAGCTACTCAATATTAACAAGAATACTGGGCTGGTTGATCTCAAACTAGACGTTAGTTCTATCAGATTATCTGTCATTCTGTCGAATATATAAGTAATAAATAACAGTCAGAAACAATAATGGGTAAAATAACCAGAGAGTTAATATCCCACTTACAACATCGTAAATTAAGTAATAATTATCCAATAAAAAAGTTGAAACAACTGTTACCAAGGATTACACACTGCATGATATTTTGATCCATTAAAATCTAAACGGTCTCTTGCTGACTTCTTATTAGATTCTAATTACACATTTGATGGAAGTATTGAAATGAAGTCTTGTAGATAGCTACAAAAATAGTTTTATCGAGGTAACTTTTGAAATTGAATTTTGGTCTCATACCATGATGACAAATTTAATAAAACAAATTAGATGAATTAATTAGAAAGATATACGAAAAAAATCTATCGAAAAAATATTTATATACACCAGGATATAAACCTGTAACTTTTCCTTGCTGGTGAACTGTTATACCAATTTCATTATCAATCTTATGTTAACCACATAAGATGCCGAAAAGTGTATAATTTATGGACTTGTAGAGGATAGCATTTCAAATTCACCACTGTCTCGGCCGGCATCGATACTAGCCACACAACGCTGCCAGCTGCCGCCACAGGCTGGCCCGATTGCTCACCAACGACCTCTTCTGTTCCACCGCTCCGCCACGGTGGGTCTTGCCGACCCTTGTGCGCCTGGCGAGATCGCCGACCCACTTTGCCACATTTTATCATCACGCTTATCGTCTGTAATTCTGTATTCTCTGTTCTATCTCTATATTCTTCGTTCTCTCTCTGTTACATCAAATAAATGTCAACACTGATGACTGGACAACCGACATTTTCATTTAACCACCGACTTAATCCCCAAATATTTTAAATGCAGTCTTGTGTAAATGATACATCTGTTATCCCATTTTCAATTAGTGGCAAGTTTTCAATGTTTCAAGTCTGTATCTTTTTTAATTGATTCATTTAGTTTGTTTTAAATATCATAGAACTATGTTCTAAAATTGCAATTTCACAATAAAAATGCATTTTCATTAAAAATATAATGTATATTTTTATTTTATTGTATTGTTTTATTATTTTATAAAAAATAAAAATAAATAATGTCTTCCATTTGTGATAAATATTGCTTACATTAATTAATTGATCATTACCATTTATTGATTTTATTCAATTTTAGGGAGAATTTGTCTGGCAGCCCGAAATGGAAGGTCAAGTGGCGATTCTGCGGTCTTGGGAGTGCCCGCGCCCCTTCAATGAGTGCTCTCTGCCCGTGGCGGTTATGTTCGGCTGCGCATCCTGCCTGCTGGGACCAAATAGAATGACGGGACATCATCTCAGCTCGTTAGTCGGTAAGATGTGACATCCTGCTTGCCTGTAGTTTTAGATTTTCATTTATTTCTTATTCATTTGGTGTTTAGACCGTTGAGTTCTGAAATTGACTTCATTATTCCAGAATGTGGGGTGGAACTAGCCAAGAGGCTCCGCTCGAAGCACGGAAAGTTTGATGTCACGCTGGCGGAAAACCTCCTGGAAGACGACGTTAACTTCGGAATCCACGCTTTTTCTATCACATTTGGGCCCAAGAAGTATCTGGTCTTTGATAAAAATGTCGAAATAGACTATGATAAGGTTTGTTTCAATTCATTTTTATATGAAAATGAATAAGATTGAAGATATTCGACTGTATTACATGTGAATGTAATACAGTTGAATTTTATTTATTTACAGTTGAATTTATTTGTTTTGAAAATGAATAAGATTGAAGATATTCAACTGTATTACATATGAATGTAATACAGTTGAATTTTATGTAATACAGTTGAACACTTATGAATTTTTTTTTTTTTTGTTGATTAGTTTACCTTTATTATAATTTTCACACACTTTTGACATTTATAGTTTCAATACATTTTTGCATGGTCTTCACATTAAATGGTTCAGTAGTTTACAAAATCAACAATAATAATAATAATATATGTTTATGCGCCTTGTTACTTCGATTGGCACCACTGGGTCTTCTGGTTTATAATAATGTATAAGTGTTTATGTGAGTATTGCCACCTTTTTTCGGAAGCTAAGAAGATGGTAACCGAGGCGTCATTATTATTACATCCCGTGCTTTAACCAGTCCAGCGATCCAAATAAACCACCAGTGCGCGCTTCGGTCGATTGAAATCTAAAGAAGACAACCCAACTAAAAGAACAACCACATTGGACCAGAAAGACAGCAAAATTAAAGAAGTTAGTGCAGTTCATTTATCATATGTGTGCTTATTGTCAATCGGAAACCCTAGAACCAACTATCGAAGGTGTTTACATAAACAATGTTTGGGGGTTAGGACGGCGGTTAAATGAAATAAATGTTATTGGGCGTGTGTTGAAGTTTATTATGACAGTATGATAAAAACAAGGAAGATAGATAGAAATGAAGATGTAAAAGGTGCACGTGTCTTATGGAATGAAATGAAGCGAGTTGGCGGTCTTGCTCGGCGAGCGCGAGCCGACAAGACCGCCGTTGTGGAGACTCATTGGCGGTGAATGCTCGAGCCAGGCTTGTAGCAGCAGCCGGCAGCGCTGTCGCTAGCGACGATGTCGACTAAGATGGTGGTGGATTTGAATTCCGATCGCTACAAATGTATCTATCTTAAAAAAATACCTGCTCAGATAATTAAATTGATGCTGTACACTTATTAAATAATATTTTTTCAATTGATCATATTGTGTATACCTATAGACAAGTGTGTACATAAATATATTGTCTTTTTTATTATTCAAAAGCACAAAAAAACATTGAAAATACCTAGTTACAACTTTATTTTCAAAACGATTTTCAGAAAATTACAGAGAATAAGACTCCAGAAAAGTATGATGCCAGCTCCCTTACCAGTTTCCTAGAGGCCGTGTTTCAATGGCGGCACTGTCAGCAACTGCTACTTGCCGTGGACCGAGCCCTATGCCTGTCCCTGTGGAGAGCCTGGCCAGGAGGACCCGTGGCCTTACTCCACCCTGAAGCCTGCCTGGGACCGCCTCCGTTGGAAAAGCCTCAAGAGTTGGGTTAGTTACCATTGCAGAATTTTTAACCTTTGTGGTCCCATATAGGAAAAGAACATCCAAGTCAGGTTTTATTTAGCAATCTTTCATATCATATCACTTATTAGGACTGAACTGTTACATTACATCTGCTGCAGTGACTATGTTATTAATACAAATTAAATTAATCAAATATATAGAATGTTATACAGAAAAAAATAATTGTTGCTACCGGGATTCGAAACTGAACCTTTTCCTATTTGGGGAAATGCGTTACCATTTATAATATCTAATTTAATTCAATTCAATATCAAATCTTTTTTTTTTATGTGTATCTTTCTAGTTGATTAATTTAATTTGTATTAAAAATACGAAATGTTATGTGTATGTTACTATGTTATTAGATTAATTGGTTTTAATTACAGTTTTCAACTGTGGAATCCACAGACTACCATATATAATATATAGACATAAACTAAGGCATATTCCTTGTTTCAATATTTTCACTTTGATGTCACCCATGTGATCATTTTGGTACCACTTGTGCAATCAAATAGCTCTATGACTTTTTTAAATATATTAATTTTAATGCTGACAATATAATATCCATTCATGTTAAAAATATGTCTTGTCTACGCAAAGATTTAATTTTTGAAGAGTAAATATTTTTACTGTTGCATAAATGTATCATAAATTATCTGATTTATGTTTCCACAAATAATGTGTGTAGAATGCACCCTTATCCCGCAACTAATGTTCCAAACCCCTCTCCTATATGTGCACTTTATTTCATGTCTATTCATTTACTGGTCTGTGGAATGGTGGAATCCATAAACCTTCAAGTACATGATGAAAAGCTACTATGATATCTTTTAGCTTAAAACACTCACATAATATGAAAGCAGTTAAATTTAATCATTTCAGTAAATTTGTAAAATATCTCAAAATGTCTACTATGTTATTAAATCCTAATTGAAGCATGCTCACGCCATATAGTAATTGCCCGCCATCTTAATTGGTCCTTGCTAAAGGAGTAGACATAAAACTTTTGTCTGGAGAGTAGCGATACATGTCAAACCCCCTGTACTTAAATGAATATTTTGTTTCTTAATTCTGAGATTTCACACTCGATGCTCGCAGGTGAACCAGTGGACCCGCCCACGGGGAAGGGGGGCAAGAAGAAGGACAAGAAGGGTGCTAAGGGTGGTAAGAAAAAGGGTGACAAGAAAGGCCGCAAGAAGGCTGGGGACGAACCTGAAGAGCCTTTAGCGGGTCCGATGAAAGGGATGGTGTGCGTGTATCTTTATCCGGCCCTCAGTGTCTTTGCCAGACATATCGGTAAGATTGATTTATTTGTAAAAATGACATGTGATGAATTGTTCTAAGCCTACATAAATACTGGTGGAATTTCTTTGTGAATATCATCATCCTTACAGAAATTATCGATCCACTGCTGGATGAAGGCCTCTCCATGACTCTGCCGCTCTCTCCATTAATCTTAGCCATATGTCATATAGTCTACAATATATTATTATTTATTTTTGTATTTCTAAGATTGACTTACATCACATATATACAGTTAGACTCAATTTACCAGAATGACAGGAAAATCTCTTATTTAACATGTACATATAAGGAAAAATTTGATTTTTTATTATTTAAAATCTATAAATAATAGATAATATGTATATGTAAAATTGATTGTATTCTGCTTGTCCAACCTTTACTGACCGATTTAAACTTTAAAGTTGAATTTTGCGTAATACTCTTTTGGATCCTGCGCAAAACATAGGTAGGTGTTAATATCGATTGTTTTCCTGCTTTTCACTGATATTACGTATTTCAATTTTTAAAAAACCTTTAAAATTGTATTATTGGAGTATGAATTTCTTATAAAACTTACTTAAAGTACTTATAAAATTCAAAGTCGAATAAGTAACAAATTTGTGTGCATTTGATAAATAATTTACAAAACATTTTTAAAAAAAATCTATACTTAGTACTATCACTAAAATGAAAATGAAAAACTTTGCTACAACTGGTACATACTGCTTGTATACTCCGATGCAAAGATTGCAGAATAAATTTTTCAGAAATATTAAGGATTTTAATTAAATCTAAATGTTCAAATTCAATCAATGCCCATTGTTTACACAAGGCGGAAACGGAATGTAGGAAGGATGATAGAAATAGGTATAGGACAAAGCTCAAGGACCAACCAGGAAGAAACACAACTCACCTGGATTTTCTCTCATGTAGTCACAGCTCCTGAACTTCAGGAACCTTCTTCGATGTGATTCACAATACGGTTTCGACACGCACATGCGAGGAACTAATAACACTAGCAATAAAACTTTACAACTTCTTCAAGTTAATGACAAGAACATAGCAACATCCATTCTCCGTGACAGTTCAAAAGTCATAGAAAAATACACAAAAAAAGTTGTGCTCTGTTGGGAAGGGTATAGGGGGGGAGAACAGATAGGTAAAATAACCATAATAGAGTATCCACATGCACACGATCATCGGCGATCTGCTGATCTGTCATTAATACTAAACACCCACATTGTTTTCTTACAGGCAAAGTTCTCCCGTATGGATTCACTGAAGGAAGACTCACCGTTTACCCCTTGAAGGTTACCACAGTCTCTGGTGCCATAGTCAGCAATGCAGAACCACCTCCTCCGTTACCCGAAGGTTAGTCAACAGATCTGATTCAACTATATTATTGTGAGCAATGTGAGTATTATGAGTACACAGTATTAAAATTTCATCACTAGAGATAATAACTTTGTAGGATTCCATTTGATGTGTTTCTTTTGCACCATTTGGATTGGTGATGAGATAAACTGTGATTGTGTAATTAATGTTCAATTGTAACAATGATTTTTCTAGAAGGGGACGAAAATCCTATCTTAGGCAAGTACCTGTCTCTCATGCAGCCTGGAATGTGGGTCCTGGTTGGAGAGTCAGACACTGATAAGGGTACTGTCAAAGGATCAGACAGGAAGGAACTGGTAAGTGAAATGTTGACCATTTAAAAGTATTGAAATGACTTATAGTATATAATACAAACATAAGCCAGTTCATAATCGGAATGCAATAAACTTTTTTAATATCCAGAATAAATGTTGCAATATTTTTATACAAAATTTTTGTGTATTTATATACTTCGTAATACTCATACGGTAACCAAGTTTGACAATGTTATATAAATTTGTTACAATATTTGATGCAATCTCTTTAAGATTCAAGTACAGTAAGTAATGTGCTCTGTAAACCTTTACGTAAGTCAAATTTGTAAATTATTTATATGTATTGTATAATATACACACAAATATATATATATATATATATATTTGTGTATATATATATTTGTGTGTATATATATACATGTGTGTGTGTGTGTTTTTTACACATTCTTGTTTTATAAATGAAACATCATGCAGCAGTATTTACTTGGATATAAGCTATAAATGCTGTTCGATTTTTATCCTGAGCTATTGTTAATATTATTTTCCCATCTTCATACATATGAACTATTTTCAACTTTTCTTCTTAAGTAATTGCAGACCTTCATTTTTAGATTTATTACCAGCGCATTCAGTTTAGTGTTTCGAACAACGAAGACTAACGGTGATAAACAAATTACTAAACTAACCGCCCAAACCATGGACTACTGCCAACAATGTAATATTACATAACAACATCATCATTAAGATATTATTAGAATATAACAATTAATTTTATACTGATTAAGATGGTAATGAGTAAAAGTCTTCTACCTAGTAATGTTTGTTTAATAGGTTCAAAAAAGGACAAATATGTGTATATAATATGTGAATGACAAGTATTTCTTCAGTGTAGGCCAATGATATCTACTAATAGATAATCATGTCTCACAAACGCCAGGAAGTAAACACAATATTCTGGAACATACACCCAAAGACAGAGAATATGAACGCTGCACGTTCATACTCTTACAATTATTCATGATTCCTAACATAATTTAATTAATTATTTCATTTTTGTACTGAAATATTTTCAAAATAAGGTGTTTGTATATTAATGACTTTTTATTCCATCTACTTGCCTAGAATTCTCGATACCTGAATATGAAATGCGTGTTTTTACAAAAATTAGCTAACCATAAAACATTGACAAAGAAATGTGATTTTAGGACTATGCGAGTGCGGTGATTGGTATCGTCACGGATAGCATCGAACCTTGTGACCATTGGGAAAGACCAATGCTGGATGTGATCCTTCAATATGGAGAACAACTCTTTCACTCCAAGATACCGGGCGAGTGTGAAAAGAGAAAACCGTTCACCGTTGCAACCAACTTCTTTATCTCTGACTTTAAGGTGATTCATTAATTGCTTACTAATAACTAGATAAAGAGAACAGATTCCTTTAAACTTGTGATTGTCGTCATGCACATGTGTATCTTCTTAGTCCTGATAGATCGTTAAGGATTTCCAAACAGTAACATCCAGATTATATCAACCTTCAGCATTCTTCGTCTCTGGTTTTTGTATGAAAGGCAAAATATATCATTTCTACACCGTTCTCATACATGTGTATGTAATGTAAGACAAACTTTCTTGTTTTAATAAATATATTATACATTTACTCATAATGGATTAATAATTCTTGTCTCAATTTAACACATGTGGTCTTACCACACTCGAGGACTGCATTATTACTCAATCCAATCAGATTCATAATTTCCTATTTCCTAAAAGTGTATATAAATGTACTTGTATATTTGTTCCAGGTTAACCTAGAGATTAAGACAGATGTAATTGTTGGAGATATACGTGCCAGTGATGATGAAGATATTGTTAGCGTTAGCAGTGGTCTTAAAAGCTTCTTCGGTGAAGTAAGATTCATTTTGTTTATGTTAAACCATTAGCTAAAACCAAAATATGATTATTTCTTAGAACAAAATTTTTTATTATCTGTTTAACACAACACTAACATTTAACATCCTTAAAAAAGAGTTTCATAAATTTGCACAGTAGAGGTTCGCAAGCTGATGGAAAACTCGGACCATGGCCATAAAGCCGAATCAAAAGTGTTGAATAATTATTCTATTCAAACATTTTTTGTTCCTGCTCAGACTTTTTCATCTTTATTTTCTGTTAAAATAAACATTATTTTAGCTTATCAGGATTAGTAGTCCAGTGATAAAGTCTTGGCTAACTCCAATCTGATCTAATCTAATTAGGTTATTCACGGTCTGCAGAGAAGTGGCCGCTATCTGCTTGGGCAGTGGCTGTCACAATGTATGTAACTTATTGTATCTTCTGATTGGTCGCTTTGGTTTGTGCCCTGTATGGTTGATAGGTAAGTCCTTACACTGCCATGTCTGTGGGCGCATGCGGGGTCACCACAATTAGATTATATAGAAAGAAAAATACAATGTAGAAAATCCTGTAAGTGAAATTTTGAAAATGTTATGCACACATTATGAAAGATTAATCCTTCTCACTACTAATCAATTATACATGTTTGTATCATCAAAGTGATTTTTAATTAATTGCATACACAGTTAGACAATATCAAAAAAGTTTGATACACTGATAATGAAGATTTCATTAGCAACTGGTGATAAGCTATACCGATATTGTGACAGTGAAATTTGTGTTCGATTATAACAATGATAAATAACTGATTATTCGTAATTTGGCGAACAATTACTGATATACTGGAAACTAAACCTCTAACAGTAAAATATCAGTTACCAATCATGGTTATAAAAGAAATACCAAACGCACAATCAAAGTCACAATAACGTTTAGCTCATCACTAGTAGCAACATAGATGAAGATGATATCAGGTTAGCTGTTCTTTCTGTGGTTCGGAACTTGTGGTGCAACAGGAGAAGAAGAAAAATCAAAAGCTGGTGTCGACCCAGATATATCAGGGAATGACTTATTGTATGAAGAATTTTGACTTGTAGTGAACTGCTCGATCAGATCCTATGCTTCTTATATATACAATTATAAGACCTCCAGGGCCGCGGCCCTTGAGACTCTTTGTTTTTTAATGTCTCTATATTTAACTTTGTTTTCTTAAGATAATTAAATACACATGATTAAAATAAATATCTTCTAAAAATGCTTGTTTCCTGTGATTCTCCAATACCTTTAAACATCACTTCTTCAATACTAGCAAAATTACCTTATGACCACATATTATATAAATAATAAGACAAAACACTTTGTTTAAACCACTATTTATTGATAAATCAACATGTTTCTATAACTATGGTATCTTTCTCGGGAAACAATGTATATTAAAATTAAAAATACAATACAAACTAATATGAAAACAAATTTAAAGGGTGACTATTTGCAAAAAGGATTTGGTTACTTATAATACCTCATCACTCCCTCAATCATCATTCCCTGGTTACTTATAATATTTATCTTACTATTAATACTTATTTTTATTTAAAAATTTCAAATTTATCTAACTAGCAGTGTTACTGTAGTTGTTGCTATTTAGACAACTCAAGTGCTCCTTAAATTCTAATATCAAAATTTCTGCAAATTTTACCTATATAAAAATGATTGCAATCATTGCAAATTAATTTGTAGACCCCTGATTTTTTATAAATATCATCCTTATCCTTATTATTTAAGGTATAATTATTTAATATAATTTGTTATAAGTGTAAAATATAATTGGGGGTCTACAAATTAATTTGCAATCATTTTTATATAATAATTATTTCATTTTCATTTTATGAGTGAAAATCTTCCATGTATACAAATTAGTTTGATAACGTGTAAGATCGATTGTTCTTATTGGTCAGTGTTGTAATTGTCTAATGGTGATTATGGTACAGTACTCGAACATAATATTGATATTACAGGGGTTGGGGAGGAGGTATATTTTCAATGACATGCATATTTTTTTTATTATTTCAGGAAGTCTATAAGAATTTTGAATTATTTGTCCTGAACACTAACCAAACATAAACTTAAATTGTTGTTTCCAGCACAATTGGACCCATGGCATTTTGTCTTCAAAGAACTACATTGTGGGTATATGGAAAATGGATGAAGAGCAATATGCTAAATATAGATTTGCAAAGAAAACAGTTGACTTCCGTAAAGCAGAAGCTTCGGAGAAAGAGGAACTGAAAAGACAACGGAAAGAGGAAGCGAGAAAACTTATAGAGGGGGAAATTTCAACAATTGTAATACCGAGTACCGAAGGTTCGGGTGAAGAAGTCGAAAAAACTGAAGAGACTGAAGTGGCCGAGGAGACCAAAACAAGTGAAGAAAAATACACTATACCGCATGAAAACACTGAATCAGTTGAATCCATCGAGTCAGAGGAGGAGGCTAAAATTGTATCCCAAAATCGATTTTACCCTGATGAATTTGATATAGATCCATCGAATGTGTACATGGTGGATGTGGTTAAGGCTGCAGAAGTAGTAATCAAGCCACCACCGAAAAAACCAGCAAAGGAAAAAAAAGCCAAAGGCGATAAAAGAGAGGGAAAAGTCAAGGTTGAAAAGGGTGCAGCCAAACCTCCGGCCCCTCCACCAGAAATTACATCCGAAGTACCTCCGGAAGTGGTTCCTCCAAAAGAAGAGCCAGTTGAAAAAGCCAAATCAATTACCACTTCAGCCACATCAGATCTAACTCAAGTCAAGAGTGAAGAGGTGGATGGTGGAGGGGATAAAAGTGATGAAGTAAAATCAACTCGATCCACAATATCAGATAAAGGAATAGATGATGGCAAATCTCTCGAAGCTGGAGAAGGGGTGTCAGAAATTATGCCTATATCATCTGAGCAAGTAAGTGTAAGTATCAGTAAGGAAGAAGACAAGGATGTGGTAAAAGAAGGAGAAGAAACAGAAACAAAGACAGATGAAGTTCAAGAAATCGTTACCGAAGGTGAACAAAAAGAAAAAGGTGCTGTAGAACCCAGTGAAATGGTTATAGAAACAAAAGAAGAAGAAGGCATTATGGAAGAAGGTCTCTTACCTGTTGAAGAATCAGAAATGGAAATATTATCTATTCACAGTTCCATTCGCTCAATCATGGACCACATGTTGGACGACGTGGAGGAAATAATTTTAGAAGATGACAAATTGGCAGAAATTATAGAGTCGGAGGGATTTCTATTTGAAGGAGACAAGTGTATTGTATTCATGTGGGACCCACATGGATTTTGCTCGGAGAAGATCCACGTGGGATATGAAAAGCCCACACTCGTCGCATTTGACAACACAAAAAGTCTAGCGGACTTTTTTGTGACCAACACCCTCGCTTTGGGACAGGGCTCCAACAGGTAGGTGATCTTAATCATCATTAATAGAGTTGACAAAATATTTTAATTTTTTTTCAGTATTTCATTTCTGCACAAACTATCTAGTATATAACTTGACCACCATTTAAAATATAATCTGGCATTCATTCAAAACTAAATCTAAAAGTTGCATGATTTTGGCGCAACCGGATTGCACATATCATCTTCTTCTAATGTTCCTCTACTTTCTCCGTTTTCTTTGTTATTAATCACTGATTCAAGAAAGACACGGGTGAGAAAAACACACCAGACAAACGAAGAGTGAAACTCAAATATCATCTAAGTACCAAAATTAACTTTTTGAGATAATCAAATAAAACAGCACAGACAGCTAAATTTTGTCATCTGTATTTAATATGAATAATACAAAAATACACAATGACGTATCTCAGGACGTGTCCACGGATGAGACGTTGATCTCTCGTCTCGGGGATTTATCAGTAAATGTCACTATGAATCATAACTCGCTTCACACTCAACTTTGTACTGTCCTTTATGCGCTTTCGAGACAAATCTTATACTGTACATGCACCATTAGAAATATTAAAGAAAAATTTGATACAAAAAACCACACTTTCATTTTAGATTAAGAACATATGGAGCACTATCTATAAAAATTATTTTGAATTAGTATAGGTAATATAGATAATATATTTTGTTTATGCATTAATTTAGCGAATCAACTCAATTTCGTAGCATGCGCAAAATGCATTTAATGGTCGCAGTCTTTTATATAATATTTGTATCGTCTTAATTATGGCAAATAACATTCAGTTTATTAGTTTTATATTAATGTAAAGGTCCAATCTAAGTAATGGTTGAAAAAAAGTCTAATCTATTGAATAACTTCTAATATAAATTAATAATAAAAACCCACATTTTCGTTAAAAACGCGAAAATTTGAATTATTATTGCAAGTCGCACCTTAAGGGTTTTACCTTAGCATACAGATTCTATTTTTGTGAAAATATATTTGTTCAAATTGGGTCATATTTGAGTTTCACTCTTTAACTGTGTAAAGAATAAAATAGAATAGCAGCCATCAGACAATAGTATCGTTTCTTTGGATCCTACTCTAGGTTTAGAGCATGCCATGATAATGGCCTGAATCTTTGATTTGCCCAGCACCTATAAGTTAATTATATCTTTATAATGCATACAAAAAAGTTCATTTCGTTGAATATTGATTCCAGATTCACCATAACCGGCGTGAGGACCTCCTGGCGGCGCAAGACCCTCGAGGAACGTGCGGCGAGCCCTCGCTGTCCCGAGAGGCCGGGAGTCCCAGAGAGCGTGTCCGGATGCCACAAGGCCGAGGGGGCGGCCACTGCCTACGTCCACACAGGCGGAGGACGCTCCTACCTTGTTGGGGGTGATTGCGGTTGCAAGTAAGGGAGCACTGACGTGTTTTATCACCCTGTTGCCGAATAATTCAGATAATACAACTTTGTTAAGAAAACCAGGTTATAATAAGTCTTAGAATAAAAACCATCAGTACATCTTCACCTTGGACTGCTTCTAGAACATCATCCTCCAAGCTCGGCAACATTTCTGTCAATAAGATCAGTACCTATTTTAAACCAGCGATCCATTTATGTTGACCCAGTTTTGATTTGTTTTAAATTACCAATAAAGAATTGTCAAACCTAGTTTCTAGATGACAATTTATGTCAAACTTAAGACACTTAATCTGGAGAATGAGATATAATGTACAGATACCAAGATTACTGAGTTAGTTAATAAATTTTAAAAAACACCTCATATTTATTTTTTTCTTTTCTCTTTTTATAATATTTTAACAATTATTGATAATGCCCCCTCACTAAGATGATCCTGTATCGAAGTGGGCAAGTTGTACATTAACATGTTTACTAATACGTAACTTAAAGCACGGTTACATCATTGTGTAACTTTGCAGGTGCAAGTTAATGGCGATCAAGAATTCAATATGCTGGTCCATAGCAGCGGTGGTGATGCGCCAATTGCTTGATATCAGCCTTTGGAGTAGTACAGCACTGGATGACATAAACGCTGTGAGCACGGAGCTGAGGCTGGCCTCGGAGCGCAAGTTGGGCTGCGACTTTATCGCTAAGAAGGGGGCTCTCCATCCTAACCAGGTTTTTTTTAATCAACCGATTATTGAAATTACTCTTAAATTTCAAATCACATTAATATAATATTATATATTGTGAACAATGGATGCAAAGGTTTTCATTACATACATGACAATAATAATAATAATGTAACATGTTAGTTTTTGTCATAGCCGCCATACAATTTATCTCTAGCTACTACCACTATACAGGACAGCAAATATAGAATAGTAATCCATAACAACCATATACATATGTTAATCTGTTAAAATACAGTAAATCCATACCAACTCGTTCCCGAGGATACAATGGAATTAATGGTTCTTTTCTATGATTTGGCTGAAATTTTAGGCAAATTTTACATTGGTCTATTAGATTTTGAATTTCTACATTCAACGTTGGCCAAAAAACTATGTCACGATCAATACTTTTATATTTTGTTACACCGAGGTGCCCCTCATGTATTTTATTAAAAATACTCGGGCGCAGTACCTCAGGTATAATCAAACTAGAACCTTTAAAAACTATGCCATTTACTACATGAATTTCATTTTGGTAGTTCCAAAATGGTTTGCAAGACGAATCAGTGTTCTTTTCATTTTAGGCCAGCCCTCTAAATAATATTTTTGGAGCATTTGTAAAGTTTGGTCATTTTTGATAACCTCTAAAATTACCGACAAATTTTGCTCAGTAACAGCCAAGTTCAAAACCAGTAAGTTAATGTGTACCTGCACCTCTTTCTACATCAGTAATCTCAATGTCAGACAGTGCTGCTCTAGAGAATGTATCCGGAGATGTATGGGATAAAACATGATCTAACATCATATATATGAAATCATTTTGCTTTTGTAGATGACAGTTACGAGCTCGTAACAGACATTTTTAAGTTAAGATATTTTGATTTTCACTTTATATAACACACACACAATTTTTTGATTTGTATCACAACTAGTTTCGGGGAGAACAGTCCTTCCCATCTACATCTACATCTGTGGATCTAGATCTGTATTTTTTATAATTTTTTTTAAACATTTTAAATTAACATGTAACACCACAAAGTAACTGCCAAAATAGCACATTAATGCCTACCACCCTGAACCTTATCCCCCATATCAAATGTGATTAAAGATTTTAAAAAATCACGCAGTCAGCAGCAACATGACATGACATCATTTATTTATTTTTAATATAAGAGTAATAAACATACCACTTAAATTTTTTGCTAGTACTTCAAATAAAGCGGCTAGTACACTTTAATTTCTAGGTCATAAAGGACTTTTTGATAGAAAAAAAGCATATCCACTTTGAAATTGAAGAGGTCTTCAGTCAAAATATTGACGCTTGTGAAGATGTTGTAGAGAAATTGAGGTAACTATCAATCTTTCCGTAAGTGGCTCTTCTCTATAACATTTATGACATCACATCACTAAAATGGTTGGTGATTTGATGTCATAAAAAATAACTGTTAACTTTAGTGCAAAAAAATTGAATAAATTTTTTCTGCACGATTTCAATATATGTATTATAAAACAAAAATGTAATACAATCTGTAAGTTTACTCGATGCTAACAAAATTATTTTGATTATTGAACGGTCATTCACCATGAAGATGTAATTTGAAATAATCTACACATTTACTCATATTTTTCATTTTTAAAGAAAAAACATCTTGTAAAAATTGCTGATGACGCTTTTTAGATTGGCTTTGGAGGCATTCTTTGCGGGCCGAGAGCCTCTCGGTATTCTCTACACCAGCCTGCACGGGTGTGCCGCACTGTGGAAGTCCTCCACCTCAGCCAAAGAGTTTCTGGCTATCAACTGGCCCAAGGAGCATGTGCTGATGTATAATAAACCGGAAAACTTAGCCATCGGGTAAATGATTTACATAACATAAAAAATTGTTTTAGTATTTTAATATTTTTCTTTTGGCAAATAGGCTGTAAACACTTTTTTTTTTTTTGTCATCGTCTTTGAACAATTGACGAGACAAGTAATTAGCTAATTAAATATGAGTTGTAAAAATGTTCAAACGAAATTTAAATTTAGTTTTGTAAATTATTAGCATTTCTTTTAAATAGAAATGGGTATACAAAACACGTGTCAAATCAATATTCTTACTATTTTCAAACTAACGTTAAGCGTTTGTATCACGAAAGTAGGATTAACTCGGTGGTCACCTGGAATGAGGTTTGAATCCCCCGACAATTTGTTCACTAACCAATAAGTACACCTTTCATCGAAACAGTTTTAATGATATTATATTTGTGGGAAAGTTGATTAGTGTTCAATAAAAAGACCTTTTACGAGTTGTTCTGTTTATTCTCACCGGGGAGAAGCCACCGGGAGCAAAGAATATAGTTCAAATACAACAGGGTAAGAGTGAGGCACGTGTCGGCGGTACGGTCAATCCGAAAGCTGGATGGAGACCTGCGTGCACTATCGGCGGCATGGTTTAGTTATCTCTTTCGAATGTCCAGACAATGCACGTGGGCTGCCACTTATTGATAACATAAATAAAATGTATCACCTTTTATAAAAATGTGTCTAAACTATAATCTTTTCTTATACAAGTTAGTAATCACACTTCACGCGCGCAACCTTGAATTTCTGACTAAGTTTGGCATATTTCTGAATTTTACTTTTCAGAGACACTATATACAATACGTATATATAAAGAACTCACTGACAATTTTTTTATTAATTAATTTTGCATAATCAAACATCTTATATTTTATTCATCTTACCCATGCACTATTTTTTTTTTGTATTATAGAGAACATACCTATAATATATGTATATATTATGCAGCTAAAAAAAAACAGTTTATTACATTTATTTTTTAAAACAGATTTTTAAAATACTTTGCCCAACTAGGCAAGCCTGTATTAGGGCAAATTGGCAAACAAATCATATTTCACAAACCATTGAATACGAGGCAAAACACAATCAAATAGAAAATGAAAGTATTATACATACAAGGCAAGTAAACGTGAAAATATATAAAATGAGAGAATAAAAATACTAATGTGCAATACAATATGTATAAATAGAATGTAAGCACATACAAGGTAAAGGAAAAAATTTATAAGAGTAAAATTTATAATGCAGAATAAGAGTACACATTATGCAGTTATAAGAATTATTTCATCATTTACAACAGTTTGCTCTCAGTGTCTGCTCTACCTAATTTCAACAACGAATTTTCAACATCAAAAAGTGAATAATATTTGACCGAAAGTAATTTTCATTCTTGGAACATTTTAAAGATTATTTGCACTTGTGGGATAATATCTTTCAGTCCTCACAGATGGAGCGCTTATTTTCCTATGAAAGCTAGTTAGTATATTCAGCACATATTATTAATAATGATGGATATAGTTTTTTAATTTGCAAATCCTAACAGATAAATGTTTGTATTGAAATGTGCAAGCACTTTATTACATTTACCTAATGAATACAAAAGATAATATATTTTTGAATTTCCAATTTAACACAAATAAAATAAATGTTTTTATTATTGCATAAAGACAATGCGTATTGCCTTGCAGTTACCTCACCATGATTGAAGAGATGAATCCGTGTGCGACAGAGGTGAAACTCTTCAAAGTATACATGACAATTAAAAATAGTAGTCCTAGTGTATCTTAATTACACTGGAAATATGCAATATATGTCCATTTTTTAACAGTGTTCAAGTAATGTATGTAAATAAAATAAAAATTGAATAATATCAGGTCACTGTGTTTATTATGTTGTTGAAGTTAAGGGTTTAGTCTGGGTTTTTTAGGAAATATCCTCTTTTTTATTGCCATTGTGTTGTCTGTTATAGCCAATCTAGGTCAAGTATACGCCCGCGCCCAGGATATTAATTGCTTAGTTTACTGCCAATATAGTACATTAATATAAATATAGTCAAGTCAAATTAAGTACATATATAAAAAATATGGTTTTAATCGTTTATTTAATATTTATAAATCCAAAAGATGTATGAAGTCTTACTTTATATCCTATTTTTAGGAAGTGTGAATGTTCAGGATTGTAGTCCTGGATTTTGAGTATTAATATCCTAGTTAAATATTTGAATGTATGACAATATATTCATGTTATTTTCCCAAATTTGGGTAAAAGGTAATAACAAGATAAGAGGATCTTAAGTGAGTACATATAACAACAAAACACGGCAATCTAAAGTTGACAAATAATTTGCAATCATTACAGCATCTGCAGAATGTCAGTGTGCTGCCTCTCTTCAATATGTATTTCATTAGAAATACAATAGATATAAATTCTCCAAGAAAATAAATGTAAAAATTATTCAATTAAAACCACGTAAGAAGAAATCTACCATAATTTCACTGTATTCAAAATATCAATGTCGTGCGCTTCATTCCTCGGGTCATGTTTATCAAGATAGTCTTCTGGAAATTTCTACTAATATTGTTTCTTTAATAATGCATCCAGCACAATCTCGACACTCATGGCTATGAATAGTGGTATCATCCTGTTTTAGACTTAACAACAGCAATTCACGCTTGCGACGGGTGCTTTCTAAGACTTGATCTATTTATATTATGAACTTTTGCACAAAAGAAAGATTGTTTTTAAAATGAATAATATTGTGTTTCTATACATATTAAGATAATAAACCCTTTCAATGGTGAGATTATAATATATGAGACCCCCCTGCAACAACACTGTATCTCGGTTTTTACAAATGTTGGCAGATAGACGGAGCTTTGGCCATCTTGGACGATACAAATAAACATCCAAAAGTTCTATCATTGTACAAAACTACAATTTATTATGAGCTCAAGAATAGCCTAACCAATGAATCTCGGTCACTGATACTAGACGAACAAGACGTAAATGGAGAATTTTGTAAAAATCATTCAAAAGAACCTTGTGTCGCACACCCGCACTAAATTAGAATAAAGGATCCCACATGTACAGTATTGTTGTTGCAGGTAAGATCACTTAGTAATTGTGTGTAATAGTATTTTTATTTATTTTATATGGTTATTTAATATATCATTTGATCTCAAGAAGATATTCAACGTTGTGGCATTCATAACTCTGATCTCTCCAAAAATTATATAGTGTTGTTGCAGGGGTAATCTCACATTGCATGGAATGAGTGTCTGCATCCCTACTCACAGTCAAATTATAAACCATTATTACATATGTCCAGTATTGCACGGATAGTAAATTTTATCTTTAAGTTCCTTTGATAACCATTTAAAATTTTTGCATAACTTCTAGAAACTCAATCATGAAAAAATATCCCTAATAAGCCCTTAGAACCGACAGGCATTGCATGTATATGACACAAACATTCTAAAATATATGTATGACACCTTTGGTACGTCAAATCATCATACTACCATATTAACCGACACTATAGTAATGTTCCGATGTGTATGTCAATATTTACATATACTTATTTATTAAAAGCATTATGAGTACGAGAAGGAAAAAAGTATTACATACAAGTGGTGTCATATATATGTACCCCTGCTAGAATATGTTTTTCTGGTATGAAAAAATTCATTATTTCAGACAGTTTAATTAAATTTTCCCTGTGGCAAGGATCTGAACCCCGGTCTCCCATATGACAGGCAAGGATGCTAACCATTATTGGACTGCTGAAGAATTCGAATATGTCAAACAAAATCAGTATTATAGAATATAGATAAAAAGACAGAGCACTACTGGCTAATCGTATGAGAAGTATCAGAACCGATACTTAGTGCCTTCAAAATATTTTTGTTTTCAAAAGGTATCTTTTTCGGTACCGTTAAAACACAAGATAAATGTGAGAGTATATTAAAATGTTGTGAAATTTTCTAACATACTTCTACTTCTAACACGGTTTTCGTGATAAATTTTACTGTGAGACCTGCTGAATAAGCATATTCAATTTTAAAAATATAATGCAAATATATGACTTATTTATTGATATTTAGTACCAAGTACCTTTGACAAATATGTAATTAAAAATAAAAGATAAATCATCATTATTATAAATGCATAATACAATGAACCTACGAATGGGTAAATAAATTGATAATGTTACACGAAACATAAAATATGCTCAGAAAAAAAAACAATTTAAGTGCGTCATTATGTACATACAAAAATATATTACTATTGGGTAGTCCAATAAGTCTGATTTTTTAAAAATTTTAATTTTGTTTTTTTATGTGACAAAAAATGACATACTATTCGATAGCATTTTTCTGCTCTAAAATATCAGTGTCGCCGTTTTCCCGTGTCTTATAATTTTTCTTAACTTTTGGGCTTTTAAATAATGGAATGTCACGTTGAGAAGAATTAACATTTTCGACATCAATTTTTTCGCCTTTAATCAAGTTTCTAATGAGTACTGATGGCGAATAATGAATAAGAATTACTAATTAACTAATTAATTTAGGGAAATAAAATGGCATGTTTATAACTATCCTGACACGCAACTCACACCTCGTCCGCATATTTTCAAACGTACATCTTGTTGAAACTTCTAATGGGACCACCTTTCAGAACTAAATTTTTCTGATCATGTCTGCTCTTTTGCAGATGTCTTCTATTTCTGATGCCATCCACACTTATGTCAAATGCTTTTCTTACCACCCTCTCCTCTCTCATCCGTTCCATGTAACCGAACCATCTAAGCGACCTCATTTCCACTGTTTTCAGTCTACTTTCATTTTTAATTTTCCAGGCTTCACATTTATACATCAGTGTTGATATCAGAACCACACTGTGACAATAACAATAATATTTTTTCTGTGGTCATTATGGTTTTGATTTTCTTCCTTTCGGAATTATCTAGAGTTGGAAAATCCAAGACGCAGCCACCCCGGCTAGTGAGTGTCTAGTTAAACTGATTGCATCACAAAATAATCCATTGATTTGTTACCTTTACGGTTTTAATCGACAGAAAAGTACATTACGGATAGGTAGAATCTAAAAACAGTTGACACGCGCGCGCGGAATAGCGAGGTTGTGTGCCATGACAATAATGAGTTGACAGTATTAAATAATTGCATTTGTGCGTCGTTATAGCGCGACTGGTTCGTACGTTCAATCGGGGCCGGCCGCTTCGTTATCTACTCGAAATGTCAAAAACAGCGGGAAACAAATGGTGAGTAATTTGACACATGTTTGAAATTTGGAACACGATCAAATTTAAGGTTGGCCAGACGTCAAATTCATTTTCCTTATCCACCTAACTCTTTTCAAGTATTTCCAAAAAGGAAGAGATGCCAAAAAAAAAGTTATTTTTCCTTCCTGCTGGAAAAATTACTTTCACTTTGGGTAGTGAATAGTTGTACATACGTGCGTGCTTCATGCGCGCGGATGAAAGATAAAGTGTGGTATTTAAAAGGTCGATATGTGTATATCAACAATCTGTTCTTCATACAAACTGCAATTCTGCAATAGATAACGTTTAAATGAATAACATAATAGGTACTAAATCAAAACTGTCCTTTACCCGTATTACAAGGTTAACATTTCATCCATGTAATCCACAGTTTATTCGAATGTACATACTCGAGAGTATCATTGACTCAGATAACTTATTAAAAAATCTTAAAGTTTGCCGTGGTTCATTCTGTTGCGCAGACGGTACAATCTGTGTCATATGAATGAGTGGTGAACGTCATATCTACTATATGGCGTAATTTATCTTTACAAAACTAAGCGCCCTTGGGGTGAAATTTTGAAAAATAGCGTTATAAAAATTATCCAATATTATTAAAGGCAATCTAGCTTAGGCAGCCACGATGTCATGAGACACTTCTATCAATCTGAACTGTGCCTTTATAATGTATAATATATATTTAAATAAGTAGGTACTTAATCACGCTGAAGATAATTAGCATATTGGTCTGCTTTTTCTATTTCTCTGTTATTTTTTCATGAACCGCGTCACATTCCAGATTGTGTGTGCGTTCATAAACCTCGAATCCAGATTATCTTAGTAAGTACCTATTAAATTTAATAAGTTATCAATTACTATTCATTTTCTTTCTTTTCCTGCTCACCGCTCAATTCCTAGTGCGTGATCCTTCCAAATTATAATTCATTCTAGGTCAATAAAGACAGGAAAATTCGATATTTTCAATTTCCATTCAAGTGCCAGACCAGACAGGAATTATTCGAAATACGCGTGCACATGATTTAGGTTATTAAAAATGTGACCGACGCGCAAAAGAAAAGCAGAAAAGAATTGTTTGTAATGCTGGTACTGCTGAAGCCGTCAGTCGGTTCTGTACTCGAAAGAAACATAAATGCAATATCAAAAGCACAGCGAACAAAATATGTATAATAATGTAGCTAGATTAATACATTATATATACAAGACCTTGGCTAACGAACAAATATCATAAAATAATACGATGAATCCAATATTTATAATTATGCAGGACCGGACTATGCTCTAGATTCTCGTTTAGGACCAGACAAAATTTAATAATTTATCATAAACATTTTCAATTCTTTTAAAAAGTATTTGTACTATTTTGTATTGATCTCGGAAGAAAATTATAAATAGCAGTAATGCCAATACTATTTAATACTTTTTTTGATGAATTACCCGAGAAGGAAATTAGGAGATTGGTATTAGGAAGGCTATTGGGTTAAATGATTCTACCGAAGGACCAGTAATCTTAGATGACCGCGATTTGGAAGGAATGGTCGCCTTACCTCGAGTACGACGTCTCCAAACTCCTATAGTCACAATTCACAAAACAATATGTCCACAAAATAATCTAAATCGAAAAACTACATACAGTGCACCATAACACCGGACATGAATGATCCACAACGCGAATAATATTGCCATTGTCGAGTCAAATCTCAATTTTGACTTGACCGTACCATAGGGCCGGAATTCATACTCTTGATTCAGTGACTGCACGATAGCGCCAAAAGCCAAATTCATACTGGGGTCGAGTACGAGGAAGAGATCGACAGGTACAGGAACAGGGTCGCGGACATGTGACAATTTCATTCTTCGCGGTCGATATTAAAACGAGCTAAAAATGTACTTGATACGAAAACGAATCAATATCATTCACACGAGTACCTATTTTTTTTATTACAACTTTATTTCGTATATATTACATAACAATTTTTATTTTTTTCCGGCAAGGATTGCCCTTCAATTAAACTAATTAACATAGTTAACACTAATTTTATCAGCAACAAAATATTTTTTTAACTGTAATACTATACAGAAATCAAATAATTAAATAAGAATGTTATTAAGAAGAACACATTCTTATTGCGTAGTTGTAATTATTCAGAACAGACGGTCTGTGATATTTTAAATACTAATTAAATGTATTAATTAGAAAGATATACATATGAAATCAATTTTATCGAAAAATATTGTTGTTGCGCTACCGGGATTCGAACCTGGATCTCTTTCCAATTCGGGGAAGGTGCATTATTCAACTATGTTACAGCGACAGTACTTTTGACCACAAATTTTCATCTATCGTTCCATTATTTGAGAGCGTCTACTTTAATGCACCTTCCCCGGATTGGAAAGAGATCCAGGTTCGAATCCCGGTAGCGCAACAACAATATTTTTCGATAAAATTGATTTTATATGTATATCTTTCTAATTAATACATTTAATTGCATTTAAGATAAGAATGTATTTGACTTTATATTTGAGTGTGTTCACAGATGTCTCTTTATTTTTCATAATTCTTAATAATTTACTGATTTTATTAAAAATTGTTGGCACATCACATTTTGTCACCAGGCACTCTCACGGTTCGACCCGACGATCTGCTAGAATAGCTATGGTGAGGGTCAGTATTCATATTTACATTGTTTATCATCTATTCTAAAATTGTATTGTACGTTACTTTTTTTTGTCAACTGGTAAGATTTTGCATATTTTAAATTTTTATTTTTCGTCTCGTCCGGATTGTATTTGTATGTGGCATAAACAGCGCAATTACATTTAACATTCCGAGGGTTTGGGATCCCATGACCGCTTCCGCCAAGTCTATTGTATCACAATTGTCAATATTTTTGGACGGTAATAATGCCATTCGCATGATGGCACTATTATATATGATATGAAATACCCTGTAGTCTCTTTGCATTTCTTATTTATTTTACTGTAACCCATGGACCAGCGGAGTTGTCACAATTTAGATTTCATCTCTTTAAATGAGTATAAACATAAGCTCCTTTTTCATAAACTCTTATTCCGTCTCCCCGGGATGAGATAAATCTCAGTATCACGTGCACATTTTGATCTGGAGATAAACTCAGAGATCAGATTGAGATTGGTAGAAAGAGAAAAAAAACTCAAACCCGTATACAAGACGGTCAATTTGATATCGAGACTCGACACGTGCGCAAAAACGTCACGAAAGTTGGACAAACGGAAAACATTAAATTACAAACATTTATTCTGTTTTAATTGCTGCTGAGGAGATTCAAATTCACTCAACTGACGAATGGAAGATTCATGATCAACGAACTGACATTTTACGTTTGACATACCATACTATACATGCACATCGATCCGTGTCGCCAAATCTATGAGACATTAATAGCATAGGTGTTTATGGTAATACATGTCCATCACGGGAAAGAACTTTTTTAAATTTATTTAATTTTTATGACAAAGACAAAAGACAAAGCGGTATAAGCGTTTATACCCTGAAAAACGAAAATGTTACTAACCTAGCATCACACCATTTCTCAGCAGGAGCATGCTGATATACGAAAGTGAGGCCTGGAGCTAGCGGGAGAGGAACGAAAGTAGATTGAATGCAGTGGAAATAAGATCACTTAGGCGCACATGTGGCAAATCCATTTAGGACGGAGTAAAGAATGAATAAATAAGAAAAGAAAGTAAAGCTGATCTTAGTATAGTGAGTAAGATTAAGAAATGATCACTTAGGTGTTTGGTCATATGGAACGGATGAATGAGAAGGGAATGGTTAGAAAGATACACATATGACGCAAGTGTTGATGGTACCAGAAGTAGAGGACGTCCGCACCACCAGGTGAACCAGATACTGGAAGATGATTCTGTTAATAATAATAATAATGAATGGCGCTCTATTCTCTCTACCTACCCCCGCGGCGAAACGATGTGATGGTAAGTTCTCATACATGCTCACTGTTTTTAGTTCCTCCAATATCTGGTCTATCTGATCGTGCCAGATTTTTCGCGGATGCCCTCGGTTAACTGTTGCCTTCAGCACTCTCCTCATATATTGTATTTACCCTCATCTCCACAATCGTATGTTACACACGCCCAAACCATCTCACCTTCTTAGTTTTATCGACCATGCTACAAACAGATGTGCATTCGCTTGTAATTTGTTAATTTTTCACTCTGTCGTACATAGGTTTTCACACTTACGTCAGTGACCGCATTCAGTCTAGTTTCGTTCTTCCTTTGGCAATTCACTTCTATCCGTTAATGTCGGCACCGAAACTCCATTATGCACCGCTAGTCTTGCTACGTGTGACAAATTCTTATTGGTGATAACTGCATTCGGAGCACCATTCACTTTATTTCTCGCGGTCGCCCTCCTTTCGATATTTTTCTGAACCTTACCTTCCCTAGTGAACATATTTTCCAAATGCACGAACCTATTCAGCATTTATTATTTAGCATTATATTACATTTAGCCTCGCCCTCATATCTCTATTGCTAATATTCATCAAAACCTAATCTCCATGTGTACATCGAATATTCTAGTCACTGCAGATTAGCTGCATATAGTATAATCAAAATACACATTCTCACTCCTACTTCGTTTTCCTCTCAGCTCTTTCATGCAAATTACCCATGTACAAGTTGAATAGTCGTAGTGTCATTACGCAGCCCTACTTGACACCTTTTGCAATGTTAAACCACGATTTGAATGACCCATTAATTCTTACACATGCACTGCTTCCCACGAAAATGCATTCTTGTTCATGAAACAAGTGAGGTAATCAATTTCTCACTGGTGGAAAATAAACTTCGCAATCTAATCCATTTCAAAGTAACAATATTCAACTTAGGATTTCGGAATACATAATTATATTACATCAAGTTTAAGATATCAGACTGTCCAACTGTTCTAGGAGGAGCTATGAAAATACATATATGACAATGTGCACACTAACGACTGCATATCGTCATGTCTCCATAGACCTCTCCATAGATCTCTCCATAGACCTCTCCATAGACCTCTCCATAAACCTCTCCATAGACCTCTCCATAGACCTCTCCATAGACCTCTCCATTACTCGATCTAGTTCATTTCAAACGGATTCATGTTCTATCGTAGTAAGAAAATTTTAATGATTATTTCTCAGTAAAAGTATTCAAAAATAGAGCCTGAAACATATTTAACTTATTCTATTACTATTATTAGTTTAAAAAAATGTCCTCCGGTGATGACCGCGAGAATCAGGTAGATGTCGTATGTATGTGAATGAATATTTTTCCGTTTTCCCTGGGACCAAAATTAATAAAATACGTATTTAATTTTTTTTAATCCGCATCATTTAGGAAAACGTATCCGGATGCGGGTGCGGATGATGAAACATCCGCATCATTTAATTACGTGAGTTTTCGCGTTTATTAACTGCATTACATCCTGTGTATAGATAGATGCATATAATATTTAGATAAGCTTGTTTATAATACTGTTCATTTTTAACATTTTGTTAATTTGCCTTCATTGAGATTTGTCTCCGTAATCTTAGCTTCAAGATTATAAGAAAATATATTTCGTTTATGCAATAATTTACCAAAATTTGTAGTACGCGGAAAATGTATCTAATGGTCGCGGTCTTTCTTATAATGCTTGTATTGTCTTAATTATGGAAAATGACATTCAATTTATTAGTTTTGTAAATGAGTATAAAGGTCTTATCTAAGTAATAATTTTAAAAAATTTCAAATCTAGTGTAGGTTACCTATAACTTCTGATATAAATGAATAATAAAAACCCACATTTTCGTAAATAACGCGAAAATTTGAATTATTATTGAAGGCTCCGACTTAAGAGAACTATGCAATTAAACATGCACCTTTTGTGTTTTTTTAATTTGACGTTTATTTGACATTTGTCTAATTGTTTCATTGCATAAAATACGCATCGAGAAGCATACACCACATGATGCTGTACCACTTGCAGACCTCTTAACAGCTTAAACTTCAGATTTTGATGATCAGACGCTGCTTCTGGCGGCTGTGAAAGAGAATGAAAGTTGCACTGCTAGGATACTGGCTGAGAACTTCAACATCGATCAGTAGACAATTGTACATATTATGGATAATTTGTTTTGAGTTTGTTTTCGTTTTTGTTTATGATGCAATATAATTTTTAAATAAACGGCCGTTAATTATTCATCAACCTAACATTTGTATCATAATTACAATATTTTATTGTTGTCATTTCTGTTTCTGTATGCCACATTTATATTTAGTTTCAACTCAAAAGACCGCATGTCGTAATGTCGATTCCTTGCAACAGGCAAATTAAATTATTACTTTTAATTCATATACTATCGTAGTTCTCGAGTAGGACAGACAGATGGATACTTAAGTATTGTCTGTCCGACATTGACATTTGGGACACCTACCCAATTTCATGTTTTAGCTAGCTTGTCACTCAAATTTGAACATCCTGTTTTGCGTGGTGGAGAAGTAGTTCACGGACGAGATATTATAAATTTGAATGTTAATTAAATACTAATGATGTGTCATAATATTATAATACAACTGTTTATGAAGTGGATGGTTTTTTCTTGATTGTAATAATGAAAACGTTTGCCGGAATAAAGGCTCGGCATGGAAAATGGCCGACTAGTAACAATTGTAAGTATGTGGAAATGCGAATTCGATATAGAGATCAAATTGATATCCCAAAACTAAAATATACCGCAACTCAAAATCAATATATTTACCAAGGTATCAAATTTTTTAACAATCTCCCCATCACAATTAGAAAAATTACGGACTATCATATATTTGTAACTGAAGTTAAAAAAATGTGTACACAGACTAACTGAAACATAATTTAACTCGAATATACTCCTTCTCTATACACGAGTCTTACTCTCATAGAGAAGAAACAAATGTTAAAATATATATATATATATATATATCCATTGATTATTGAAATTGTATTATATTTTTAATATTAATAAAAAAAGTATTTTATTCATGCGTTGAAAAGTAAAATCGAGAATGTCAATTTCGATGCACACTCGGGGCCGGTTGTGTGATCAGTAGTAAACTTTTACTATGGTAACTCTTTACTAACGCTCGTGGATAAAAACGTTTGCGGATTGATGAGATGTCCATAGGCGTGACAAATAATCACGAAATATGCTTTATCTATGGATATTTTCGCCTCTTGCGTTCGAAATCTGTCAGTTTGGTGGAGAAATGTTTTCGGATTATGTATTAATGTATATTAAACAACGAGATTATCATCGGATGAACTCTCACTTCTCTCAAGCCGCTTCTCGTTTTTGATTTTTTACTGCATATACTTCTGACTGTGACTATGCGCCGACTATCAATAAATGTCATCTTTCTTGTTCAACCTGCTTTGGGCACACCGACACGCGCACTCCGCGATAGTATTCAAAATAAAAGGCGAGTGCTGGGTGTAATTTATTGGGGGCATCGAACCCTCACATGCACAACCTTCTGATCGTTACATATAACCATAATATTCCATTTTAACCGCATCCCATACGATATTCCAAAATACGTATAAATAAATCTCTTCAATATGTCAACCGATGTTTTCCTCGTCCAAAAAGTTAAAATTGAAATAAGGTCAAGAGCGATATTTATCAACAAATGAAAATTTCTTACCAAACAGCCTTGCCGAATCGCGAGTGTCTCTTGTAAGGTCAATGGCTGCATGGCGCCAGAGATATTACAAAAATGACACGGCCAAATTACAACAATATGGAATGTAAACTGTTGCAGTATGCATGCATCTGCATGTACAGTAGACTCGATAATCCGGGGTGGTGGCAAATTTGACCCGGATATTAAAAACGGGATGTTTATTCCGGAGTTTTCCGGCAATAATCGGAAAAAAGTTCCAAAAAAATAAAGACAAACTTAACCTTATCTTGCACAACAACAAAATACTAAAGTGAGGATATAAAATATGCCAAATATATTGACGTGAACTAACGCAAATGCCTTGTTTCATTATTTACATTTTGGTGTCACCCATGTGATCACTTTGGTACCACTTACAATATAATATGCATTAATGTAAAAAATACGCCATGATTTAATTTTCAAAGAGTAAATACTTTTACTGTTGCATAAATGTGTCATAAACTATCGGATTTATGTTTCTATAAAAAATGTGTGTAGAATGCCCCTCGTCACGCAACTAATGTTTCATGTCTATTCATTTACTGGTCTGTGGTAAAAACAATTGGAAAAGTGAATAATCTCCTCATGTATGTATGTATGAATGTGTGTCTGTATATATCTTTAATCTATCTAAACCAACTATTGTACCATTGCTGTGCATCCCCCTCTTCCTAGTAATCCCCGCCTCTCCCCTTTTTATCGAATGCCATCCAAATCTTGTTCAGTTGCACTCTACGATTCTGCGGAAAATATCACCGCAAACCTTCACCTGCCTGGATCAAATTTTACATAGGTACATCGTTATTATTTAGGGCACGTGATGCGCCCATCCGCTGCATCAAAAATAAACACTGAACCTGAGCGCAACCAAATAATAAAATATTAATCAACCGTGTGGTACCGACTGAAGCGCATAACGCATTACCGTCTCGAATTCTAGGGAATCAATTTTGAAAAACCAAACCTCTTTTTATTTCCTCTAGCTGAGTAAGAAATATTTGTTTAGTGAATACCTACTAAAAAAATTAAATTTACCTTGTTACCTTTTATTATATTTTATGATCATTATTTATGTTTTTTTTCATGATTGCATTTTGGTGCTCGTTTGGTTTGGGTGGTATGATCAAATTATAATTTTTTCATGCATATTCGCAATTTACGTTTTTTTTTTTTTGTATTCTTATTTTTATTAGTGCTCATTTAAATTGTTCCTTTTTAAAGTTCACCTTTTGTCGAGTACATTCTAATTACCGTTTCAAATGTGCAGTAACCTATTTATTATAGAGTCGCACATCGAGCCGCAACTTCCTCGCGAGCGCGTCGCCGGAGCTGATCTCCCGGGAGGAAGTGGCTGCGGTGTCTGTCTACCTAACCTCGTGTGCGATCTTATTTGATATCTCGAAGGCTCAAAATTGTTGATATATTCAATGAAAACGGCTTTGTGATTTGAGTCAGTTCCATCTAGCGAGCATATTTATAGACCGGTGTACCAATTAAACTTTGCAAATCGTAATGTTTATCGCTGCCTTTCTCTTGTTTATTATTCAATTCTTAATTATATTCATTTATTTAGGTGATTCAATGCGTTACATAAATCCTGTTGTTATAAAGAACTGATAATTATACTTAATGCATTATTATTAATAGAATTTTATTTAAAGATCACATTAACATATCTGCATGATAAATACATACCTACATAAATACAAATATAATGAAATATGAATTAAATATATTAATTAGAAAGATATACATATAAAATCAGTTTTATCGAAAAATATTGTTGTTGCGCCACCGGATTCGAACCTGGAATTCTTTCCAAACCGGGGAAGGTGCAATATGGTGACAATTTTCGAACCCGTATGTTACCTTTTTGATATTAATACATTTAATCGTTCCATTATTTGTCTCTGTCCTATTCCTAATTGGACATTTTAAAAGTAACATGTTCATTGGTTTTCCCCCGAGTCTGATAGTTGTAATAGATTTTCATTTTGTCTTCTTCAAAAAAATTTTATAAAACAGCTTTTTTATATATAAGGAAGATAAATTTAAAACAGATATTTATTATGTAAACAATAGTGAATACTTGTAAATATGTTGTGTAAATTTTTTGTACATAATCTTGCGACAAAGGGTGATTTTTGCTTGTTCAAAAAATTCTAAAGTTTAAATTGTAATAACATTTGGGATCCGATCAATTTTTTAAATTTTCTACCATGGCACTCGATTAGTAAAAATGTGAGAAGTTATGGTGGTTACTAAAAATTCAACATTAAGTTCCTCGCGTAAAAGGATGTTTAATAATATATAATATATGTATTCTCTCATACCTTGGGATAACACCGACGCTGGCTGAATTGTCGCCAAAAAACAAGGTGTATGGGTATTTTTTGTATTTGTTTTTGCATTCCTGGCCTGGCATTGGAGAACTGGTTGTATCTCTGCATGTCAGTGGGACTGACCTGTATCATATTATCACTTTTTTTATCTGGCCACAACTCCGCAGCTAGAGACGGGAAATCATTTTATGGACCATTTTTAACTGCGTATCTAAATGTACAGGCTTCATATTCATATTATGTTTTAAATACTAATATAATGTATTAATTATGAATATATACATATAAAATCAATTTTATCGAAAAATATTGTTTTTGCGCTACCGGGATTCGAACCTGGATCTCTATTTCCAATCCGGGGAAGTACACTACCAATTGTGTTTTAGCGCTAGTATTTTTCGTGACAAGTTTTCGAACCTATATGTTTCACTTTTTCAAATTAATACATCTGTCGTTCTATTATTTGAAAGCCATCTACATTATTTTATATTTAATGACTAACATGGAATTTATAACAAACATCTTTTTCTTCTAGTCATTGTCCAGTATCGAACTATGCGATCATCATAATCATTCGGCAGCTCGAAATAGTTGGACAGTTGATTTCTCAAACCATTGCCTGATCAGTGGCGTAACTATAAAAATTGGCCAATGCAAAATAAAAAAACAAATCCCCTGTATACATATTATACTTACTTACTTACCATCACGACGTTTGCTCGCGGGAGTAGGCAGAGAGAATAGAGCGCCATACTCTCTGTCCTGACACACAATTTTCGCCTAATCCACATTCATACATCTTATGATACAAGCTCGCTGACTATTAACGCTTCTAACAGAACTATCCTCCAGTATCTGGTTCACCTGGTGGTGCCAAGTCTTCTGCGGACGTCGTCTACTTCTGGTACCATCAACATTTGCGTCATATCATCTTTCTAACCATTCTTCCATTTCTCCTCATTCATCCGTTTCTTATGACCAAACCACCTAAGTGATCCTTTCTTAATCTTACTCACTATACTAAGATCAATTTTACAATCTTTCCTTATTTCTTCATTCTTTACTTTGTCATAAATGGATATGCCACATATATGCCTAAGTGATCTCATTTCGTTCCTCTTCTGCGCCAGCTCCAGATCTCACTTCCATACATCAGTATCGGTACCAGGACTCCATTGTAAACCGCTAGTCTTGCTTCAGTTGACAAGTTCCCATTAACTATAATTCCATTCAATGAGGCGTTCACTTTATTCCCTGCATTCACTCTCCTTTCGATATCTTTCTGTCTTTCCGTTTCTATCAAATTTACTTCCCAAATACACAAACTCATCTACTTGTTCCAACCATACATTACCTCCAAGTATTTAGCGCGGTGTCTCGCTTTCCTCCTTCTCGAATACCATCCCATCAACTTGACATTCATAATAAGGTCGCTTTCCTTGCATACATCGTACATTCTACTCGCTAGACCGTGTATATATATATATATACAATAATAATAACTGAATAAAATTGGAATTTTCACACATTTTTTAAGGAATGTTTTTTGGTACCACTTGCAAATGCACAAAATCCTTGCTTAGCTTTACCAATATTTTCATTTTGCGGCAATGATCGTCTGCCCCTAACCCGGCATATGTATATATCGATAAAGTTTTCATGTGATTTCTTAATGCACATTGGAAATTATTTTTCAAAGTTTGTAGTTATAGTTTTAGTCTGGCTGTATTAGATTTTAAAAATGATTAGTCCATATTAGCAATGGGAAAATAATATTTTTTTATAGATTATTTAACTTTATTTATTGAAACCACTTAATGAGTAATTAAAAACATCAACCGGTTTCGGAAAACATCATTTCTTTCTTTAGGATGTCAGCTTAACTAACCAAAAAACATATAAAATAATAAATATTAAGAAATAAATTTAGTACGTACTTAACTAAAAAATTTATGATTAAAAATGTGTAAATTGATGATTCAAAATTATTAGAAATTTTTTTTAGAATAGGACTTGTGGTTAAATTTAGTAGGTTAATTTTACATGCTTTGTTTATTTCTGATTCTAAATTATTCAATTTTTGACCAACAAACAGAGAAACCCAAATTTTTATCAAAAGTATGATCATTTTCTAATAAATGATTGGAAAATTATGAAAAACCATTACTATTTAAACATCTTAAATGCTATTATGTTAAAATTTCGACCTGTTTTACCAATATAAAAAGTGGTGCAATCTTTTCAGCTAAGTTTGTAAACATAATAATAATAATCGATATAAAACTTTTAGACCCCTACCTAAAATGGGCCGCAATGCACCGTATTGGCCCAGTTACGCCACTGCCTTAGGTTCTTCAGCCAGGATGTCCTTCATCTTCCAGGGCCTCTTCTTCTAGCAATTTTGCTTTTAATGGTGATATAAAAGATCTAATGTTTTCTGGACGTCTCGTGATATGATACAAATATTGTAATATCTGAGTTTTTATTGATTTAAAGATTTCTTCCTTTCATATTGGAATCATCACATTGTCATTAGTGACCACCAAACTATCTTATACATTTTTCTATGTCTACTTAAAATGCTTCAAATTTCCATAATTAAAATATAAATAAAAGTGCATTATCCAAAATTAATTAAAACTGTTTTATCATTTGAATCTTTTCCGCCGATTAAAATACTAATATGAAAATGAGTTTAATGCAAATATTTGATGAACACGATCGATTCAGTGAGCATATGTCAACAATGTGATTCGTTTCATTTCACACAATCGTAATTTTTTTAATTTAATGAACGCATTCTACACAGATCGACAAAACCTGATTGTTTACTGATATCTTATATGTATATAAAATTATGTGTTTCGCATGTTACATATTGTTAGAGAAAGTGTTAATTTCATTTGAAATGTTAACCTTTTTGTCATCGAAGTACATTTCATCAGTCAGAAATTTGAAAAATGGAAAAGTTTATTTATTTAGGTTATGGTGAATTAACAATAAAATTTCTGAAACGAATAGGTATATATGTAGGTATGTAAATATTATTTCATAACAATAGTTTTCAAACGTCGAACAATATATCTTGACGGTACGGTGGTGAATTAATATACAGCACATGATCCAGTTCAGAAAAGCGTCGCTTGATCGACCGTTTTTAAATGCTAGCGTTAAATAAAGAAAACAATAAATGCTGGATGATTGGTGATTTGCGACTTTCGATAGTTGCGTCAGCTCAACTGCTGTCAGCCAGGACCGCTGACGGAATAAATTAAAATGTATTCTTGCGTACATTTAAAAGTTATTATAGAAAAAAACAATCAGAAAAACTTAATCAATTCTTGACCTGAAACATGGCTGGTTCTGGTTTCTAGTCACTGCGAAATTATTCCACTTTTAAAAGCGAGGCGCGACCGAAATGTAATCCCGACTAGTTTTGTGTACATCAGCATCATCGTCTCTTATCCTGGGAGGGTCGGGACCCCACGTGTGCGTTGTTTCAGTATTTGATGACCAATCTTATTCCAATCTATCTTTATTAAGTTTTTATTGCTGTTTATTCCAACTTCATCTGGTCCCTCTGCCATTCTCAAGACGTATCCATGCTACCTCAATTGAGAACTTACTACATGAAAAAGTAGGGGATTCATGCCAAAGGTCTTCCTTATCTTTTTCCTGAACCATCCTGCTGCGATAAATTTTTAAAGTGTGAGTAATGCTAAGACAGTGAGTAACGTTAAGACAGTGAGTAATGTCAGACAAAGGCTACAAAACTTAATAATTATGAATAGGATAAAGACATGCATCGTAAATTGCTCATAGACTGTATAACCAACTGCCAAAATCAACTAGCAGCAAATATAATTGCGTACAAAAAAAGAGGTTCTAAAATGATTTAAAGGTCTTCAAAATAATTATGTATGTATTTGGCATCTTTCTTTTTCCCAAGTTTGTATTTGTATCAATTTCTTAACATTTTTTATAAAATATTATTTTGTTATTAAATCTCACACTGTATAGCCATCCCCATAATTCAATATCTTTCTTATTTAGGGGTGCTAAACTCTATTGTTGTATTATGTTGTTGAATGGAACGTAAGATGTATCAATTTGAAATAACTGCAACATATAAGTTCGAAAATTTGTCGACCATTTACAAGGTTGACGTAGCGTAATTGGTAGCTAAAATATTTTTTTGATAAATTGAGTATATCTTTCTAATTGATGCATTTAATTTGCATTAAAATCTTATTTTAAATTGTCATTGTCTTTATTGTTGCTTCAAGTTGATCCTGACGCAAAGACAGAAAAATAATAGGTCTATTTCACGAATATTTACATAATGGTACAGAATCTGTGCATGTCTTTGAATATTTTTGATTTGTAATTTAGTTAGATAATATTGTATGTACTAATTTAAGATATAAGATTATTAATTTACGTTCATAATAAAATGATATTTTTTATGGCACCGCATAGACCATACATAATAACAGATATTATGATTGGTCAGTAATGAAATTCTATTATAATTGAGCGGTGAAATCCTGGATTTAATCAACTGATATTTGCCGCCTTTGGTAAAAATAGTGTTCGCGAATATAATTTCAACTTTCTTGCGGGTGATTTCAATCAAAATAAAACGTAATTTAAATTTTACAGGTTTGTCTCCACTATTCAATTATGCTTGTTAAATAAATTGCTTTTGACGCGTTTTATGCGTTCTTTTATATATATATATATATGTTAGTCTCGAAGTTTTATGAACGGATTAATTAACAAATATTAGTTAATTCAGAGGCGGGACATTTTCGATAGCCAAAAAGTAATTTAGTCATATTTACAGTATTAGTATAGTTGATACTCTCATGATTGTGTAGAAACATTTATGTACTAGTGTTATGTGTACGGTTTAATGAGAAGGAAGGAATGAATGTAATTTTATTAAGTACATTTATTTTTTGTTATGTTCAAATTTAATTTTAAATATTGTTTAGCATTGTACTTTGAGTAGGTATGTTTTATTCTTTTATTTCAATTTTTTGGGTAGATCCCGGATAGGTACTGAATTCACAAAGAAGTTCTCTAGCGAGACGTGAAAAGAAATATTTTAATGTTGTGGTTTTACAAACACTTTTGTCGCGTTCAATTCTGTGGCGGACGTGACATAAATAGGCCGTTATGCAAGTGTTCTTAGGTACTGTATAACGTGGGAATTCCGTTCCGAATACATAGAACTACAGGATGTGTTATTTTAGCCGTTTAAATCTGTCACATGATATATACTTTATACAAGGTGCACCATGTACCGGAGGAATATTATGTTCCAGACCAATGTTGTTTTTGAATAACTAAGAAATGAAGCTTAATTTTTTGTTTTTTCAATTATGTGGTTTATTATAATTATGTATGGTACATTGGCCAAGTGACCGCCTCTAGCAGCAGCACAAATGCGTGCTTTTTTAACCATATTTTTGTTAACATACACTCCGCGTGTTATTTCAACAATTTGTCCTGTAGCTTCGGAATTGTTGTTAGCTTATTGGCGTAGACCTTTCCTTTCAAGTACCTTCACTGAAAATAGTCGGGAGCCGTCAAATCAAGTGATCGAGGAGGTCAGTCGATGTCACCGCATTTTGACATTATGCGGCTAGCAAAAGCTAGCAAAAATAGCGATCATCATTAATGATTACAGCATTGCCATTAATATTTAGATAAGATGTTTTAATTACTTGTTCAACACGCTGTTGAAGCAATAGATGCTCCGTGATAAATTGTAATCAACTATTTTTTACGACTACTTAATGCGAATTGATAAATATTTGTGAAACCAAAATGGTGGCTAAACAAAATCGGCCTGCAACATAATATTCACCTTTTAGTATTTCTTTTTTAGGTAGATTTCATAACCGTGTACATGAAGTCTCAGATAGTTGGTATTTACGTTCGTTACAGGCATCATCGATGGTCTTACTTAAAACATTAACTCTATATATGTCGTGCTCTATGTTATCGTGTCCAGTGAGACAGGCCCCTTGCAGCTTATATCCGCCCCTGGTTTCGATATCAAATACATACTCGTGCTTCAAAATCCGCTTCGTCTCCCACCTTCTGTGATCTCTCACCTGATGTGACCTTCACCCAGACAATGAGAGGAAGTAATGCGGTTCCTCTCGAAGCGTCCTCCAAGCTGCGGTCATTTGCAGCTCATTAGCGTGCAGCAAGGACGTCGGTTGGTGCAACGGGATGTAATCTGACATCCATGCAAGGGTCCGAGGACCGTTGCACGCTATTGTATCGTGTTAGAGGTTGCTAATAATTATCTTTACGCATGACATATTTTTTCATCTAATACAAGATGACGATTACGATTCTTCAACGTTGGTTCCAGTGGCGTAACTACGCTAACGCAGCAAATGCAACAATGCATTTGATGTAGATATTTTTGCAAGTACGAGGCGCGTTATTTAAGTACCGATTTTTTTTTAAATAAACATTGTTTTTACAACACTTTACTTTCTTTGGACGCTACACACCTTAAACTACAACATAGTCGCCACCATTATTAAGACACTTGGCATAACGGGGCACCAGTTTTTGTATACCTTCGTCATAGAACGACGCCACGTTTCGTGCATTCAAGAAACAAATAACGGACCGTATCTCACAGTCGGCGGGCTGATCTATTGTCTTTAACATTTCAAACACTTATTACAAAATAGCCACACTATGTGAATATCTGTAACGTTGCATGTGGTGAGTCAACAGATAAAGGATTGATCATGCGCAACATCGCAACCGCAGCCTTACACCGGAATATCCGCGCCTCGCATATATTTTTCCCAGTACTAAAATAGTGATACTTAATATGGACCAATATTGTTTTAAATCCACCTCGGCAAAAAATGTTGTAAAATTATTTAAAATATTTATCACGTGAAAATTATCGATGTTTACAGTAGCACCCGCATGTCGGGTTTGTGACCTTACTTACGTGTTTCTTTTTTTTTAAATAGAGATGCATTCACGGAATACGTGTCATATCAATATTCTTACTATTTTTAAACTAGGCTAAACGCTTGTGCTGTGAAAATAGTACTAACTTGACTGAGGCTCGAATCCCCGCTAACGAACTAGATCGCTAGACCAGCGTTTTAACCACTAGACCAACTATAGTCTCTAAATTAAAATTGTTATAAAGTTAAACAAGGAATTTTTTCTTACTATTTTATTGATAAACTGCGTAGTAATAATAATATTATATCTTAAATACAACATATTTTGAGGATATGCGTGTGGATGCGATTAAAATTAACCATTATCAATCATAAGGCTATGTGTGTGAGCGCCTGGTGCCCCCATTAATTACACCAGCACTCACGTGTTCTTTTAATTATGATGATTACGAGATCGTCGGCGCTGTTCCATGTAAATGCATCATATACCTTTTTTTTATAGGAATGCATCCACACAAAGACTTCACAGGCTCGGGAACGATCTTAGTCTTGTAGATATATTCCGATGTTCAATGTTTAAATATAAGAGTGATGTTTTTGATGCTGTTCTGTGTCAAAGGTATAACTGACCATTCTGTGTTAAACCTAAATTTTTATTTTTTGCTTAATTTTCCTTTTTTTTCTCTTTTAAATCAATTCTTTCAATTTCTATTTTATATATATTCCATGCTACTTGTGATTCTGCGCATGTTTTTTTTTTATAATTAATTTTGTAAAAGCCCATAAAGGCGTGAATACAATATAAATAAATAAGTGTGCCCACAGCAGGTTGAACAAGAAAGGCTACAGATGATTGTTGCACAATTACAGTTAAAAGTATATTATATGCAGTATAAAGTTAACAGCGAGGAGTGATTTTGTCAGGAAGGCGCTTGTTGAGAGAAGTGGCGCGCCGGGGCCGGCTTCCCGGGCGGCTGACGGTGCACATTATTGTCGTCGCTACCGGGCGTATTTTTGAGACTGATGAGAGCCTAGTTTTGGTAGCTAAGTGCGTTCAGGATCAGTCGGCGGTATTGCTGATTATGGAGGCGATAGACCTCCACAATCTTATATATTTCCTTCAATTTTGCATTCTGCATTAGGGCTCAATTTCTTGGTTACGCCACTGATTGGTTTATTCTCATATTCTGATCATCTTGCTCTATACGACTGAACCATTCTACACACGGCCTTGATGATAAAGAGACCTGTATGATATAAAGATGTTGGGATTCTTTTTAAAAATGCAATAATAAGACGATATTGTGGTCGACAATTTTTATTGAGTGAGGTCAGCGGAAGACTGCGACTCTATCGGAACGCTTATGCTGGTGTTATGTATAGTGATGAGTTCTAAATCACGAACTGTGAGATAATCACTAATATCTGTAGGTCATAATCACCAGCAGTGATTTAAAATACACTTATACACTTCTTGACTTCCTTAACATCCGTACACTTCCTCACAGGATCGGCCTAAGGCTGGTATGAACGGTACAGCCACACCGAGCTCCGCTCTCATAACAGATGAATAAATAAAAAATAATCTTAATTTATTCGGTCACAGCCTAATTTAATACACGGCCTTGATATTTATATATTAGGTTGATGCATATTTATTCGCCATTTTTTTCGCGACGTTTTGTTATTTGAATTTGACGTTTAATTGACATTTGTCATATATAATTTCTTAATACGATTATAAAATTAAAATTCGACGTGTACCTGGCCCAGCTTGATTGCCTTTATACTGCCATTCAATTGAAAAGACAAATCGTTTTCCACCACGACGACGCTCGTCCTCGTGTCGAACGCCGTGTGATCGAATCTATCGCTGGCGATAGATGGGATTTGCACCCCCATCCGCCCTACTCTCCCACCGAAACCCCGCGGACTACCGCATCTAGTCTTATATATGATATTAGCAGTTTGCTTCGCTGACTCGTTAAAATTCTCTGGAAACGTTTAAATATTAGATTTAATAAAACCTGTCATTTCTAGTTCGGAAAATTGTCTACCGATGATTTATCAGGTTACGGTCGGCGAAGAAGAAATGCGTACATATCGCAAGGACATGTCAAATTATTTATAATAAAATCGTACAATAAATATTTATAATTTGTAATTCACAGCCGACACGCTCCGTAGTAGAGATTGAACGTGTTCACGTAATATTATATTAACATACGCAGTCGCTCATTTCAGCAGCCGAGCTTCGGCTAAATTATTCATTTCAAGTCGAGGATTCCAAACTCGTCTAGATTTATCTAGGAAACTTTCTATTGCGAAATGTACATTGTACGCCGCGATATTTACCGCTTTGATCGCGACAATCGGCGAAGTATGAGTTAGAGTACTAATAAGTAGGTACCGTAGTTTAGCCAAAGTTGGCTGTTCTCTCTATGGACGCTCGCCTGTCACGTGTCATAAACTATATGTCAAATTAGAATGAAGTCTAATATTCAGTCATAGATAAGACATGCAGTACGCTGGCAAAAAGCAATCGGTTTCCATAAAATTGTTTTTTTTATTGTCGAGCTGTCTACCACAGCACAATCTAACTTAACTAATTAGGACATCAAATACGCAATTAGACATATTTTTTAAATGATTTAAATAGCGTAACTTGCCGTTCCCGCGACAAATAGGCCACTGGTGACAGATTATAATTAAGCCCCGTCGCTAATCTTGTACGCAGACGTATACGCGTATATATATTGTACGTAGTATTGTATTTTGGTCTATTCAAACATCGCTTGAATTTTATTTCATTGTATATTCTACTAAATATTTTGCACTTTTTTAACGCAGTAGTCTCAGGAAATAATATATTCTATGTATGTTAAAAATTCGTTAGAAATAAATGAAAGACTACGTCTTGTCACGCTAAAAATGTGGGAATTATGAACAAATTAGATGAAAAATCCAACAATAATGACAGAACATCATATTTTCAATGTACCCAGAACAGTTGGTAGGTTACTTACCTTCTGATATCGAATTAAATTACTATTAAACAAACGGGATGCAGATACCTGCCTAAGTTATATGCGCAAAGTTCAGTTGATTAATTTTGAAATGGAATGGTCCAGAGAGTAATATTTTTTCATATTCAGTCCAAGTCTAGTAACGTGACAAAGCAGCAGATGATTATATTATTATTATTAAAAGTGTGACCGGCGAGAATCATTTTAATATTTGTAAGACAAAAAAAAGGCTAAATTAAACCTTGTAACGCTAAAATATAAGGCAGTTGAATTCAAATGTTGAGATATTAAGAGAATGTGAAGATATTGAGAAAGTAAACGGATGTCAAGAGGTGAATAGATTTAAAATATCATCCGCTGTGATCACCGCAACATCTCGCTTACTTTGATCATTACTAAATCATTTAAATGGTAAAAAGGTCAACAGTTTCAAGAAGAGGTCATTCAGGATTGTTTTATGAGGCTGAGATAGTAGGATAGCACGTCATAGGAATCATGTAATTGATTGAAAAAGTACAGGCTAATTCCATGAGAACAATAGTATAGTCATCTTCACACCTATGTTCTACAACCCCTGGTGGATCTTGGCATCCTGTTGCGAGCTATTTCTGATCATTTCTGGATTTCTCAGACAGATAGAAGACATTGTCGCTCCATTATTATAGTATAATATGTAAATCCATTATTATACTAGATTTAATACATCTAGTGCACATATTATAAATGCGAGTCGAAAATGTTCAGGCTGCATGTGTTTAATCTCAACCGTGTCAGAAATACAAGCATTTAAAAAAATCGTAGTAATGTGATTAATTTAAATATTTTATTAATTTTATATTAAGTACATAAAATAAAATGTCATCGAGCGGACAGACTATTTTTCGTTAGATGATTTATGGAATGAAACAAAGATACAGAATAACAATGGGTCAATTTCGCAAATATTTATTTTGAGGAACGTGGACTTGATAATTGATCATGATTTTGTAAAAATCTCATACAGTAAAATTTTCCGTAACGGCACAGTTTTCGTACGTATTCCTTAAACATTTTTCACTAGTAATTTAGTCAGGTACTTATATAGAAATGTTATAGTGTCTGTTTGTTTGTTTTTTTATACATATAAATCTACAGTTTTATTCCGAGCTTGATGAAATTTTACACACTCGACCTTCAAAACAAGAGGAAGGTTACTGTCTACACGAGATTACGAAAAACCACCCCTATCCTCCTTTCCCACCCCTTAAAGAGAATTTTGGTACTTCAGCTAGTTTTGTATTTGTGTTATGCGAGTATTAACGAATTTGATAAAAATGTTTAGACGCAAAAATACTATTTTTTGCCTCGTTATGTGAATTTTGAATTAAGTGAGATCGTCAGTAACGCGTACTCGCAATAAAGTAAATATATCTTGATTGTGACGTAATTCTTAAGTTGTTGAAACCTCTTCTATAAGCTGTGTTTTTAATTCATCTAATAGGATGTTCATTTCAACCTTACATCATTTAATTTCTCTCTCTCCTATATTGCTGAGGGTCGTAATCCTCTTAATTATTGGTCCATCCGGATCTGACCTCGGCAAATCTGGGGGCCGTAGATATGGAGATATGTTCCATTCAGCGCATCGAAGAGCGACCTTTGAATCTAGTTGCTAGCAGTCTTCTGAAAACAATTAATTCACGACATAGTGAAAGCCTAAAAACGCTCTGAGATGATCGTGTATTTATCTTTATTCCAAGGAAGGCAATAATTAACAGCGGACGGCTGCTATTGTGACCACTGCTCGGCCAAGGCTTCCGTAGAATCTAACAATAGTGCATTGTGCACCCTTTTATATTGCTTTAGATGATATACAAGAAACACATTTTTGTTGTAAAGTTGCATATTCAGAATATAGTTATATGGTATTTCGTTGTAAAATAAATTAATGGTTCGCACCATAGACCAGTAAATGAATAGACGTGAAATAAAGTGTACATGTATGGGAGGGCATCAAAACATTAGTTACGAGACGAGGGGGTATTCTTTCTACACACATTATTTGTGGAATCAAAAATCCGATAGTTTTTGATACATTTATGCAACAGTAAAATTAAATTTTTGTGTAAACAAGACGTATTTTTTACATTTGCATGTTATATTGTCAGCGTTTAAATGTACGTTCCAATCGAGTCATATATTTTAAAAAAGTCGCGGAGCTAATTGATTGCGTAAGTGGTACCAAAGTGATCACGTGAGTGACACCAAAATGAAAATATTGAAACAAGGAATTTCCGTTAATTCGTGTCTATATATTTGGTAGTCTGTGGTTCGCACGAAGGCTGTATTTATTATGCTTGGACTTACAAGCAATGTTCCCTCTAAGGTGCGCGGGTGTGCGCGCGTACACGATTTGGCATCATAACGCACACAAAAAAATATAGCGCGCACACATTTTTAACAAAACTGCGTCATGTGCCGCCTTCTATCGAAGGTTGACCATGTTGCAGTGTGTTGATTCACCTCACCTCTTAAAATGATATGAAATGGTTGAAACAATATCACAATACTGAATACTAGTTTGGAGTGGTACCTATCCCAAACATCTCACACCAATAATTACAACTCAAAAGATAATAATAAAAATAATTTTAATAAAGACTAGAGATTACCCAATCAAACAAGTTTTTAAAGATTCTCCTGTTTTAAATTTATCTTCCTTATATAAAAAAAACTGTTCAATTTAATTATTTTAAAGAGAACAAAATAAAATCCATCACAACTATCAGACTCGGAGCAAAACCAATGAACAGGTTACTTCTAAAATGTCCAATTTAGGAATAGGACAGAGACATGCATCGTACATTGCTCCTGGACTGTGACCAACTGCCCAAATCAACTAAATTAGCAGCAAATATAAATGTGTACAAAAAAGTGGTTCTAAAATGGCTTAAAGGTCTTCAAAATATTTTATCTTATTCACATGTTCTAATCTGATCAACTTCCTAATATTTAAATAAATGATTATTATTTCACATTATGTTATAATAGATTTTGATCTGTTTTATATAAATGTCCATTCAAGATCTTTCTTATTTGGAGGTGCACATCTCTATTGGTATTATGTTGTTTAATGTATATTTATATTAACTCATACCTATTTCAATCCACATTTTTAACATTAAACAATTTTCTGAGATTACACAGACAAGCTAATACTTTTCTAACTAACTAACTTACCATCACGCCGTTTCTCCGAGAGGGTAGGCAGAGAGGATGGAGCGTCACACTCCTCTGTCCTGACACAATTCTCGCCACATCCACATTCATACATATTCTCATGCAAGTTCGCCGATTGTTGAGGCTTCTAATAAAACCATCCTCCATTATCTGGTTTTCCTAGTCCTAGGTGCCTAGTCTTTCGCGGACGTCCTCCATTTCTGGTGCCATCAACACCTGCGTCATAAATCTTTCTTACCATTCTTTCCTCATTCATTCGTTCCATATGACCAAACCACCTTAGTGATCTTTTCATTTCATTTTTTAGTGTGTCATAAATAGATTTGCCACATATACTCCTAAGTGATCTCATTTCCACTGCATTCAGTCTACTTTCGTTCCTCTTCTACCAGCTCCAGGCCTCACTTCCATACATCAGTGTCGGTACCAGAACTCCATTGTGCACCGCTAGTATTTCTACCTCCGCCTCCACTGCTTTCTATCATCCCCTGCATAATGAGATGTAAAATGTCATATTTTTCATTGCGTTAATGTTGTTTTGACTTATTTATGCATCTTAATGTGGTGAACCCAGGGCCGGGCTCTCCCAGTAGCCTCATACCGGTTTGTATTTGCACACTGCGAGTCTAACTTAGAGGGAACATTGCAAATAAATTCTTCAATTTATAAGTCCGAGTATAATGTGACGTTAAATATGAACGAAATAGTCACATAATTAGATATAGTTATCTCTAGACAATCGGCTGTTACGTGCGAGTACCATTTTGGCGTGCAAATGATTGAATAATCACAATGTATGTAAAAGGAGAAAGTCATACGGCTGGAGGGGCTGACTTGAGCCGAATTTGCAAGGAGAATAAATTATATAAATGAGGTCGTGGTGTGCATTACAAACAGGTTTAGAATTTAAAAAAATAATAAAGCACTCACAATTTTAAATATCTAATATAAAATTATTGAGAACCCATGTACGGTTGGTTACAAATAAGGATTTTCGCAAAAAGAGAATCCAGGCTACCGAAATGACATAAGTACGTGTAGTAAAAAAGTGATATTATGAACCGAGTGAAAAGTACCGCAATAAGCTACTTCTGCATATAGAAATAATGAAAGGAATCTCGGACTTTTTCGGGATTTATTAGGGTGTTGGTCTCCCACTGGGGGTTGCTGGGATGGGCGACGCCAGGCAGAGCGGTGACTAGGGAGACCTGACGGAGCATTCCACGGGCTCTCCCTCGCACCCTCTTGCGACCTGGACAGGGTGTATTTCTGCCGAACTGTGACCGAGTTCTGCAACTTCAACATATAAATGTGACGTTTACCCATCCCTTTTGGGAATGCATGACTTCTATAGCTTCTTTCTGGTTGCCTTCAAAATTTAATATGATGTTGAGTCTCATGTTAAATATGATACCTAAGCCAACCTATAACAGTTAATGACTGAATGTAATAAAAAATGTAATGATTGTGGACATTGGAAAAGAAAAGAAAAATGTTAAGTATGAAGGGGCGTCACAAGGTTCTAACTTTAAAATATATTCCAAAAAAGCTTTGAAGATTTTTCTAAATATTGCACGCGTTGCTTCGTTGAGTGGAATCAAAGTGAGAGTAAACAACTCTCAAAACGATTCCGGGATAGGAATCGACTCTTTGGGGTTTCCTTCATCATATTGAAATATCTCAGATTAAGGCGGCTTGGACACGTCTCTGATTCCAAGACGTATCTTCTTGGCAACTAAAGGGAAATAATATAGATAAACAGCAATAAAGATATTATGACATTTAACTGGGCCTTGATTGGTCATCGACAGGGAAAGATACGACTGAACGCGTTCAAAAGAAATTCTGTATCGAAAATATCAGGACAAACCCACATTCACTCACCATTTCTAAGACTACATAGACTTTGTAACGAATGCAGTGAATTTATTGACATTTTCATCAAAATTTGTCAACTTTCAAGTGAAATCAGCAATCAATTTAAGGTGTTCATAATTCTGTGCTAACAATTTTCAAAGGAAATTTCACCTACTAATTATTTCTTATTGAAAATGTGAAATTACTTTTTTTTCTTACTGATAATTATTATTTCATTTTAGATATGTAAAGTTTATTTTCAATTTATAAAAAAAAAACGTGTTCAATATATTTGTTTAATGTTTTAAATATAAATAAAAACCTTATATTTGTATTTGCACTTTGTTTTTTTTTTTTGTAATTCTTTTAGTAAGTTTACAACATTTAAAAAAATATCTATAAAGATATTATTGTTTTTTATTAACGGTGTAACTGATTGTATAAATAAGTAAATATAAATAAAATAGAATCACTTTAAATAATAATGATGTTGGGAATTATTGAAAAATACGTATTATTTATTCATTTTTTGAAGGGTGTTAATTTCTTTTAAGACAGCTCTGTTAACATTTTAGTACGTAGGTTTATTTTCGCGGTGACGTGGAGCTTCAATATCCATCGCAACTGTGCTTTACTTTATTTCTAGGTTCAGACGAGACTTATTTCGGAATAAATCGCGTAAAGAACAGAACAGAATTGAGTGCGAATCGACTTCCGATCATTGCCACATGTATTTTGTTCGCAGATGACACAGTATGAATATTATGTTCCAGGCCGGTGTTGTTTTTGAATAACTCGGAAATGAATCACAATTTTTTAATTTGGTTTTTATTTATCGATTATTTTGTTTATTACAATTATTTGTGGAATATGACATCGGCCATATGCCGCCTCTGGCAGCGGCACACGTGCGTTCAGCCACACCATACCATTTCAACCATATTTCAGCAATTTCATTTAGAATATTGTCCTGTAACATCAGAATTGTTGTCTTATTTGCGTAGATCTTTCTTTTCAAATACCTCTTCAGAAAATAGTCGAGAGCCGTCAAATCAGGTGATCGAGGAGGCCAGTCAATATCACCACTTTTTGATATTATGCGGCCGGAAAATAATTCTCGCAAAATTTCAAGCGTAGCTCGGGCTATGTGTGAAGGTGGCACAGTCCTCTCGAATCCACACGTGATGCAGGTCCAATCTATCCAATTCAGCCACCAATAAGTTTTCCAAGATGTGACGATAGCGATCACCATTAATGGTTACAGCATTGCCATTATTATTTAGATAAAATGTTTTAATGACTTCAACGCGTTGTTGAGACATTAGATGCTCCACAATAAATTGTAATGAACTCTCTACGACTACCAGATGTGTACTGATAAATTTCTGCCAAACCAATCTAGCGGCCAAACAAAATCGCCCTGGAACATAATAACACTCTACATTCCGACCTTTACCGACAAATGTCTGAGACGTCTCATCCGAGCCATAATCAGAGACGATAAAACCAATTGTAAAACCGAGAGCAACAGAGAAAGAAGAAAACAAAAAAAAGAATTAAAAATACTAGCAGATCCGACTGTGCTCGGCTGCCATCGGATATTCACGTATTAATAAACGCTCGATTATTGTCGGATCGGTTCGAGAGCTCTCGGCTGCTGGTCTGCTGCTGTGGCCCGTGTCCGTGCACGACGTTCGATTTGACAACAGTTTAAATTTCAACACGTGCGCAGAAACATCACCCAGAACCGTAGATACTTACAAATATTTTTTATGAAAGTTAGACAAACAAAAGGTAAACGCTTATTCCGTTTTAATCGCTGCAGTCGGCTGAAAATTTTTTTCAGGAAAGTGAAGTATTTAATAATTCATCATATTAAAAGTGCATCGCTAATGTTGGTTGGATATCTGTCCGACCGCCGCGCATGATTCGCGCGACGTCATCGGTCATCGTCACGTCGCCTCTTGTGTCCAGCGCCGGATGTCCAGCCGATCGATTGTCCCCAGGACATAATGCCAAATTGCCGGGCAGAATGCAAACGTCACGAGGTATTGTTAACCGTCAATGGCTGGTTCCAATCAGCTGATTATAATGGGCTGCGGGATGATTGTCCATAAATTGGATTACACCCGGAAAATGTCCGGTTTAAATATTTTTCTCTGACGCTTAGGTTGTACTCCTTCATTAAAATTAAAGGCTGGAAAGGGTGCTGGCGACGTACACGTAGAATTCCATGGCCCGCCAGAAGATCGCATTCCTCCATCCTCCGAGAGCTTCAATTAAAGTCACGTCTCTCGCCTGTGCACCTATAACGAATAATGACACGCGTTCATCAAACATTGTCGACTCGAGATAATCTCTGAGATAATTTTGCTCCCATGAAATTTTTCACTCTCACTTTCGAGACAACTCTCAGCTTTCGTAGTTCCCGTGTATCCACCATGTCTAAGAGATTCGCCGTCTCGCGTCTTACATCGCGCTCGTAATGTACGTCAAACATCAAATGTGTCCATTATTATTTTATTTATTTATTTATTTTTGTAGCATAAATAGTACATAGACTTTACTAGACGTGGTCTGTTCTAAAGCAATTACCTGTACAGTTTTTAAAAGTTGTAATTGTTAAGGTACAATCGTTATAAAGTAAGGTAAGTAAGTATAATGTAAAGTAAGTTATAAAAAGTTATGTAAAATAGTGCAATCAGAAGTTATAAAATGTTATTGTACAAAAAGTTATAAAAATGTGTAGGTAGTTAGGTTAGCACAAATGAAGGAAATGAAAGTGGTATAAGTCATGTTCTTTCGTTTCGAGATATTTAAAGGTTTTCGTTTAAATTTTTTTTTTAATATTTTTATATTATACAACACAATGTTTCAAAATTTATGATTCTAACTGTAAGTACTCTGCAAGGCCTTGCAATGCAAATCTTATCACTCATTTTGCATTTAATATGCTACCTTTTAAAAACAAATAAATAATGCACACCCCAATTGTAAGCAGATCAATTATACAAATGTAATATGTTTGTATATTCATAGGTGGAAGATGTTGAGCACAGGCCTCAAGTCTAAATATCTTGGCATTGCATTCAAATACCAACTCATGGCATCACCTCAAAAAAATGCACAGAATGATAATTCACAATATAATTAATTAATTTTCTGGTGTATGCACACTTACATAATGTAATAAAATATAAATATTAGATATCGATAATGCTTTTATTTAGTTTAATTATTTCATTTATAATATATACCCTTTCTTTGTTCGCAGATAAATCAAAACGCAAAATGAATTCAATCACAAGAACTGCATGTAGTCAAGCTGAGAGATATTTGGCCCAACTAAATTTTAAATTAGTCAAAGAAAAAAATAATATGTAATTAATTAAATAATTTACTTCTTTAATTTTATAAACATTAACAATTTCTCTATTTTTAAATGTTTACTGCCTTGCTGTATTTAGCTAATGTGGTTTCACCCCCTTTCATTTTAAGGTATTAACATAAACCGTTTTTCTATTTACTAAAATAATAATGTGTAGTTATGTCGTATGGCTTTACAGTTTCTAATTATTGACTTTAATTTTACTTACTTGACTTTACTCAATTTATGATGGTAATTTCTGTATGTGATTTATGTTAAAAGGTATATATATATAAATATAATAAAAGAGTTTTTACAGAGGAAGAATTGTTTTATTATAGATCCAATATTATTGTAAAATAAATGTGACAACAATTTAGGCTAAATCTCAGAAATGAATGATGTACAGAGCGATGAAAATCTTTAATGAAATGCCAGATGAAGATACTTTATAGATTCAAAATGAAACTAAGCCAATATGTGTAAGATAAGTTTGATCTTATTTATATTATAACATATATATTTACATTTGTACGCACAATATTAAGAATAAATAAATGAAATGCTATGGCTGGTTTAATAATTGGGAAAAATAGCCATTTATTAGATCTCGTCTTACATTATTTCCATCCTGTGCAGGTTCAGAGTCAATTTCATATAATATTGTCACAAAGTCTGGTGACTCGGTAACATTATGCAGCACTGCTGTGGCTATAATGACTGCTTCCACTCTTTCAATACTCCGCCTGAGTTTCATACCTATTGCGGGGAAACGCCTTTTCCACACCCCAAATGTTCTTTCTACAACATTCCCAGTCCTGATTTGGCTCTCGTTATATAGTTTTTCTGCCACAGATATTGGATTTGTGAATGGAGTAAGTAAGTATGGTTTGAGTAGATAACCACGGTCACCAATGAGATGTTTCTCATTAAAAATACCATCATCTAGTTGCCCTTTTAATCTAGAATGACTAGAATACTATCGTGTGTTGAGCCTGGCTACCTTGCAACAACATTTGTGTATTTCATTGTGGCATCTATTACTGCCTGCACATTAATGGAGAAGTAATCCTTTATATTTTGATAGTATTTCGCATTATTTCCTCCTGGAAATAGGATTTCCACATGAGTGCAATCTATTGCACCGATCGTGTTTGGAAATTTTATAATGTTGAAGAATTGATTCAGATATTGCTGAATTTCTTTGGTAGATACAGGTATACATAAATTGTGATCTGAGAGCGGCTATTACTCTGCTCACTTTATTCGCAATCCGTGAAATAGTGCTCTTGTGTACACCAGATACATCACCCGTGCATCTTTGCATTGATCCTGTGGCATAGAAATGCAAAGTTATCGAGACCTGGTTTACAGGACGAACTGCATGATTTCTGATCTTTATCAAAAATATTATTATATACCTATGAAGTAGATAACTTTAGATGACATTATATTGTCTGAAATAAGCAAGACCAGTTACCTAACCATAATTTTGGACAGGCGGAATCTTACAATAAAATCTATATCTTCCCATATAAAATGATCACTTTGTAGCCTAAAAGATTTTGCTCTTCTTGTTAAGGATGTATTGAACAATTATTAGATCGTCAGAAGAATCGGTATTAGTGCTATCTGACATAATAATGTTCATTTCAATAATACGACGTCGAAAAATTTAAAAGAATGCTTTTAATGACGGATGTCAAGTGGATGCGAATAATGCAAATGTGCCCTAGATGACAAATCCAGTGGATGCAATCCGTTATCGGAAAAAGATTTTTTAAAACCCATTTCTTCCCGCAAAAAATTATGTGCCGAGGTCCAAGTTTTACTTTTCCTGTTAAAAATATACTGTTTAATTAGTTTGTCATCAAAAAAGTCTGTGATATCACTGCTATCCGACATAATATTGTACATTTCGACACTACAGTGTCAAAAATTGAAAAATACTCGATTTCGGTGACATCTGTCAGTGGCTCGCGCGCAGTGCGCATGTGCATTAGTAAAGTTTACATTTAAGCGGAGATTTTCGGCGGTTTATAGTTAAAGTTAAAAGTAAGCGACAAAAATGAGATGACGCAACGCGTTTTCGGATAAACTAAGTTTAAAAGTAAAGTTTATGGTTACCGAGGATGACGCAACCCGACCTTAGTCTACTAGATTTATAGACATATAAATATTGCATCTAGCTTATAATAAAATAAAAAATTTAAGGTTGAAATGACTTAGTTAGGCGTATACACTCGATTATTACTGCGACTAAACTTTTTAAAAAAATATATTTTTAGAGAAACAATACCTACAATAATAATAAGTGATAATAACATGATATATAAACATAATACATACTAGTGAAGTTTTTTCGGAATTAAACAAATAGTACATAATAAAGTAAAGAATAGTACATTTAAACAAACTAATAAACAAAAAGATTTTTATATTAAAATAAACATAATAAACTAAAAAATAGTATATATTAACCCCTCGATTTCTATTCAACTAAACTGTTTAGTTGTTGGAAGTGCGCATATTCATTGTCTATATAGTCAATGAGGTCTCCCAACATTCGTGTGCGTGATCCCGTACAACTGAACGGTCACGGATCGACTGTTTAGTCTAGTGTATACGCACGCCAATACACGGCAATGTACATGGATGTCGTTCAATCTTTTTGTCAAAAGATGATCGATGAAGTTTTGTTTTTTTTTGTCGAGCTACTATCGTGTCGCGCACTCCCATATGATCCAATAACTTTTTGACTTACAACTAAATTGTATCTGTGCACCGAGCCTTACTCTATTATCAAAAGAAACACTGGAGAAATACCGTTGGACGTCATAACATTACACTGAATAACGTTTCATATTTAAAACAATGTGACGCGAAATAATTGATAAACTAATTTTTTTCAATATCTTGATTTAGACCATTTTCATAATGACGGGCACAAATGTCGTTGTCTTTCGTTTTGAATCTCCTCAGCAGCAGTAAAAACTGAATCATTTTTGTACTTTAACGCCTCATATCGACTTTTGTTAGCTTGCCATATAGCTAATGGTAGTTTTACGTGACGTCTGTGTCCATGTGTCAGATCGACCGTCGTGTATACTGGTTTGAATTTTTGTTTCTTTCTACCGATCTCAAGCTGATCTTTGAATTTATCACCAGATCAAAATCTCAACACGTGTACATAGTATTGAGATGTATCTCAACTTTCAGAGATTATCTCATTGTGTTTCCTTTCGTGAACAGTTGTTGAACATTCTTAAAAAAACTGAGATCATGTTTATAATAAATAATTATTGAACAAATGTAAACATTACGAACATATATTTGACAGATGATTGACTAAGCGAGATTAGAGGTGGTCTATATACTTGCTTGTCGGAAAATTCATACGATTTCGCTAATAAATGTTTTTTCTTACTTAGACAATGTACTCTTCATTTCAAATTTAATATATATTTGTGTACTGTTATTGAATATAGCAAAGAGAAAATATTTAAGTACCTGTTCTTAACCTAGAGATATTAAAAACACGTTTGACATATTCGCTACTTTGGTTTTCTTACTGGAAATGATACTACCATGGTGGACAGTAACAGTGATTGAAGATTGTCTCACATATGATCTTTCACCACTTGATTAATAATTCTTTTAAAATTAGCAATATTAACTTTGTGGTTAAATTTCATATTTTTATTTATTATCTTTGTTTTATTAACCACTTAATTGAGTTTAAATACATCTATCGGTTTCGAAAAATACAATTTTCTTCTTCAGGATGTCATAACTAACTAAAACATATATTATTGTTTCTTTACCAGAATCTATTTTTAAAAAATCGATTAATTAAATGCTTTGGAATCGAGAGATAAATAAAGCTTGTAAAACTAATCAAAAAATTATAAACAACCAACTAAATTTAACTACGAGTTCCATTCTAAAATTTTTTCTTAAAAATTATTCCAGTAAATTTGTATTAAGTAACAATTTGAGTTAGGTACTAAATTTATTTTTTTAAATAATTGTTTTTTTTTAAATAGATTCTGGTAAATAAACAATAATATATGTTTTAGATAGTTATGACATCCTGAAGAAGATAATGGTATTTTTCGAAACCGGTAGATGTATTTAAACTCAATTAAATGGTTAATAAAACAAAGATAATAAATGTTTAATAATTACTTTATTGTTTATTTAAAATCATACGAAAAAACCTTTTCATTTTTAATTTTATTTTTCTTCTTCTACAGATCTGCGTCCAGTGTTAAATATAGGACTCCTTTCTTTATTTTACATACCTTTCTGCCAATTGCGCCAACACCTTGCCTCATGTTATGTTTCCATCTCGTCTTAAGATGGCTAAAATGACTAAAATATTAATATGAGAACAGCTTCAAAAAATGACTACCTAAATAGTTGTCATTGATTAGATTTATCAGTTGTTAATAATAGTTAGATTGTGTTTTTTCTTCATTAAAAGTTTTATGGTTTCCGCATCCATTTATTAATTCGGTCAATACATTTTAATTGTTGATAATAAATTCTCCAAGGACGTCATAAATATGTAACTCGTTCTCGTTATTCTCGTAACTCGGAAATTCATGGAAAATCTACAACAGTGAGTACTGATATACACATAGACACAGGTAATTGAGGTGACTGAATGGCAATAGCCGCATCAGGGATAGATCCGGCCACTCGCTGCCAAATATTCTTCATTGTTGCGAAGCGATCCAGCCGTAACCGGTTACGAGTTGTTTCGAGTTCCATGTCTCTGATTCTGAAACTATTATGAAGATCCTCAGTTGATTTCTTGCCTTTACTTGACTCTTGACCTCCTCAGTGGCAGAAGTGGTCTGTTAGCTCGAGGAGCTATCACAAATTCCAGTCAAAGACACCGTAAACCTTCCGACTAACTTCCTTACAATGTGTCAAGGAAGTCATGTTACACGATTTAGATAGATTTCGATAGAAGTACGACCTGTTGCATGAGGTCTCATAACGCAACTTCCGGAAAATTTTAATGTACTTTCTTCAATCACTCACTATTAAAAAAAACATTACATGGAATATAATAGTTTTTGTGGATAATAACTCTAGTAGTCTTTATCAGATTTCGATCAAACTTTTCTGAAAAATTGACTCAGTTTTAAGTTCGTTTATCAATCTAAGACTTCATCAGACTCCAGAGGTTATGTAATTAAATTATAGTCTTTCATTCATTGCCACGCTATTGGCCAACCGTCTGAGACAAACACGCGATTTTGAAATCCTCTATGGCAGTATCTCTCAAACTTAGAGACGTTTATGGAAGTATCGGTGTTGTTTCAAGGTTTTGCAAATTTCACAAGTTTGATAAGAGCTCTGGCTCGAGACACTGTATTGTGGTCATCAAATTGTCCGTGTCCGTGTGCAAATTCTCATCATTGTTTAATTAATTAATTAATCTCGCGACGGATGTACGAAACGAATAAATCTTATCACGGCCGGCTGCGCGGCGAGCGACGTCCCCCGACGGCGATGCTCATCCTCCACGCTTCATGACCAAATATAAATACAACTAACGTGTATATTAATAATGGTTCAATAATACGAAAATCTATCCACAAATTATCCATTTTACAGAAGAGAGGAAAATAAGTTTTTTTAAGATTGAGGAATCAAAATGAAATTTTAACAAATAAATGGCATAATCCGTTTTAAATAGACTGAAAAGTTAAACACAACGATGTATCAGGTGATGCGTCGTTATATATTTTTTGCAGATAGGTTTTTGTGTTATGAAGCCATCGAAATATAAATACAACCTGTGGCCGGCGTTGCTCGGAATTCAGTGAGGATTGTTAGGAGACGGGGGGTGTCCTTATTTTGGGCAGTCCCTAAAGAGTAAACGCCGTCAAAACGTGGTGCTAGAAACGAATAGAATCTGGTGGTAACTGAAAAAGTGGAACATTAGGTAGGAATAGGCCGATCTGCGCCTATGGACCGGTCAGATCAAAGACTGTCCACATTTCTCCGGCTGTGGCAATGTCGATGTTTAATATCTGTGTTTGATACGTACTGGACAAAGGACTGTTGACTCAGGTTGATCAGACACTAAAATAATTACTTGACTCCAAATATCACGAGAAATTGAAGGTAAAACTAACATCAGGGATGTAAAAAAGTAAATAATCATACCTTGGGATTCGTCTGGAGCTAATTAAGAGGGTCCTGGTTGTATAAATAAATGATGACAGATAGTTCGTAAATTCGATAAGTAATTAAAAATCAACGCCGATTACAAGAAACACTAAGAGATATTGCCGTCCTGGATCAGCCACGAGAGTAATATGGTTATGGGACTACCTACCTACTAGGCCTGACTCTGTCGATCGTTCTCCGAAGCTATGCATACCGCATCTGTCAGTGACGCCCTCAAGCTCATCCGCGACAGCTGCCGCCCTCTATCTGTCTTAGATGTAAATGTCAGATGATACCTTGTTAAGGGCACGATATGGTCGTTTTCCATGGCACCTTCGACCAACTTCAATGATTGGTGGTGATTTCTGTCGGTTTCTTCTTTCTTTCCTTCTGGTAACATGACCGTACCGTACCACTTCTGGATAAAGGTAGCCTTTAAACTATCTCATTGAATTCTATTATATTTACCGTATTGCCTTGCATAAATTGAGCATTAAATGTATAAAAAATATGTAATATTGTATTTTTGAGCACTCATCAAGTTCTGTATAGGAGGTTGCATTGTATAATACAACCTTCCTTTTTATCTATCTTTATTTAATTAGTGAGAAAGAGACACCATTATATTCGTATGTTTGTTATTGTTTTCACTGTGAAATTAATGTATGATTTCTTTCTGTTTTGCCACAAATTGTATTTTTGTCAACGTATTAATTTTACAACGGAATGAATTAAAAATAATTAATTTTGTAGGATTCGCCTTACATAATTGATTTTTCACTAGTCATTTCTAAGAGTAAATATTTTCCTTCAAATTAAATTAAATATGAAATATATTGCGTATATTTACCGAAATATTATAGATTTAATTAGAGCGGTTGACCTGTGTTACTGCATGGTTTGGGAAGGGTTAATAAGTTAACACAATGCGAGAAGAAAACTCCATTAAAAGTTTAAAAAAATGGACGTTACTAACTTTGCTACTAGTACAGTACCCTTAATATTCCTAGCGAAGAAAGTTCATAATGATATATGTACATATTTATTTATTTGATCGCGCTAAATAATACATAATCAAACGTAACTCCAAATATCAGTATCAAGCATATTTTTTATAAATCCAAATTATTTAAATCTGCTGTTAAATATTAACAGTAACATCATTTATACAATACAAGTACACGTCCGATAAGCCGATAGTCCGCTCATATGAAAGTATAATTATTGTAATTCAAGTGTTGAATGTAATCTTAATGTGGTTAGCCTTGTTTCGTAATTGCAAAATTCACCTTCAAATAGCCACTAAATATTGACTTTCTGGCTTCTTTACTTTCAATTACCGGACCTAGTTGGCAGGGCCAAATAATAATGTTGTTAAGAGTTAAGGCGGGTGCCATCTTGTTTGTTTTTACGGTTCGCGCATGCACTCCTCGCTGCAAGATAAAATAATGAACCAGCAAGATTCTTACGTTCTTACGTTACGTTGAATGAGTACAATTAGTACTGTCGTCGTTGTGTATGTGTGTGTGTGTATATATGCACAGTTCACCGAGAAGAAAGGAAGGAAGGAATGACATTTTATTAGGTTTTTTTTAAATAGAATGCGTACACGGAATATGTGTCGCATCAATATTCTTACTATTTTCAAACTAAGATAAACGCTTGTAGTACGAAAATAGGACTGACTTGCTGGTCTCATTACACGCAAACCCCTGACCACTAGATCACAAGACCAGCGTCTTAACCACTAGACCGACAAGCTACTCGTAGTTTATTTTGGACATTTTAAAATTTCAATCGTTATAAAACGGATGGTTATTGTACCTTGTGTGTGAATATATATACCTACGTATCTACGGAATTCACAAATAATGTAAAATTAATATTTTAACTTTCAAAGATAGGTACAAGTGTTGTGGCTTTAAACGTCAACACTTACGTTTGACGTTTATGGGTACTGAATATAATTTGTAGTCACCGTGGCTACGAATATGACGTTTGTACACTTGTATAACTAAGACGTATACACATCAAAAAACCGCCCGGATGTTTATTTAATTATTTTTTTTTTCCAATTTCAAAATTCAGCTTGACAACAATCCTTGGGTACTGCAGAAAATGTAAGCATATTTTAGTTTCTTCCTCATTCGACCTCGTAAGACTTGGTCACTACATGAAAACTATATTACTTAAAAGTAGCGCCGGCGTTACGCACAAGCGAAGCAAGCGCCTGCCTGAGGCGGCCAAATCAAGGGGCGCCCGAAAAATATATATAAATTGAAAACAAACAAAATCCCATGTTGCAAAATTATAATAGTGTGTAATAAAAAGAATCCATGTATTATAGTTTATATTATATATAGGTAGAAATCAAACCCTGATAAAGCAGTATTTTGTAGTCAACACTCGGTTCCATAAGGTATTTTGTTTCAAAATGTCGGCCTAACAAAATACCGCCCCTGACGTGTGTGGCACGCGGGCGGCCGATTTGTGGAGATGGTTTTGTACGTATCATGAATAAAGTTACAATTTGGATTAAAATTAATGTTTTATCGTATATCTAATATACAAGATAAACCTGTAAGTGGTTTAAAATCTGATATAATTAATGATGCCAAAAACATACTAGAACTATGAATCAGGGTCCTGTTGATAAACTGTACATTAAAATGTAATAAAATGAAAATTATAGTAAAAAGTTAATTTTATCAAAGATTAGTTATGCAGATTTTCATTCAGAATAAAATTTAATTATTTTGCCTCATGCATAACAATACCATGATCATTCTACATACATATACAATTTCCCTATATCCGTCCGTGTCGCGTAGCAACATAAAACGAAGAGATGCATGGTAACGTAAAACAAATGGTATGTTGTCAATCACGTGAAAGTGTGCAATTATCCTAGCAATCCTTCATATTTTCATTGATTTTTTAAATAAATTAACGTTACTAAAGAAATATAATATTATAATTTTTATAAGTTCAATAGTTTCGATTTTTTTCATAGTTAAAATAATTGTATACGATTTGTATGTCGATTACATTTTAAGGTAATCGAAAATATATATATATATATACATTCGTATGGCTCTTTGTCACTTAACTTGATATGAAAAAGTATCGCTCTCTGGTCGTTCCATTATTTAAAATAAATTAATCGAACCTAAAATAATGAGTTCAATAATAATTTAATTAGATTCCAGAAGTTAAGCTTACTACTACTACTAACTATTCTACGTAAATTAAAAATATCATTATTGACGGGTTTTCACCAATAATTGTTATCAATCTAAACTTACTTGCACTCTTCTGTTCTGACACACAATTCTCGCCTCATCCACATTCATACATCTTCTCATACAAGCTCGCCGATTGTTGAGCCTTCTAACAGAACCATCCTCCATTAACTGGTTTACCTGGTCGTGCTAAGTCTTCCGCGGACGTCCTCTATTTCTGGTGCCATCAACACTTGCGTCATATATCTTTCTTACCATTCTCTCCGCATTCATCCGTTCCATATGACCAAACCGCCTAAGTGATCCTTTCTTAATCTTACTCACTATACTAACATCAGCTTTACATTTTTTTTCTGTTATAAATAGATTTGCCACATATACGCCTAAGTGATCTCATTTCTACTGCATTCAGTCTATTTTCGTTCCTTTTCTGCCAGGCCTCACTTATATACATCAGTGTCGGTACCAGGATTCCATTGTGCACCGCTAGTCTTGCCTCGGTTGACAAATTCCCGTTAGATATAATTCCATTCAAAGCGCCATTCACTTTATTTCCTGCAGTAGTCACCCTCCTTTCGATATCATTCTCAGCCTTTCCGTTTCTATCAAACATACTTCCCAAATATACAAACTCGTCTACTTGCTCCAAACATTCGTTACCTCCAAGTATTTAGCGCGGTGTCTCGCTTTCCTCCTTCTCGAATACCATCACTTTCCACTTGTTAACATTCATCATGAGGTCGCTTTCCTTGCACACATCGTACATTGTACTCACTAGCACTAGACTCTGTAGTTGTTCATTATTCGCCATCAGTAGTGCATAACATAACGATAAACTGATCGTATTAATTCAGTCTGCTTCAATTACACTTGTATAAATAATGACGAACAGATTGAGACATCTTTGCAGTTAAGTAAGAAGATATGGTTATATTTGTTTTGAATCTGAGTTTTCAAACATGTCCACAACACGGATGCAATTACCCACTCGCATCTTCCGCTCAGATGAATCTGTTTATATAATATTACATCGTGGCAATCAGGATATGTATGATTACCACGTCTATATAAACAAATATATATTTAAACTCGTTTAAATTAATAATTTTCATATTAACATGTGGGTAAGTGCTGCACCAATATAATATACATATTACAATTTTGTGTTAAGTTTCAAACGGTACGATTATATTTGACGTGTTTTTTTAATCCTACATATATGTATAATTTTCCTCATCTGCTTCCGTTCATCCGTTTGTGTCGAATTGACAGCAGATCGCTGCTGTCAATTCTTTCACGTGAAGGTGTGCAGTTATCGAGTCAAACAATGTGTAATATTTTTGTTTTTAAAATAAATTTTCAATAAAATCAGCAATCTATTCATTTCAGTATCAACTAAAAACACCTTTTAACTAGCTACAACTGATTAGACATACTAATTTAACGTATATATTTATAATTAATACATTAAATTAGTATTTAAAACATCATAGACCGTCTATTCTGAATAATTACAACTTCACAATAAGAATGTGTTACATACAGCTAGAAAATAATTTAAATATTTTTTTTGTACAAAACACAAGTTGAGTTATATTTTTGTACCGACTATAGCTTCAAGTGGTGCAATTCATCTCGTGTGTAAATAGATATGTTGACGAGAGGAACGGCACCTCGCAAAACTATAGTAGTACCAAAAGTGTGTGCAGTACAAAGTTTAGTTTATTCAATAACCATGTTGCGCCACAATGTATCTGCCATGTCAGTCAATGTTAAAAAAATAAAGTAAACATTCACCATTTTATTTAATATGTGTGACGTAAATTATGATACTGCATTTTATGGATAAGTACCGGTGTAATTGTCTGCCCCCTAAAAATAAAATAAGGTAGTCGCAGACAAACCAGCCTCGACCTGCATTGTATTAAACGATTATTTATTTAACGCCGGCCTAACTGCAACGCCGTTGCCGTGGCTACGACAGCTGCAAATAATAAAAATTATTGTTCTTAGAAATGCATCGTAGACCGCGGAGTAATAAATGCTTTCTTCTATCGGATGCAGGTGGCGGGCCTGGCATCCAAAGTGCACACATACGTCGTGATGAAAAGAGTTGGCAAAGTTACGACCGATATTTCTGTTAGGGTAAAACTATAGTCGAATATGACTTTGTCTGTGGTGCAGCAATAATGCTATTAATGTAATCCAGCAAAAAAAATGCTATAAAACATCGTTGCATATAACGTGTTGAAAGCATTCAATGGACAATGGAACATTTTCGACTTCACGGCGTTCTGCATTCTCCGCTAGTTGCGCGCGATTATATATATATAATTAAATATCAAGTTGTTTAATAAGTCTTTGCTCAATTATTTATTATAAAATCAATTTTTAAACCAATATATGTAACAACATTTCAATGAATGATGTGTTCTCCATTATCATTCAGAACTTCATCCCATCTTTCAACCAATTTGCCGATGTAGTTATCGAATCCAATTTCTGAGGGCATCGTCGTTGTTGAACGTAACGTCGCGCATTTGACTGGAGAGCGACCGAAAAAGGTGATAATATGACGGAGCGAGGTCGGGAGTGTTGGGCGGATGAGGTAGAATTAAAGGTGAAACGAAGTATGTGTGGAGAATGTTATTTTTCCTCAACGTGACACTCCATTACTTCAGCCCAAAACTATAGGATACCGGAAAACGGCGACACTCACGTTTCAGGGCATAATAATTATATCGAATAGTGTGTCATTTTTTGTCACAAAAAAACAAAATAGCGTGAAGACTTATTAAACGACCCAACACTTGTATCGTGTACATTTACGAGCAAAGGAAATACTTTTTTTTTTTAAATAAAATACTGCGTTTTTTAAACATCTTGCGTAATCGTCGCTTTTACTCTGTGAGCACGAAGTCTTCAAAAATAAATCTCGGTTACAACAGTTCAAGTTCTATGAGTCAGATCTAATCCGCCTTCTGGGACATTCTGTCGTGATTCAGTATCGGTCTCCATGTTCGCGAATGTCTATTCTAGTCTGTCTTTGATTTTACATAAAGAGACGCCAATCCGCAGCTTGAGATGAACTGACTAAATTTATGAACACAGTTGTTAGAATAGATTGTCATCATCGTGGTACAACAGTCGTCTCGAGGAAATCCTTCCTTTCCTCTGGTCGCCAGTTGCCCGACTTATCGTAGGCTCGAAATTTATCGCTTTATGTGCGCTTTCAAATTATTATTTCATGGAAAACATCAGCTCAGACTGTGAACGACATTCCGTTGTCGTTGTAGCTTTCTCCGACGATCCTTATTCAAAGCCAAATCTGTTACTATCTCGGTAGTTTCTGCATTCGCTCCAATCTAGCAACTGGCTCACGAACGTTTTGGTTGTATTTTTATCTCCTGATAAAACTCCAGTTTGTTATATCTGTTCGGCTCTGATGATGATTTACCAGATGCGTCCTTTGTCGGGGTCGGATGTGGTGACGAGAATAGTACGCTGTTTGTACAATTTACACAATTCATTCCTGACTGAGAATATTACAGATTGTATATTATCTTATTCGGAGAGTGACGCGGAGCGAAAGGAGGTCGAGCTCGGTTGCCGGTCCTTTTTATACACGTTTCCTCGACAGGCGTCTTCATGCTCACTACATATACACACACGTTCGACCTGAACGCGCATGCGCCTATCACTCGATCATCAATCCACAGACATTAGAGTTTTCCTCTTCTTTTTATCTTTCTTTCAACCACAACATCCCCCCCCGTCTGTTCGCCGTCGTCCCTCTTCTTCTTCCGAAATGTCTTCATTTCGTTTCCTTTCCGTCCAACTAATCGTCATCACATTTCATCATATTCATTTACCGATACAAATACACCGCGAAATAGCTCAGAAATGATTACAGCATTACGGGCAATGTTATTGGTAGACTTTAGACATAAATGTTTAGATACTCGCGGGCGCAAAGTGAAACGCGTGCGTGTCAATAATCAACCTCAATATACTCGCCAGTTAGTAGATATCAACCTTCAGATCTTAATTGCCAGTTAAAAATACTGGTATTCTCACACTAATGTGAAGAAGACATGTGTTATTACATGATTAATACGTTATTTTTTTCATTCTGCGAAAACCTACGGAATACTGAATTAATGCAATTGTTGCAATCAAAAAATCCCATAAATCATCAAAAAGAGCGGTGACAGTCGAGCATATTTACCTGACGTATCAAACGCGACAAGAAATGTCCTCAATGTTATTTGATTTTGCATATTTTGTATTCGAGAAATGAACAAATCTCGAGATGTGATCAATTCAAATGATTGCATCGACAAATAAACTTCCTGTGGCCTTCTTAAATAATGATATTTCATATTTATAATGTTTATGACAGTTAGGGATAACTGTTAATTTAAACAATTAACTAACTTCGAATTAACCACGTTAATTACTTTAAAGTCGACTAGTTACGATATATATATATCTTATCGAATAGGTCATCAGAACTAATCTATAAAATAAATCAATTTTCATCCTGACATTACTTTCGCTTTTTTAGTGTTTCATTCTGTTGCCGGTTGCCGGTATATATCCCGGCTATTATAATGCAAATAAATAACATAGACTCGTACAATATTTCCATTTTAACAATAACTCACCCCTAGTAATAAATCACGGTCACAACGCAAGTCAACGAATTTACATCTACACACAAGTTCCGAGAGCAATAACGACATTCTATCAACGTTTCTACATGTGTTTAGCTCCGAAACTGTACAACACACTTAATACTAACTGGAAATCGTTTACTTCCAATAAGATTACTCAAATATGGACTCAATATATGATTCAATTGGGTAGAAATAAATCAGAAGCATCGCTGACCAACATTCCAACGAAATCACAATACATACAACACCTACACTAATAATTCACTTTAGTTTTACAACACATTCACTACATTCTTTTTACATCTCATCACATTTTAATAAATTAACACCACAACAGTACGATAAAAACTGGCTACTTTAATACAGACGCTAGTCTAGCAAAATAGCCAGGACAATGCTATATGCATCAGAGGTGACTGCACCCCACACAGTAAACTATTAAGTGTATAATATAATTATATGTTCACTTCTGATTTACAAAAAAAAAAATATGTCAATAAAGGTTTTAATAAATAAATACATATATATTTACACAGATGATTTCTTCTAAATTTCTTCAGAGATTCTGTGGACACCAAAGTACACTCATCCAAGTACGTTCCACCCATCCATTGTTCCAACCCTCAAGGTTAGTTAGGCGTCTATAAAATTCAAGCAAGAACGGTTAAAATATATTTCGATTGCACTAAGGAAGTGTCATTACTAATGATTTTAAAAATTGTATAGCTTCAAAATGTACTTGTTGGTCATTTTTGTAAACAATGGAGTCCCCCGCAATCATCATGGAATCAAATAATATAATATATGCGTAAATTTTGTGACTCTAAAGTGTCGACATAAAGCAATGTGACCGCCGTCAGGCCTGTCCTGCTCAACGTCCACGCTGGGCCAGTTGTAACAAGACTGGAGCATATAAGAAACGAATATATCAGATATCGCCCATCAAAGACAAGCCTAAAGAACTCAGACTCCGTTATTATTGCCACAAAACGCGTAGAGGCGATGACCACATTATCAAAAAGACCTTCAGCGACAAAAGAATGAGACAAATCGTGGACCAGCACGAAGAGGATAGCCAGAAATGACGCAACACTGCGGTTCCTGACGACTGCCGCTTAGAAGAACAGACCAATAAATTGAAATATTTTATATTTTATCTGACTAAATTACGAGTCGAATATGTGGCTAATCTCATCAATGTCAGAGATTCAGACGAAATAGAAGAAGAGGTGTACTGGTCTATCGAGAATTATTTGAAATTTAGATTGATTTAACTGAGCCGTGTCTGAATATACCTACAGGTGTAACACACTTCACAATATTTTATGGGTGAACTCCTGACTAAATACGAGTCAAAAATATTCAAGGAATATGTGCAAATACTGTACCGTTACGGAAAATATTATTGTTTAAAATTTTTTACAAAATCATAATTTACGTACTTCAAAATTAATATTTGTGAAATTTATCCATCTATATTTTTGCTTCAGGCCCTAAATCATGAAACAAAAGCATTTAAAGTATAATTTGGAATCAATAAAATATTTAATGTGGCCGACAATCTTTGACATTGTTGAGATTAGCCACATATTTCTTGAACATTTTCGACTCGTAATTTAGTCAGATATCCACCCATAAAATATTGTGGATTAGGTCTGGTACACCCTGTATAGTGACATCCCACACATCCTAAAATAACGATGTTGTACATAAATTGCTTCTTATAGCTCTTTCTTTGAAGTTGCTTTTCTTTATTTTTATCCATCCTTATTGTGATCCAAATCCGTCTCATTCGTGAGACGGATTTGAGCCTATGAGAACATTGGCGTCGTCGTAGAATATGACGTTATGTTCAGCTGCTTTCAAAAGATATTTTTTTTATAATTCTTACAGCATGTATCCTTAATACCATAAAATAAATCAACATACTCGTCTAGCCAGGTCCAAGTATTCACTAAATTATCTGTGTAATGTATTCGGTACAAAAATGTAAAAAAAAATAAAAAACATGTTTGTATGTGTGTGTAAACTTAATTATTAAAAGTGATTGAGCGTGTATTATATATTAATATGAAATAATTAAACTATATCTTTAAATACTCACCACATCGTGATGCAAGGATGCATTGACTTTAATGCTTCCTTTACTCGGTTGAATTTGGTGGAATACTAACGGAGCGCGAGTTCGGCCGATGAGAATGTTGCGTGTGACGTTAGTAGCGGTACCGAGACAGTCAATCTGTGTTATTTTGTAAAGCTATTGTATACATCTATTGCAGTGCGTCTTTTTCTAATCTTTACATTCCTCGGTAGGCAAGTCTAGCCAATGTTTTCTCTAAATATTTTATATAGTCTAAAATCAACCGAAAATTTTGAAGGCGGTTTTCAGCTTACCAATTAAATAAACAATATACCTTGTTAGGTATCTAACCCTTTAAAATATTTTCTAACACACGGTGCATTATGGTCCATGTTCAAGAACAATTTTGCAAACAATTTTTTTAGCTTGATTAGCGCAGTGGGAAGACGCTGGCCTGGTGATCTAGTGGTCGAGGGTTCGCGCCTCGTTGCAGGACACCAGCAAGTTAGTCCAATTTTCATAGTACAAGCGCTTAGCTTAGTTGAAAATAGTAAGAATATTGATGTGACATGTATTCCATGTACGTGTTTTTATTTAAAGAAAAAAACGGATTTGGATTGTTTATTTTGTCAAAATGATGCACGGATTTTCCATGTAGTGCGCGGTAATGCTGCACGGGCAGCAGTGCTACTTAGAGAGAATGTAAGTATACAATTTTATTCATAAATCCATTAAGTATACGTTTTTTCAATGATTTAGATGATCAAATAATATATGATAATAAATTGATTTTTTCTGTATATTTATCTAATTTGTATTAAAATACCATAGAACTATGTTCTGAAAAAATTGCAACTTCACAATAATAAAGTGTTCTTAAAAAATATATTTAATAATTAGCATGATTTTCAACAAATAAAATATAAATTGACACACTGATTTTAATTGTTCATAGTGACATTTAAAAATATAAATTTCATGTTAAACATTTATATTAATATTTGTCGCCGGTAAGAACAGAAAGGAGGGTGATAGCAGGAAACAAAGTGAATGGCACACTGCGCATGAATTTGTAGCTAATGGGAACTTGTCAACCGAGAAAAAATTAGCGGTACACAATGGAGTCCTTGTACCGACACGATGTACTGAAGTGAGGCCTGGAGCTGGCAGAAGAGGAACGAAGGTAGACTGAATGCAGTAGAAATGAGATCGCTTAATAGAAATAGAGAAAGCCCGCGGAAGATTTGGCACGACTAGGTAAACCAGATACTGGAGGACGGTTCTGTTAGAAGCCTCAATAATAATATGAGAAGATGTATGAATGTGAATGAGGCAAGAATTGTGTGTCAAGGCAGAAGAGTGTGGCGCTCAATCCTTTCTGCCTACCCCCACGGGAAAACATCGTGATGGAAAGTTAATTAGTTAATAACACCCATTGTGCCATACGAATGTTTCAAGGTTTAGAGTCCCTGCCCGCCCGGCACCCCTTTGGAGGTTGAATAAGAATGCCCTTGACCGTGTCCGTGTTCGGTGTTCGGCGGTGTGGAAGAAAGGGCCCACCGCTCACCAAAGCACATTATTATATAATGCATACATAACAGTTATAGTGTATTGTGTGTATTTACTACCGGTTTTTCCCTCCTCGGCGAACCTTTGTGGGATTCCATGAATAGAACCTGAAACCGCGCCATTCCTTTCAAGCAACAAGTTCCAACGTGAGTGTGGTCGAGCATTCTTTTCGTGTTATTTCTTTCACCAGATTTCATAGACCCATTTGGGAGATGCGATAGTCGTAAGTATTTAAAGAAGCCCTATAGAATGTTGAGAAAGGCATTAAAATGAACCGAGTACTACGCTATACTGATATATTCTAGATTAACATTTTGATGACAGAGCTTACAGAATAAATCAATTGTTGCACTTAAATTGTAACATATTAAATAATTTTACTACTCACCGCTACCTAACTAACTTACCATCACGCCGTTTCTCCGCGGGGGTAGACAGAGAGGATAGAGCACCACACTCTACTGTTCTCGCCTCATCCGCATTCATGCTTCTTCTCATACAAGCTCGCCGATTATTCTCGAGGCTTCTAATTGGACCATCCTCCAGTATCTGATTTACCTGGTCGTGCCAAGTCTTCCGCGGACGTCCTCTATTCCCGGTACCGTCAACAGCATTATTTCCTCATTCATTCGTTCCATATGACCAAACCACCTTAGTGATCCTTTCTTAATCTTACTCACTATACTAAGATCAGCTTTACGTGGTTTCTTTATTTCTTCATTCTTTACTCTGTTATAAATATATTTGCCACATATACGCCTAAGTGATCTCACATTCACTGCATTCAGTCTACTTTCGTTCCTCTTCTGCCAGCTCCAGGCCTCACTTCCATACATCAGTGTCGGTACTAGAACTCTATTGTGTACCGCTAGTTTTTCCTCGGTTGACAAGTTCCCATTCAAAGCGCCGTTCACTTTGTTTCCTGCAATCACCCTCCTTTCTGTTCTTACCGGCGACAAACACGAATATAAATGTTTAGCGTGACATTTCTAATTCTATATGTCGCACTGTGTTAATTTATATATTTTATTTTTTTTGAAAATCATGCTAATTATTCAATTATTTTTTTAAGAACACTTTATTTTTGCAGTTTTTTCAGAACATTGTTCCATAAAACTATATATTTTAATACAAATCAAAAAGATAAACAGAAAAAATAAATTTATCATCATATATTATCTGGTCATCCAAATCATTAAAAAAAACGTACACTTCATGGATAAAATTGTGTACCAAGTTTCTGTCTAAACAGCTCTGCTTGGTTTGGTTGTATGGAAATACGCCGAGATTCAGATTGAAATTTCGTTATTGGCGATCATTTTGGACGTACGCAACACAACAGCGTATTTGTGCGGGCAATTATTGAACACTGGAAGGAGAATTCTCCAGAGCCGCTGGTCGTTGCGTTTCAAGCTTTGGGCTGAACTTCAGAATAAGTGGAAGCCACTCTGGTCCGCTATCGAAGGATTCCCTCACCCACCACTTGTAATCAGCGAAGTGTGTCGGTCACAATAGTAAATCTATAAATATTATAAAGCGAGTGAAATAAATAACTTATCTGGGTTATACATTACAGCTGGAACCATTACAAAGTGAATAGAATAGAAAAATTCTCAAATAAGGTTTTTTTAAATAAATGATCTGGTATTTTGAGTGAGAATGGTACTGTGTTGTGTTGTTTTAATCCCGCTATATGAAGTGAAAAGTTGGATCTTCACTTCATATAGCAAGGCCTTCTTTAGAACCGACCAGCTGTTGCCAGAATTCTGTGTTTAATGAACGGGCATTTGCGGTGGCAGTCCCAAAAGCGTGGAAATTTTTGTCCTCCGTCATAAGAATCAGTGCATCAGACAGAGACTTAGTTAAAGTAGAGACTAAAAACGCACATTTTCAAATGTTAAAATAACAATTTTTAATTTCAAATACAAAGATAGAATAGGACTATAATCAGTTTGTGTAAAGCGCCCTTGAGGTGAAATTTTTTACGAATATGGCGCTATAAAAATTATCCAATATTATTATTATTCACTGATGCTGAGTTGATGAAGCACAAAGCTTCTAAATGTGGTAAAATTAGCTGAACTGGCAGATTAAGATATTTCACCGCACTAATGAGAACGACGAAAAGTTCCTAAAAATAAGGAATCTGATATATTGCAAGAAATTCCCTGTGACTTACGAGACACCGCACTTTGTCATACATGTAAAAAAATTAGCGGATGAGAGGGTCTTAGCAAAAGCAGAACCTCGTGGCTTAAAAACTATGGACAATTAGGCCAAATATTTTATTCTGTTAACGGTAGCGCTCGAAGAAGAAGAAGAAGAAGACAGTCGTTGTTATCATTTATTTTTGATATATTCTAGATCTAGAGAATACCGTGTATGATGTGAAAGAATAAAATGTTATTAGGAGAACACATTCTTATTGTGAAGTTGTAATTATTCAGAACAGACGGTCTGTGATATTTTAAATATGAATTAAATAGTTTAATTAGAAAGATATACATATAAAATCAATTTTATCGAAAAATATTGTTGTTGCTCCACCGGGATTCGAACCTGGATCTCTTTCCTAACCGGGGAAGGTGCATTATCCAATTATGCTACAACGACAATATTTTTAGCGACAATTTTCGAACCTATATATGTTACCTTTTTGATATTAATACATTTAATCGTTCCATTATTTGAAATTTCCCCAACAATATTTTTCGATAAAATTGATTTTATATGTACATCTTTCTAATTAATATATTTAATTCATATTTAGAATAAAATGTTACTAGAGGAATGAAAATAACAAATAATCACGATACTTTCGCCTATTATTTTCTATATTTCACGGCGTCATTGCAATACGAAATTAGCGTTGCAAGTTTATTCGCATTAAAGCTGCCATCAGCTTGAAAAATAAGGCAAGAACGGCGCTGTGTCAATGTTATATGTTTACTATTCACTGTTTATGTCCGTCCAACGATGCCTGTTTATAATTGAATCTTGTTATGAGATCAAAATGTTTACAGCAATTTGATGACGTCGATAAACATCCTGAGTATTTATTGTTTCATAGAAGAATGCTTATATTTTCGTGAAATTCGCACCGTCAACGATAACATAATGTCTTAGTTAGCATTAGTCTTCGGATACGCGATTTCTATAAAAAAAAAACAATTACGCTATCAGGCATTCAAATTCTTGGAATCCGATGTAAACAGTATTATTATTTTTTAATTATCTGATCATGTGCCGGGCACGCGTCAACATATGTTTATAAATAAAAATAACAACAAACAAAACACAAGAAAAGCGGAAGCTAAATATAATATAGTACCACGAAATCAGTTATCACAAAACGTGATGACATGGTTAGTTATTTCACGAAGCAGAACCAGGAAGATGCTAGTAAACACGTCGCAGCTGACTTGATAGTGATGAACTATTTTAATGCCTAAAGCCTGCCATACACGCAACGGTATACCTGTTCAGGTAAACATGATAAGTTGACCGAAGTTCAACTTTGGCCATGCAACCTGTGACAATCAGGCCTATTCTCAAAATTGCAATATTGAAATGAAGGTGATTGTTACACCAACCCTAAAAAAAATAAAACGTTTTTTATAATCTTAAAACGATTTTTTTTTAAATCCCCCGTTGATCTGGGAATTTCGCTTATCGCGGCCATGTCCAGAACGTATCTCCCGCGATCAAAGGTGGGGGGAGGGGGTTACCTGTATTGTGTAAAGTAACTGTATACTTTTTCTTTACAAATCTTTGAAAAATTATTAATTTAATTTGTTTTAATTATTAAAGAACTATATTCTAAAATTGCAACATTATAATAATAAATTGTGTTTTCATTAAAAAAGTAATATAATTTATGTTCAATAAATTAGTTTGTTAAGAAGAACACATTCTTATTGTGAAGTTGTAATTATTCAGAACATAGGTTTGTAATGTTTTAAATACTAATTTAATGTATTAATTATAAATATATACATATAAAATTAATTTTGTCGAAAAATATTGTTTTCGCGCTACGGATTTTACGGATTGGAAATAGAGATCCAAGTTCGAATACCGGTAGCGCAAAAACAATATTTTTCGACAAAATTGATTATATATGTATATATTTATAATTAATACATTAAATTAGTATTTAAAATTAGTTTGTTTTATCTTCCCTGTGCGATATCTCCTCTGGGTACGATGGTACATGTTTATATGTAATTAATACACGTATGCTAAATAATCAAATGTGTGGCCGTGGCGCGGAATGTATCACGTATTTATCCTTGACATTGAGATCACTAAGGGTCGCCTTGTCGTTTTGGGTTACGGAGGTTCCGATTTCAAGGGGGAATTCTAACCGCTGCACTGCAATATACGAGCAAAATGCAGCTGGGGATAGCAGTTGACCTTGAAACCCGAGCCCCGCCCGTCAGGTTGCACCGCATTAAGCAATGCCGATGTGACCCCCGGTGAAATGCGGTTATTTGTACGCTCGCCATCACCGTAATTATATGTAAGGGAAAGTACTGATTTCGACGAAATACTGTACTGCGATACTGAAAGCATTGAAAGATTCTACAACTAACTATTTCAGGTAAGTTAGATCAAATCAGATCAGCGGCGTATCTAGAAAAATTGGTCCCCAATGCAAAATGTAAGGAAGAGTGGATAATGTGAAGTTATATTTTCGCTGGTGTTTCAGTGAAATCATATTCGAATACATTTTCACCGGAATATATGTTCCTGCGGGAAAATATAATATAACTGATGGCTGATAACAAATAAGTGTTCGTGTCGATAAAAAAAAGAAAAAGTATTCAGTCCCAATTATATTTTACGTCTAGTTATCAAAATAGTGCTTATTTTCGATAAAATTTGTAATTTTATTTTTCCTAACACTAACATAAAATAAACAATAATAGCATTAAACTTATTCACCTGTACTTTTAGTCTACAGTCTGCTAGATCACAATTACCAATTTTTATATTTAATAAGTTTTAGGAAGAAAGCCACGAGCTGATCACGTATTAATAATAATAAATAACAAGTTATTTAATAAAAGAGAAACTATTATAGATGACATCTTCTCAGAACACAAAACCTACCCCCAATAATCGAGCAAGTTTTGACTTGACTAAACTACCCTTGAGTTTACTAGATTCATTCATCCATTCAATCTGCCTTCAGCCGCGCAGTGAGGGGTGTGATGTCATGAATACAGTCACAAGGAAAGCAATAAAAGCATTATAATGGGAGACGAATGGAAAATCCCCAAACAAGAATGGGTATCCAGTATCCAGTATCCAGTAACAGAATGAACATCGTTTATAACTTGTGTAGTTTCTAATTCCGATTCATTATATTCTACTAAAATGTTGTAAAATATCTATTTTAATTTATAATAAATTTATAAATATCTGATAATAAACTAGGATGCCGCTTGCCGCACACCACCTTTACCATTTTAAATATTACTCTAGAAGTTCATACTCGGTCACTCTGCTGGCACATATAGTCTAGTCTAGTATTCCATACTTCTAAACTTTACTTGTTTATTTTATATTTTATAAATTAAATGTACAGCGATGCACGAGCTTCAGTGACGAGATAAATCGGTCCTCTCGACTCACTGGTGTGAATGTAAATGGTGATATCAGTGATTAAGAACTGTAACCTCAATCATAGTTTTACAAAATGATAAAATTACAATATACGAATAAACAAAAAAATATCACTTAAATAATTTATTATACGTAAATGCTTTATTTACGTAAAAAAAAATGCTTAATTAATATCTTCTTAGCATAAACAAGAAAATAAAAATCAATTCAATATCTATGTATAATACAGCGAACAAATTAAATTCTTTAATAAAATTAATATGTATTTTCGTTGAGTGAAAATTTTCAGATAAAAAAGCACGTATCACGATATTTTCAGATATTCAATCGTTGTTAGTGATTTTGACTTACAGACATCAGTGATTGATTCACAGTTTGCGATTATAAGCTCATCGCTACTTAGCATATGTACTTTGGAAAATAGTACGGTTATTTATGTGACGAGCATTCTGTGTATGCGTCTCTTTTATCAAATACCATCTGCCTTGTGTCTTCAAAAATAATGTTATCCTTTTTGAGTAGGTCTAAATCCAACCAAAAAATTATTAATTTAACATTTTTCATTAATTATTTGAATGAAATGATATATATCATACTTGAAAAATATGTTTAATTAATGGGATACTTTCGTAACCATCTTTGGAACCGGACGCTTACATAACATTCGTGTAACTTATTTATATTTTCTATTGAATCGAATACACCTTGATACCATCATTTCTTCAGGGTTTCTCTGCCTTGGATCGATATCTGTCGCAGCCGGCGTTTCGGATTACGTTTCACGGTTAGTGTCCCTGATGATGGCCACCAAAATGTGACCTGAAACGTCGGCCACAATAAAAACACACCTACAACTAAATAAAAAGAAATTTGATCCTACCACTTACAACCAAATATAATTAAGAAGAAATTGTATCGTCATCTACATGGCCATGAAAACCAACGAGTGAATCCGCGGAAAGGTGACCTAATTGAAATGGCAATGGGTAAGACACGCAATGCGGCGAGAAGATAACAAATTAAGCTAAGAAGTGATGGAAATCGAGGAAAACCTAGGGTAGATGGAAGATAATATTATGAAGACAGCCGGGTGACACTTGATTGACATTAATTAGAAAGATATCCATATAAAATCAATTTATCTAAAAAATATTGTTGTTGCTACCGGGATCGAACCTGGATCTCTTCCTATCCGGGGAAATTCATTAACCGATTATGCTACACCAACATAGTAGGTTGACGACAAATTTTCGAACTTATATGTTGCACTTTCAAATTGATACATCTGTCGTTCCATTATTTGAAAGCCATCTTTTTTATATTTACGGAATCTCAAACACCTTTGAGTAAAATCCGATAGAAGACGCCGTAATTAATAGATAATTTATTTTTATTAAATTTTGGAAGCATAATTCAATAAGAATGTGTTCCCCTAAAAAATATATAAGTTGTATTAATGTTTCCAAAATTGAATAAAAATGAATTATGTATTAATTATGGCGTCTCCTATCGGATTTTACTCAAAGGTTCCGTAAATATAAAGAAGATGGCTTTCAAATAATGAAACGACAGACGTATGTTCTGAAAAATTGCAACTTCACGATAAGAATGTGTTCTTAAAAATAAAAATAAATGGAGACGATTGGAAGAAGCCTGTGTTCAATATTAGTAATGCCTGATAAGAAGAAGAAAATGATTATTCAGTATGCAATTATCATCGATTTACTTGGAGACTATCGATAGCTCCGAATTGACATTGGCAATGAAACAGCAACAAAAATACCAACTGTTTATTGAATGCAATTTAGCAGAGGGGTGAGACATTTAGTCGGATATTATGCAACACCAGGAAACATCGTCTGACCTTGGAAGTGAACTGCACCTGCCGGGTTCCAGGCTGCTGGAGCCAGTTAGCTGTCTGTTATTCCGCCATACCACGCGCCAATGAGCACACTGTTTGCAGCGTGTGAACTGATACAAAAGACACGATCGAATACTTTTTTCTGGTGCTTAATCAAAAAAATAAAGACTTTCAATACCTATACAGCAAAAACACTTTGTGATCAAATTTAATACTATCATTCAAACCAGTTTTAAGTTAGACAATCCAGTGCTGGGATTATCATCTTTATTTCATACTTATGTTTTTTTTTACCAATTTACAAACTTATAGTGATTTCCAAGTATTGGCGCATCCCCGAATGCTCCCCGGGTGCAGATGTCGCCCGTGTCATCAGCCGGGAGTGGCAACGCTGGCTTTCCATCACCGAAGCCCTCGACACGTGAATCGTGCGTACATTACAGGTGTTTCGACCATCATAGTCGGAGCACGTATTGAGATTCTCTTTAACAGACTGTAGAGATCGTCATCATTCACGGGTCCAAGATTTTCCTTTCGAAGATCCGACAGCTCGGCTTTCTTTATAGATATAGTCCAAGTTTCACTTACAAGAGATACCACTGTACGATTGATCTTTTGTTATCATTACCTTCGTTTTTCTGTATACGTTTCTGGACCATAGAATCAGAAGAACAGAGAAATGTTTCAATGTTTCTAGCAGCTATTGATAATGAACCCTTCATTGTTGAATCTGATGTTGGTGATTGTAGGTACAAAATCATAGATCGACGTATTATCATCTCCTTTAATGAAAGATTTAATAATCTCGTCATATGTGAGAAATGGAATGCGCTATGTGTAGGTGTTGTTTGAGAAACGCCGTGTGCATGTGTGATGTGTGTTTCATAACAAAGATTCTCGTCTTCCTTATAAAATATCGCTCGCGGTGCACTATGCTATTATTTAGTGATAACAAATTTTGCGCAGTTTCAATAAGCAAGATAATACGATGGCGGCGCTAGTTGCTAGTTGCACGTTCCTCTTCGTGTTAATGTTATTAGTTTGGCTCGGATACAGCAACACTTCCCATGTTTTAGCTATCTTTCAATAGATAAAATGCTGACCGCGACCTACTTCTTCAAAATCACTCAAACATGCCTATGCAGGGCTGCAGTCTTAAGTCGTTGATTCGTGGTATTTTAAGCGGATTTGGAATCAGAGTCGGACTGAAGGTATAGTCGGAGTCGGTAGATTTTTAAACAACTCCACACCCCGCGTCTAGTTTACAAATATGTATATTTTATCCCATATCTAATTAAATTCTCTCTGGGTTTGGTTCTGCACTCGGGTCAAACAGCTCTCGCTTTAATATTGCTTTACATCTGCCATATCTTTCATCTTACTCTACTGTCGCTAATGTTCCGCCCAATGCAGTATCCTCGGCTTCGCCTTCCTCGGCGTATTTGAGACATCACACTGTTCCCAAAGTTCCAAAATCTCTCCGTGTCTTGCCAGTAATACGGTTAGAGATGTGCGAGAGATTATTACCCTATCCTCAGTCAGATTGCAAACAAAACGTCAAAGGCATGAAAAATGAGTTAAACATATTCTCCATTAACACTATGTATAAATATGTTGGTACTATATATTATAATATAAGTTTATATAATAACTATGTATGGCCCGTGTTTCCGTGTACTATTATTACTCCGTTGTAGGTGTGTGCATCAGTGTGGGTTGACACATTATGATTCGCAATTAGTGATTCGATACCAAATTCATATAATAATTGTTGCATTAATTGTTACGTCATCAATATATTATTACTCTCTAATTAATCAATCAAAAATAAATAAATTATATTTTAATATTTTTATTTATTATCTTTGTTTTATTAACCACTAAATTGAGTTTAAATACATCTACCGGTTTCGAAAAATACCATTTTCTTCTTCAGAATGTCATAACTGACTAAAACATAAACCATAACCACAAAGTTAATATTGCTAATTTTAAAAGTATAATATTTTAATAATTATTTTCATCGGTGACTAAATCTAAAGTGATACCAAGTATTATATTGTAGCTTTATATTATTTAATCAATATAAATAACATCGTTAGTTATTATTTAAATTTGTTTTGAAAAAGTATTGTTATAAATTATAGAATATTTGTTAAATAATAAATCGCATTGAGCTTTGTTTATTGTGTAATTAGTAATTAGTATATATAGAGCCAGTAACGGTGTTGTTTAGACACGAAACTATTTAGAATTGTTCATTTTGCAGCAAATACTTTTTGTGATATTTCTTTGAACCACAATAAAAAGAGTTTGTTACAACACCAATTTTTTTTTCTATTGTTTATCATATAATCTTTTTTACTGTACATTTTATTACGTTTTTAACATAAATTGAGACAATTTTTCCGTTATGTAGACTCTCGATAATCCGGGTTCGTATTAACCGGCATGCAAATTAACCGGGATTGCAAAACAATATGAAAATAATTAGTAATTAGTCACACAATAAAACAGTGGATACAAAACTGTTTTAGAGATTTCGCAGTCTTTCGAAAAATGGCAAATTAAATCCTAGGATCAAATAAATAAATGTAATAAAGGTAAATTATGTAGGTATAAAAATTAATTTTTATTTCACATTCTACATTCTACCTGTGCCCTGTACTTCTCTAATCATCTTCAATTATTCATCAATTACATATTTCATGACAGCTGTTCAAAATAAACTTCTTTAATATAATTTGATTTGGCTCAATTTATTATTTAATAATATTTTTTTATTTTAGGAGAACACATTCTTATTGTGAAGTTGTAATTATTCAGAACAGACGGTCTGTGATATTTTAAATATTAATTAAATATATTAATTAGAAAGATATACATATAAAATCAATTTTATCGAAAAATATTGTTGTTGCGCCACCGGGATACGAACCTGGATCTCTTTCCTAACCGGGGAAGGTGCTTTATCCAACTAAGCTACAGCGACAACATTTTTAGCGACAATTTTCGACCCTATATGTTACCTTTTTTGATATTAATACATTTAATCGTTCCATCATTTGACAGAGCCATCTACCTTATTTTTACAGAATCTCAAATACCTTTGAGTAAACTGATAGCAGACGCCAGAATTATCAATTCATTTATCCCGGTGGCGCAACAACAATATTTTTCGATAAAATTGATTTTATATGTATATCTTTATAATTAATATATTTAATTCATATTTAAAATATTTTTTTAAATCAGCGTAAAAGAATAATAAAATAATTTACTTTTTTTGTAACCGCACACTTTTACGTGCTAGAACTGACAGTAGATCTAGGATTTAGCCAAAGACACAACCAACGAATATAAATTAACTTTTTTTTTTTGTGACATCGTAATCGGTTTTTCTTGTAACAATCACATAAAAAAATATCGGGTCGGTCTTTTTGTCCCGAAATTTTTTCTTTGACAAGTCTCGCATCTTCCGCCATCTAGAATATTCTGCATAATATTTGACAGTTTTATAATTGTAATTGACGACTAGTATTATAAGATTTCAAGGCGGTCGATCCAGCAACCGATCTGTCAGACCCGCTCGGTGATTTGTATCGCAAAAAGTGTGTCAAAGCGAGTTATGAGAAAAATAGCGTGGAGTTTATCCATTAATGAGCTGTGACGTCATTACTGACTTGTTATTTTATTAAATTGTTTTAGATAAAAATGCCAATGGAAGTATCGTGTTATTGTTGTATTACATTGAGAGTATTTTTTAAGCACTATCCCGTGTTGTCGCAAGATTGATGTGAGATAAAATAATATTTCGCTCGCTTTTTTCGGCGACTCTTCCGATGCTGTAACAGTAATATTTAGAATTGATAGAATTTAAATTTTAATCAAACTTTGTTAAAAAGGTGTCAACTGGTAGGGCAATCGGTTTAGCTTGTGAGAGGTACGGAAATCGATACTCAGCGCCTCTAAAATCTGTTTGATTTCTTAACTTTTTTAAATGAAGCATAAGGAGGTGAAGAGGGTCCTGTTTAAATCATTCTCCACCAGAAGGTGAAATACAAGCATGTGACGTACAACCGTATCCGAATTCAGTACAACAACTCATACAAAATACTGTTCGGATTGGCATGTTATTGCAGCGCATCTACAATGTTTGCCGAAGGCCGTATACATGAATTCGTTCCGCTTCTGAGACATCGAGTTGTTGGCGTAATGCTGCGGCCGGAGCTCGGCACCAACTCTCTAGTGCAAGTGGCGCTCTCATGGAAAGCTGGTTCCCTGACCAGTGAACGGCAACGACTACAGAATAGCTACAGATACAATAATAGCCCTGACTGAAATGTAGTATCTATATTTTGTTTATATTGAATTTTTTTTTATTGATATTTTTTTGCTTTTCTTTTCATAACGTTAATAATAATTTCTAATTATGGAAACATAATTCAATAAGAATGTGTTCCCCTAAAAAATATATAAGTTGTATTAATGTTTCCAAAATTGAATAAAAATGAATTATATATTATTTATAGCGTCTCCTATCGGATTTTACTCAGAGGTGTTTAAGATTCCGTAAATATAAAGAAGATGGATTTCAATGAAACGACAGACGTATTTTCTGAAAAATTGTAACTTCACGATAAGAATGTGTTCTTAAAAATGTTCAATATTAGTAATGCCTGATAAGAAGAAGAAAATGATTATTCGGTATGCAATTATCATCGATTTACTTGGAAACTATCGATAGCTCCGAATTAGGTAAGGTAAAAGTAAAGTAAGAATAGATAGAGAAATATTCTAACGCAGTTTTAATGACTCATTTAAGTGGGAGATCCACTGAATAAACATATTCTTAAACAATAAGCGCACGAAGAAATTTGCTGCATCTAATTAAGAGCGATCATTAGCACAATTATCAGCGAGCTATTTAACCTTGTTATTAATTATTTTTCAGAACATTGTCGGACCACCTCGGCTCCGTTTCGCATTGAACTTCACATTACACCACTGACGTCCGTCATTTTCTTTTGCAGATATCTTCAGCTTCAGAAGCATTCAGACTTCGAGTCGTTCACTAGTCGTCGGGCAGCCGAGCGGGCAGCACGGCCAGCGCGCACTCTGAGCTCTCTCTGCACGGAATATATTTATCGTATTCCAAATATTACCTACTGAAAGTGAATCGATTTGAATTAAAAAATGTACTCGTAAACATGCCTTAAATTGAAATAATATATATAAATGCTGTTAAAATACGAGTGAAATCGTTTTACTAACAATATTGCATTATTTTAGTATTTCTAAATAATAATTCAAGTATCTATAGATACAAGTGTTTCGTGTGCATTCGAAAGTGTTATAAAACTCGTAACAATCATGACAAAATACAAACTGAGTGACAATGCGACGACAGCTGACGAGGTTGTGATAAACCCAAACTTCGTGGAAAATAGCGACAAATTCGCCCAGAAAACATTCGACTGTTCGGATCCCCTGGATTTCAACGGAATGGTCAAGAAGATGGAAGCGACCCTGGAAAATGGAGTCGCGGACAGCGGCGCGAAGTGTTCCTGTCAAAAGGCTGCTATGGGGGGCTGGACTCATCCGAAGATGTCCGCTGAAGACGCAAACAACGCTAACGGTGCATTAGCGCCTCCCTGCTGCTTCAAAGCGTCCAAGGACAGCGTCTGCGGAAAAGTAGACGGCTGTTACGTCAAGCACACGCAGAGCTGCGTCACCGGATCTGTTCCCAACGTGTTCCAGAAGTCTATCTGCATGGATGGCTGCCTCAACAATGGTTATGGAACGAGTGAGTCGTTTTCTGTTATCTGTCTTGTAATTTAAGTAGAGTTTTCTTGTCGGTGTACTTTTGTGCTCTTTATGTCCTTGATTTTCGTTGCAGCTGACAATTATGACAAGAGATCACATTTGCTTTTATCGTTATTTGATCAATATGCTTCTCTTTTAACTTTTCTTTCTATCGTCTTCCTTTAATTCGCTCTTCTATCACAACAACCTAGTTGCGTATTCCATTTAACTTTTTCTAGTATTTCATCGTTTACCTCTCCGCCCAACTTACTTTTTTAGTATTACTTAGTATCATGTATTAGATGACGTGTGTTTGCGTTCGCGAGTGCCATTTACATGGTAATTTATAAAGTATTTTTGAAATCCGACTTTGACGAAACTTCCAAACTTCTGTGTATTTAATTACTTTACTCTAGTAGCAATAAATCAATCGGCACTTCTTTTCCTGCATCGTGTATTCATTTTAAAATCTTATTCAGTCCACTTTAGTCTCAGTTTCCGGGTAGAATGATCAGTACTCAAACGCGGCTTGGCATATATAATATGTGTATATAGATATATAATATATACAGACTTACAAGTGTAAATAGTTAAACGTCACTTGATATTTTCAAATTGTTAGACTAGATGGAAACAATGGCAGTCATCAATGTCCATCTGTTGTACTGGTGTTAGAGCAACACACCGATTTTTGATTATTATTTTTTAAATTTCTGCGAAGAGAATGGCGGGTGATGTATTACATGCGAGATGAAGCTTTTTATTATTTATTAATACTTTCTTGGTTGCCTTGAATAAGTAACTAGTGATTATATATAATATATTTTTTTATGAATAATTTTTCGTTTGTCTGCGTTATAAGTATAATAAGAAAAGTTTTTTGTACACGAGAACTTCTTAATTTCATAACCATAAAAAAAGTGTATTCTGTAACATAACATGTTATTAATATCGTATTAGCGCCCTCTGTCAAGATCATTATTGACAATCTACAGGTAGGTACACGGAATAAAATTTAAATAATCTTAAAAACTATGAAGGTTCTAGATGTTGAAGACAGATATCAATAGAAAGTGTAATGTACCAAAATTAGGACTGTATACTGTCATTAAATATGCCTACCTAACTTTAAAATTATTTTATATTAAACAATAAATATGTACCTACGTCTTAGAAGCGAGCTAGAAAGATTATTTAGGCATAATATCAGTTTTGAATTATGGTTAATGTCTAGTTTTATTAGCTTTTTTAACCATTTTATCTTGCTTCAATATTTATAAATGTTCTGTTTAATTCGACAACATTCCATATTGTGTATCGAGACATTCCATATTGTGTATCGATACATTCCATATTGTGTATCGAGACATTCCAGATTCTTTTCTGAATTTTTGTTGTAGAATTTTCAACATTATTCCACTGCCTTCCAGAGATTCTATTTATAAGAACATGTATGACATGATATGTCATTACACGATTATTAAACGTTATTATCATAGACATGAACTAACACAAATTTCATGTCGCAATATTATCATTTTGGTGTCACCCACGTCATAACTTTGGTACCACTTACGAAATCAAATGGTTCCGCGATTTTTTTTTTTAAAATATAACTCGATTGAAACGAAAATTTAAACGCTGACAATATAATATGCACTGATGTGAAAAATATGTCATGTTTACGCAAAGATTTAAATTTCGAAGAGTGAATATTTTTACTATTACATAAATGTGTCATAAACTATCGGATTTATGTTTCCACCAAGAATGTGTGTCGAATGGCCCTCGTTCAGCAACTAATGTTCCAAACCCCTCTCCTACACATACACTTCATATCATGTTTATTCATTTACTGGTCTGTGGTTATTATGTATTATACTGTCAATTTATTTTTTTATTTTGTTTTTCATTTTTATGTTGTGTTTTGACAGGAGACTTTTGATCCCCAAAACCTCCTTTCCATGGGTGCCCCCGCCACCACTGGTGAATATTAAGTGTTAATATGTACTCAACCACAACTGTGTACTCATAATTTTCTGCATGAATTGCATCGGCTCCATTTCCCCGCAAGAGTTGCATTTCAATTGTGCTCATTGGTACATAAGGCAATACATGGCATGGCGTATTATTTCATTTATTTATTTAACAGAATTTATGAATACTTTTTTCGAAGCAGAAACACACATTCTATGCAGGTGTGGTATGCGTGTAATGCTCAGCGGCGTGCACCAGGCATGAACTTAGGTTATGCTGCTAATATCATTAGTAATGATGGTAATACCGTTATTCTAACTGTTATTGTGACTGTGATTTTGTTCGATTGTAACGATGATTGATAACTGATTAACGTAATTCTTCGAGCAATGACTGGCACACTAGAAAATACGCCTCCGACAGTTAAATCTTAGTTACCATTCATCGTTAAATCTCAGTTACCAATCATCGACACAATCACAGTGACGTATCGGCTCACCATCACTAATCATTAGAGGTTGTATTCATCATTCTCTCTTTCAGAAGTACGTTTGTGTGAGTATACCTGTGTGAGTGTGAGTGTGTATTATTTATTTATTTTATTATCTTTGTTTTATTAACCACTAAAATGAGTTTAAATACATCTACCGGTTTCGAAAAATACCATTTTCTCCAAAATGGTATTAGAATGCATACAGTCAAGTCCGCTTCAAAGATACACTTGCGGCATTTTGCAACACGTCTGTTAAAGCGAAGGCGTGTATTTAGGACACCGCCACGGTACGAGAGTTACGTTTAGTTCGTATACGTCGGGGACAAGTTTTGCGAAAAAACACATGCGCAGCTTTTTGTATCAATTTTAAATTCTCTCACTAGTTATACGGTTCTAATTAACATGAGAACTGAATGATGAAATGATTTTCGTATAGATCTACATAATATGTCAAATAAATATTTAATTTACATTTATTTCGCAAAGATTATAGTTATGCACAGTTTTTTTGATTGTATATATGGTAATGCTATATCTATATGTAATTTTTTTTTTTGACCGGACTTCGATAAACTGCCCACCAAGTGCACGCTGTAAACATCATCATCAGATCGGAATACAGGAATTTAACTAACAGTTAAACGATTGTTTAAAATATTAAAAAACTCGTACGAATATATTTTTATAGCAGTCGTTCCTAGTGATTGCTCGCCGAATTACGAATAATCAGTTACTTATCATCATCCTTACAATCGAACACAAATTTTACAATCACAGTCACAATAACGGTTTACCTCATCACTAATCGTACCTAACACAAGATTTTTGTATTTATTTCAAAGTGAATTTCGCTATGGAACTGAGAGACAAAATTGCGGAGATAAAACATTACTCATACCCACCCTTGTGCCAGTTCTTCCCGGGCGGTATCGACTGGAGCGTGTGACGTTTTATCATCTCCAAAGCTAAATCTCTTTAGAATGTTCGCATTCCTTTATAAAAAAAATTTGCAGCGTAAAATTCGTTTTCTATTATAAAGTCTTAATAAGTTATTTATCTATTTAATAAGCCATTTTCAAATAATTATCTTCACTGTATCAAATATATTGTTATTTCAGAGAAAAAATGTAATTTGTTCAACTTTTGTTACACTCTTATTATGATTTGTGTTTGTTTTCCAAATTAAATTAAATTAAAATCTCTAATTCTATATAATAAAAATTACTCTCTGTAAGACTTGATATATTTTTATTGTTTACTGACAATGAGCTCTTATTAATCAGTATTGAAAATCATCCTATAAAAATAACATAAATAATATACATCAGATTAGAATTGTTAAACCACAAACCTGTGAGTATTGTTGCCAACTAATCACATTTTTGTGAGACTATATTCCAACTAACTTACCATCACACCGTTTCCCCGCCGGAGTAGGCAGCGATGATAGAACGCCACACTCTTATGTCCGGACACACAACAGACACACGTGGACAGTATAAGAGCGATATCGCTTATACAATCATACACGAACCCTCCTACATAAAGTATCAAATTTTATTTGTTCTAGTATTTCATACATTTTTAAGTGTTGTAATTTTTTAACACTACGCAGTATATTATTTAAATACTTCCAATTACCACATGCATCAAATACAAACGAAATACTAGAATAACGTTAAATGACCTATTGTTAGTTATTATACGCAGTAATAAATTATTGAATGAAACTACCTTCGAAAATAATTAAATTTATACGGAGTCCATGGGCTACCTATTTTAGAAATAATATATTTCTTTATTTATTTAAAAACGGATGTTTGTCGAGTCGAATCTCAGCTAAACTCAACAAAAATGTTGTATCAACATCTCTAAAACGCTCCGCTATCTCAAAACAATAAAATTATCCTAACCATCGAAATTGTTATCCAATTGGTAGATATAACTACAATAATTGACCACAGAGGCGGATCGGATGAATAAAATGGAGGATAAATTTAATAATCTCCTATATTTCCAGGTCTCCGTTCGATTTCTATCATAAAAACTCTCTCACTTAAAAATAAAATTTAGTTTGGGAATGATTAGCTAGCGTTTAAATTAAATTTACTCGTGATGAATGAGGGTGTCCCATAAATAAATATTATTACGGTAGGCTTTTGGAGATGAACCGGGACGTAGAGAAAAAAATTTAATTGAATAATCTCCAAATTAAAGGGGAAAAATCACAGACCAACAAATAAATAGACTTGAACTAACGCAAATTCCTTGTCCCAAAATTTTCATTTTGGAGGCATCCACCTGATCACTTTGGTACCACTCACGCAATCAAATAGCTCCGCGACTTTTTTAAAAAATATAACTCAATTGGAACAAATATTTAAACGCTGACAACATAATATGCACTTTTAGATTTAACACCAGATTTAATTCTCGAAGAGTAAATACTTTTACTATTGCATAAATGTGTAATAATCTATCGGATTTATGTTTCCACCAAGAATGTGTGTCGAATGGCCCTCGTCCAGCAACTAATGTTCAAAACCCCTCTCCTACACATACACTTCATATCATGTTTATTCATTTACTGATCTGTGGTACCTACCGCTCACTGGGAAGGAATGAAATTTTGTTACATTTTAAAACTTCATTTTTTAGAAAACGCATTGTACCTACTTTGAGTAGGTAGGTACCACCAGCTAGGTATATATTTTATTTAAAAAAAAAATTATAAATATTTTTTTATTAAATTTTGAGGTAGGTACCTACCATGCAGGTACTAAATGAACACAGAAATATAATCGTGTATGAAAACGGTGTGCGTCTCGAATAATGATTTGCATAATATTTTGAAGTTGTGAAGATAACATTTGTAGGGAAGAAATCCCTTCAAATTCAGTGACACTTTTAGGCCAGAACGCTCGGTGACATTAAACCGAAGACTAGAGTTACTACCGAATACTCGGAATCGCTCTAGCCTCCGAGTACTGCCTTCACACGTGACCCAGGTCGTATTTATACAAAACGCAGCCAATAACTAACAAGTTTAGAGATGTGATACGGTGGCCACATTATTTCTATGATATTTTTATTAATATTCAAAATATAATACAATTTCAATAATCAGTGGATATATATATATATATATATTTTAACATTTGTTTCTTCTCTATGAGAGTAAGACTCGTGTATAGAGAAGGAGTATATTCGAGTTAATTTATGTTTCAGTTAGTCTGTGTACATATTTTTTTAACTTCAGTTACAAATTTATGATAGTCCGTAATTTTTCTAATTGTGATGGGGAGATTGTTAAAAAATTTGATACCTTGATAAATATACTGATTTTGAGTTGCGGTATATTTTAGTTTTGATATATCAATTTGATCTCTATATCTTGTAGATCGGAATTCACTACTAAAATTTAATTGTTTTTTAATTTTGATAATTTTAATAATTGAATTTTTTTGTTTATGTCTACTATTTTTGGTACTTTAAAATGTGTGAAAAGTTGTATACTTGGATAGTCTTTTTTTTTAGAATAATTTTTATTATCATTTTTTGAGTGATTTCTAATTGTGACATTGAAGTTTTATATGCACCTCCCCATCCAATAATACTGTATTGCAAATGTGACTGTATATATATATGTATATATATAATATCAAACATATATCAGTGAGAATCGAGAGGTTTGATATTAAATATATAATATATATATATATCAATTTCGGACAGTGAAAATAATGATTTATTTCATTATATTATATTATTATTGAAATTAAAAGATGATGGTAAGATTAATACAAACATTTAATGAAAACGAAAATGTTCTGTCGAAATCACGTTTCGTGCCTATTATACAAATCATGTAATGACATTCGCAGAGGCGATATCTTCTTGCTAATAATTTTAAAAAAAAGTGAGACTAGCTGCTCATACAAACAAATTATGTCTCGTTCGCAAAAATATTTTGTACCCCGATAGCAATATTGCCGTTTGATTACGCCATAATACGTCTCTCATATACATATATAAAGGTCAAATTTTTTAAATCAATTACTTTCGGCATTTGCCTTAGCGACCAGAAGACACCATTTTTTTTTTATAAAATTCATAATTATAGTGTTAGACCCCAAGGTCTTATGTTTATTGTTATTTTATTGCAAGCGTATATTTTTATATATTCATTATTTTTTTGTGTATAAAAATATTTGTAATGTAATAGTACTACAAATAACTCTTCCAATCTATTGATGATTCTTATTTAAGTTTAAATTCACAACCTTCGACCTCCATTACGATCGAAGGACTGATTGGGATAAATCGTCGCTCGCTTTTCCGCAGTTTCATTAGGGTGTGGATCTCGCGATGGGAAATGCTGAGAAGATCGGCAGACTGAAATGATACAGCGGTACAGCGTGACTCAAATATATATGTATCGAAAATTGTTATTTTTGTAATAACATCACTAATTTATGCTTGTGGCAGTAAATGTATATATAATAAATAACAATTAAATGTATTAATCAGAAAGATCAATTTTATCGAAAAATATATTGTTGTTGCTACCGGGATTCGAACCTAGATCTTTTTCCAATCCGGGGAAAGTGCATTATCCAACTATGCTACAGCAGATAGTACCTTTGTCGACAAAGTTTCGAACACATATGTTACATTTTACGTGTTAATCAATTAATGCGTATTATATTGTTGGCGTTTAAATTTTCGTTTCAATCGAGTCATATTTTTAAAGAAAGTCGCGGAGCAATTTAATTGAGTAAGACGTACCAAAATGACCCCTTGAATAATGATTGCGTCGGTATTGAGAAGTCGGCCTGGCCGGTATGATGGCTATCTGACACCCTAATATTCAATAACTAAGGATTTAGATTGTTTACATTAAAGTCTTTCAGGAAACACTCGTGTTCGTTCGTGCAACATCCTGATGACTGATATTTTTCACAACAGCCTTCAGCTGACCAGCAATCATTTAGTAATGTCATCAGTGTGAAATGCTCGTTTTAAACCATTATATGTAATCATTTTTATTTTCCGCTGAGAACACAATGGCGTCTAATATGTTAGTGTTTACGTATGAAAAGATTACCAGCTAAGCTACCTGGCGCGCAACGCGGCCGCCGGTGCGGTCTTGGAATTCTTCTTGGAAAATTACTACACCGCACGATTACACGCATATTTAACGTGGAATGTTATTGTAGTCGCCAGGTTTGGTTTAGCTTCCATTCATTGCTTTAGTGATGTGGTCAATCGACCATTTCGTTTCGGCTCATTTTCTCTGACCAGTTATTCATTTATCGCGATGTCTTGACAGCTTCGCCGCGGTCTAGACTAGACCTGATAGATCTACTCAATATTCCTGGGAAGTAGATATAAAGGATGTCCCAACGGGAGAGGAAAATTTTAATCTAAAGTAAAACGGCTTTTTTGAGAAAATACAAAAATTTTGATTTAATCATAAAGTAGACATGTGAGAATTATGTATGGAACAACACATCTGATAAATGCCCTCTTCGGCTTTGCTGGCACGTTTGTGTTCATTTTACGACGATATTTTCAATCACGGTTTGGCATAGCTGTGGCTGGATTTCAGCGATACGGCGTCTAATCTCCTCCTTCAAGACTTGGGTGGTCGTGGGTTTATTGACATAAACTTTTGACTTCAAAAAACCCCAGAGAAAGAAGTCCAAAGGCGTAAAATCTCACGATCTGAGCGGCCAGTTCTGGTCGGGTTCCATTGGTTCCATTCCACGGTTTGGAATGTCTCGTGCAAAAATACTTTTGTTTCGCGTTATGTGTGGGGTAAGTGGCTCCATCCTATTGGAACCGCATGTCTTCGAGGGCACGATGCCGAATGGATGTTCTCGAACTCTCGGCGTGATGTTTTCTGCTGAACGACCTGGACGAACACGTGTCGATAGTCTGAAATTCTCTTCGCAGTTGATAACTCGGAACATTTCGATTTCCAAAAATTGGACGCAATTTTCGAATCGTGGCAATCAAACTTTCACCATTTTTGAAGTAATGTTTAACAATAAGAATGCGTTGTTGTGTCGAATAGTGGTCCATTTTTAATAATGGCGGACTGTCTACCATCCAACTGTCACAATGGTTTGACTCTCAAAGCACAACAGCAAAAATGGCGCCTGTTGTTGGAACACCTTTATAATATATATTTTGTAATTATTACTCGTACATCTCTTTTTATTTATCAGTGTATATTCTTCAGTGTTCTAAACGAAACATACCTCACTTTAAATATAAATTATATATCTATATATAAAGTCGTCCGTTTTTGTGTTTGAAAAGTGAACCTTCAAAACAAAAAAGTTACATATCCACCTAAGCTACATATCTAAAGATGCTGCGTTTTTATCTATATTTACCCATAATTATAGCTGGCTTTAAGTTTAATTAGTAAATAAATAAATTATATTACTTTCTTCTTGATGTTTGCAGCGTTAACTTTGTGTTTAAACATAATGAAAAATTGTATCTATATTTGACCTTTGTGTAAACCACTTATATACATAATAACCAAATGAACATAACAAACAATCCGCTATTTAACATATTCCGTATTTCAATGTCTCCCTGTCAATCTTATCAAGACTGCGCCCCCGCCCCGTAATTAATGTCGTTTTAATATTTTATTTTCATGGAATAGTTCAGTTGTATGCCAGTCCTGGCGAAGATACGTTAGTAACTAAAATTATGATGTAAAAATAACTCGGATGATACAATTTTTAAATAATATTAAATTCATTACTTGACATGAGAATTAGTTTGCGGTGCAACAAGATTATTTTATTTTTTAAATAAACTATACTTTGTTCTGCACACACGTTCAGTTATATAGAGAGGTTTCGTTTACACCTGTCGATAAGAGAGACTGCACCTATAGAAACTGTAAACTCGACGAGTGTGTAGCGTATAGTACAAAGTTTAAAAAAACAAAATATATTTTCCATTTTTTATTCAGTAATCGATAAAATTCCATTATTTACCTTCATTAACACCTCAATTTTGCTTTAAGATTGATTAATTCTGCAACAAATAATTTTTTGCATTTCTGTGGCGTAATTGCTGATCAGTTAATACATAATCAGTTTTCTCTCATTTACTTATTTTTTCTTCTCTCTCCGTTCACATAACAGTCATAACATCTTGTATTATACTTAATAGTCGAGGAGAATTCAGACTCAACATACTTTAATACTCGAAATTCGCATTAGCTTGTTGGAAAATACCTTCTACGAAATGCCATTGCACACTTTAAAGTACCACAAGACAACTATCGTATCTGTCAAGACTGAGGGCATTTTCCGAGAATCAATAAATTATAGTACTTTACGACAAATAGCAGTGGCGTACCATATTATTATACACACTGGAGAGAGGTAATTTCCAACGCAAGGCGGGCAATGTAAAAACGCTGCGATATACCTACGCACGGTATCGATCGTCAATAAGATCCACAATTATTGATTTAAACTAAAACTAAAAAATCACTAGATTTTTCAAATCCGCCCTGTTGTATTTGAAACAAAATTAGTTTTCTTTTTTTATGCTGACTCCACACTGAAGCAGAACCAGGTGAAGACTGATACGCGCTAACGCTGCTGACTTGATAGTGGGGAAACGACGAAGATTTAGATATATTTACTGTTTCCGAGGTAAATTTGTAGAACTCCATTATCACATCGTGTTAAAATAAAACATTTGTTTTTTTTATTCTACTTATCTATCACTAACTCAACAACTTGTATTTATATTATTTAGTTAAATTGTTAGATTGATAATGCCCTTGCAAGGCGAAACGTGTCTCAAGTAAATTAAACGAGTAAAATAAAAAAATAAAAAGTGCTTTATTTTCACATATACGATCTAAATACTTCCATCATCAGATTTTGTGACTTAGGGAGGAAGTTTGCTCCGTGTCGAAAGGATGTGTGCAAAGACATATTCCATTAAAAATATTGACAACGAATATAATGTGAACATTTTGCGTGTATACCTTTTTAAGAAAGAAAGAAAGAAAGATGTTTTATTTTATGTGTAAACATTCTTTGCCTTAGACGATATGAAAATAATCTGAACATTACAATTTTTAACTCGTTCTTTTGTAGACATGTGAGTTTCTTCGGTGGCTTTGCAACAGTTATTTTTGCACCGTGCACTCGAGTTTACCCAGCTGGAGTTTTGGTCGTCTTTCAAATAATCATAAATTAGGCAAATAATTATATTTGATTGATTTCAAAATCACAAACAAAATATCAAAACAGTTTGTATGTATGTATTTGTAAATTAGCCACTTTTAGGCGGGAGACAAGATTAGTGATTATTACCTAAGGCTCGATAAAAATGTCGTAAGTGTTGCCAAGGATTTTCTCTCTCTAATTATTGCGTTATTCGTGTTTACGGAAATATTCGATAAGAAAATGAAAATATTTTGTAAAAAAACTTTAACTCGGCTGTAGCCAGGAGCCGGGAGCAGTCTATATAAAGACTATAATTAGCTCAGATTTAAAAATTGTCTTCATTGCTCTGGTTAAAACCTTTTGGTGTTTATTTGATTTTTCGAAAACATCTAAAAAAACTTGCAAAGCATCAGACGCTCTAATTACTAGTAATATCAAAACAATTCACGAAACATCTAGAAATTTCTTCTAGACCTATCTATTTTAAATAACCCCTTCCCCCTGCCCCTCCATCGCTATTCCAGAGATACCTATATAAGTATGTATATGATACTTGTATCTTAATATGCTACTTTTGTGGACAAATAGTTCTTATTAGATAATAGAATAACATATGTATCAATTTGAAAGTGCAACATATGTATAAGTTAGAAAATTTGCCATTAACTTAGAATGTTGATATGGTGTAATAGGTAATCACACTTCCCCGAATAGGAAGGTTCAAGTCCGAGCAGCAACAAAAATATTTTTTCGATAAATTGATTTTATTTGTATATCTTATTGATATATTTAATTTGTATTAAAATTTCACAGAACTAAGTTCTAAAAAAAACTGCAACTTCACAATAATAATGTGTTTTCCTTAATAACTTATTAGATGTCGTTGAAAATTAACTTCGTAAATATCTAAAAATTTTAAAAATAGGTACTATAAAACATTTCACACAGTTGAAGTCTACCTGGTTCTTGCAGCCAGTGCCGGAAGGGATTTCTTAAAATGAAATGCAGTAAATACAAGTTTATGGTATTGCTATGCTCATTACAACATAGTGCACAGTTTCCAAGAAAACTTTCTAGGAACAGGGCTGCGAAGTTGCTGGTACCTGCTACGCTGCACAGTATTATCTTATTGCCGCTAGATTATGATGATGTGTGACTTCATTAACCAAATATCGAGAAAACTTCAATTACCGTCCTTACGGCGTGTCACTTCGTGTTCTCACAAGACCAGTGGCGCGTACAGTCTGCATTGTTTATTATTTTATGGCATTTCGACACCACACACTAATATGCCGTCGCGAGTCAGAAAATCTGACGATGTACATAAACATATACGTTAACAGATGTTAACAGAAATTGCACGTATGCATAGCAACAGATGTTCACATATACATAGCAACAGATGTTCACACAAATTACACAGATAAGTTCATAGAAATTATTGCATTTATTGTGGATTTTGTAATCCGCTGTACGTAAGATATTACCTAAATTAATTATCAATAAGATATCTGTTTTTGCTTTATTTATATAAATAAAAATGATTAGATTGATATTTTGATAAGTGAATTAAATTAATTATACAATAATTTGGCAAAATTTGTATTTGTATGCGTATTAAATGTCAATAAAATCCATGTACGTATTATATAATATAATATGTATAATATATCCCACCCGGGTATTCTCTCTCACCGCTCCCAAAGCAGCCCACTCTATCTGAGTACTCTCTTTCACCGCTCCTAAAGCTGCACACTCTACCTGGATATATACTCTCTGCTCTCTCTCACCGCTCCCAATGCAGCAAATTCCGCCCTTGTTCTCTCTCTCTCACCGCTTCCAATGCAGCACATTCCGCCCTTGTTTTCTCTCTCACTGCTCCACCTGAATGTTCTATGTCACCTCTCAGGCTCGATAGCACGTTACTCACCTGTTTGCAGCATTCCTCTCACCAATATAAAAAGTAGATTTTTCCAAGTGAATGCTATTCGACTTTGAGAACACCTGCCCCAAAATCTACGAGACGCGACCCGCTACAAGCCTTCAAGAATCATTGTACACAGCACATTTTTCGCAAACAGCCAGAATGGTTTTATTTCATTTAACCTTGATCTTGTTTTTATTTTACTGTTTAGATATTATTTTATGTAATAATATTCTGACCTGCAAGTTCTATGTAAATTGTCTCTTCTATCCGCCATCTCGCTTCTTCTGTCCATAAATCGGCACTTCTAACTCGCACCCTCCCAAACTGTCTCATGGCATCGGAATTGCAAGGATAAAGCACTATAAACTAACGATCCTTAAAGCTACTTATTTTTATTCTTAAATTGAAACATTCTTATACGGGAAAATTTTAACATTCAGCTACAACTCTGAACTGGAACTTTGGGAACCTCTTAAATGTGCCATTGTGTACGGATTCCTTTACCGATGGGAATGCGGATTGTCTGCGGCCACCTTTATGTCCATTTATAACATTAATATAATATATCTGTCATAAATCAGGCATTAAATAATGCCGTTTCCCTCGCACGTTTCACGTGCATGTCTAAGCGATTTAAAATTAAACAAATAACATTAAAGCTAATTGAATTTCAATTTCACATCTCGTTAGCAGTTAGTATTGTATTTAACAGCGCGTTTAAATTCCTCGGGTTTTATAACTTAACTTTAGAATATTTGCAATGCGATCTCCCCGCAGTAGTTCTTGTATTGTGTATGCATACGTATTCTTATAAATAATGTAGCAATAATTCATTCAAAATGTTTAATTTTATTTCAACGGCAGGTCATGCACTCATATGAACAAATATATAATCAAGAATGTAGATACCTATATAGGTATCCAAGATATTGTAGGTGTTGTAGGTATTCAAGATCATTCATTGTGATATGTAAATAACAATTATACTCCCTCAAACAGATATCTTAACAACCTGTTTCATTCTAATGTAAAGGTGCGTGTGTATGGATGAAACTTTGCTTTCTTTATATTATTATAAAATGTTTTTCAAGCCTCTACCCTAGTCTATATTGGGCTCAGTTTTAACCCTTTCAAACGTCGTTATTACTTCGATGATGATTAAAAACATCGCATTATCCGTAAAAAAAATATTTTTTCATAATCAGGCAACACAGCCTGTACCATATGCGTAGTGTAGAAATTACGATCGTAGGCGAAATTTATCGATACTTAATATTTACATATGCAAATTAAAAAGTTTACGACGCTTGCAAATATTTCATTCCATGTCTGGCCGAAATTATATTAAAAAATGTTTTTTATTTCTATCGATTCTAGGTGTAACGTATGGTCCATAAAACAAATAGGGTGACCAATTTCTCACTGATGAAATATAAACTATGCACTCTATTATTCAGCTTCATACAAGGATAACCGAAAAATGTCTAGTTAAATGATCTAGTTAAGTGTGAATTTTTAAAAATATTTTTTCATTCTATGTTTTAATTATTTTAAATTAATATATGGAATATTCAAATGGTTTTCTCTCAAACAACTTATTTATTAAAATAATCCGTATTAATCCGTTACTCAGGGCTAAAAAAAATGACATGTCTTAATTTAATGATATTTTTAACATATACGTTTCAGTTTTCTTTTATCAATATACTGGGTGTGGTGTGACACACCCTGTGCACAATATTTTAGGGGTAGGTAGATAAATTATTAAAAGATATAGAATAATAATGAGTCAATTTCGTAAATATTTATTTTTTATATAAATTCATTTACGATTTTGTTAAATTCTCATACAATAATATTTTCCGTAACCGTACAGAGTTAGTACATATTCCTTGAACCCATAAAATATTACATTACACCCTGTTCATTACTTTTAATATTAACTTATAAATATCGCACACCTAGATCAAAACTAAGACAACACAAAAAGTCATTTTTTAATAGACAAAAAAATAAAAACATTTTTTGTTACTAAAGTTATGAAACTAAATAACATTTTAGATCATAAATGTATCCTAAAATGACATTATAAAGAGAACTGGGGCTAAGTTAGTTGCGTATATGACAAAGTATCCGAATACAATAATAACTCAAAATTCTTGTTTTTTTGAGTTGTCTTAGTTTTAATCTAGATGTACGATATCTTAGCATGTATGGTATACGAGTGTCTGGCGTTTAATTAGAGTAAATATGAGTAATTGCAAGTTTTTGACAAAAATTATAAAAATATACGCGACCATAATTTTTCAATGTATCTGGTATATTTTATTTGTTTCTTTCTATTCTCTTGTAAATATTTACCTTACCATATGCTCTAATTACCATTTGACAGCTGACCAACACTCTCCTACAGTGGGAAGAAACTGTTGGTTAATGTTAATAAAATGTTACGATAAAGGTTTGAATAAATTTGATCAATACAAATAACCTGATTGCTTTGGAAATATGGAACATACATAGATATATTAAATAAAATTATATTTAGCCCCAATATATGTATAATATATCATAGTTTCTTGAAATAATTAGTTTTCAAAAATCTTTTCTTTCAAAAATATATTCGAGAATATGTCCAACTCATTTTTCGTGTTATACAATCTACACATTACTATAAATATTTTTTTCTTGGAGTTCGGAGTTGCAGACGTGCTTTTATTATTTTTTAATCTTTGAAAATTATGTGATAAATTATTCATTACGAGCCCTAGGCGAGTGCCTAAAGGTGCCTTAGACCGTAATGCAGCCCTGTCGTTACTAGGAAATAGTTAATAATACCGCTGGGTTGATATGCGCATAAATTAATTCGTACAGAGTCTTGATAAATTATCTTTTCAGAAAACCTATTGTTAGTTTTACTCGACAGATAAAATTAATATTGTGTTTGACGTCATTATAATACGAGTAGTATTTGAAAGTATTTCAATGGAATTTAATAACAAAAGCAAAGCGTACGAATAATGAAAGACGACTTAACCGATGAATATACAGTGAGCTGGACACATTGTGACATCTGTCGGACAACTCCAAACTAGCAGCAGAATGTCGCTGAAGCGCACCGCGAGAGGGCCAGATCTCTAACATCCATACATCCCGCCGACAGATTCGACTCTCCATCGCGTTTTTAATTTGCAATCGCTTATTTCATTGTAACCTATATTGAAAAAATCAAGTGTTCTTATGTAAGTACTCTTATGTTCACGCGATTTTGTTGTTTCGATTCCTGAAATATCTGAACACGAAAGATGACCAGAATTGTGAAGACTTATCAGTGCATCATTGCGTTTGTAGAATGCATACGTCGACCTATCGTTCGTGTTGCAATAACTATCTTGATATAATATTGAAAAATTGGGAGGAATTGAGACAGTGATGAGGCGTGGACAAAGAAAGTACTTACTTACTTTCACTTGATTTATTCAACGAAAATTGACAATAGATCGCGCGCAAAGTTAGATGATGTAGAATGCGTCGTCATACTGGTGCAGTTGGTAAGACATGTCGTCGCTAGATGTCACTCTGTGTCCGCTTCACCATACCTGTTTAACTATATTTATTCGGAGGATAGTTATTTGGCGGTTTATCTCGAGGTGTTTAATATATTAAATTGCAGATCTGTGTGAATTATTTTATTGAATTATCGATATATGAAATACTGGTCTTATCAGAATTTATTGTGATGTGACAGGTCACGCTTTTATTATCCGTGTGTTCTATAACATGCGCGTACATAACTGCTGCCCGCTGCCTGCTGCCAATAAAATGCGAGATTATTAAATTATTTCAATTTTTCGAACCGGTCACACTTAATAATGTTCTGGCATCGGGCCTAGGGTTGCCAACTTCTCGAGGTGCCAGAGAAGAACACCGGTCAAAATGTTTTTACGTGTTTCTGCTGAAAAATACTTGATTCGCTTTACGACGATTATGGTTGTTTCGATTCGATTCCTCAGGTAATAATAATAATAATATTCATTTGTATAGCGCCATTTTCGTAAAAACTTTCACCTCAAGAGCGCTTTACACCTAAACTGTTTATAGTCCTTATTAGTTATTTTCTTTGTTTTTAAAATTATAAATTGTTATTTTAACTAATGTAAATGATTTTTTGAAAAGGTGTATTTTTAGTCTCTTAAAGAAAGTCTGTGATGCACCGTTTCTTATGACGGAAGACAAAGAGTTCCACGCTTTTGGGCCCGCCACCGCAAATGCCCGTTCAATAAATTTAGACTTCTAGGAACGGTTGGTCGGTTCTACAACGAAGTAGAGACTGACCTAAAAGTTTGACGTCTACCGTTCAAATTGTCTGGGATACAAAGCTCTTAAAGATACAGAGGCGCCATGTTATGCGTCGCCTTATACATCAACCAACACAATTTAAATTCAACTTTTTCAGGGAACCGGAGCCGATGTAGCTCATCTAAAAAGGATGTTATGTGAGAGGATTTGGAAACTCCATATATTATCCGTGCTGCCGCATTTAGAATGGATTGTCATCTATCCAGCTGAAACATTGTCAGACCAGCGTAGATGCTGCCACAATGAGTAGACGGGCTGCCTCAAGAGGAATATGTCTCCGAATACATTTAATCTGTCTCAGTTGATGGCAGCATGCACTGACAGTTTTTCTGATTTGTGTATTCATTGAAAGATCTGAATCAATGTGCACGCCCAAAAACTTGACTGCAGGTATATATATATATATATTTTTGCGTTACACGTTAGAAATTATTTTTAACTTTTCTAACTCTCGCTATGGTGAATATTAAAAATCCAAAAATACTCGCAAAAGATCAATATCAAAACGTTTGTAGGGCGCGGACCTAAATGTTACGCCGTTACAGGTCGATTTTTTACTCATGGCACTATACAGTCGGCCACTGACGTATCTGTTGCTACTATAATTTATTTTATTATTACATTATAATAGTACTTAGATTTATTGAATGTTTAATTATTTTATGGATTGGTAATGAAGTAATATTAATCGCATCTTAATGTCCAAAAAATCGACCTGTAAATCTTCACCTGACCCATACATGGCCGCGTTCCGAGTTTTCAGAATGTTTTCTTTACAGTGGATCCATGTGGCTATCCTGGTGTGATATTTCAGGCATTATAATTCTAGTATTATAGTAATTTGAAAGTATAAAATGGCGTAGGTAATATCGGGCGCTCGCGCGTACTATGGGCCTGGAGCCTAGATGAAGAAATGCAATGCACACACATTATTATATATGTGGGTATGGGCATTGCTTTACACGTGACATCATGTAGTCGACAGTTTTTTATGTTCAATAATAAAAATTGTTCAAGATAAAACATACAGACGTGCGCTCTGCATCGTACGGAGATATTCAAAAGCGCCATCGCTAATTCCCCTTTTCCTGACTTATTCTTATTGTTATCCTCTTCATTATTTTCTTCTTACAGACGTTAGTCCGTTCCCTCTTCGGGTTCGCCTCGCTCTTGGGACGCTGGGCTCCAGCTGTCCTTCCAGCGTTTAGGGAGCCTTCCATCCAGCGCCGTGTGATCCAAACACTCAAAAATGAACGAACGTAGACACTTAACGTCCGTGTAATGTTTCTATTTGAATATTTCTAAACAAACCTTAATTTATCAAATGTGTTCTTATTCTTCTTTTACCGCTTCTTAAGGGGCATTCTTTTATCATTCTAGCTCATTCTCTCTCCGTCAATCATTCCCGGTAGCGTCTGCATTTGCTCCACTCCACTAACTGGCACATGGACGTGTTCCTCGTCCTATTCTTCTTATTCCTTCTATCTACCCTTCTGTCGTCGTGATAACAATACGACGCAAACATTTTCCGCGTCTATTTACAATCATCGTCAGGAGTATAAGTATATTTCTTTCAAAATATAAATTAATTCCACGACTAATTTAAATCTGAGCATGTCACAATTGAGAAAACGTGACAAAATACCGCAATAGTAATGAAAACATGATTAGACGTGACAAACATGAAGGCGTGTATATATATATGTATCCTACCTGTCATCGGCTTCGTAGGTACCCGAGAATTTTCGTGGACATCAAAGAATCGTGATGATTTAAACACCAATTTAATGATCCTTTATTACGTTCACACTTCTCAGACAACTATCCATAGAAGCACAAATTGCAAATACTTCACTCCTGTCCTCGTAACATTTCATCACAATTTCCACGTTTGTCTGCGGTTTTCTAAAAACTTCAGCTTCAACTTAATTATTAAACTGGACTCGTACTATGTACCGTATGTGGCCTGACACCTATCGGGCTTCCAGGTAAATGACATATTTCGCAGCCACATTTTGCATGCAATCTTTTGAATCAGAAGTCAACCTATTACACTACAATTTATTAATGTATGGATGGTATGCGTGTAGAGCATTCCTTATCTTCTTATTTGTGCGCGTCGATCTGCAGTAGAAATCTTTGATATTGGCAAAGAGGCGGGAAAATCAATATCATTTAGGATTGAATTGAAGCGCTATTTATATGGATATTATTAACGCGATAACAATGTACAAAGTGGAAAGACTGCTGGACCGATCAGCGGACGGAAAGGACCCGCCGGTCCTCTGCCGTCCGTCTCGAACTTTTCGTCAAGTTGGTTCGCGAAGCCGCGCGTAGGTGGCGCCAGCTGTCCACTACAAACCTAATATTAAAAAATGGTAATGCGGCCTTTTCAGCTTTTAAAAGTTTTTTCGGATCCAAGCTACTGTCAAGAAATACCAATTACGAGTACAATGTGACCGTCCCTGGGTCCCTGGGTCCTTGGGCGTCCGCTTGGTCGTTTTTTGTCACGGATACAATTCGAGAATGTTCTGCGTTCATCGATTAGCGTCTTGAAATATGGTCCGCTCTTTTTAGCAGTGACAATCAAATCCTTCACCTTGATCTCTACTCTTACCAACTTAATTATTATTGGGTTTTTTTCCGACTCTTATGGCATACTTCTTTCCGTATTGGAGCTCCTGAATATTCATAATCCTGTTATATGTTGCTTATTTATTTCTTACAAAATTAATTATAAAATATATATATATATATTGAAAAACAGAAATTGATAGAATAGATTTAAAAGAAAAAGAAAAAACGGAAAATTAATCAAAGAAAAAGAAACAAAAATAATTTTGGTTTAACACAAAATGGCTGAGTATCAAAATCAATTACACCTTTGACTCGGAACAGCATATAAAACATCATCTCATATTTAAACATTGAACATGGGAATATATCCACAAAACCAAAATCGTTGCCAAACCTGTGAAGTCTTTGTGTATACTTAATCTTTTAAAGTATACTTAGTCTTTCATACTCACTCCGGCAGTTTTCCTTGTTCCTCCTGAAATCTCCTGAAGTACACCGTTTGGGGAGATGATTTGTCTAACTATGCACACGAGAGGAGAACAGTGCTCAGTTCACAACCTCCACCTTACGTTTCTCTTGCACACTTACGAGTGTGCAATCGATTAGTGCAAGATCATCTTGATAATGGCCGCTGGTTGTGTCATACGCTGGACAATGTCTATTGTGTCAATTAAATTACAGTAAAGACACACCCATTGGCTAAGGTAATGTTCAACCATTCGTGAAATGAAGCGAATAAGGTATTATTAAATTAATCGCGGTGAATTTCCTTAAAGACTCCCCATTTCTTGCTAACGTCAGGAAACAATAATTAATTAAACCCATTAAATATTGAACCGACCATCCCGACAAGGTTGATTTAATTACGTGAAATTGATGATGTCAATACCCATGGAAATACCCGAGCACTTTTTGTGGTGAATCGCGTGTTAACACGCCTGTAATAAATGCTAGATATTCGTTATGTGATTTGCGGATTTAATTTACGCAATTATTTTTACTATTTTCTGACAATACCTTTTCACTAATAATTATAATTATCGCCAGAGATAGGAATTTTAGTTTTGACAAAGAACTGTCGATCACCGTTCCATTTACAAATGTGAATTGCTCAATTTTATCGTTCATCCATTTACTAAAAATATAAAAATAAAGTTGTCATTATCGGGGGTTGTACAAGATCCGGATATTACAACCATATACGAGTGAATTGTTGAACGATTGAAAAATTTAACAATCGCTTTGGCTTGCCTGTGGTCTACACAAATTTTGTAGGCTATCATTGATTATTAATTAAATATATTAATTAGAAAGATATACGTATAAAATCAATTTTATCGAAATATATTGTTGTTGCGTCACCGGGATTCGAACCTGAATCTCTTTCCTAACCGGGGAAGGTGCATTATCCATAACTATGCTACCTGTTACCTTTTTTGATATTAATACATTTAATCGTTCCATTATTTGAAAGAGCCATCTATCTTATTTTTACATGTTCGAATCCCGGTGGCGCAACAACAATATTTTTCGATAAAATTGATTTTATACGTATATCTTTCTAATGAATATATTTAATTAATATGTAAAATATCACAGACCGTCTGTTCTGAATAATGACAACTTCACAATAAGAGTGTGTTCTCCTGATTATTAAATGATCATTTTTGTTCCCTTGAACTATATTTTTTAAATTTAACGGACCGGTACGTTTTATATCGCGTTTCGTTCTATTTCAAAAATTAAATTTTACATCCTTGCAAAAATAAGAAGCAAAATATGATATAATGTGATATTAAACTAAAGTGACCAAACGTACTTTGTACTCCCTTTTCGTGAACCGTACTCCTTTTAAAACCTGTACTCCCAAAATACTCGTTTGCATTCCTTTGTACTCCTAAAAACATATAAAACTATAACTATTATTGCATACAATCTTGTCCGGGTGCATAAAATTGTTTATGATACGTGTCAGTGCGCGCGTGACTGTGTGTGTGCACACTTTGAAGTCAAACGGTTAGCACGAGAGGTCACTACAGTCTTTCTCGTTGGGTCTGCGCATGCCCAGTGCGTGATTATAGAGACAGTCCTTCGTAACGTTGATACATAGTGCACGTTTGCTATTTACCTAACGAGAATTGGGGGATTCCCCTTAGGGCAAACAAAAATGTTTCGGCATGAGTTCTACGGGTAAGTACTTTCGAAAGAATATTAATTATTATTGTGAAATTAAATGTCGAGTTTTTTGGATTTCTTTTCATTTTAAATCAATATTACTCCTTCAAACTTACTTGAAATTTATTCATTTAACTTTATTCTTTTATTAATTAGTATGCACATGTTGTTCTCCCTTTACCGCAACAATAGTTGCAACCTCCCCACCCTTCTCCCTCTTTTTTTTCTTCTTTTCATTAATTTTCTGCATCTAAACATACTTATGAATCTAAATATTTTTGTGGATTTTCATTATGTAATTAGTATCACATGTTAAATAGTTATAATGTTTATTACAATATGTTTACACTGTCAAAATCCCTCAATAAAATAAAATAAAATATTAATACACACAAAACTAAAAGGTCCACTCGAGAGAAATATTTTGGGAATTGGTTGCAATGTGCACATTTTATAAAAATGCCATTAATACAGCTTCTAGTTCCATTTACTTCCGTACTTCCCGTACTCCTTTTGTACCGGAAATAGTTGGTCACCTTATTTAAACACACAACCGATCATTTATAAATGTAAGAAAAACTTTAGTTTGTACCACTAATCTGAGGATTCATTTCATGTGGATTAGTCATCATTCATCGTCAAAGAGACAGCAGCCCGGCATCCTCGAGTAACGCGCCACTCTGTCCTCCGCTCCCCTCCGCTCTCCTCTTCTCATGATTGTTCTTTGCGTTCGAGGATACCTATATTATATAAAATCAGAATAACAGCATAACCTAAGTCTATACCTATTGCACGCCACTGTAAGTAAATGAGATTGAGGTAGGAGAAGCGAGGCGAAGCGGTAGCAAACAGTCGGTACTTTGGAAGTGAAGTAAGTGTTTCCGCCTCGCTTTTTATTAAAAACATATTAAAACTAATCAAATTGCGTAGTGACGGCAAATATGATTTCAAATCAACAGAAAGGGACAAGTGCACGGCATAGCACAGCATCCTGTGTTTAGCGATTCTGACCAACAGTTTAATTCACGTTAAGGCTACAATTAGCGTTTCTTCGTAACTAGTGACTGCTGACTATCCATCACCCCTGCGGGCCCCGAGAAGTGCGGCCGGAGCGGCTGATGATGCGGAAGATAGCGACTTCCTCCGACATGCGCAGAGTTATCTCCGACTAATTGCCCGTAATCTTCGGGTCATTAGTGCGACAATAAGACTCCGTGATGTCTGGCAAGTGTGCCGCGTGTGTGGCTGTGCTGCGAATCGAGGTACCTCCGGTACTAATTAATTCTAACAGACTCGTGCCCGTGAAGTATACCGCTCCTAAAAACAATCTGTCAATCAACAGATGCTGTTTTGGTGTCAAAAATTCACCCGTATATCACGAAAAACCAAAAATTGTCTATACGAGACTCTTATTAACCTTTCCCTAGCCATGCAGTAACACAGGTGGACTACCCCAATTAAACGTGCAATATTTCCGTATATACATACAACGCAAAATTCATATTTTAGTTAATTCTAAGGAAATTTTTACGCTTTGTATATTTCGCTTTACAACTAATTATGTGAAGCGAATCCTAAATGTAATTATTTTTCAATTCAATCCGATGAAAATTCGTAGGAAAAAACACTATTTGTAGAAAGACAAAAAGCGAGCATTCATTTCACAGTGAAAAGAATAACAAATATACGAATGTAATTATGATTCATTCTCACTAATTAAATAAAGATATAATAATGCTCCGTTTATTCAGAGTACATGGACGACATTAACTATATTAAAGCCATTTAAGGTAGTAAAAATATTTTTTCTCATTTAAAATACTAAAAAACTCTAGTTGACAGCATGGTTGCTTACGGATATTTTCTATCACTGTATGGTAAAGGTTAAACTAGCGTTGGTATACATAGCAGAAACCTGGACTCTGAAACTAACTCTGAACTATGAAGTTCCAGGTGTTTGAGTGCAAAATTCCGAAAGGATCTTTGGTCCGATTATCGTGGATATACAATATACATTTGGCGATATACAACTATAAAGCATTCATGATCTTAATGAGCTCTATGAAGAGCCTGACATCGTCAAGTTTGTCTAGGTCCAGCGACTTTGGTGGGCTGGTTCGGATGGAAGAGTCCTCACCGTGTGCGGTTCAGCACCTGACATTTCACAAACCAGAAGGGAGACAGAGCATTGGGAGACCGCAGAAACCTGGATGTTCCTTAGGGTTGATGATTGACGAAGCATGGCTCATGGCAGAAAGGAAGTGAGGGATTTCTTTGTCATAATTATTGTCATAATTAGAAAAAACGCTAATTTACAGTAACAAAGTAAATTTATTCAATGTTTTTACTGTTATTAGTTTACTTAAAAAATGTTTCGTTACTATTCAAGATCGTTCAGCTTCACACACAATATCAGACACTAAACATGATTGTTTATAATGTTAATATTATTACATTTTTCGATACATATCATAATAATATGAAGGCTTGAAATCCAAAACAATTCAAAATTTGTATATTTCTGGCCATATAAATCGTTTGTTTTTCCATTTAATAAAATGTACCTTCAAAATGAAAAGTCACCTGTCCATCCACTGTCATATTAAAAAAAAAATTGATACTTGTTCATACATATTTAATTTATTCTACTTCATCATTGAAACTAGCCCAATGGGTGTAATATGTAATATGGCTCCGTTCTATATTCATATATTGTTATTTTGTTTGTTGGAAAGCTTTCGAAGAAGGCTTCGCATGATCTTGCTTCAGGCGTATTATCCAAGATCATCGCCGCCTGATCTAAAGTTCTAGATTGATCTATGAATGACTTAAGATGTCGTTAGATAGAAAGCAGTTTGTGAAAGTGTCAAAATAGAAACCGCTAATGGAGAAGTATCCAAGTATAATATCTCGGGCGGTATATATATAGGCAGCTGATCGCTCGCTGAGCCGGTGTAGGTGCGTTGCCACTGGTCGAAATACTCTCTATGCTCGATGATAGCGTCAACATTTAAATTATCTGAACGAATCATTTGAACGTGTCGACATGAAGAGTGACACGACAACAGTATTAAAAATCGATTATATGTATAGACTATGTTATCTACTAGTGCCATACATTGGGATTATTTTGACACGGGTACGTATTATTAATTTTTCAAATTGAAGACGCCACCCGAACAACGATGTACGGCACATTTTGAGCTGCGTATACAGCATTGTTGTACGCCAGATTACGCACATTTTGGTGTAGTCGGTAGTTCAAAATTCTACCACCTGACGAAGTTACGGCATGTTCAAATATGCCCTGCGGTAGAACAACGCTGTAAAACACCCAAGACAAATGATACCAGTCAAATGTTGTTCTCTCGCCGAGTGATGTTCGGAGATTAAATAAACAATAAAAAATAAAGATTAACATGTCAAACTGTAGAGATAACAAGAGAAAAAAAATGAATTATGCTGATCAATCACATATTTGGAAGAGATGACTAACCGTTGCTGGCTGCAAAAAAAACTCCAATTGATGTGAGTAGAACAGCGCTGGACAACACATTTTATTCATTGAACTCTGTCACACATTATTTTGAAAGTAATTACTATATTGTTCTTACATTTTATGTTTTATAAAAATCTACCAAGCGAGTTATATGTATTGTTTGTTCTTTTAAAATAAACATTATGTAACATTTATGTAACAACGATGTGAAGCACGCGCCGTGCAGCAGTCTTCTGCTGGAAAAATGTTTCTTATGTGCCTCAATCCTCTTACTTTCATCTTAGATTACAATTTGATTAAAAGTATATTATTTTTAGGAGAACACATCCTTATTGCGAAGTTGTAATTATTCAGAACATAGAAAATAAGGTAGATGGCTCTATCAAATAATGGAACGATTAAAATGTATTAATATCAAAAAGGTAACACATATAGGTTGGAAAATTGTCGCTGTAGCATAGTTGGATAATGCACCTTCCCCGGTTAGGAAAGAGATCCAGGTTCGAATCCCGGTGGCGCAGCAACAATATTTTTCGATAAAATTGATATTATATGTATATCTTTCTAATTAATATATTTAATTCATATTTAGTATATTATTACATATAGGAAAGGGGTTTGGATTATTAGTTGCGGGACGAGGGGCATTCTACACATATTCTTTGTGGAAACATATATCTTTAATTTATGACACATTTATGCAACAGTAAAAGTATTTACTGTTCGAAAATTAAATCTTTGTGTAAACAAGACGTATTTTTTACATTAATGCGTATTATATTATCAGTGATTAAATTTTCGTTCCGATCGAGTCATTAAGTATTTTAAAAAGTCGCAGAACTATTTGATTGTGTAAGTGGTACCAAAGTGATCACGTTGATGACACCAAAATGAAAATATCGAAACAAGGAATTTGCGTTAGTTCACGTCTATATACTTGGTAGTCTGTGTCGCTTCCCAAAGATTATTTCTAAATTTTAGCGGACGGATTTTTTCTTTTTGAACTGACGCATTTACCCGTTTAGTACCGTAAAATGGTAAAACTGTCAAGAGAACTGCGCCGACTGGACCTGACCGTGAAATCGAGGAAATGCTGCTGAAGATTGCAACAATGAATAGCTGCCGACCCGGCTGTGCAGTGCTCGACGTGGACCGGAATAAATTCGACATTACGTTTTCGGTTAAAGTGTGTCGGCTCGTAAAATTTATATCGATGATGAAATATTTTGAGGATAAACTTCTTTACATGCTATTCTCACACGGTTAAAGAGTAGAGTAGGTACCACCTCGTTCGTAGAGATAAAAGTACTATGTAACAGATGGCTCTGCTTCCATCCTAACGCTAGACCACTCGATAATCACCGCAACTAAACTATTGAGTCGAAATCGATGAACCCCGAGATTTCTACTCAACTAAATTGTTTAGTTGAGTAGAAGTGCGCATATTTATTTATTTATTTACTAGAAACTATACAATAGTTGTGTATAATATGTTTGGACTGTGCCCATTGTACAATAAATTAGTTTACAAGTATCAGACCGAAATTATCATTTACCTCTTATACATACATCTTATATATCATACATAAGGTGTATGTATAAAAATCAATTACAAAGTGGACTTTCAATATGTTATTTTATGAAATTTGTAACAATTATTTATAGGTTTTGATCAATTTGTTTGGGTGAGCGCACCGATACTAGGCTCTACCCATATTACGAATCCAAGTTTTTATTTTCAATTTCATGTTACCGGGACAATTCAATGGAGTTAAATCTTTCGGCATGCTATTAAATAGTTTAGGTCCAAAATATTTGTAGTTCCTTTGGCCATATGTTGCGTGTGCTCTCGGTGCTTGTAGGTTATGTTTATTTGTTCGCGCGGTAATTATATTTTGGGTTGCTTTAAAATGTGTCTGCTTGTGTTTATATACCATATGTAATTAAGAGCATATATTTATAATCAATCAGTTGGCAATGAGATCTCCCAACATTCGTGCGCGTGCTCCCATACAACTCTGAACGGTCGCGAATCGACTGTTTAGTCGAGCGTAGGCGCACGCCAATACACGGCAATGTACATAAAGTATTTTTATTATTTTATCGAACAACTGTCGTGTCGATAATACACGCACTCCCATATGATCCAATAGTCTTTTTACATACAACCAAATAGTCGAGCGATTCAAAATTGTATGTATGCGCCTAGCCTAAAACCAGTCAGTGTCTCGGGCGGTAGCGACCGGAGCGCGTAATACGTTTATAATTATTTTTAAATACAGATGTATAGATGTCATGTTTGTATTCTAACTATTTTCTAACAAAATTAAGCGCTTGTGTAAAATCAAAATTGGAATTATTAAAAGGAGACAGCGAAGTGCATTAAAGTTTCTAAAATATGTGACATTTTTTAGTATGCGCGTGTTTCGGGACAAAAAAATTGCATTATCACAATTTTTATATTTAATTTTCTTCGATAAATTGATTGAAGTTGATGTTGCTGTACAGGTTTCTATAGTGTTTATAGACCGTAATATTATATTTGTTGAAACTTCATAACGTAAGTGACGTAATAAAATGCATACGTAATACGTGCGCAACAAGTGGCGACCACTATAATGCTGACAACGGTTTATCTAATATAAAAGGAAGATATTCATTAAAAAAACAGATGTTCGTTTTTTTTAGCATAATGTTATTTTCATACCATGATATACTCCCTCTTTATGTACATATAAGTGCACCCTTTTTGTATATTTTGTTAGTTTTAAATACGCCCTGACGAAGTTTGAGCTAAGCGAAACCGGTTGGCGTGTAATAAAATTCGTGGTTTCAAATAAGGTGATTGTGTTTTATTTAATCAAATAAAAATACTTGATAACTGACCTTAATCTTATCTTATTATCTTAAATTCATCCTGATTATAGCGAAGATATAAAATTCTTTTTTTTTACAAATAAATGCATAATCTGAATCTCGAAAGAACATTCCGGCTCATAAAAATATCCATTTCGAGCACTGGCAATTTTGCAATTTTTGTTTAATTTATTCATTAATTATTGTACTCCGATGGTCGCTCTTGAGTCTGCCTTATCAGCGAGGAGAAGCCAACTGCAAAAAAAAAACTGCTTGTTGGGTTGGAATTTAACAACAGTTGACAAACCGGTTCATTACGGAATAATTAAAACCTAGCAATTCAATTTTCGTAAAATAATTCATCTTCATGAATAAAAATTTTCTGAAGCTATTTTTGTCACACATTGATGCAACGTTATCCTGAGGTTTTCAAAGTCAATTGTCATTGGACAAACAGACACTGAATTTGATGAGCAATTTTTATTTTCGAAGACCTGCAGCCCGGTTGGTTTCCTGCGCCAAGGTGAGAGGCCAAGTTTCACTCGTAAAGAATAATCGGCTGTGTCCACTGTGTGTACAGTTACATTTTTTAATTCTTTGACACCCACCTGGATAAATTAATTAACTTATATAACAAAAATGCTATACACCTACTAGCTCGAGATTTGTCTTTGCTTGTCTTGATTTGAATCCAGTCAGGAGGGAGAATTCATTCTGAGTATTCTAAGAACATTGCACCACGATGAGGGGTACTAACTTGGAAAAAATACACATATTTAGTAAGGAATATACTCGATCACAATTCAAGTCCGACCGAAGCTTCGGCTTCGGTTAAAATCTGCCGAAGGTTTGGCCGAACTATTACAAATGAAATAAAATGATATATTTACAATTATGATCGACACCATAAGGCAGAAAAATAAGTATGGGTGTAAAATTTGCATTGTTATGTATACTTTCTAGTCGCTTTAGTTAGTTTATTATAAGAACCTTCGGCTTCGGCCAAAAACTGACCTTAGGTCGGACACTAATCACAACGGGTTAAATATTACAATTAGTACAGGCCATTCAAAATGTGTCTCGAGCTAAATCTCTCCAACCCAAAACCTGCAATCTATCTGCATCGTTCTTCACTATGTCCGCCCACATTCTTCGAGATCCAGCGGTCTAGCTCCAGCCGGAGTTCCTTCGACGACCTTTTGAGACTCCTAGAGTTCACGCATCCCGCAACATGTCCAGCCCGTGTCGACTTAATATCAATATGTGACTTTGTTTAAGTTAAACAAAACCTAAGTTACCTCGTGTCAATTAAAAATGAAATATCGTAACAGACATGAACAAATCAAAATATTTCAAGTACAGGGTGAATATTATATTCCAACACGATGTTATTTTTGAATAACTATGAAATGAAAGATAATTTTTTAATTTGGTTTTTATTTATCGATTATTTGGTTTATTACAATTGCGTTTGGAATATGACACCATGACATCGGGCCAAGCGGCACAAATGCGTGCTCTTTTAACCATATTTTTCATAACATTCTCGCACACTTGGCGTGTTATTTCAGCAATTTCATTTTGAATATTATCCTATAGCATCGGAATTGCTGTTGTCTTATCCTTTCCTTTCAAGTGCCCGCACATCAGGTGATCGAGTGATCGATATCACCACTTTTTGACATTATGCGGCCGGGAAACATTTCTGGCAAAATTTCAAAAGTAGCCTGAGCTGTGTGTGAGGTGGCACCGTCCTGTTGAAGCCGCGTGTGTTGCAGTCTAAATCGACCTAATTCGGCTACCAATAAATTTTCCAACATGTGACGATAGCGATCACCATTAACGGTTACAGCATTGCCATTATTATTTAGATTAAATGTTTTAATGACTTCCACACGTTATTGAGGCGCTGATACTGAGATGCTGAGCTCGTGACTTGAAATAGCAATGGGCAAGATACTTTATGTGATGGAATAGATGATGGATAATAGATGATATATAAAGACATAAAGGGACAAATGGAGATGATTGGGAGAGGTCTACATTCAATATTTAATAGATAATAGTTGATAAGAAATAAAATAACAAAATTGAGATATTTACCACAATTTTTTATTGTTTCAGGTGGCCCTCTTGGCTCTGGAGACATGGGTGATGACTCTCCTCCTAGCCCTGGACTTGTGACGGCCCTGTGTAGAAGAGTTCGGAGAGGATGCACTACCAAGATGTTGAAGCGGCGCTTACCTGTACTAGAATGGCTCCCCGCTTACAGAGTGCCCGATGGTATTGCTGATCTAATAGCAGGTATGATTTTAATTAGTATTCTAAGCTCGCTTGATTTTCATTGTAAACTTAATATTATAGATTGTACTCTGCGATGTTGCTAAGGAATTAAATTTGAAAATGCTTTATTTTTCAGGTGTAACTGTAGGTTTAACTGTGATACCTCAAGCGATCGCTTACGCCAATGTAGCCGGTATACCTCCGCAATATGGACTCTATTCATCTTTCATGGCTTGCTTCGTTTACACAATATTTGGATCCTGTAAAGACTCTCCTATCGGACCGACAGCGATCGCCGCCATTTTAACAAGAGAAAATCTACATGGCCTAGGACCGGAGTTTGCTGTTTTGCTATGCTTCTTATCAGGCTGTGTAGAACTTCTGATGGGAATTCTGCAATTGGGTACGAACAAAACTTTTTTTTTATTTCCAACATATATTCATTGTTAACAAACAATATCAGGAAAATTATTATCTAAAATAACTGACTCGGATGACCACTAATAGTTTTCCAAACTCTAACCTTCATTATCAATGTTAACCACTTCACAACGTAAGTCAAACCATAGCCTTCACGTACCAACCAAAAATGTTACTAAAATAATACTGTATTATTTCAGGATTCCTGATAGACTTCATCAGCGGTCCCGTGTCCGTTGGCTTCACATCAGCTGCTGCCATCATCATCGCTACCACTCAGGTTAAGGATGTCTTGGGACTCAGCTTCCCCGGGGGAAAGTTCCTGCAGGTCTGGCAAGGACTCTTTGAACACATCGGAGAGACACGGCTATGGGATACCTTATTGGGATTGACCTGCATCGTGGTTCTCTTGGTTTTAAGAGTAAGTTTTGTATTAAAAAAAACTATAAACAGTTTTGTTCTAAATAACTAATAACAGTCAATATTTAAAATTGCTTGCGTAATGTTCCGATTTATTGCAATGTTCGATAAAACATTTATTAAACAAATCCATATTTTCAATAGATAACAATCATTTTATAACAAAACTATTAAATATAGTAAATTATATATATATATATGTTTGGGGGTTAGGACGGTGGTTAAATGAAAGAAATGTGATTTGCGTGTTGAGGTTTATTATGATAGTATGATAAAAACAAAGAAGACAGATGTAATGAAAGAAATGAATGAAGATATAGAAGATGCACGTGTATTATGAAATGAAATGAAGCGAGTTGGCGGTCTTACTCGGCGCGTGTGAGCCGGCAAGACCGGAGTTGTGAAACGATAAAACTGGAGAGACTGCTTGGCGGTGAATGATTGAACCAGACTTGTAGCAGCAGCCGGCAGCGCTGTCGCTAGCGTCGATGCCGACTGAGATGGCGGTGAATATGAATTCTGATCGCTACATGTGTATATTACATGTTAGGCTCTTTAAGATGCACGCGGCAATTGCGCCTTTTATGGGTCTTCATCGCTATTTGCACAATCATGTTATTTAACAAAAAATCAAATAATTCTACCATGATCTTGGGTACTAAATTAGAAAAATTTATTAAAATGGCCATCAATCATTACACTCAAATCTTTTCCAAAACTATAGCGCAACAGCTGTTACAAATTGGTAAACAGCATCATGAGATTGAGCAATCTTATATGTGACTACTTACTATACATAATATCTATATCGCCTTAGATTAATTAAAAATTAAAAGTTTTCCACAAAAGATGATTTAAAATTGACTAATACTTAAACAGTGTTCTTGTATTACATACATGTACATATTATAACAACTTCAACTACTTGAGTGGTTTTTATTTTAAAGGTGATGTTAAATAAATAAAAATTTGCTGCCCACTTAAGTAAAATATATATTTTGTAATACAATCGTAATTTTTCGTAGTTCTCTTCATAATTTGCCCTCATTGTTGCGTGTTCAAATCACCAAAACTACAGAACTCTCTTCATATTTTTGATCAATTTTTCATTTGCAGAAGATAAAGGAAATCTTTCCGGTGGGACCTGCCGAGGGAGAGAAGTCCTCCGTGTTTCAGAGAACCGCTTCCAAGTTCCTCTGGTTCCTATCCACAGGACGGAACATCCTCGTGGTGGTAGTTTGTGCCGCGCTTGCATACTCCTTTGAAATGCATCACCAGAACCCGTTTGTACTCACCGGTTAGTCTCTAGCCTCTGGCGTGTGCATATTAATAAAAGTTGTTTTCATAAAAAACTATGGCTGGTCAAAATTTTCTGTCATGTAATGTAATGCCAGTGGAAAAACAAATGCCTCAAACAAACAAAATCAAGACGCTACACCGAACATAAATGCTACAACCAACTGCATGGTAATATACCATTGGCCGACACAGCACACCCTTGCGAGTGATGTCTCGGAGGCTTCCTACTTTAAATATCATTTGTAAAGCTCAATGTTCAACAGATAGCTGTTATTTTTGATTTGTTATTATATTTTTCCTGTCAAAATGGTTGTGGGCCTGGAATGAATACCTCTAAATATATATATTTCAATATATGCTAAAATGAACAGATGCTGTATTAGAATTAATTAATAAGGTAGATGGCTCTTTCAAATAATGGAACAATTAAATGTATTAATATCAAAAAGGTAGCATATAGGTTTGAAAATTTGTCGCTGTAATATAGTTTTGGATAATACACCTTCCCCAGTTTGGAAAGAGATCCAGGTTCGAATCCCGGTAGTGCAACAACAATATTTTTCGATAAAATTGATTTTACATGTATATCTTTCTAATTAATATATTTAATTCATATTTAGAATTAATTACATTTATTCTAGATAACTTGACTGTACGAGCATGTTTGATTTTATTTGTATTTTTCTAGGTCATGTGAAACCAGGTCTACCCAACATCACGCTGCCACCCTTTGAGTCTACTGTAGGCAACCACACTTATAACTTTGTAGAAATGGCTTCCAGCATGAGTTCAGCCATATTTGTTGTTCCTCTACTGTCAATACTGGAGAACATTGCTCTAGCTAAAGTTTTCTGTAAGTAACCAAAGAAGAATTTATTATTTTTTACAATAACTACCGTGCAAGGCAGTGGAAGACGGAAGTGCCTCGTCGATACACTGAGAAAAATGGCCAAATCCAAAATATTTATGACATATCTTTCACAATTTAATAAATTATACATTCTTATAATATGTAGTCTATTAGAAAATTATTAACCATTCTTGGATTGGCTATTTAAGATTACTTTTCCATAAAAAGTTTTATATTTATTGCAGTGTATTTTCATAATAATGTGTTTTTTATGACCCGTGTCCACAGTGATTTTTCAATGAGACTTTGACCTCTGAAAGTTGCTAAAAGTATGTGTGTACTGGATGCGTTTTTCTATTCCACAAGCAAAACATTTGGAGGGATGATTCATAAATCCTTAATCTCGTCTCAAGTCAAATCTTCAAGAATACATGGACACGATCATTAGTATAGTGCAGTATAGTGGAGACCATCATAAGAATTGTACCCAATTGTCTTTGCTACATTTAATCGATTAGTTAATATTTCATTTTGGTACTATTCTCATTTATACTATTGACTATTTGGTCTAGCGGTAAGACCACCAATTAAATCCTATTTTCACAGCTTAGATCGAAAAGGAAGAGTATTAAATATGTATTCAATACACATATCTCTATTTAAAAACAAAAAATTATACCATTTAAAAATTCTAATGAATTATTATGGATTACAGCTGAAGGCAAACCAGTAGATGCCACACAGGAAATGGTTGCAATTGGTTTATGCAATATTGCTTCTTCATTTGTAAGTTCCATGCCTGTGTCAGGCGCTCTGTCCCGCGGAGCTGTCAATCACGCCTCAGGAGTTAGGACCACATTCGGCGGGGTGTACACGGGAATACTCGTTTTGCTTTCATTGCAGGTACTACATCATTAATTCATGAATCAAGCTTAACTGAAACAAAAATAATTTCATGGAATTGAATGTTACAAAATATAGATTATTATTTAAGTAACCTCTAACCTGGCCTAGGACAGCTGCTTAAGCTTTAAATAAATATATATGTGTTATAAGATGCAATGGTTAGATTACATTAGGCAGCTGTTGGGCCATGTACTTTTACTTTTTAATATTTTTTGTCTTCTGCCAATCTAAGAGCAGTGTTGAATATTGTTTTTTTTTTACTTTACATGGCTCTTTGTCTGCGATTTACTTCCAATTTTGCCTAACAAGTGTACTTATCTGATGTTATCGATGTTATCCGACAGGTTAGTCAGGCTAGTTGCTAAGATCATTCTAATTATTGTAACAATGCTTGAATATGGTTGATAACATGTTTATCTGTATATTTATATTTTGAAATGTAATGCATATTCATTTTGTTCGCCATATTTAGTACTACTTATGTTTACAAAAAGCTCTGCCCTATAATTGCTTACTCAATTATTTGAATAAAAGTATTGCATTATATAATTTGTGGGGTTCAGAAGCAAATTACCAGACCTACCCAAACACAAATCAAATTAACCTAACCTAACCTAACCATTTGACGAAATTGAGATAAACATATTTATAACTAATTTACAGCTAAAGTGAATATTTTAAAATTGATATGCTTTTGATAAAATGCTTCTAAAACAAACATAAATGTTTTCAAGAGCAATTAATTGTAAAACTCCCACTATTGTCAGATAATTATTTTCAAATACGTCCTCTGTCCATTTTATTGGATAGCGGCAGTTTTGTTTCTGAGCCCCTCTCCTCACACACTGTTCTAAATTTTTCATTATTTTGTTGGCAGTATTTCACTCCATATTTCTACTACATCCCGAAAGCTTCGCTAGCGGCGGTAATTATCGCTGCTGTAGTATTTATGGTCGAGCTTCACGTTTTCAAGCCAATATGGAGAACCAAAAGTAAGTACATCTTTGATCATTTATTCTGTTGAGCGTACAAGTTGTCAAAAATAATAATATAAGAAAAATGTTTCTTCAGTACATACCTAGTACTGATAAACCTACTTTGATTTACCGCTAACCTTAGATGGTCATAGAAGTTAGTCGTACATCAATCTTAACTGTTTCTTTGCCAACTCCAAATCATGTGAAATAACTTGTACTATGAAAATAAGACTGACTTGACGGTCTCATGGAACGAGGCTCATAACCCTGATCACTAGATCATTAGGTGAGTGTCTTTACAAACACGTTGAAATTGTTTCTCGTGTATATACAAAAGTTTTCCTGTGTTCATTTGATACATAAATGTTTAAAAGCTGATATTTTTTACGATCCCGATTTTCTTATTTTTAGAAATCGACCTTATCCCGGCAGTTGTAACATTCATCTCGTGTCTTCTGATTCGACTGGAACTTGGGATTGTGATTGGAATATCTATCAATCTACTATTCTTACTTTACGCCTCTGCGAGACCCAGTGTGCACGTCAATAAAACAGTTGTAAGTAGTACTATATCTAGAAATTAATGGCAACAATTAATAACAATGTAATTAATAAATTGATCAATGAAGATCCTTTTCTCATTAATATTTTAATAAAACACACCATGGTATTGTGTTTACCTTGAATACATACTATGTATATTTACAGAGTGTTCCGAGCGGTATAGAATATCTAGTGATAACTCCGGACCGGAGCCTGGTGTTTCCATCCGTGGAATACGTGCGAGGAGTGGTTAGCAAGGCAGGCATCAAGCAAGCTCTGTCCAGGATGCCTGTAGTTTTGGATGCCACCCACATACAAGGGGCTGACTTCACAGCGGCCAGGGTGAGGACAAAACAATTTGTAATACTATTTCCTTATGTTGTCAGTCATCAGAAAGAATGCATCTATTTCAATTTAGCTGTATTTTGCATAAATTTCATTTTCATTTTAACAAAATAGTGGCTAAAACTTTATTTTTATATACTATAACTGTATTTCAAAACCAAACATTCAAAAGCAATGAAACATGGATCAATCAAAAATCTTTTTTTTTAATAATTTCAAAATCAGTTCCTGTGGGTTAATTTTATATTTATTATTTATATACAGAGAGAAAAAAGTACATCACCAAGATGTCTTAATCCTTCGACTTATGGCTTGTATAGGACCTTCGATAATCTAGGGTGCTTGGTTGTCTCATAAGTCTGTGCTTATGAGTGCTTTTAAAGCAAAAAGCACTCCAAAAAAAATAATTTTAGAGTTTTTTTGGTGTTTTACAATGGTCATGCTGGCAGTATGTCGGCTTATTACATTTGTTAATTTATTTTTAACCCTAAATTGACACAGGCACAGAAGATCAGTCGTGTATGTGTTATGCTTTTTACTACATTTGTATTGCAATATACATTTAGGGGCAAAGAATTTATTAATTGCCTGTACACGCTGTCAAACAGTTATATCGTCCCATTGCCATGAAATATTCATTTTAAAACATGACATTTCTTACTGCCTCTGTTAATTCGCAACCAAGTTAATGCGACCTCAGATAATCAAGAGTGTACTGTACATAAATTATAGGTCATGAATATGTATATATGTATATATATATATATATATATATATATTAACTAGAATACCATTTACACCATTACATACATTTACATCATCACTAATAATTTAATAAAACTTTGCCATGAACATTCAAACATAATCATGAATGTATATTTAATTTCCAGGGAATTAAATCTCTCATTGATGACTTTCATGGACGTGACCAGCCGCTTATCTTCTACAACCTTAAACCCTCCATTGTAGAGATATTCCAAGGAGTTCAGCCTCGGGAGTTCAAATCCTGTCGCTGTCCAACCGGTCTGGATGTCATGCTGCAGCAGACAAAGGCTGCCAGCTCTCTGGTTGCTTGTTGATAGTCATCTTCAGGCACATGGAAAATTCTACTAAGCCAACCCAGCACGAACTGGAAATCGCCTCGGTTGGATATTGTGTCATAGCACAATACAGTTCCGGAAATGCAAGCCGAGATTAACTGTCTGTTGTTTTATTAGAGAAATTTATGTAATTAAGAACATAAGTTGTACATTACCGAGAAGTAATGAACATTGCATGTGATATCAAATGAAATTGAGGAAACCTCAATTGATTCTTGACACCTAGATATTTTATTGAGACTTTATTTAAAGATTCTTCAACAGTATTAATTAATCTTGGGGTGTTTTATAAAAAATATGAATTATGCATGTGATTAAATGATAAAATGTAAAAAAAAATACCTTAACTATTGAAATTAGTAAGTACTTTAAGGAACAAAATATAGTATTGTAGTTGACATGAAAATAATTTTTACCGCCTTTAAAAACAACAAAACAATTTTAAGTTTTGACAAGTTGACAAAGATCAAGTTGTAAAAATACATAAAATTTAACAATTTCACAATTTAGTTTGCTTATACGTAAACGTAAACGTATTATACTTAGTGTGTGGTGTAGCAATAGTTGAATTATTAATATATTTGCTCATTTGAAGTATTTATTGAATAAATATATTTCTGGCCAAAGGATAGACACAAGATATACAATAAAAAACTAAAATCTAACTACCGAAGTTACATTGCGGACGTTGCTGCATCTCATAAACATCCTCGTGTGTTTCTTGTGAATATCATATTAGTTCCTTGCCGTTGTATATGAAATATCGATTCAAATGTACATTTTTCAATAAAATAAGAGTTTCAGAATACAACAAAGGCTGTGAAAATCATTATGTAAATCTTATTTCTTTTGTTTACTATTTTTGAAAGGGTCTGCAGGGCAGATACGTAAAATGGCCATTCGCTTTATGACATTTCTCAATATTTTAAGTTAGGACTATAATAGATTATATTTACATGTTTTCTGCGCTTTATCTGTTGTTATTCTGGCAATACTAATAATATGTAATACAGTGGAGTCCCGACATTAAGTTTTTGAAGAGACCAACAAAATGGAGGGAGGGGGAGGGATAATGTAAATTGGGGGTATTAAAATAGCAGATAAAATTTATTTTTTATTGAAATAATCAAACAATGTTGCTGCTGCATGTTTTTTGTTGTTTTTAAATAGTTCTTTCAATATTATAAATTATATTAAAGATTTCTGGTGGCACATTACCATTACTAGTAAAATATGCTTTGAGACCTTCAATATGTCTCATGGCATCGTCCTTTGTAGGAACTGAGTTGATGGGATGAGCGCGGATGAATTTGAATAAATTTTAGACGTAAGACAAACGTAAAACAGGGTTTTAAAAGTACTAAAATGACACGGGACTGCCGAAATAGCAAATGGAGGGAAAACGTGAATTCCGGGCATATAAAATCGGGGTTCCACTGTATATGTATACCATTATACTCTACGAATAGTTTGTGATTCCAATGCAATTCGCCGGAACCAAAAATAGAAATATAAGGGAATGGATAAGTGGGTTCATTTGGAATTCCTTCCATATTTAAGGACCAGATTGTGACAACTTACAGGAGACGGATCGGACAACTCGACTCACCTGATCCTTTACTCCTGAAGCTCACAATCACAAGATTGCACAACAACACATTTGAGTTTTTACACGAGTACTCTGATGAGTATAATTCCATAAAATGGTCACAATGAAGTCTAAAATCCACTGCAAGTTCGGCAATCTCCAAGAGTCCGATGACTAACATGCCGGGTCGAGAGATTTTAGGGAACTTGGGAATTGGGGCCAGGCGAATAAAATAATAAATTGTATGTATCCACGGGGTAACAATTGCGAAGTTTATTTGGTTTCTCACATTTTGAAAACTAGTGTAGAAAATAGTTTTCCTTTTGACAGGAGTAACTATGAAAGAAATCATTTATATACAGATATACACAATATGCATTTAATTCTCTTGCAGATTGAAATCTTGCCTTCATCTTAAGCAGTAGATTTAAAAAAAGTGATTTAAGAATCACCATCATTGATTTGTAAAGTGCAAGTATGTTAAACCAAAGTAAATAAGTAACTGAAAATAATAATAAATGCATTAATGTCTCAGTTACATGAATCATATCACCCCTGCATAGAATGTTTCTCTGGAAAACTGAACCACATCTCCCTCATGACAGGCGAGAACATTAACCATTATGCTGTCGAGAAGTCAATGAGATGTGAAAATAGCAATTTATCTAAGCTTCTTCGTATCTTAGGTTCTTACGAAGTTATATTTTTATTTATTATCTTTGTTTTATTAACTACTTAATTGAGTTTAAATACATCTATCGGTTTCGAAAAATACCATTTTCTTCTTCAGGATGTCATAACTTATTGCTAATTTTAAAAGTATAATTTTTACGAAGTTCAACAGGGGAACTATTTTTTCAAATCATTTTTTTTTAGTATTTAATGTTAAGAATGTATAAATAATAAAGTATATAAAAAAAAATCAGATATGGCAATTTGACATTACAGTCTATTAGTTCAATAGCAAGATGGTAGAGTGTTTGGCATGTGATCGATATTCAACATGAGGTGATCGATCCCGGTATCAGTATTTTCTAACACAATCTTTCGTGATGAATTTGACTGGGGCACCCGCTGAATAAATGTACTCATTATATATAAAATAGAGATGCCACCGGAAAATAAAATATATGTGTGACAGAAGAAGGATTCACAGAACAATGTTGAGTTTAACAAGGCTCAGCTGAGAGAGCATTCTACCTACAATAGTTCCAGTGGCAGCCCTGTATTTTTCTAAAGAAAGATTTTTTCTTTGCATTTTACTTGTGTGCTTTGGTTTAATTATCAAAAATTACTATGGTCTGTGAATATATCATTTAATTACAATTATGAATTGTTTTACAACTAAAAGTAGTTTTTTATAACTTATGTGGAATAAGTTTAAATAATTTGTATGTATTTCTTAGCAGCAGTCTTAATGGCCTCCATATTACATATATGTCAAAACTGTAATTTAATATTCTTTTCGTCTTTTAATTATCTACATAAATATATTGTTTAATATTTTATTATAATAATTCTAACATTATTGTCATTAGTGGGTATAGTCCTGAACTATTGGATTCTCCCAATTGATTGTTCTTAATCTTGGGATAAAATAACTTAATGTTGCCGTGTATTCCGATAAGTGTAACTGAAACTTCCTCGGTGGAATGTGGATTATTTATCAGATGCATTTGAGCCCAATCAACGGATTAACATTGAATGAAGAAAGCTATCGCAGATAATATTTAAATTAAATAAATATTCTGTAAAAGTCTAACTGGGATATAACAGAATGTCAATAATGTTTACTGTGGCAAATAAAATCTTTACAGTTATTGAATTCGTATAGGAGTAATCTCATGACAATCAATAATGATTTTTACGTTACAATTAAGACAATAAGATAATAAAAACATTTGAATGATTCATTGAATCACTCATTATTTATTTATTTCTGATTACTCTAAATTGAACAGAGCAATCTCGGGACAAAAAAATGTTTGTTGAGATCCCGGTTCAGGCACCCTATGTTTTCCTAATGAAGTATTTGTTTGTTTATATTTTGGAGATTAAAGTTTTTAAATTATTAACGTTACAGTTGAATGTCGACAACTGTTTGTGTTGATGATTGATTTTTTAATTACTTCATTATTCTTATTTATTTATTTAAAAATTGTCAAAATGCTTGTGTGAATTTTGAATGTAATTTGTGTGCTCAAGATTCGAAGGAACCCAATTTAAAAATTCCAAATTGTTTATATAAAAATGAGCACTTTTATTACAGCTACATTTATATTGATTTTGAAAATAAAACATTTTCATAATTTTTAAGTTTTTTTAATTACTACGCAACGGCAGTGTTGGTGTTGATTGTCACTTAATTAAAAATTGTACAATTCTTTACAATTTTGTTAACCACAGTTTTATATTTTGGCTGGTTATAAAAAATTTGGGTGTGTGGCTACCGTGCACATTAGAAGTGAAACTCGGAACAGTGGTAATAAAAAATAAATTTGATAGATAAAATATGTATATCTTTGATTTGTTTAAATATCAAGTGTTACAGATATTTTGTTGAGTAATGGCCAGCTACTCAGAATGTATGTTTGGAAGAATGAGCACATTAAAATCCTGAAGGAGAATATTAGAGAATAAATTGCTTGAATTCAACTCGAAACATCGAGAAATGCCATCCTTAGTACGGAACAAATCATTTTAAAAAAAGTAAATGTAGAGCATACTTAACATTTGCTGTCACTTTTTTGACAGATCTCTATCTACAGGGCTAGGGCTGTTTCACCACCACTTTATGATACACTGCAAAATAACTATATGCTAAACAAATTACCTGTCATTACTCTCAGGAGTATATAATGTGGAAGTTTCCTCTTGCTACTGCTATTCTACAACCGTGCTGTTGTTTCAACTCCGCCTGTACTTATTCAGTTCAGAGCCCAGTTAACTTCTTCCATCCGGTAATGGTGGTGCAGGGATTGTGGTTGTAGAATTTTATTGACTTGTGAGGATCTTAATTGTGTGATCGTTTCAGAAGGTTTTGTGCATGGTGAGACTGAAGCCCCTAACTTTCTTCTAGTCTCATATGTGCGGGTGCATGTCGCAGTGTATTTGAATGTGCATATGTGATTATCTATACTGTGTCTAGAACAAGGCATTTAAATAATAGAGAACTTACAAAAGTTGACATTTATTGCGGATCGATTTACAATGGCAGGTACAACGAGTACAGGTAACTCCCGTTCACTGCAACCCCGACGAGTGCAGATTCGTTATATTGCGATCTTTTTGTAATTTTTTTTTGTCTCGGCACTTATCTGACTTTGACGTATGCCAGGAATCGTCATAATGAGTAGTTGCACGTGCGCGCTGAAGACAGCTTTCTCTTTCTTTCTTCTCGCTTACTCACATCATATACATGTGTATATAAGTAAAATTACGAGGGTGAGTGAGACAAAAAAACGCCGGTACGCCGGTGCCTGGTACGGTTGAGCCATTGGGTCTATCCTTCAGTGTAATCTTAGCTGAAGTGTCAAAGCGCACACTAATTAAATTGAGAACTTACATATTTTTTTACATTTTATATCGCAACCATATCCAAAACGCATCCCCCGCGATCTTTGGGGGTTACCTGTATAGAGTTAATTAGGCATATGAAGTTGAAGACTGGAGTGGCTCGCTTGAGATGTTAACGAAAGAACGGTCTGCTAACTCTTCAGACTTGTCCGTCACGATGTATTGGCATCTGCTTATCGGTCAGTTCGCTTCGGCTCTATATCTGATCTAGATCTGAGTCCCTACACGGCCATGTCTGTGGAGCGCGTGTAGGATCACCACAGTGATGCTACAACCCACCACGATAGATTTAAGCGTGATTTAAATCCCTAGGACTGGATTTAAGCGTGATTTAAATCTGATTTACTGAAAAGGCTCATTTATTCATAGGTGATTCGGGTTATTTAACTCAGTTGAAGGAAACATGAATGATCCAGTTACAGAAGCTACTGAGAAGTAAAAGACCTGGCACAGAATAGGGATTGAATGTCCCTTATTTGAATGCTTTGTTTCTTTCTGATTTTATCGATTTATTTTTAAATATCTTCTTGATTTCTGTGGGGTAAGGTAATTTAATTCATTCAGTGGTAACATCTCTGATTATGTGCCTGTTAAAATTGACAAGCTTCATTTTAATAATTCCCCATAAAGTTATTGACATGCGTTTATAATGTTTGTTAAATAATAACTTTATGTAGTAAAATAATATGGGATGAGTATTTGGCGCACGCTCATGCTTGATCTCAAGCTGTAAAAACCAAGTTCCCTCCAGAATTGTGCTACTTCAAGAAGTTCCATAAAGCCCTTTCACACCAATCATGTAAGACATCTCATGTTATTTCATTTTGTGCTATGGTTTTTTTTAAAGAAAAACATTTTCGTGTTTCATATAAATATTTATTTAGTTACAGTCCGATATTAAAAATGACATTTCTTACACACCCAGTTCATTTAAGAATAATGCAAAAAAAGAAGAAATAATAAAAGTAATTGAACATAACTTTAAAATAATCTCACGTTTGACAATAATTATAATAATTCTGCCATGGAAACGGTGGTTCAGTACAGAATTCTCCCAAAACAAAATATAGTCTTACAAAGAGGAGAAAGACACCAGAATCTGTAAACGCTTTATCACTACGCTCTAAAATCATTTTTATATGGGAAATATTTGGTTTCGTACTGTGATCAATCAATTTCATACGACATGAGATATTTACAAGAAAAATACCACTCAAACTTGAACTTCACAACTCGGAATAATTCATTTATATAATGATTAGTTTCCTCGGAAGGATACTCTAACAGATGCCAATTATTAGAAACTATATAGTCTTTCCACAGACATACATCTATTGACGTATACAACATTTGTGTTGATTGAAGTTAGATCACAAAATATTTTACAATTATTCATTTTAGAAAATAATCTAGTTGTGTAGTATAGATATTTAATAATTTAACTAATAACTTACAGTGAAACTCGGTTATAACATCACTGAAAGTTGATTAACGAGTGACATTGTAACCAAACAAACATTTTAAAAATTACCACAGTTAACACAATATTAATTTGAATTAAATCACATTTTATTTGTGAAGAAATGTTTTCTCAGAACCTATGTTCTGTAGATGAAAGTTGATGACTCTGTTTGGTCATTATAGCTCAATTGGTAACACTGTCTACCAGCATAGAAAGTTTCAGGTTTGAGTCCCGGTAAAGACTATATTTTTCCTTATACCTTTCTTAATGATTTATCTAAATTAATTTAAATATAATAAGATAAAACTCTCAAAATTTTGAATTTCTGAGTAGTATAAAAATATGTTATTGCAATGCAAATTTTGTTATGCAAAGTGATCCCAATTAAACATCCTGGCTAGTCTACCCCCAAAGCAGAGGTTTTTGAGAGGTACGCGATGAACTATTTAAAAACTAATTTTTCAATAGATTATATGTTATAGAGCAAATTTTGTTCTGATTCATGGACTAATAAAAATTTGATAGTCACTTTTTAAAACCGAGTTTCATTGTTTATGAAAAGACCGTTTTAAAAAAAATTATATTCTTTAGTCATAATTTTTTAATTATTTAATAAATGTTTTATAATTTCTCTAAAAAAATAAACAAATAAAAATGAAAAACTTGAAAGGTTTATAAAAAAAATACATTAATTTAAAATCATTAAAATCACCAACAACTTGCAAAACAACGACATCACAGAAGTGCAAAAAGCAGTAATGTCTAATCTTTAAAATTTTTTTACAATGTTTAAATCTTAAATATTCAAAACACAGGGGAGTATTGAAAACATTAGAAATATTTAATACACGGTGCACCATTAGGTATTATGATATCATCACACGTCCTCGCCATTCCTAAATTATTGCCAAATATAAAACTTCAAGTCTTCATTCTCGTACCACACAATAAGTGCAAAATTTTTTTAAATTGTTATTTCTACAAATCCTTACGTGGATCTTCCCTGTACGGCATTTGATTTCAACTCTAAACAGAAAAAATGTAATAAGATTGCGTATTTCCTATCTCGAGTGAAGACATTTATATAACAATTCATCAAAAGTTACCAACTTAGCGAGGAATAAAGAATGTCTTTTGACGGTAAAGTTATCCTTTCAGAAAGGAGCGCAGTGCCCGTTTCCAACACCCGACAGTGTGGACAGTAAAGACATAATTGGCACAGACATTTTACAAAATAAACACTTAGGTATAGATTCACAATTAAACGCTAGTAACATATTGTTCCACAATAAAAGTGACTAATTAATATATTTTTGTGAATATTTTAATAACCCTACCCTAGCTATCCACGGATTATGAAATGAAAATATTTGACTACATTCAAATACTGAAATATTTACAACACAAATGATCTTCAAAAGGGTGTACAAATTAACTAGCACGATTACTAGATCATGTCTACCCAACGTGACCCAATGTGAGACATAATATTGTGATCTAACTCTCAGACGTGAAATCTCTAATGATTTACATAAGATTGAGCAAATTTCAAAACTAGGCATATCGGTAAACCTCATATATTATCTTTTGAACTGCATTTTCTTTATTGGTCTAACCAATTGTAAATAAATCTAATGTTTTCTGGTTTGTACACCCTTAAATATAAATTTAAATTACGGGATGACTTCAATAGTAGACTACACATCCAGCTCAATGATTATAACACGAAGATAAAAGTTTAACTTACACACAATATTAAATATTATGATATACACATTATTGTACTATACAATTTATGAAAAACAAATATTTTCTAATTGTTTACTAAAATCCAAAATTGTGCAGTTATTCAAGTATACTTGAATTCAAAAAATGATGTCTTGAATTAATGCCATTCTCTCATTTGAGGATAATTATCTCTTTTTCTTAAAGATAAGACAACTTTACACATTAAATGCAAAATACATAATACATAGTAATATAGAAGATTAACAGTACTTTGGATTGTTCTGCACCTGTCAATGCCGTCTATCAATTGGACATTGATATATTCACCAATTTTAGAAAATAAGAAAAAATAACATGAAATTCCTCTCCGATCAGTCACCAGGAAAGTTGTGAAAGTAATAACAATTGATCCTAAATTTTGATTTTCGTAATTTACAACACTTAGTTGTAAATATTGAACAAAACAAAAGGCAGTCTTGCAAATGTCCTACAAATAAATGTATCTCCTGTAAAATTACTCTGTAAATTATCAGCTCAAATAAAGAATAAGATAAAAAGTTCCATGGAAAATGAGCAACACTTATTCTTTATTAGATATGCCTATTCTTTAGAGGATGTACACTATTATTTTCCCCATCAATTCAAATCATTAATTTCCCCCGTCAAACATTCATTCTTTTGCAGTGCGTTAAATCGAGATAATTGAATCTATTTAGTCCAGAAAACATTACTTTTCAATACAATTTTCACATAAATAACAGATAATAGAGAAATGATTAGTTTAGAGGTTTTTTAAAGTCTTTTTGTTGAACAATTGAAAACAATAAAAAGGAAAAATGCACAGCACTGGTAAAATAAAATAAAGAATTATAGAAAAACTTTGAGATCTTTTCACTCTGTTAGCATTTTCCACAAGGATGTGACATAAGGAGAAACATTTTTAAATCTAAGACCATTGAATAAATGCAAGGTTATAATACTTAAGTATTTATTACAAGTTAACTAGAATAGTGGGAGCCTAAAATGTCCACACGGATGACGAAAGCGCAGAAAAATATAAAAATTATAAAACAATACGCATAGGAAAATTGCAAGATGTATTATTTTATGTTAACCTATCTGTGTCCTTATAATTAACAATAAACCTAAATATTTCAATCTTAAAAAAATAATTGGGTTATATTTATTTAGACAAAACATAATTCATCCTAATTTTGTTTGTTTTATTTTGTAATATCCATTTATAAAAATCTCACAAGACATTGAACATGGCTACCGCAACACTATGGCAATTCTGAATAGGTCTATTTTTGACATCATTTATCTTCTTACGCATGTACAAGTATAATATATTATAAATTATAATAGGAAATATAATGACGGAACAACCCTTCTTGTGATTTTTATAACTTTAAATAATTTTCTAACCTGTCCCTTCATTTCTAAACAATTGTTCTCTCAAAATACGATATACAAAAAAAATATCATCACATGACTATATCAGGTCTGTCAGGAGAACCAAAACACAAAGTAGTGTAAAATATTGTAAACAAAGTTATCGTCCCTCGAAGATTAAAATAATTTGGCTTTAGTTTCAAAATAAAATATAGCGACATGAATATGAAACAAACTAACACTAAATAATCACAATTGAATAGTTTCATATCTAAAGTGGGTCGTAGCCCGAAAGAGATGTGACATTTGGATTAAATGTCTATGAAAATACATAAAATATTCATTATTCTTATAAAAATGAGCAAAATATAGCCCTGTCAATATTTGGGGAGGGGTTTAAAATGAGCTTAATGATGATTTGAATCATTGAGTCAATCGTTGCACGTCGTGATGTCTCTCCTGGACTTGTTCGGCCTGTGGGGAGCGGAATTTCTTCAGAAACTCCAAAGTCAGAAGTGGATTTAAGGTCTCTCGTTGCTGTAAACAAAATATTGCATTTTTTTAAATAACCCACTTCAAAATGAAAGTGAAGGAAAATTTAACTACAATGAGTGAGAAATTTGAAACATATCGTAAGGGTGTAGGCGCTGGTACTCGGCGTGTATACATTAAAGGTTAATACTTTTAGGATGCAAAATCCAGTTTGGAATATATAGAACCAGATCTTAGAGCAATAATTAATAAATAGCTAATAAATAAATCAATATACTTTATATAACATGAAGCATACATACATAATACTCACTTTAATTGCTGGGAAGGAGCGGGTAAGTCTGGGCCAGGCAATTATTGACATATACATTGGGCGGAGAAGCAATACAATAGGCAGAGGAGAAGCGCACATACTCAGCAGGCTCTTATAAGTAATACTCACTGCGGTCCTGATTGCAGTAGAGAGGGAGGTACTCACATCCAGCAGGTTCGTGTAAACATACAAAGATAATACTCACTGTGATCCTGAATCACACATAGATGAAACAGCTATGGACAGTGACGCCGAGAAGGCAACACTTGATCCAGGAATCATTGTTTGTGAATACACAAATCAACAAAACTGTCAGTGCATGAGACAGATTAAAAGTATTCTGAGACATCTTCCCCCTGAGACTGCCCATCTACTCTAAATGCATTTGCGGTGTCATGTGTGGACTGACTATTGTAACAACATTAACAGATAGATCCATTCTAAATACGGCAGCATGGATAATATATGGAATTTCTAAATTCTCTCACATAACATCCTTTTTGTGTGAACTACATTAGTTCCATTTCCCTGAAAGAGTTGAATATAAATTGTGCAAGGCGACACACAACATGGCGCCTTTGTATCTTCAAGAGCTGTGCATCCCAGACAACTTGAATAGTAGATGTCAAACTCTCAGGTCAGCCTCTACTTCAGCCGCAGGAAGGGTTGTAGAATCAACCAGCCGTCGCCAGAAGTTTAAGTTTAGTGAGCGGGCATTTGCGGTGGCAGACCCAAAAGCGTGGAATTCTTTGCCCTCCGTCATAAGAAACAGTGCATCGGAGACTTTATTTAAAAAGATACATTTTTTCAAAAAATAATTTCCATAAGTTCAAATAACAACTTTTAATTTTAAATACAGAGATAGTATTGTTGGTGTAGTGGTTAAGACGCTGAGTTCGCGCCTCGTTCTAGGACACCAGCAAGTTAGTCCTAATTTCATAGAACAAGCGTTTAGCTTAGTTTAAAAATAGTAAGAATATTGATGTGACATGTATTCCATACACGCATTTCTATTTTATTTATTTTTTTAGTTTTCAATTTATCTAGTAGTGTAGGACTATGTTTATGTGTAAAACGCCCTTGAAATGAATTTTTTAATGAAAATGGCGCTATACAAATTATCCAATGTTATTATTATTATAGATAATACTCATTGTGATCCTGGATTGCAGTAGAGAGGAAGATACTCACTCAATAGGCACGTGTAAACATAGGTAAAACTACTCACTGTGATCTTGATTCAAACATGGATAATACTCACTGTGATCTTGATTCAAACATGGATAATACTCACTGTGATCTTGATTCTAACATGGATAATACTCACTGTGATCTTGATTCTAACATGGATAATACTCACTGTGATCTTGATTCTAACATGGATAATACTCACTGTGATCTTGATTCTAACATGGATAATACTCACTGTGATCTTGATTCTAACATGGATAATACTCACTGTGATCTTGATTCAAACACGGATAATACTCACAGTGGTCCTGGGTAGTAGAAAAAAGGTAAAGGCCCATGCTACACAATAAAACCACACAAGATAGTACTCACTGTGGTCCTGGATAATAGTAAGGAGGGGGACGCTCGTACTCAGCGGGCCCGTGGTAGCGCGGGGGGCCACCGGCCGGGTAGTCCTCCCAGTGCCTGCCAATAGGGACACACACACAACACATTACACTTTACCCTGAACAAAGCCAACAAATAAACAACAATAGACATTTTCATATTTGGTAGCAAAAGTGGACTGATAATACATATGTAGTAAATATATAAAAACATAAATAGTTTGATTGCATGTAGGAAGGTTGTTCTCTAATTATCACGCAAGTCAGTTTATTCAATTAACACCTATACCTAAATTAATTAATAATATACATAATTTTGTAAACTTATAAAACATAAATATTTTGAATATTTAAAACATGACATATATTATATAAGCTCCAAATCAACAAATATTTTACTTACGCAATGCAATAATATCAATATGCGTAGATACTTTTGTGCCCTCTGTATATAATATATGGACCATGTAATAGAAAGCATAATTTACAGAGATAATGATTGGGCAACTGTTGCTTTTATTTTACGGTAACTCAAGCAGTGCACTGTTTGCAGAATGTGTCTAATAAAATAACCCACAACCGGAACATCAGCAAACGAGACAGGGCACAGAGTATAACAAAAAACCGATTGAAAAAAAACATTACATCCTTAATTATATTGCGCTTAAAATGTTGCATATGCATTTGGTATAAACTTTTATTATAAATATGGAAATAATTACGATAATGCTAATATGTGGCTGAATGACCCTCCCCAGCTGGTCCATTCTTTAATCTTTTATTTACCCAAGCTTACTTTATTTAGCGAGACTTTAAATCATTTTAATAATATTGACCCCTCGTACATAAAGTATCGTAACTAGTATGTCTAATTGGGTATCTGTACACGTTAGTTATAGTGTGGTAATTAATTATTATTTGTAATTTCAGCATTAAAAATAATGGCTTAATGAAAAAGTCTTAGCGTATTTCTATGGATGTAAAAAAAAAAATTCTCTGCAATAACGAATGACATCTGTTTTCAAAAGTTTTAAGGAAACACCGGTTGTGGCTTGTTCGCGGTCAATGAATCGATGAAACCGATTGCTTTCTAAAAGTGGTTATTATATTTGAGCTGAAATACATATTTGCCAGTTTTAATTAGAATTTTCTGTAAAAATCTGACATTTAGAATTTAATTGGATGTTTAGCAAATGACTCATCTCTGCTTTGATGTAAATGTAGATAAAACACATAGCACAGTCAGTAATCTTACTTGGGTGCCATGTCGGTGTACCTTGCTGGGTGCGCCGAGTCCGGCACGAGCACCCCGTCCCCCTGGGCTCCCGAACGGGGTCGGGGCGCCGAGCTCCGCGAGGCTCCTCCGCGGTCTCCTCCGCCCCTGCGTCGCCCGCCCGATACCTTCTCCACGTGCTGAGAACTGGAAATGGAACAGATAATTAGACACAGAGGCTATGCAAAAATCAAAATTGATGGAAGTCATTACAAACCAACGGCCGGAAGAAATATTGTATTTTCATTTGGGTTTATATTGAATTCTCGATATAATCTGATTCTCCATTATACATTTTACTACTTCATAAAGAAAAATTGTACATATCTCATTAATTCGATAGTCGCATGAATATTGTAAACATAATTATACTGATTCAAGATATTGTACTAAAAGTGTTGTAAAAAGATATGTTTGCATTTATATTAAAATACTTGTAATTCAAAATGTCATTGCTAATGTGTTTGACAAATGATATTGCACATATGTATAGTGCTCTACATATCAATTTTTGTATCCAAAATGTTATTGTACTGTCATTCTTCAGAATATTAAAAAGGGTTTTCAACATTTAATAATACAAAACTCATTAGATTGAATGACATCGGCACCCTTTGAGGATGTTTGTTTTAAACAATCAAATGTTTTACATAAGGTTGAACTTAAATAATTATTAAAAAATTTCTTATTTTAAGATTTTTTTTAAAACTACCCTATGTAAGAACTATTCAAATTTATGTAGATGGGAGAATACTTCACATTTGCAAAGAATTCAATATCCAATGCCACCAATAATACTATGTTTATTTGAGGATAGGGATGTATGTGTGCGAGTGAAGCAGGAAGTGTCCGTATTTTTTTTTTTAAATTAACTAACTGACAAAGCACGTAAAGATAATCAAAATAAAAATAGTTTTCAAATCCTTCGCCGCTTTTATCAATGTTTCCTAGAAACAATAAAGCCACTCCCACCCTTACATACCCCACCGCCCCGATAGCCAACTGTATTTAATTTTAGTTTAGTTTACACCTGTAGATGGGAAGGACTGCTCTTTCCGAAACTAGTTGTGATACAACTCAAAAAATTGTATGTGTGTACAAAGTGAAAATAAATATTATATTTTTTTTAAATAAAAATAGTCGTGTTAGTTTACTAATTATTATTTTGCAGAGTATTGTAAACAAAACCTGCATAATTATTAAATACAGATATGTATATCATAAAATTCTGAATGAACAATATCTTGTAAAAATATGCTCTAAAATGCACCACTATCAAGAAAATTTAAAAAAAATATATTTTTACAGAATATTGTTTCAATGTGTTATGCATACTTAAGTATTTACACTGATTATTCAGTAAAGATTTTTTTCTTTTTATCTCGGTAACGGTGCATTTTATACAAAAATTTTGTATTATATTTTTTGTTCAGAATTATATGATATACCTATATTCAAAGTTATGTATGTTTCACTTAGAACATCCTGTATATTCAAATCAGAATATGAAAACAAAAATATACTTTGGAACAAAAGTGACACTATCCAAAAAGTCTGTTTTTCATTTGGAGCCACAGACTACCAAATATGTATATAGACATGAACTAATGCAATTCCTTGTTTCAATATTTGCATTTTTGTGTTACCCACATGATCATTTTGGTACCACTTACGCAATCAAATAGCTCTGAGACTTTTTTTAAATATATGACTGGATTGAAAATTTAAACGCTGACAATATAATATGCATTGATGCAAAAAATATGTCTTGTCTATACACAAATTTAATTTTCAAAGAGTGAATACTTTTACTGTTGCATAAATGTGTCATAAACTATCAGATTTATGTTTCCACAAAGAATGTTTGTAGAATACGCCCTTGTCCCGCAACTAATGTTCCAAACCCCTCTCCTATATGTACACTTTATTTCATGTCTATTCATTTACTGGTTTGTGGTTGGAGCCTTTTAAGTTTTATAAAATCTGGTATGTGGAAAATTAGTTTAAAATAAGTGTAAAATCAGTACATTGAGTAAATAGAGATAGTTTTTGAGAAATGCATAGTTCTCAAGTTGTAATTCATAATGGAAAATGACAAATTTCATATAGTGTCACTTTTGTTTTTGTACTACAATATGTTGTAGTTTTGGATGTGTTACAATATACTACATATATGTAACATAATATTACATTAAAGCATTGTGTCAGTAATTATTTTATTTTATTTTATACCACTGCTTGTACACATTTTTAATAATTTGTGTTTTTTTAAATTAATATCTGTAAAAAAGGAAATTAATAGGAAAACAGATAAAATTATACACAAAACAACAAAGAAAAGCCACACAATTAAAAGAAACCACAAGAAACAAAGAAAATAAGTAAATTAATGAACTAGTTGACCGCCCATTAAAAAAATATTCTTTAGCCTGCTATATTTTGTGCCGTGATTTATTTTCCAACAGATTTTGATCTTGTGGCGAATTTAAAATATTTACTCTGGGCGGGCAAAGAGTTAAAATAACAAGAAAAATTAAAATCATCTTAATTAGAAGATGTGGGAACCGATTAAGACAAAATATTAAAACGTCATAATTTTTTAAGATAATTTGATTTGATCTGATTAATGACAAATTTAGATTGAAATTACTAATCTTCTAATGTGTTGAAATTTAATACTACTCAACTGTTCTCTCGTTTAGCAAAGAATATACGCATAAATTATACAAATTAATATATCAGTTGCCTTACAAACCAAATTTGAAAGAAAAAAAATGGTTACATTGATAATCCAAAATAAACACACAAAGCATGCGGACACATAAAGCCAACATTGAAAAGCTGTCAAAAGTAATGGAGTAAATACCCGTAAGACGTCACATCTGATATTCCGCACAAGCGCAACGTTGCACCATTTACAGCTCGTTGTAGAGTATACAGTTATATTCCTCCCCATGAGTCGCAATATCTATTTGTGATATCATCGAGATATGTAAGCTTGCGATATAATATGTTTGACAACTTTGATTATGACTAATGTATTATAAAAAACAGATCTTTGGTTATCAAATTGTTATTTAAAATAGTAATATAATATCAAAGCGAGTTTCCTTGGGAGATCTCAATTTTATTGCACTCGGATATTTAGCACATTTCATAAATTGCACACTGAGTAGATTCTCCAAGACTAAATTATTACTTTATTATGCTTATGATTGCAGATTATTCTAAAGAGTTAAAATATTTTACAAAGTTAATTAATTCCATATGCGTTGCTTTAGTTTACAATTCAAAAATATTATTTTACAATCATCACAATATCTTTAGTTTAGTCTTTACTTTTGGTCGGCGTGTCAACATTATCGTGACCAGCATCCTTCGCATCATCCTTATTGTCTACAATAACCTTATCAGACTGCGCTTTGACGGGTGTACTCTTAGAAGAGCCTCCGTCGCTCGGTCTTATCACAGTCTGCTTCACGACGTCTACTGTCGGAAGGCTTTTCAGTTCTATTTCTACTTTGGAAACCGTGGTTCCGTCAGTCGCATCTTTTTTATCATCAGATTTATCATTCGGCACCTCGCTTTCCACAACTCCTTTGGACTGTCTTTTCTTCGAAGAAGCACTGTCGGATGTTTTGGAACTGGGTGAATGTTTATCATTGTTCTTGTTGGATTCAATCAAGTTTTCCTTAAATGGTTTATCCACAAGCTTAATTTCAACAATGTTTTTAGCCGAGTCTAAAACCGAATCTACAATGCAGACCGCAGTTTCGCGAGCGATGACTTTCTTTTCTACTTTCTCGTCTGGTTTCTTCTGCTTTTCAGATTGCTCTTTCGCTGATTCGGAAATATTATCGCCGCCATCTTTTTCCGGGACTATCGCCATGTAGCATTCGTCTTTCGAGGAGTATTTAGTGCCAATGGGCAACGTTCGATCGTCTACTTTGCTTTCAAATTCACTAGAATAAGATGATTTGAAAGAAAACTTGATCGGACGACCGAAACTAGTTCTGGGAGATTTAGCGACCTCGGTGGGCTGTTTGTATTTGGATAAATCCACCGCCAATGTTTGCCCACGCCGCGCTTCGAAATCTCGTATTTTATCTTCTATATTAGATGAGTTCCTTTGCAAGTCTCCTCCTTTTCTACATTCAATGGGACAAAATAGTTAATTAAGTACAAAATGAAAGAAACAGTGGCAAGTATTGTGGACATCATATCGGACTGCTGACTAGGATAACATTTACTCCATTACTTTTGAAAATTTCATTACATCGGTGTGTTTGACTTTTGTTTTATTTATTCTTTGTAGGATTAATAAACTGAGGCAAACTTCGAATTCAAAAATACGAAAGGGGGAATTTTAAATTCAAGAAAGAAAAAAAAATTTAGAAATAAAATATATATTTTCTTGGCTGATTCCTATTCATAAAAAATATACAGATTTAAAAGATATCTAAATAACGTTGTTTAAAAAATGGCCAAATTGTCAAAATGCGCAGAGTTTATAATGTAATCAAAACAACGTATTTAAGAACTATTTTATCATCTCGCTGACAACCAATAACAACTCAAAATGTAAAAGACAAGAATTAAATAGTCATAGAAATTCGGAAAGTAAAGAAATAATAAAAAAAAACAACAAAAATAAATCTCAAAATTGAGGAAAGGGTAAATATAATATTGGAAACTAATCACAACTAGTAATGACAGATCAAGTATAACAACACCACCACGGTAGAGATGCAGCAACAGTGAGCAGAGAACGGGACATGCCATGCGGAGGTTAGGTTAGGTTAGGTGTCGTGTGACAGGCACTCGAAGAAGGAACAATAAAGGTATTGGTACTTACTTGGCCAACGGAATGTTATCGCGGTCCGCGTATGCGTCATACAAATACTCGCTGTAAAACAAACACACCCGCCCAACATTAGACAATGTATGATGTTCGCGGTGGATGGACCCAAGCAGAACACACCTTTAAAACAATACTTGAATTTGAAAACAGGATCTCTCGTCACAGCCGATTCGCTTACTTACTCAAATGAATTTATTTTGAAAGTAATACGTACTACTTCTGGTAATTTTTAATGAGTAACGTTTAATTTAATCATAACAATAAGCCCCGAAACCATCTAATTATACAGAAGAGATTATATTATATCTGAATGTTTTAAATTTTAAACACGATAGAAAATAATTATCTTATTTTCAAGACTATCTAGCCGTGTAGGTACTTTGTAATAGACAGACGTAAGTTTAAATTAGAGATTGTCCACTTTATATTTGTCTAAAAATGTGCTCTGCTATGCTCAAAGATACAAAAATAAAATGAAAATGCATAAGACTTATACATGAATAGTGAAATTAAAAAATGGCAAATAAATAAACACGTCAAAGAGGCATAAACAAACATGATTCAAAGCAGTAAGATGAAAACATAACATATCTGATACCAAACATATCCAATATCTTACCATTAATAATAATTATTACAGACATTCATAATATATTTTGGCAGTGGATGCAATAATAATTGAAGTATACGTTGTACAAACTATATAATGTAAATTGATTTCCATTTAAATAAGACAGAATATACAAACTAATCAATAATTTAGACAAAGTTATATTTTCAAAAATCGACTATTCAAACTACAATTGGTGTGATTTCCTGTTAAGTAAAATAAATAATAAAACTGTGTAATTTGATAGGATCAACTATCGGGATAGTCATTCTATTAAAATTCCAATAATGACAGCAATTTATTTCCATAGGTCTAGGTCCTCCATCGTTAATACAAGACTATATCCTGTTTGAGAAGTATACTTTGAAAATCAATATATAACAACTGAATAATAACATATATAACATAACAAAGGAACAATAACATCCACTCCTATGTAAAATATTGTAACAAACAAATGGGTCATTTTTAGTCATATTAGGCATGTATGTATTTGATACATTATTTTGTGGCAATCGTTTTAAATGTTGTGTTCAGTAGAATATAAATACAATATATAAAAAAATTACTGCCTCTTAAATATGTTTCTAATACGTGTGAAATATTACAATAGCTAAAAATGACCTATTTGTTAGTTACAATACTTTATATGTATAAGATGGGTCGATATACAAAATAAAAAATCAATTTTCTTGGATGAGTTTAATCAATATTTATGATTGATGTGGGATTTGTAAATTATGAAGGCAAATTTTGATTTAAAATGTATATGGCATTAATTTTCTTTAAAAAACAAAAGTTAATAGCAGCAAATACGCTAAAATAAGCAAAGTTGCCTACGACAACAACAAAATCAGGTTAAAATTCAACGGCTCAATGTAAAACCAACTCAACTACAAAATAAACATTCTATAAAGGAGAAAAAAAGACATCAATTCTGTCGTGTATAGAATATTTTATTGTTTAGTTTAATAATGTACAAACAGTTTAACAGTCATAACAGAGACCTGCATTATACTAAATATTGTCATGTTAATACAACACGTCCACTAGTATTTTCATCTTATTAAATATTATATATTGTTATAAATTTTGTAGTTGAGTTCATTAACTACAATCAAGCCATTGATTGGTCCGACTGAGCAAGGAATGCATTTCCCTGAAAAAATACAAGTCTTTCTAAAATTGTCAGTGAAACAGAAATCAATTTACGACATCTATCACTAAATACTTAAAATTATTATACATATTCAAATAAATTCTGAATCACAACAAAGTTAAATATTTTACATCTATCCGAAAAAAAGATTTCTCTCAAAGTGTGTGTTATTTGAATTCAACTAAGAATTTTTAAAAAAAAAACAATAATGGACTTAACCATATTTTGATGTATAATATATGATTAATGTTGTTAATGGTAAAATAATACATGTTTAATAGCATTAAGCGTGGACAAAAATTGCAGTTTGTTTATTAGAAGCACTTTTCTTATTAAAATTCCACCACCTAAAAATCTGTCATGAACCAGTAATTAATGAACTTTTGACATGTGTAGTTTTATCTCCAGTCTTGATAATTTCTTTATTATTATGTTATTTCAACACATTATATTACTTTGGGTTTTATATTTGCCTATAGCTGTAACATCCTTCGTCACATATGTAATTGATATGGTTTGATTAATTTAATAGACATTAAATTGTCAATACAACATTGCTACAATTACAATTCTTGAACACATTTTTGCTATAATTTCATATTTTACAAAGAGATTGATACAAATTTTTTTTTTTAATAAAGAACTATAGGGGCTCATAAATGTAAAGATGGTGTTGAAGATGAGGGAAAAAACATATACACTTAAAAGGGGAATGTAAAAAGTTATAGACATTATAAAAAGAGATGCAGGTAATGGAAAGAAATTTTCAAAAAGGAATACCAAAAAGACAAGTCGAACATACGCACAATAATATTTACAAACATATCAAATTAATTGTTAAAAGCAGAGCACTGTTTTACCAATCAAGGGTCTACAAAACAAATACATAATGTAGTTTATTTCTGTGGAATCTATTTAAACTCAATATATGTATTACATAAAATAGCTTTTTTTGTAATTACAATCTGTTTGAGATCCAAATGAATTCCTTTATAACTCTTACATAATATTTATTTGTAATTCTTTATTTTCAACAAACATTATGTACAAGTATTTATAAGACCCTACTTTTTAAATAGTTTAGAAATGGACTCCAAAAGAAATGGAGTCGATGCCAAAATAATTATTTTTTGTTAATGAAAATGAATATTCACAAGATTTTATAAAATGTTATATCGGTAAGTTTAGTCAGATAAATTAGATTTTTCAAGGAAATGGCAAAACAAAAAACTGTATTTTCATAATAGCAATAAAATTTATACAAGTAAAAATGTTTGTTTTCAAATCAACGTTAGATCTTTAAAGGTTAAAACCACACAAAGGAAAAACCTCTTGGTCATAGTTTAGTTATAGTTAATGGATAAAAACTGTGCACTTGAGAAAACATTCCAAACGAAAATATTATAAACAAAATTATTGTCAAGCGTAATAAAAGTTAATATAAAAAATTTAAAATAGTGAAATTAAGAGATACTTATTGTTGATAACATTTAATTGTTGATAAATAAGTGCTCTGTTATAGGATTTTAGGAAACGAGGTAAAAAAAAAACAATATAAATAAAATATATTAAAATGTTTAAATGATCTCACTTTGAAATAAATAAGTAAAATAAAGACACTGATGATAAAAAGTTGAAGACTGATGTAAATATAATTAAATTTTTAAAGCCATATTAAAATCTTGACAGTCGTAATCTCCGTAGAAAAGGGGCATCGTCAGCCAAATATGCCATATATTATTTTAAACTCAAGGACAAATGAGAAATTAATAAATAAATGAAGGAGCGGTGAAAATGTAATCCTAACAACAGTCCAATATAAGTAATAATGATCAAAGGTATTAAAAGTATTGATGATATTTGTGAGGACACTACAATGTGATGATGAAAACAATGATAAGATTATCAGATAAATCAATCAACATCTATCCACACAAGAGTAATAATGTGCAAGAATCTAACTGATCTAGTATTCAATGCAGTTATAAAAATAATCCCCCCAATATTATCTAAATTTTGATTAACTTCTCCAAATATTGCAAACATTGTAGAATACAAAATGTGAAGGCTGAAAGGTACTTACGCCTCGACTAGCGGTCCGGGATACGGGTCAGACTTCTGGTACAGGGTGCCCAGCTTGACGCTTACCACAATTAGGGGTATAAAGAGAAGGACGCACCAGCCAGCCGCGAACCAAAATCCATTCTGTATAAGAAAAAAATTACATTTATTTTTTAATAATGATTTCATCAAACCGTACATAGTACATCATCAATGGAGTCATTTGTTTTCTTGAAATAAACTGCTAAAAAACAAAATTGTTAAAATGTTTATAAATAAAAAAACATCTGTCGTAAACACTATTTTTAGAAAAATATTACTATCTGCATCTTTCATTATCAAAATCTCAAATCGCTAATTTATTTAATCTAACTTAAACCTCAATGGACATATTCAACTCTCATTCCGAAGGCCTATTGTATATTAATTTACAATGCGTGTACACCTATGATCCTTTAGGATCGGAATGTATCAGTCGGTCAGAAAACAGAAATTCTGTAAACAAAATAGAATAGAGAACGCACAACGAGGCTTCGCTCCGGGCTCAATTGTACACTGTCCTTTTGTGATTTTTGAGATGAGTCTCGACACAAGTTTCATGCACCATTAAGAACCAAAATATGCAACAATCGTGTACTCACAAACGGTAACAGTATCTTATTGCAGGAGGCGTTGAGAGTTGCGTTGTACACATTGGATATAGGACCACACTTCCCCACCTTGCCCTCAGCGTGCTCCACAACACGGTCCAGATATTTGCTAACTTGGGCAGCAATGCTCGAAGCAAATATCTTGGTCAACTGAAAACACACACGGACAAATGTGAATAATCATTTATTAGAGCGAAACATTTTTAAAACAATGTTCTTTATGTGATTGCACAATACAAAAAAAGGACTCTGACAATATGTTTTATAGAACTGGTAAAACAGAGGATGTTATAGAATGGGGTGGGGTGTCTGCAGAAAACAAGATGACTAGTGCCTTGAACACATTTATTGCCAATAAAAAGATTGCCAGGTTAGTAATGAAATTCTGAAACAATCAACGATTTATGAAAAACTCATATTACACTTACATTTTTAATCGCATCAGGTCCTTGCTTGGAGAGATACACCTCAGCTTCTTCAGTTTCATTGATCAGGGACAAAACAGCCTCCGAAAATGAGGAATGGTTGAACTTCAGACCGTCTCTCAACTCGATCGCCGTGTCCTAAACCATGTAACATTGCATTGTAATTCACATAAGCTTGCACATTTACAGTAAACATGTTTCATTTATAAAAAAAGATAGTATATATAAATATTCCATAATATTTGTCGGCCGGGACAAGACTAACAATACATAATGGAGTCCTGATACTGACATTGATTTATAGAAGCGAAACCTAGAGCAGGCAAAAAAGAAAAAAATAGATTGAGCACGGTGGAAATGAAGTCATTTAGACATGTACATATGTATGTGGCAAGTCCATTTATAATATTGTAAAGAATGGACAAATTGGGAGCCAATGTAAACTTTATCTTAGCATGGTAACAGGGGTTATAATGGGTTTCTTAGATGGTTTGGTCATGTAAAAATTGGTAAAAAATAAATTAGACGCAAATATGAATTATTTATGGCAGCACATGACGTGTGCATGGCCAGGTAAAGAGACACTGGAAGATGGTCCTGTTAGAAAACTCAACAGTCAACACGCATCATCCATTCATAAAATGTATAAATCTGGATATGTAGTACAGAAAAGTATGACACTTTATCCTATCTGCCTACTCCTACGAAGAAACCTTGTGATGGTAAGTAAATTTTTTTAGGGGTATATTTATTTTAAATCAATTCAATTTGTGGAGGTCTATCACCTCTACAACCTGCAAAACGGGGCTCTCATCAACCTCAAAAACACGGCCGGTACTGACCGCCGACAGACAAAAATACAGCGCACCGCAGCCACCCACTAATTCACTAACAAACGCTTCACTTTGTAAATGTTTTACTGGTTATACTTGTATCCGTAAACCATGTTTCAAGCATCAATAAACATTGCCTACTGTAAGCAGTATTTTATTGTCCATCCTGCTTCGGCCATACACACACATGCAAACACACGCACACACCCGCACTAACACTCTGTGTTATAATTCAAACTAACATGTGAGTGAATGGGCGAAATATAATGGGGCATTCATTTACTCATGTTAAAGCACATCCTCCTGATCCATCAACATTTTGACAAATACACACATTAAACAACAAATCATTTCCTCATAAATTCATGTAGTGTTGATGGTAGATTCAATTATGTAATAATTAGTTAGACATTCAGGGATAATACTCCAACTCACATTGAGCATCTCAGCCTCTCTGATCATAGGATTGACGAGGTTTTGCTGATAAGACTCGAGGTGCAGAGCCTGGTTCTTCAAGTTGGCTGTGACTGCAGCAAATTCAGCTCGGTTAGAGATCTTCTCAGCTGTTTCACGTAGCTGCCTTGCTAAAGACATCAGGTCTATTGAGGTTATGTTTGTCACCAGCTAGAAATGAAGATAAATTCAATTTTTTAGTACCCATAACACCAATTTCCTTGTCATTGTTTAAAAAAATACAATTCAGTTATTAATATGTATATAATACTTTCAATTAAAAACAAATTGTAAATACAAATTTTTAAAAAATAGTACTGATTAATATTAAAAATGTGTAATGTTACATTCATGCCCAAAACTATGTTTGAAGCGGCTCTACATTTAAACACAATTAAAATATTGTTTTGTGTTTGCAATATTCTGGAATTTACAAAAATATCTTCCAATTGGTGTTGAATAGGTTCTTTTCTTAATTTAATTTCTTTGATTATCTGTTATAATAACAAAACTACTAAAAATATGTAGGTATTCAGTTCCCTATGGCCTTCTTCCTCCTTTGTTTGCAGAATTTGCGATCTTTTTTGAAGCCGCGCAACATTTTTTTGCGACGGCGCGTAATATATAGTAGGATTTTTTAAATTTATTTCGTTATATGTGGGAATTCGTTATTACGAATTTTTATTTTTTGGGCCCTTGGATTTCGTTATATCGCGGTTTTACTGTAGTTAATAATCCTAGAATAGATATGGTTACAAAAAAAAGTAATCTTGAATAACTTGAAATACAGTAGAACCTCGATAATTCGAACCCCGTTTATTCGAAATTCGACATAATTCAACCATTTTTTAACACACAATACTCATAATATAAATTTAATAGTTGATTAACCCCGTTATTTAGAAAACCCCGGTAATTCATATTGTGAAATAATTTTGGGACCTTTGCACTGTACATCAATATCTTTTTACGTCATATAATTCAAAATATTTTTTTAACTTATTAAAAATTTACAACGCACGCAGCTTTTGCCCACATCCGTTTGTGTGCTGTGGTACTTGCCGACACACCGCGCGTCTGAGCCCGCTCGTGTGAGACCCCCCTTATGTCTCGATTCCCGCCACCGTTGCATGCCAATAATTGTCAAATAGATCGATATGCACACTGATAGTTGTCAAACAGATCGATTTTATGATCGCCGCTAATTTTCAAATAGATTGATACTAGAAACTCTCGCCACGACAATTACTCCTACTAATACAATATTTTCAAGATGTTTCCTCGGAATATGCAAATACATATATATACTTATATAATGAATTATTTTCTGGAAGAACCCGCTTCGAATAGTCCTGAGACGGACTTTTACACTCCCGACATTACGAGTAAATAACATTACTCATTCTCAAAGGACTTTTATCTTGAATCCTGCCGTAAACTTGACCGTTCAAAGCAAGAGCCAAAATGAAAGTGAGTTAAAATCTTAGTACTTAATATTTCTATAAATTTAATCGACTCAATTGGTTCCATGCAATTATTTTTATTTTGGTCTCTTGAATTTCGACTTAATAATTTTTCATGAAATTCGAATTTGACATTTTTGGTCACTTGAATTTTGTATTAACGAGGTTTTACCGTATGGATCATTTCCATAACAGTTGAATAAAAATGCCTTTGATTTGATTGTCGATAGAAAGATGCTTGGGGAAATAGAATATCTTATTAGATAGAAAAACAGCGTATATTTACTTGCTAGAATAGGGGGTAATTATATATTATCATATATTATATTGTCAAGCAAAACTAACCACTTGCGTGAATCTATCAAATGGGAAGTCTGAAAGTCCGCTGTCAGACAGTTCTCTCAGCTTATCCTTGGCTGACTCCTTGAGGATCTCTAAGTCCTGATGATCAAAGGAGATGCTCTCGTACACGAGGTTAATCTTTTCTTCTAATTCTTTCTTAGAGTCTTCTCTTAACTTGCCCAAGTCCACCATCCTGTTGAGTCTCAAGACCTGGAAGTTCAAAATAGGAATTGTATTTATTTATATCATACGGACCAACGGTTCCCAAAGTATGCACCACTTACAAGGGCACCATATTACTTTTGGTCTGTACAAAGTCCTGTGCGTAGACCAGAAAAGGCTGCTAAGTAACAGAGAGCTCCAGTCGTCTCAGACTACCCTTGTCACTGGACCGAGCCCTCCATTATTCCAAGAGTGGTGGGTGGTACTGTGCAATATCACCTACACCTTAAACAATTCCACGCACAGGCCTTTGCCATGTCCGACCCAATAAGCCGAGCGACAATGTCAATGACAATGAAAAGCAGGATCACTCCTATGCGGTCACAAAAATGATGGAGAAAGATCGGTCGCTCAAAACTACCCTGCCCAGCGGATGCACGTGCACTACACATGGACAGGTATGCGGTTCGAGAATGGGACTCCTCAGCACACTCGGATTCACGATTATTAAATACTAATTAAATGTATTAATTTGAAAGATATACATATAAAATCAATTTTATCGAAAAATATTGTTGTTGCACCACCGATTTCAAACCTGGATCTCTTTCCAAACCGGGGAAGGTGCATTATCGAACTATGCTACAGCGACATTTATTTTAGTACATTTATCGTTCCATTATTTGAAAGATCCATCTACTTTGTTTTTACAATATATTTAATTAGTATTTAAAATATCGTTCTCCTGATAATAACTCATCATCATATTATTATTTATTAACTACTTTTTTCTTCAATCTGTCAATTGATTGTAAAAAAATGTGTAAGTATCCCTTATCAATGATGCTCCGTATTCAAAATTATTGTGACAGATTTGAGGTCTTCTTTTGTTTAAAATTATTTATCGATTGTTGCAGTATAATTTTTGCTACATGCAAGTCTATTATATATGCAGGATATTTTAAAATAAGATCAAACCCTCCTATGTGTAGGGACAGATTAATGTGACATTTACCTGGTACAAAGTCTTGTTCTGATGACAACTGGATATAACATAGCTCATGTTGAAGTCTTCCAATTTCTCGTTGAACACAATATGCTCAAGATCAACAACTTTGTCAATCAGTGAAAATAGCTGATCATCTTGCGGATTTCTGCAAACAAGTCACCAACACAAAACATGTTTAAAAATTAAGATATGATAATGTCATTTTGTATGTCTAAAAGTTAACCCTGTAAGGTGGTCAAATCAAACAATATTTAGATTGCTAACTTTCAAATTTAATTTAATAATGGATGGATATAAATAAAACAATGTTATAACTCTACTTGAGTTTTTTAGCACAGGTTTAAAACTTCACCCGTCAATGAAAGATGAAACTCGAGTAGCGCAAATAAACTCAAGTAGAGTTATAACATTGTTTTATTTATATCCATCCACTTGATGATGAAACTCTGCAAAGTTAACATCAGTGCTATCAATAATATAAATGTATAATTTTTAATTTAAAGAAAGAGCCATTTGATTCTACACATTTTTTGCCATAACTTATAGAATAAAACTCAGGCCTTTAAAGAATTCTTAGATTCAGATTATCCTATTATTGTAATCCTTGTACAATCAAAATTGTAACATCTGTTATTGAAATTTTTCGCCGTAAATAAATATTGAAGTACTTGAAAAGGTGAAAGTTGTCAATCTCTTTAATTAATTAGTGTCTCTTCAACTGAAGCTTTCAATTTATCAGTAACAGGAGTAGGACATCCTCGACCCTCTTCATTTTTAAAACTTAGGTCTCTGTTCCTAAACTTTTCGAACCAGCACTGCACTATATATGATCCAATTGGGTAGAGACCAATCAGAAGCATCGTTATCCAACATTCTAACATAATCATCATACAGTGCCTACACTAATAATTCACTAGTTCTACATGTTTTCGTTTCTTTTTTTTCTCTATTTTTATTTTTATTCCTGTTGAATCTTTATCTTTCTTGAATTAAATAACACCACAACAGCAATAAAAAAACTGGCTACTTTAACACAGACTGAAGTCTAGCAAAGAAGCCAGAACAATGCTGTATATATCAAAGATGGAGTACCCACAAATAAAACTACGAGTATTTAATTGCAATATGTTTATCATCTTATGTTTATCATGTTATATTATAATATATTCACCTCTGTTACAACAAAAACATGTATGTTAATAAAGTCTAATAAATAAACTGTTCAAGTTCCTTTATTCCACAATTCAAATTAAAATTGTAAAAAAATTACACATAATTTTTCTTTTTTAAATTCCATTTCTAAAGGATTAAAATTATGCAAAGTAAATGCTGACCCAATAAATAAATAAAACAGATTCCTAATTGTCAAACAAAAACAAATGAACAAACATTTCTTAATGATGTATCTAATATTAAAATCACCTATTATTTTCAGAGAACATAGACCTGTGTCCACGATGATCCTCATTGGAACTTTGATTGACTGAAAGTCAGTGAAGGTAAGTATGCACTGGATACGTTATTTTAATCTGTATACAAAAGTCATACAATGATGATTATGCTGAACATTGTACCTGTCTTTACGCCACACTTGAGGCAAATCTCATCCGTGGACATGGCCCATAACACATGTAATCTATACAAAGATAACCAGGGATCTGATCTAGCAAAACACTTGAATATTGAAATAAAATTTAAAGAAAAATTCATTATAAGTTTAACTGTTCAATAATTATATGAACTAACCTGAGAGAGTCACATATGGCTCTCTGCGATACGACTCCGACAAGGAAGTACACCAGGGTCACGGCTATCACCACGATGCCCAGCAAGAACATAAGGGCCACACCGCTGGAAAATTAACTTGTATTAATTCAATTACAATTGTAAAGTCTGAAATTGGGTTTTAATCTTTAATGTTACTATAGATGTGTAAACAATCAAGGGTGAGCAATAATAGTTTTTTATGATACAGGTACTCCTCACTTAACGATAGACTTTAATTCCTACAACTAGGTCGTTAATCATTTGGAATTCAGCAATTGGGTAATCACTGAAACTTAGCTGATTACCCAATCGACTGGAATAATTAAGTGAATTTGTTTTATTCTTAAACATGGTCGGTTTATAAAGAGAAAGCTGTAGAAAATTTGACCAGTTCAGTGCATCTTCACACTGGAGAGCTGGTCATAAGTCCAAACATCGTTAAACTAGTCGGTCATTAAGTGAGGAGTACCTGTATTTATATTTAACAAACTATCATGACGTTTCGCTGCAGAAGGATAGAACACTTCCCTATTTTGCCCTGACCCACAACTCTCGACTTATCCACATTTACACATCTACATCACACACTAATTGTTGAGGCATCTAACAGGACTAACAAGACAATCTGCAACACCTTTGACAGGTCTTGAACGTACATACCTCGGTGCTAACCCTAATCTAATATAACGGTCATATAACCCCGACCAATTGGGCGTCAATTATATGTTCCGGTCTCGGTCTCAATTCTTTCTCAGCTGGCTTCCCGAACACACTTCCAGTGGTCGCTTCTCATCATCGGCTTTATCTTTACTTTAACTTGTGTTCTGTAAATTGTGTAACCAACTTCAATAAATGCCTGTCAATTGTACGTAGCTCTTATTTCTCTGCTTGTTCCAGCCACACACATAAGCACACATTCACGCACACGCTCCACAATATGTAAAAAAAGAACAGGCAAGCGCAAGTATAAAATATAATGGGGGTTCTGTGCGCTTGCTCCATAAAACCTTGTGATACTTAACTTCTTTCAAATCCATTTAATTGCAATATATAATCCACATACTTAATCACACACATTAACACATCATTACAAATAATTAAGCACCTCCATAGGACCATCATCTACCAAAACTTCCATAGACATCATCTATTTTCGGTACCATTATGGGGAGTATATTTTATTTACGTTGTAAGTTACCAATTTGGTGTTGAGTGGTTTGTATGTTATGCGTGTCACCCGTTTGGAGGCTGAGTTTTATAGGTTAATGAGATGCATCAGAAGGATCTGTTTAAAGATGAGGCTGAGGCTCCAACTCACTGTGTGCGAGTGCGGATTTGTCTGTGGCTAGAGTAGGCGAATGAAATAAAATATTGACTTACAATTGATGGCGTTTATTGGAGATCGATGCACAATTTACAGCACACACAATAAGTGTTCATCACTGGAGGTGCGTTGCCAAGAGAGAAGTGTTTGCATCAGGCTGGCTCTCAGAATATTTATGCTGCGATGCATTGTTGTCATTTTGTGGTCGGTACTGGGTGAAATTATACAGCTGTTGAGAGACTGGCTTAACAGCCAGGTACACACCATCAACACTCGCGTCACATATCTTTCTTACCATTCTCTCCACATTACATTAATCCTGCTTACTATATGAAGATCAGCTTTATATCAATTTATAATTTATTAATTCTTGACTCTATTGCATTGCATTCAGTTTACTTTTGGTCCCCTTTTCTTTTCAGTTCCTCACGTGCATAAAACACCAAATGATATTCCCAGAATAAAACTTATGACTATTTGCACTAAGCACAGCTGGTTCACGGAAATGGCAGAGTTCAGATATATAGAAATCAATAAAGTAAATATCAAATAACTGAACAACTAGACTTGAAGCGGTAAAGTAAAAAGACTTACAGCATTAGGAATTGACTGCCAGCTCCTTTGTTACAACAGTCGTCTCCGTACCCATCGGGTCGCTTGCCACAGATCCCGCACAGCAGCCCCATCACCACACATGTTAAGATCTATAAAGTATCACAAATATGTGAGGGGTTTCGTAAAGATGTGACCGCTGATCCCCAATAATGTTTTATAGAAATAAGTAGCCACGCATCAGTATGTACCACATTTCAAAAGCGACTATTAATAACTAAGTGACTATATAACACAAGGAGAATTAAAATATTTATGTTTACCCACATTATTAATTCCATGTAATAAATAAATTATCAATATTTTTCCACTAACTTGTTATGTTATTTAATGGCGTAGTTCATAAACAATTAATGTGTATCGTTAATAGAATTGTGTAATATTTTATACTATAATCCAATTGTAATTTATACTACGCAACAGTTAAAATATATATATATTATTCTCTTTCTTAAACTATACATCATTTTTGATGCTCTTATAGAACCAAATTTATTCTGTATAATTATTCTATTAGAATAATACAACTACAAAATTACCCATAATGACTATGTCGTCCGTTTCCCAAGTTGGCGTCATCTACATAAAAAGCTTAAATTCTGAAGCAGAATGAATAATGCAAAATTAACTAACCAACAGCAAGATGCAGCACACTCCGAGTCCCACGTACCAGACATAGATACCGTATTGGTTAATGTACTTCTCTGCCAGATCAATGTTCGGTTCTGCCTTGTTTATAGCACTGTCCGCTTTCTCCACAACATTATCTAGATTCATCGAGACTTGGGATATTTCCTTTCCTGTAAAGATTATTGGAATTTTTAAATAAATTAGTGGAATTTAATAAATGTTGTAAACTGTTCATCCCTATCTTGCATTTATTAATATAGTGTTGTCTACAATAAATGTCCAAACTGATGATAATTACTAATGTAATGTAGACCCGGCAGATCTACCGTGCACCTAGGATATTGAATAAAGACACAGAACTGATGAAGAGATTAAAGCCTGCATCCGAGTGGTCAGGAATGCTTTCAAAAGACTGCAAACTATGAGACTCCTGAACCTCCTAATAAGACAAGTTCTCTCGGTTCTCTCAACTCTTCTCTCAACGCCTGGCCCCCACTGGACGAAATAAATAACGGTACCGGCAGTCAAGCAGCTCATTCTCGCCATTCTCATGCCCGCCTAGAGGAAACACATATTTTATTTCTACACCTCGACCCTGCAACCCTTGGATTTGGACCCGGACTCTTCTGATTTTGGTTGCAACATGGACAACGTTTTTGGACCCACCAATGGATACCACCGCACGGACTTCTCCTGTCCCACCGAGTAAGGAGTGAATCGGCGAACCACCCCATGTCTATAGTTCTTGTTTCCTGTATGGAATAACCATCAAGCATTGAAAACTGGGTCACATAATGAGGACCCGAATATGAGATGCCCCCTGCCTAGTAAGCAAAATTGAGGGAAAAATGTGAATCCATCTGAAAAATTTATCCTGGTTATGGAGCTTCAACCTTCCCGACTGGACTTGAATGCAGATGCAGGATCACAGTGACAGATGCAGGTGCTGATCAATACGGTAGTCGTCAATGCCTGATATGGGGCAGGACACCAGAAGAAGAAAAAGATGAAAATTAATGATTTTTAAACTTAAACTCCCCTCAAAAGAATATTTTTAGACTTTTCCTTATTTATTATAATAAGTACTTACATAATGAGTTATAAAACTACAACAGGTACACTTGACGTATAAATAATGACGTATAAATAACTGGGCAACCAGTTTTATTATTTGAAATGATTATTTTTCTGCTGATACTCTTTTTTTATAATAAAACACAAAGAAATAACTAACCAGCATTCTCTATGGCTGATTCCAAAACAGGAATCTGCTCGTTGACCGAGGTCTCGATGCTGGACTTGATGTCATTGAAAACCTGTTGTCCCTGCTTCACTTCATTCTGAATGTTGCCATTTATTAGATTTGACACGCGCAGCAACAAATCTGACACATCAGGCAACTGAAACATACAAAGAAAAAGATTGCAAACTTGGATGCATAAGCAAAAGTCTATCAAATATTGTTTGTAACAAGCGATAGGTGCTTGTAATCATTATATCACATTTTTTAAATATGTAATAAGAGAAGTCAATTATTTACGGATGGTAACTACAGTAGCACATATTCTTGATAAATCTCACTGTACCAGACGCACAGTGGTCGATAAGATAACTGCTAGTCTTCGCTAAGTCCACACTTAGCTGCCGCTGCCAGTCGTAATGTTCACATTTACATCTTAAATCTAGGTGATCCTGTCACACAGTGTGAAGTATCAGGTCATTCCATAAGTATTTACATTTTTTTTTTTGTTGGTCTTTTTAAAGTCAGAGCCTCTTTCAAGATGAGCACAATACGTTAAAGTCTGACCGAAGCCAAAATATACACCTTCAGCTGCACATTCGACTTCAGCTTAAATCTACAAAAGGTTTGGCCGAAGCCGAAGCTCTGTGTTTAGCTGCCGAAAATGCACAAACTATTGCGAATGAAATAAAATTCAGTTTATCATTTCTGGAAAACTGCAATTTATTATTGAATGGATATATTAACAATTATGATGAACACCATAAGGCAGAAAAGTAAGTAACAGTGTAGAATTCGCATTGTTATGTGTACTTCCTAGTCGGTGTTCTATGATTTCTACAAGTCGATTTCTAAGTACAATTGAACCTTCGGCTTCGGCCAAAAATTGACCTTCGGTCGGACACTACAATATGTGTCTGTCGTAATTTTCTGACCACAATTCAATAGTTCATAATGAATTGCACCCTTTATAACCCACCAAATGCATAACATTAACTTCTTAGGATGTAATCTTATTCTTGAAGTAGGAGTTTGGGATTGATTGGCGCTCAACCATTGCCTCTTATGTTTTGTGTTGATGTAAAGAATCCACTTCTCATCTCCAGTGACAACACGACTCAAAAATAAATAATTCTGTTCTATAATCATTAACTGAATGATTGGCATATTGAAATGCGCTGCGCGAGGTCGTTTACTTATTTTATGAGGTACCCATGTTTAAATGCCTGTAAACTTGCTTTTAAATGCCTGTAAACTGGTGTAGGAGGCATATTGAGTGCTAGCTCCCGTACTGTTAATTTTGGATCTACTTCAACAGTTACTCTAATATCGTCACTTTCAATCACTTTAGGCCTACCTGACCTTGGTAGATCTTAAACCATATTTGACACTTTCTTAGTTTAACTGCATCCCTGCCCATTGCATCATAAATGTTTATAACTGCTATTGTCGCATAATATCCAAGTTGAAATTCACAAAGCATAATATATCATAACTGAATTTCTTTCATCTCCCCAGTGCTATTGTTGTTTTAGGGTCGAAAATATATTTTTTTAAATATCCCATTACTAAAGAAAACCACAAACAAGACCGCTGTTGACGTATACTGAAAGAATACTATAAATATCTTTACTTTACAAAAAATTATACATTTAAGCAAATGTAAGAAAAAAACGCAGACTTATGGAACGACCTAATATCATTTAAACTTGGATAACCTTTGCCACTTTTGTGATGAAACATGTAACTGAGTTAAATACAACTTGGATTCCTGTGTAGACCATGCCCATCTTTTTGTTAGATGGAGTCGAACATGTATTAGTGAACACAAGAGTCCGTGAGCAGAGACACCTTTTAGGAATATGTATATATAAGATAAGTCCACAGATTCCTTTGGTAAAATTAAATAATTTGATTAATGATTCTTCAGGAAGTGGAGTAATTTAAATTATGATGAGACATGTACATGTTATTGAAAAATATATGAAGAATAAATACATATAGTACAAACAAGTTACAAGTTCGTAAATTAAGTTGGAGAAATGAAAATGATTTGAAAGTGAACATTATTGTAGAAAGGATTGGATTAAGTGTAGAAAATATGATATACAAACCCTGGGGAAGTATTTGTCAAGCATCTAAAGTGCAGCGTGAAACACAGACAGAATGATTAGGAAAAATACACTCCTCATGCTAAGCCATATGAAACACACGGTTGATGGGGCTCGTTCTTCAAAGAATGTGGCTAATGCAATTACTATTCCACACAAATTTTCATATGACATCTCCCAACATGTTGGTTAAGCAAACTCTATTTTGAAATTCTACCAAGATTACAAATATTAGTGAAATGAGTCTGCAGAAAAATGAAATAAATCTAAATTCAAAATGAACACCAATCGTCAATTGTATCTTTATTGTGCGGCCTGATTGGGTATGGAATTAGACGTCCTGGTCAAAAATTTCATTAAAATATGTTTAGGGTATTAAGAAAACGTTATTCTCGGAAGAACGAGCCTATTTATGATAACAGAAAAGGCACATTAAACAAATGTATGAATGTAGTATAAATGTTATTAGTTTTAATGAAGAGTAGAATAAAATATAATAGATAATGGTGCGGTCTCTTCTGAACTTTCTTATTGCAGCTAACAGTTTCAGGACACATTTCAGAGCCCGTCTTTGGGGATGACAGTTCTACATTTACACTATTTTGCCGGAAAATAAAAATAAGCTATGACAATAACCATCAGTAGAAAAATGCAAAACAGACAATGAAAGTGATGTAATATTGAAGGAATTTATAACTTAAGAAAATCTTCTAATACATTTATTAATAACAGTGAAATTTTGATTATGACTGAGTTAATTTTCAGCCTATAAATAGCTATTTATTAAAAATTCAGGCATCATCTCAAACATTCCAAGATATGGTTTTTTGGATTCGGGTACCCGGACTCAGACCCACCGGGTTCAGGTAAAAATACTCGAACCCGATACCTGGTCTAATGCCAGCAGTCCACTCTCTCCGAGGCTCCTCACCTCACCCCACCTCGTCCGCGCTCGGACCGAAACGGAGCGTAGACGGAGCGAGATCAAGCGTGCGAGGAGAAGCGAGATGGCACGAGACCACCCGTGTCGACACGAGAATAGGCGAGGAAAGCCGAAAGCTACAGTACATTCTCGTGCTCGACTCCTTTCGCCGTGCCTCGGCGAGAGTGGACTGCTGGCGTAAGACTCAGTAGGTCTGAGACTTTTTTTTCACACAAAAATTTTCTAATACGAACCGACGAAATTGGTAAATTATTGAATACTAGTGAAATTCCGTACAACAATACGTTGACCAATGCAGAAAGAACCTTTTCTGTCGCAAATAACTTTACATTATCTTTGTTACGTTTTTTCACTTTATTTAAAAGCTATACAATTTGAGTATCAATTTGACCTAACTGAAACCGTATCCCTACTGATTATTTTCATAGATTACATGAAATGAAATGTGTGAACGTATACATTATATTATATTATTATTATTATTATTATTAAAAGAATAAGAAAGCGAGTCTTAAGAAACTGATTGAATATGTATAACTTATTTTTATTGAGAATAATACAATGATATGATTCAGATGAACAGAAACACAGTAGAGGACATCAGATGACTATGTACCTGGCTAAAGTCAATTCCTGAAGTATCCAACTCTCCGATCTTATACTTGCTGAGGATATCCTGACACTGCCTCTGCGTACATGTCCTCAGTGTGTACAGCAATTCCCTCTTCACTTTCCTCAAGCCTGGTAAAAAACATTAACATTATTTCAATTGCCAATCTTAAAATTCCTTTTTCCAAAATCTAAAAAAATATATATTAAGATAACGAAAACATGTAATATATGGTGTACCAATTAATTATTTATTATTTGACACGTTTGTTTGATCAAGTGGTAAAACACTCGCCCAGTGATTAAATGGTCGAAGCTGATCCCAGAAAATCGAGCTTTAATTTCAGTTTGAAAATAGCAAGAACGTTGTTTCCTGTGTAAACATATCTATTTTTTTTAAATCTGTATAATTTTAAAGCACTTTTTCTACATATAAGACATGTACAAAATATCTAACATCATCCGGTAAGATCAATTTCGAAATTGAACCTACCAAGATTCTACCAAGATACTATCAAGATTCAGCAAAATTAGTGTGGCAAGCGGTGGCAGGGAATCATCCTTCCAAGATTATTAAATATGTTGGCCAGCAAATTATAAATATAGGATAAATATTCAACTATTCCTAGTAGCCGATCCTATTGTGTAATCTGTATTAAAATATTTATTTTCTGTAACTTTAAATGTATTAAAACAATAATTATTTAGTAATCCCATTTCACTAAAACTGCAGTAAATAAAAAGACCCACTGATAACCAATATGTTTATGGAAGAAAAAAACAAAATATAAATAAATGTATGGCATTGAAATTTATTAATTTTTGGGAATTGTTAAATAGCTTATTAGTTAATTGTAACAAAGAAAGTTATTAGCGGCGACCAAAGAGAACATAACAGAGTTTAGGTAGCCTCTAAATCTGGTATTTGTCACAAACCAGTCAATTAATAGACATGAAATAAAGTGTACATATAGGAGAGATTCGTAACATTAGTTGCGGGACGAGGGGCATTCTACACACATTATTTGTGGAAACATAAATCTGATAGTTTATGACACATTTATGCAACAGTAAAAGTACTCACTCTTTGAAAATTAAATCATTGTATAAACAAGACGTATTTTTTACATGAATGCATGTTATATTATCAGCATTTAATATTTCGTTCTAATCGAGTCATATTTTTAAAAAGCCCCCGAGCAATTTGATTGCGTGAGTGGTCACGCGGGTGATGAACAAGGAATTTGCGTTAGTTTGTGTCTATATATTTGGTAGTCTGTGGTTATTTGTATATTTTGAAGTGATACTTTTTTGGTGTTATTAATTTGTGCTAGTGCATTTTTGTGATTTATGATACACACGGAAACTGACAAGAGCTCGTTCATTAAAATATTAAATGATCAATCTACACACATCCATTTATGACAACATTTTAGTAAAATAAGTAAAAACATTTTTAATTGGTTTTTTACGAGTACGCTTGAAAATATCTGGGCAAACTTGTCCTGTTGGTGTAAATAAATAAGAATGCCCCAAAGTTTGCACCCAGCCATATAATTTCCCAGGCTGGCCCTGAAACTTACTATTCTAAAGTTTTAAACAAAATGTTTTTATATTAATATAATTAAATTTGTAAAAATGATGGTGTACCATCGTTCAGCTGTGAAGCATTATCTCTGAGTAGATTGGTGACAGTCCTGATGCTGATCAGGTTCTTCTGAACCTGTCCCAGGTCTTCCACCATGGTGTTGAGCGTGGTCACCGATACGGCCTTGGAAAACTCCGCTAGCTGGTCTGACACCTTAACTCCCCCGGCTGTTGATAGAAAAAGAATTGTCACATACGAAACACAATATAATGATTAATGCTCATATAACTAACTAAAAATAAACTATTCTATATAAGGGGTATTTTAACAAAAGCATATGGATGCAATAATACCGTTCAAAAATCTCATACATTGTTTTTTTTAATATTATTATATTTTGTTTACATCTGAATATATTATTATTTTTTATGAATCACAGATAGCAGTAATGTCTATGATTAGATAAATATTTTTTTTTAAATTATAAATAATTTAAGCCTTAATTTTCTAATGATCAACATCATAGCATCACTGCCAGTTCAGAAAATGAAGAAAAAGTTTTAAATGAATAAGAAAATTAACCATATTGGTTTTACTAAAAATATGTTTAAAGGATTTCTATTTTTCTTGTTTACTTATTTAAACTTATTAAATTTAATTATCTAAAATCAGATAAAAATGGACTTACTTAATTAAAGACAGAAAAATAAATTACGTAACAATAAAACTCATACTCATACTCTTCCATACTGTTTCTACATTCTCAATTTATCAGTAGATTAATTTGTGGGTGCCCTTGCAGGGTGTTACGCAGCCAAGTCAAGTTTACAATCCTGCAAAAATATTTTTAATATAATAGTTCGACAAGAAATAACTTTTTTGACTATGAAGGAGTGCACGCTCTGGAACCAGTCAGCATTAAATACCCATTTGATTTATTTTTAGTCAACTATCTAAAAATATTACTTCAATCATAACTAACTAACTTACCATCATCTCTTCTTGACTGTCACACAACTCTGGCTTCATCTACATTCATACATCTCCTACAAGCTTGTCAATTGTCAAGGCTTCTAACAGGACCATCTTAGTATCTGTTTTATCCGGTCTTACCGAGTCTTCCATGGATGGCCTCTATTTCTCGTGCCATCTATAACTATCATCTGCTTGTTCATTCGTTCCACATGATCAAACCACATAAGCTTTCTTAATCCTGTGTTCATGATCCTAAGATTATCTTTATATTCACTCCTATATTTTTCATAAATTACATATATGAATAAAAAAAAAGATAGTGAGCAGAATAGAAAACATTGAAAAGTTCACGATTTCTCAGGGCATACCAGCAATCTAGACCCCGCATTATTTTTCACACTTCGGTGTGCAGAAGGATAACATTTTTACAACATGAAAGTCAATCCGCAAGTATTATTATTAATAAAAAAATTAAACAAATGTCGCTGTTACATCCGTGTGAGTTAGTCAAAGTTATTGAAAAACCGAGAGTGTACAAATAATTATTGCACAATTAAAACAACATCAATTGACTCACTTTTGAGCATTTTCAGCAGACTATCCTGCAACTCTTTGTAGTTGTCTGTGAGCAGGATGTGGATATGCTTATGTGTGGTGCTGAGATAGGTGCGAGCGTCACGCAGGCCATCGCGAGCGGAAGGCGGGAGCGCCTGAGCGCCCTCCTGCATACGTGAATTGGTCACGAATGTGCACACCAAGCCAAACCTGGGTAAAAAATTTATTTATTTCTCAAACAATGTTCAACAGGTTATAGACAGATACACTGTTTTTATGTCAAAACTATGAACATATCCATCAAATATTTGGTTAATGTTATGCAAAACTTGTATTTTAATTGTTGAAAGAAGACCTCGATTGAGAAATTACTTTTATGTACATTTTTATTTATTTATTTTAATATTAGAAGATATAATACATTTATAAAATAATCAGTAGGATATGTATATATTTCTTTTAACATTTGTTTCTTCTCTATGAGAGTAAGACTCGTATATAGAGAAGGAGTATATACGAGAGTGTATAATTTATGTTTCAGTTAGTCTGAGTACATATTTTTTGACTTCAGATACAAATTTATAGTAGTCTGTAATTTTTCTAATTGTGATGGAGAGATTGTTCAAAAATTTGATGCCTTAATAAATATAATGATTTTGGGTTGCGATATATTTTAGTTTTGTAATATGAATTTAGTCTCTAAATCTTTTAGATCAGAATTCGCTTCTAATATTTTAATTATTTTTAATTTTAAATATTTGGATAATTGAATTTTAGGTACTTTGAAAATCTATGAAGAGTTGATCTGTGAATACAATAGAACTTCGATTATCCGAGATCCGATTATCTGAGTGTCAATATTATTCAGGCCGAATGTATTTTTCAAAAGCTCGTAGTTTTCCGAATGCGAACGTAGGCACTTTTGGGCTTATATTTTTTGGACCGGTGACACCCTTCCTCACTAACCTTAGCTTCACTTAGTTTTGGCTACTGGCTTCGGAATATCGCGGCAGATATGATAAAAACAATTACAAAACAAAAAATATAAATGATTTTTTTAAAGATATGTTTTTTTTTCATTTGCATTAAAAATTGGCATTTATACCATTTCAAAAAAAGCTATTTTAAATGTATCCAAAACTGTTATTGTCTGTATAAGTTTTATAAGTGTAAGTTTTTGATTATCCGAGGAAGGATCAGTCCACATGACTTCAGATAATTGGGGTTCTATTGCACATTAATTAGAATAATTACAGATATGAATTGTTGCTATATTTAAAGTTGCTTGAATAACAGGACCGAATTGAAATATTCCAATTTCTTATCACATCTCTTAAAAAAAGAGCCAGCGAAGACTGTATTCTGACCTACATTGATAATCATGAAGTAGTAAGTCAAGTCAAGTCAAGTCAAGTGGTGAGTGTATTGCCTGTATTCAATTAATGCAATCCCTTAATGAACACTCCATATAATCTATAATATATATAACAGTCAAAAGGTTCAAAATTTTAAATAAGTATGATTTTAAAAAAGTGTTGACTTACATGAAGAGAGTAGAAATGCAGATGAGAAGAGTGGCGAGCATCAGCTTCCTGCACTTGTCGTGCTTCTTGTCGAAGGGTTGCGACCGCGCACCGCAGTTACCTGCACAGCGACAGCAACAGAAGCAGAACCTGCAGAAATATTATTCAATCAATAATTATCAAGTTATTTACAGTGATATTTGAGATTTTCCAACAATGGAGAATTAATATAATAAATATCTTGTCCGGAAGGCCCTGAACCTCATCAAAACTGAAAAGAAATATTGAAAAATCTTGAAAATTTAAAAACAGATGTCGCTGCAATGGTGCTGGTAAGAAATAATTGAGAAAGATATTCAAATTATTTTCACTTTAGTCGATAAAATGAAGAGGGCGCTATAATAATGTAATTATTAATTATATTTATTTATCTATGTACATCTTGAAGAAATGTTGAATAAATAATAGTCGCAAGTGAATATTGTATAGTTTGAGACATTCTGCTATCAATGGATGTTCTCTATCAATGAATAGGGCAAACTCTTTTCATGTATGTATTTTCAATAAATATGTTTATTGTTTATATACCTTAAGCACCTATAACATTACATTATTAAAAATATGAAACCATGCTTAACGTGTTATATTCAAAGATTTTGTTATATTTTTTTATCTTGCCAGATACCATTAAAAAACAGACTATGATCTTAAAATGAAACATTTTATACATTAATTGCTAAGAACCATTTTCTCTCTTCAATGTTGACAAAAATGTTTTACAGTTGCCGAACTCGTCAAATTTCTCGAACTCGCCAGGAAAATTTTCTGACAACAATCCAACACCAGCAATTTAGCATCACTGCCATATAATGAACCCAGACTGCAGAATGGAGAATGGAATATGAAATATGGAATATGACACACTGTAGCGTGACATTAGATGTGGAAATAACAAAAGATCTTAAGAAATGAGTGATACTTTAACAATTTATAATATTTTTGCAAACTTATGAGAAGAAAATGATAATCTATAATATAATATAATAAATAACATGTTATAAAGACGCATATTAAATTTTGGTTGAAAAAGTGAAGACACACTGACAATCATTTTGTTTTCTATCAATTTTTTAATACCATCATTCAGCAATTTAACAGAAGCCAACTAGTGCAAGAACTCACCCAACAATAGGCAGCATGATTCCAAAGAGCACCATGATGACCACCAGGGCCACGATTCCAGCATAGTGAGTGGCAACAGTCTGCCACTCCTCGGCCAGGTCTCCGGCCAGCTCAATGTGCCCATCGTGCACCTCCAGAAGACCTGGTGGATAATCAAATTAACAATTAATAAAGCAATGAAAATGTCATCGGGAAGATTATTTTAATTCACATGACTAAAATTGCACGTCTTCTCCGTAGGCCCTCGAGACGATCAAAATAAAAGTTTACGTCGGTTGATTTCACATTTTTTCTAGTTGATACAATTTAATTTATTATATAAATACCACAGAACCGTGTTCCAAAAATGCAATTTCACAACAAAAATGTGTTCTTAAAAATATTCTCTCCACATAAATGCACAGACAACATTTAAATGTCATAAAGTTGTAAAGTATATATTATTTGTATTATTTTAATCCACATTAAAAATTGCGCGAAAAGCTAAATGATAAATACCAAAAACTGGGAACGTGAATAGAATAATCCCATATACTGAGAAAACGACATTAGAAATCCCAAATCTCGAGAATGTGATATTCCAAATATCGGTAATTGAAATACGAGAAATCGAGAAGTGCCAAACATCGTGAAACAAGAAATCTCGAAATACCATATATAAAAAACGCAAAATATGAAACCCCAAATATTCAAATCGTGAAATGCGTATATTCGAAGACGCGAAAAGAAAAAGAGTTACGATGTACTCGTCGAGTCGAATTTATTAAAACAGCGACAATGTACTTGTACCGGAAGCTAGGTAAGTTCCGACAATGGGATCGGTATAGCTACACCACACACCACATTCCGCCCGCAAGGTGCAAGGCAAGCTTGTGATGTGAATCCGACATTTATATCCGTGATATAATGTACAATGTTCGAAGAATGGCAAAAAACATATATCACGTTATATAAATCAAGGAAGAAGAAATATAGCGCTATTATTTTTTTTAATAATTTTTTTTTTCTGTATATATTCCTAATTGATTTATTTAATTTGTATTAATTCTATAGGTTGTTAAAAATTGTCAACACATAAAACGAGATTTGATATTTTTATAATTCGGTAGATGACAAAAAAAAATCAAAACCGTTAAATAAAATGTAGCGTTTTGTGCTCACGCCCGCTTACTCTACCGAAATAAAACTAAGCAGTAGCAGATGAGTAGGTTCAATGTGTCTAGTTGGGAATGGCGCGTTACGTTAGCAATCGAATAAATTTTAATCCCAAAAAAAGTTGAGTAAATTAGTAAAGACAAATGGAGAGACTCTGCGAAGAAAGGTGGAACTATTAGTAGCCCAGAGTAATCGACGCAGCGCAGGACAGAGGGCGGTGGAAGAGTGATGTCCAAGAGTTAGGCCCCCAACCCGATTAGGATAAAAGGAATGATGAAGAAGAAGAAGAAGTATCTCGTTGGTTTAGCGCCCTTGATGTGAAAATGGCGCTATAATTATAATGAAATATTATTATATTGGTTTCGCTAGCACTGGACTCCACCAGAGCTGGTCACGCTTTGATCGTATGAAATAGTCGGAATAAACATTGACCATGTCACTTTATAGCACCGGAAAAATATGTTCATTTTTATCCATATCAGAGATAACAATTCGTTAGATAGTTTGTATGATTAACGTAACCATTTATTTATTTCCTCAAAACGGGACGTCTACTCCATAGGCAACGCTAAATTCTGTACGACACTTTTCACATCTGACGTCCGATGGAGTACTTCTTTGCTTTATAAACGGGTGCTAAGTTTGTAAGGTAACATTAAAAGTGCACCTGCAAATGAAGGGTTCACATACAAAAAAAATTAAATTGATTTGACAAATTGACAAACTGACTTGACAAATTGACACATCGATAAAAAAAACCAAGAATCAATCGTTAAGAAAGATGCGCGTTAAAAGGTTACTGAATGATTTACATATGTGTGAGACGTAATGCCGCCATTGCCGCGCTACTAGGCGCTACCGTCGGATTTTTTTTAATTTTTGCGACTTTCTTTTAAAATTAATCTCTTTCTGAAAACGGGACATTTCGGCATCCCGAAGCTGTGCTTGGGGACAATGGGATAGGCTACTTAAAAACGGGACGATATGTATGAATCACACGTTGAACGTCAGGGACGGTTACTTCTTGGAAGAGTAGTTGCGCAAGCTGAGCGACTCATTGTTCTGCGTGGAGAAGGAAGCCGGCCCGGGGTTGGACTTGCGGTCTCGGGCTTCGGCCGTGAATACAGCCGCGCTTGGGCCGCAGAGGCGATATGGTCTCATTCCTCACCAAATATTGGAGCAGGTTACATATTAAGCGAGTTTACTCGAATTCACTCACTCTGTCCTCTTTGATTAAGTGGCTCAATAGATAAAAATTTTGATGATCTTATACAGGATCTTATACTGCAACATGGTCGCCAATTTTCGATGGAAGGCGGCGCATGAAAAAGTCTTATTAAAAATTGTGTGCGCGCTATATTTTTTTGTGTGCGCTATGATGCCGAATCGTGAGCGCGCGCAAACCCGCACGCCTTAGGGAACATTAGATGTATGTCCACGAGGCGCGTGCAGTCAGTACATTGAAATAAGCTGTACGGAACTATATATTTTGGAAAATAAGACTACATTAAATATTGATCTGACGAAATACTATGATATATTAATAATATAAAAAATAATAATAAATATGATAAAAATATTACAAGAACATATTTTATTTCTAATAATTTCTCAGAAATTCCGGTTAATTATAGCTTACGTATCAGTTGCGTCTGCACTATTCTTTACTCACTCTCGAGACATCTTTCACGCGCCATTACAATACTACCGTCAAAATTATTTACCTTCTATTTATTGATTTCAATCATTCAACCCACATTTCTACGCGAAAGAAGTGCAGCGTGTGTAAGAATCAATGGATAATTCATACTATGGTTTGATAATGCAAAAGTTGTAAAGCAGGTAGAAAATGAAGAAAATAAGATTAAAATCAATAATCATTGGCGCAAAGTGAACAAGATAATGAAAGAAAAAAGAAAGATATACAACAAATGTATTGATGGCACAAAAATAGAGAACCAAGTAAACGTACACACGATAACTTCAACAATGGATAATTTTCTATGAGAAAATGTGATATAGAAGAAGATAAAATTGGTTTTGGATAAAAGAGTGAGGATCCTTTTTGCCTACCTCCGCGAAACGGCGTGATCGGGCGGTGGTGGGGGGAGGCAGGTGCACGTGGTCTCCCTCTGTTCTGTCGGTAACCCCATTTCGGTAGCCAAGACGGTTTGGACTGGAGCACATCGGGGTATTGTCGTGGGCGCGTATTTTGAAAACAACCGATCTGTGATCGCGACGCAAAGACCTTTTCGGCGACGATTCAACATTCCGCGCAACAAGATTTGAGCATTTGTGATTTCTTTCTTCGGGGATATCTAAAAGAAAAGGTGTTTAAACGTCGCCCTCGCACCCTACCAGAGCTAAGGGAGCAGATTATTAAATAAGTAAATGCCATACTCCGCGATATATTTGAACATGCTGTGCAAGATTTCAGAGATCGTCTCCAACAGTGTGTTGCTGCTGTTGTTTGAGGACATTTTTTTCAAAGCTCAATGATTATAAATGGTAAGTACTGCAATTTTTTCTCTATATACCCCCATTACTTTTTTATAACTTCTCAAAACAGCATAATCGGTTCTGTCGCACCTGTATAATATACTATATTTTAGGTGGATTAGTAAGCAGGCGGCAAACCAATTAAATCAAGAAAGTCATCAAATCAATCAACGTTTAGCCGATCACAATTTTTACATTCATAAAATGGTATTTTTTAATATCAACATCGCCTTTACGTTACAGCACATTCACTTTATTAATAAAACTTTTTAAAGAAAAATACGTAAAATACAGAACATAAAAAATAAAAAAGTAGCAACTAGTTGTCTACTTGCGAATTCTGCAAACAGGTACTAAAAAGGGCAAGTAGCGGTTAAGCAATAAACCTGAAAGCTAGCGGATCGGAAATATTTAGTCGAGCGAACTTTATTTCGGGCTGAAGGCGAAAAGACATTTTCTAGTCCATCAACCTGAAGTGATCAAAACTCGTCGGTTTTTTAGCGCAAGATAAAAATACACCGCGGGTTCGAAGAAAGGGATGAAGATTGCGAGCGCTCAGACGGAACGGAGCCGTCTGCTGCAGCGGGTCACCTCATTCGCGAGAGGATTCTGAGAAGTCGACTGGAGAAGAATTATTTTGTTGCAAAGTGGCCAACCAAAATAGGGGAGGTCTGCGGTGGTCTTATACGACCCTCATAAAAAAAGATCCAATTTACTGAAATCGTAAAATGGCACACTTCTCAGTGCTGGAACGTTACAAAAATTGTATTAATAAATAATAAATTAACTGCTTGAAGTGTAATTTTTATTTCTCGTCACACATCAAAATTAAAAATTGTTATTTTAACTTTTGGAAATTATTTTTTGAAAAGGTGTGTTTTTAATGTATTTTTAAATAAAGTCTGTGATGTACTGTTTCTTATGACGAAGGGCGAGGATTTCCATGCTTTTAGGCCTACCACCGCAAATTCCCGTTCACTAAACTTAAGACTTCTGGCAACGGCTGATCTGTACTACAACCCTTCCTCCGGTATTTTATCCAAGTTGTCTGGGATGAAAATGCTTTTGTCACCTTGTATATCAACCAGCTACCAGCAACGAGTACCAGTTGCCCAATCAAAGCCCAATCTGTTATATTTTTACTGTTTATTCCAGTATAATCTGTGGCGACCCACCCCCCTCCCATGGACCGCTTTCCCCCCCGAGTTGCCGAGAAGATACATCTCGGTAGGCAATGGTGTAGTGGAGCCAGGGCGGCACTTCAGGTTTCGATCCAGAGCGCCGCCCTGACACTTTTTTTGACACGGAGCCCACGTTTCAAGTACATTTAAAACATATTTTGAGACAAGACATTCCGCATAGAATTATATCGTGCAGATATATTTTGAAAATATGAGTCATTTTTGTTAAAAATTGGATCATCAAGACACACGGCGGCACGCATCCCATTACTTCAACCATTGACCACATGAACTTGAAGACAATTGAAATATGTGAATTCAACTTAAATAAACAGTCATCCCTAAATTTACATGTTATATAGCTCGATAGTTGTTTTGACATATGCATGGTTTAAGCGTTTACAAAAACTAATGTATTACTGGCTTAATTATTTCTATTTAACCTCAAACACATTCATTTCAAATTTCCGTGGGAATATATGCAAAAGAAAAAAAGAGGGGTTGAAATCAAATACGACCCTGGAACTTTTTTATTTAGCACTATACCACTGTCGGTAGGCGTTCCTTCGGCATTCGCAAGACGTGTCCAACCCACCTGAATTGCGATATTTATATATGTAGAAGTAGAAGCTCCACGCCGAGGGTTTCCTCCAACAATGTAACTCATGCCACTCCTCTAAGATAACTCATTTCGGCAGTCCGGATTCTTCAACTCACTCTCTCCGTGAGGATCCATAGTCGGTGACCAGCGCAGCATTATTTTGATACTTTGCTCGGATTTTTTTATCACCACACACACTAGTAAGGGAGGGAACGTAAATATACGTCGGTCCTAGTTCCTCATACTTCAAATGAGATATCTAAATTAATTATATATGAAGAGAGAGAGAGATGTAAGAATACTCAAACAGACGTGTATCATATCTGCCTATCCTCACAAAAATACGACGTGACGATGTTTACTTATGCAAGTACGTTCTTGTAATCAAAATGACTGCATCGCGTTCAGTTTAGAAAATCAACATAAGTACATAAATTCCCCGACAGAACTTTGGACCGTGTCTCTCAACTGCTGCTGCTGCAACTGAACCAACAAACGGTGTCGGTTGTTTGACCAAGACCAGATGTTTCCGTATAAAGCTGGTAGAAATTAGTCAGTCACTCCCGACCCCCGACCTCACTGAAAGCATTTCTGCGTTTCCGCGAGATTAGACAGAGTGAACTTTTTGTAGCCAAAGATCGAATACTATACTAATTGTTATTAATTTAACAATACCAAACATTCTGGTAGCATTTATCTAATATATAGACTAACTGATTTACCTTCACGCCGTTTTACCACGGGGGTAAGCAGAGAGGATAGAGTGCCACAGCTGTCCTGACACAATTCTCGCCTCATCCACATTCGCAATCTCGTCGATTATTGATGTTTCTAATAGAACCGTCTGGTTTTTCTGATCGTGTCAAGTCTTCCGCAGACGTCCGCATTTCCATGTGCCATCAACATTTGCGTCATATATCTTTCTTACCACTCTCTCCTCATTCATCCGTTCCACATGACTAAACCACCTAAACGATCATTCTTTAATCTTATTGACAATGCTAAGATCGGCTTTACATTCTCTCCCAATTTCTTCATTCTTTACTCTAGCGTAGATGGATTTTCCACAAAAGACTAAGTGATCGCATTTCCACTGCATTCAATCTACTTTCGTTCCTCTTCTGCCTCTCTACAAGCCTCACTTCCATATATCAGTGTCGGTACCAGGACATTGTATACCGCTAGTCTTGTCTTGCATTCTAAACGCCGTTCACTTTATTTCAGGTATACTTTCGGTATTTTTCTCAGCTTTTCCGTCTCTATCACACATACGAGTACTTCCCAAATATATAAACTCATCTAATTGTTCCAAAAATGCATTACCTACAAGTATTTTGCGCGTTGTCCTACTTTCCTCTTTCTTAAACAAACAAATCTTATTAATACATTAATAATTACTTTCCTAGAAATACCGCGATTATTGTTAGCTTATTTTGTAACATTATTTATGTTTGAACTTTCTTGCACACCCGCGATTTTGCAACACTTTGCCGCAATCAATATCGTCTTGGCTTTCACAGAATTCAAGTAATGTTATTGCAGCTGTTAGGGCTTTATTTTGCAAGTTTACAACCTATTCTGGGAGCGAATACTTCGCCGCCATTGCCAAGGTCCAGCTGTTGATATTGGCTCCCATACACGTTCGATTAATTCATCGTCTGTAAGTTTCGATCCGAGATCATTCTGGCCTATATCGAACCATTTATGAATATTTATCTATCGTTAGTCAACTGGTATAACGTAAATCCTACACTGTCTAACAATCAAGGAACTTACTTTGTTATTTTCAAAACGTGGATGATTTAAAAAATTTGGAATAAAATATGAAATACGTATACTGCTTCCACTTTTTTCAATTGTTTCATAATATCGAGGAAATAATTAACAAAATAACTAAAAGAATTCCATATATTAATATTTTATCGAATAGTCTTTTTGGGATTATATTTAAAAGTAAAGCAATTTATCCGTCACCATTGAGTTGAGACACGAAAAATTGTAACAATGTAGTACTATAAAGAGTTCAATTTACAACAAAAATGTCGACTACCTCCGCATATTCATTCCCCAAAGAATGCATTCTGGGGACTGCGGAGTTAGCCAATGCATGAGTTCTAACATTACCACTGTAGTAGAACAATGAATTGTGTCTCGATGACCTCAACGGTGCGTGAAAGTCGAGCATACCAACAATCTGGGGACCATTGATGATCCTGTATAGAAATATAAGATCGGTCATCGTACGTCTCGCTGATAATTTTAACAACTACAAACGGCTAAGAAGATAATCATAATTGATATCCTCAGAGCGTATATTTAATTTAAAATTAATGAATCTTAGAAACCTTCTCTGCATTCTTTCAACCGCCGTAGACTAGTACCGACACTGAAGTATGGAAATGAGATCATTTAAGCGTATATTTGGCAAATCTATTTATGACAGACTAAGAATGAAGAAATAAGGAAAGAATGTAAGGCTGATCTTAGTATAGTGAGTAATATTTAGAAAGGATCACACAGGTGGTTTGGTCATATGAAATGGTTGAATAAAGGAGAGAATAGTAAAGTGTTGATGGCGCCAGAAGTAGAGGACGTCCGCGAAAGACTTAGCACGACTAGGTAAACCAGATACCGGAGGATGGTTATGTTAGAAGCCTCAATAATCGGCGAGCTTATATGAGAAGATGTATGAATGTGGATGAAGCGAGAGCCGTATGTCAGGACAGAAGAGTGTGGCGCTGATGGTAAGTTAGTTTTTTACAGTGATGTACTTAATTATAAAAACACCACGGCTTGCTTATGAATGGATCGCCCATGTCGAAATACCCAGTTAAGAGAAAACAATATTTGTGAAAGTTTGCAACTCTTAATTCTCTAAAATAATAGCATTTTAAGTGAGTTCTATTTACGTTAAGAAGTCATTAGAGGTTATATTGGAAGTGTTATTATCCAGTCAGATCGGCTCAATTTGACACTGGCCCATTTAGAGCCGAACGGCACAAGTAAACCATTGGCAAGCAGTTAACAGATGACTGGCAAAAAGTGAAACTTGACAGCTCTGAGGTGACAGTCAGCAGTCAGTCAATATCCCGCTACGAGAACAATCACCCGTTGTTACCGTGGTTCTGGGGAGTCTCTTCCAGGACCGGATCTGCACCATTTTTATTACGATTCTTCTTGATGTAGATCGTCCTTTTAATTAAGAGAGGCCTTTATCCAATATTGGAATGACGTGGGCTGATGAAGAAGATTAATTTAACCTCGCTTCTATGTACATGACCGAGTTATATATACCTCCGCGATTTAGTTCCTCTGCGACGACGAGCTCGTATCTGTGAAAATGTATGATTTACCAGAAATTTATAATCCAACATCCAAGCATAGATCGGTACGGCCCCTCGTGCAGTCCGAACCTGGTTTTGTCTCTTTCCGGACAAGTAGTTAATTTGATCAGCAGTCATTAGTTGTTGGAAAGTCCGAAAATTAAAGGTGTGACGATGACTGATCGACTTTCATCGGCTGGTTGCTTTCCACAATCGTTACAAGGGGAAGTAGAAATTTACAAATACGTGGCTGTCTGTTTTTCCAAGTATTGCCACGCTGGAGGCGGAGCGAGACGACAATTAATCATTTATCTGGCTTTAAGTAATGCGGTCGTTCTTCAGATAAAACAAATGTATTTCCAGTGAATCATTGTCTTGTTGTTGCTTGTGCGGTTTCTTGATTAGATAAAATTACAAAGAAATTTACCCAGAATTAATTCCTTTTATCAAAAATGTAGGCTTACAAGGTTGAATTTCACAATTATTTCAATTTTCGTATTAACTGTACTCTTAACTGTTTTAATTTTAACAAACGAACTGACGTACTTTCTAGGTTAGATTACGTGTTTTGTAGATGGTTTCCTTGAGGAAGGCTAGGCCGACGTTTCGGCATGGTGGGAGATATATATTTCCTGCGAAAAATTAACGTTGTACCACATAAACGTCGTTCCATATACTAGCTTTTCTAGGTTAGGTCGCGTTTTTTGTAGATGTATATATGTAACTCCATCTATGGAAAAGTGATCAAAGCTTAACACGATTTTGTAAAAATCTCATAGTAATAATATTGGATAATTTGTATAGCGCCATTTTCATAAAAACTTTCACCTCAAGGGCGCTTAATGATGTTCTGTAACAGTATTTATACACACTCCTTGAACATTTTACCCATAAAATATTGTGTAGTTTGTTGCACCCGGTATACACACATATAAACGTTGTACATATATACAAACATATAATTAATATGTTGCATTTAACTATGACCCTCATTCCTTCATTTCAATACATAAATTATAGAAACACGTTGGGAACCTGGCTCAGTGAATACCAAAAGTAGCAGACAGGAAACAAGCTACTGAATATTTAAAGTTAGAATACCACAATCGAAGTCTTTAAATCGGAAAGGAAGCCGTCTGCAATAAAGAAGGCATTGACCTTCACCGTCCAAACGGCAGACCAAAGCGACTATAATGTTGACATTGTATCTAGCTTGGCTAAAGCAGGAGGAATTCGGGACAATAATGGTGTCCGGAAACTATTCCGGGTCAAGGTGGCTCCGTAACGGTGCCTGTAGTGGACTTACCTAATCTAATCACATCCTCAGCTTATCGCACGTCAGTTCCGGTAATAGTTTTTGACAAAAAACAAAGCGGTGTTTTGAACGCACCAAAAAATTCATAATGCGCGCGACGGATAAAGTCTAGATGTATTTTTGTGAGCCAATTCTGGGCAATCGTCCTTTGATCAATATAATGAATATCACACCGGTCTACTCCATCCAACATCTTGGACCGGAGCATCATCGATTCCACTATTTAGTTGGTGATCATCTCCTGCATTTTCACAATCAATTTCTGTAAATTGTGGATGCTCGGATGGATACAAGTTATTACGTACCTTATAATGTATATATTATTTAATCCCTGTCTTTCTGAGTGTCATACGTAGAGAAATTTGTGTCAATTTCTTGCGTTTATTGAAATATATGAATTAGACGGATATGTGACTTTTGTATTCTGAAGGTACATTAAACAGAAAATAGACATTTTATTAAAATTAAACATTAATTATGATGTACTCGAACTATGGTAATTGTTCTGTATGTCTTTCGCGCCCGTCCTAGGACGGGTTTTAAACACTAAAGTATATTGTCATGAAGGAGAACACATTCTTATTGTGAAGTTGTAATTATTCAGAACAGACGGTCTGTGATGTTTTAAATACTAATTAAATGTATTAATTATAAAGATATACATATAAAATCAAAATAGCGGTACAATATAGTTTTGGTCTTGTATATTTACATCTGCTTACATTATTGGTATTATTTATTTTTTCTCTTCTCTTTTTTATTCACTTTTTTATATTTTATATATATACTTTTTTTTTTCTCTCTTGAAATATTTTCACATTATATGCTATGTATGTATTCGATCTTACTGTGTTTTGGTTTTATAAAATATATTAATTTATCAACTTGCCCTGAAACAGGCTTGCCTAGTTGGGCAATGTATTTAAATGTGTGTAAATATGATACACTTTGAAAGAAAAATTCAGCTAAAAAAAATGTATCTTATGTTTATTATTTTATGTTATAATATATTCACCTCTGTTACAACAGAAACATGTATGTCAATAAAGTCTAATAAATAAAAAATATAAAATAGCGCAACAACAATATAAAATTGATTTTATATGTATATCTTTATAATTAATACATTTAATTAGTATTTAAAACTAAAGTATACATCCATAATAATATTACGTTAGTCAGCTACATCTGTGACTTTCTGGATGCCGACTTCGGTTTCGGTAGTGTCATTATAGCTGTTTAGCGAAATCGTATATTGACATCTGTCATCTTTTTTTCTGCCTATTGCAAGGGAAAAATCTTACCATAGAAATTGTCTACCCACGATTCATATTTGTCATTTTTGTTCGTTTTGTCTTTTACACTTGAATTTCATCGTCCAAAAACTTTTCTAAATGAGGCTGTTGGAAAAAAAATATTAATTTGTTCAAATTCTGGTGTAACTAACATATCATGGATTATAAATAAATATTCAAAATTTCAGAGCTTGAAAATTTCAAATCTACCTTCGAATATCATATGTCCTTGGTTCACCCGTTACCTGTTATTGCAGCAATTCTTGCGAGGGAAAGAAAAATGAGGTGTTGGGACATTCCAACCCGCTAGACCACACCTAAATCAACTATTCAACCAGTCCAATCCAACCGATATTAAAGTAAGAGATATAACTTCACCTCGTCATATAAGCGTCGCTCCAGATAGTCAATCACGGCAGTGGACCTGATGACAGCAGGGCTGTCTCTAGATATTTTATCGTCCTTTGGCAAGCTACAAAAAATAACCCTTATATTTCTAAAAACTCAAATGTCATTTGTAGCAGTAATTTTAAGAGTTTTTAATTATCCTACGAGTATTTCGTTATTACCGTATACCATCAATTATTATAAGTCACACCCTTACTTTTAAATAACAATAATAAAAATGATCAGATAATCTTTATTATGAAGATGAAAATACAATGACAATTTAAGGCAGTATATTGTTTGGTCTGTCATGTCACCATTCTCCTTCTTTCCGAGGTCTTCCGCGTACACAATGCAGTATCATAGTGTCATCTTCTTGAATACATGTTTAGGTAGTGACAACTATACCGCAACTAACTGCTCCGCCGCATCAGGTTACCCTCCACCGACCAAAACTCGCACTACTCTCCGGGGATTTTTAAGATGTCTTCGACGCGCCTCCGAATTCAGAAACCCCAAAACAGGAAAAAACATAACCTATGGAATGCGGTATGTATTTAAAATAGTGGCAGGATACATTATATTAGAGGCCATTAGTAAATATGTCCGTTTCATGACTCTCGGCGTTAAGTTCATTGCCTTGAATTCCAGCATACGCATTACATGGCTTTTCCAAATATTTATAATTTTTGCCTTTTTACTCTTTAAAATAAAATAGTATTATATAATATAGTAATATATAAAAGAGCTCAGATTATTTGCTTCGTTTACTTTTATCTTAAATTTGCCACCCCTTGAAAGTGTCGCCCTAAGGCTTGCCTTACTTGCCTATTAGTTAGTGACGACCCTGGGTGTAACTGGCATACGGGTGTGTTATGCGTGTGCACACGACTTTATACACACATTGAAAAGAGGAAATCTAGTTGGATCCGGAGCCAGAGTGTCTGGAAAAACCGGGTTTACCGTACGTGAACTGAGTGCAATTACTACTTGACTAGACATACATAGATGGCAGTCGATAGTTAGTTGGGCAATTGACAAAAGAGACAGAAATTGGCTGATGTAACTAACAGTCTAATTGTAATACAGTTTTTATAAGAAATTTTTGATCTCAATCTTATTTCACTGAATTTAATATAGTCATTAATAACCCTATAATATACACACGTACTGACTAATAAAATTAATTTAAAACATAGAACTGCTTTAATATATATCTACTCTAATCAACTATTATATGGCATCAAAAGCATTAGGTACACTTATATTTAAACACTGAACTAAATAAAATGTCGACACAACTAAAATTGCTGACGAGTCTATGAAGTTTATGTATTGGCGAATTAATATAATAATTTATTTTTGAAAAAGATCATATTAAACCTAGTATTTCGAGTAGGCACACGATAAGAAAAAAGATAAATCAAATTGAGGACGTCCAGCTTGCCATTTACTATTTCGTATAAAAACCATATTCTACAAGTTAGTTAAATGAAGTAAGCTCATCGTAATCGATTTGTTCAACGAGTTCAAGAGAGTTGAAAATTAATGAACCTTAAAAATGTATGTTGAACCCTTTCAACTAGTCGGTAGAAAGGCTGCCCTGCAGACAGGGGGTGTCATGACGCAACTTCCGAAAAGTTTCAAAGCACTAAATATATATAAACATTTTAACGGGGGGTGGTTTCGGGCTCTTCTAGTCATAATCGAAGAAAATGCGTAACGTTTTGCAGAAACTGCGTCATGAGATTTTCTGCAAATAGGTGGTTATATCGAAATTTAATAATCTGCAAATAAAAAAACACTTTAAATGTTTCAGAAATATGTACCATACCATCCCTGTACGCATGTCGGTCCCTCGTGACTGAGGATCGTGATCTCCATAAATTACCGCCCTCTCGACTATGCTTCTCCACTTTTCTTGGCATTTTGCAGATCTTAGTGCTGTCGTCAGAGAAGTGCCTGTTGCATTTTCCACTTGGTCGGTCCGACGGGTGGAGATTCTCTCTCATCCTATTCGTCCTTCGACGTGGTCCACCACAAATAATCCTCCCTTCTCCCAAGATGCCCAAAAAATGAAGGATTCGTCTCAGGAAAATGGCTAAGAGTATATTCCTGTAGAATGGAGATATCGGTATGCGTAACAGATGTCTCCAGCACCGCATACATATCATATTTAAAATATTCTATGTTAAAATACAATACGTAAAGTACACGTGTATATAAATCCTCATCTGATAGTCGACATTTAAATGCTCCCTGCCGACAAAAAAAATTAGCTCAACATGGAGACTGCAGACCCATATCTCCCTTCTACATCTAAAATCGCACGTGTGACGACTAACGAGTTTCGCCCTCGGCTTACATCATCAGGTATTCTTGTCCATACCTCGAGGAGGCGATTTCTGCTGAATTTCCCTCGATCACTCCTCCCCCCCTCCCGTGCGACACACCTGCCCCGCTGTAGAATACAAAAGTTTTTGCGTGGTCGGTGCCTTCCGTCTCCTTCGCGAATACCTCCGTACAAGAATCCAAGTTAATCGTATCTGTTCAATTTGGTAATTGGCTGAATCGGACGGAGCAGTGCACAGGTGCTTTCATTAATTAAAGAGTAGAAATCAAATAGCATCCATCGTCACAATATCATTTTGTACAAATTTATGTGTTCTAATCAAAATATGTATAATAAAATAAATACCCTTATAAAACGGTTAAGCCCCGTATTTCACCTACAAAAATTCAAAATACGCTCTATTTTTTTTTTGTTACTTGTAAACGCCTAAGCCTAAGAGATCTCAATTTTTGAGATCTCTTAGGCGTATATGTGCACAATTCATTTATGATAGGCACCTTTTCAAAAAATCATTTCATTAAGTTCAATTAACAATTTTTAATTTTAAAAACAAAGATTACTAAAGGACTATAAACAGTAAAGCGCTTCTTTTTTGCTAACTGCACGGTATGAAATATTTTTACGCGGCAAAGTTTTAACAGTTCTTTCGAGCGCTGCAAGTCTAAAAAATGAACGGATATCATAATATTTGGCTAAAAAATAAAATAAACAATAGACATTATTAGGTACCGAACTTCTAAAAACAAACACATGGGTGCCACATGTCATGGTGTAAATACAATTACATATTACGGTCCAGAGCCAAGATTTTTTTTTTATCATTTGTCATATATCTTTCGGAGAAATTTAATGTTAATGTTAAAACTTTGTGAGCTTAGAGTGAACTGTTAAGGGACTGTACTCTGCACGGAGGAGTGCCAACAATGATGTGTTCGTGACGGCGGAGATAATCATCCAATTGGACACACCGAGCAGCTGTGCCGAGAGTATCCGGAGTAACTGGAGGAGCTGGCAAAGCGCAGAGCCATCTGCTCTTGAAAGGGTGGTTTCAATCAATTAACCCACAGTTACTGGGAAAATATATTCTTTTTTGTACCATTAAAACATTCGTTGAAATTTTGACGTAACTCAAATAATTACTGACCAACGAGTTCCCGACGAGGATATAAATGCAGATCATTTAATTTTTAGATTCAATTTTAAAACAATTATGGGGTGAACCAAGCAGGATAGTTCTATGTGCAATATATATTGATGTTATTTGTTAACTTTGTTTTATAAATACATCTACCGGTTTCGAAAAATATCATTTTCTTCTTCAGGATGTCAATACTAATCACAATCTATTTTTAAAAAACAATAATTATTTTAAAAAAATAATTTAGTACCTATCTCTAATTATTACTTGATACAAAATTACTAGAACAAAATAAAAATTTTAGAATGGGACTTGTAGTTAAATTTAGTTGGTTGTTTATAATTTTTTGATTAGTTTTACACGCTTTATTTATCTCCAACGATTCCAAATTATTTCATTTATGACCAATACTATCCCAATTTTTTATCAAAACCATGACCATTTTCTATCAAATGATTAGAAAATTCTGAAAACCCACTATTGTTCAAACATCACAAATACTCCTTTACTCTTATATTAAAATATCGACCCGTTTTACCAATATAAAATGCAGCACAATCCTTGCAACTAAGTTTATAGAAACCAGAATTGTTAAATTTATCATCTTTGTCTTTAGAATTTATGAGTAAATTTCCTATATTATTATTTATATAAAACGTCGGTATAATGTTTCGTGGTATGTGTTTAGATATTTGATTCGAAAATTTATTTATGTATAAAATCCTACGCCAATAATAATCATTATCATTAAGTTTTATCTGTGATTTATATAAAAATTGACTATTATATTCTTTTAATTTATTATATAACAAATAACAATAATGAATTTTAACCAAAGTAAATTTTGCCAATTTTAAAAGAAATATATATTATTTACGTATTTTAATTTTAATGATTTTGAATTCTGATCCGCTAATTTTTTCCTTGGATTTTTACATTATTATTGTTCAACTAGGGATATAAGTCCGGGGATGGGAAGTAAGACTTTAGTGACACATTTTTGTCTCAAAGGAGTTTAAGTCCTGAGAATTGCATGTCGGTTTTTACTTCAAAAAGGTAGTCACATTTTATTTTTATTATCATCTGTTATATTATATACTATTACTGGATTTTACATGCGTAGTATATTGTTGTTATATGACTGCTACTGGATGCACACGACTGTCATCATGGCTAACCACCTGTCACTGTCAAAATCAAAACAACCACATTTTGGAAATAAAGCCGGCACGTAGAGGGGGAATATAAGTTACATTTTTTACATCAAGTGCGTCGACTAGTAAGTCTAGATTTCTAGATTTTTGATAAGTACCTTATCATTTTATTATTCAAAATAGTCAATGTAAATTCAACACCGCGTACGAGCCAATCATTTCAAAATATGTTTTTTTGGCGCTTTCAGTTGAACGGCACACGCCGCATTGATTGGCGCATTCAAATTTTGAAATTTGGCAAAAGTCAATACCGAGCCCTTTTTGTCCCTCTCGAACATTTGGACAAATGGTTCTTCCGCCGTACTGGACTTACACCGACGAAATGATGATATTTTTACAACAATATTTTACTATACAAATTACATACGTCTTAAATTTTAAATGATATCCGGTCTGCACAATTTCTAAATTGACTGAAATTGTATACAAATCGAAACAGTATGTGTATCAATAGAAATCTATTGTATATTTTTAAAAAACGTCTTAAAAAAGGTTGGTACGTATGTTGGCCAAATATGATTTATCTTTATTCTTTTGAGTGTTCACGCAACTAGGTATTATGGAAAATAGCTTTTAACACAGAAAAACAATTCTAATTTCAAAATTGGAATATAGAAATCTATATATAATATATATAAAGAAGAGTGGGTGACTGGGTGTGTTTGTTTTTAATACAAAATGTACAGTTTTATTAAGAGTTTGATGAAATTTTGCACACGTGACCTTAAAAACAAGAGGAAGGTCACATAAGATTTCTAAAAATCACCCCCATCTTCAGGCCTCTAAGTTGTCTAAGCGTTTTACCTTAGAGATCAAGAAGTCCATAAATAATAATGAATGCATAATTAACAACCAAAAAATCCAACCAACAGTCCTATCTTCAATATGTTCCCTTTCACTTAGTATCTTGTACAGCCTGAAGAAGGAACGGTGGTTCCAAAGCCGGTTGGTGTTAGTAAAAATAAAGTGGTGTTTAAACAAAGTGAATTGTTTTTAAATTTATTTATAATGAATTATCCCAATATTATAGCGGAATACAACAGTATAGTGAAATTATATTTATTAAGAGAACACATTCTTATTGTGAAGTTGTAATTATTCAGAACGGACAGTCTGTGATATTTTAAATATATAAATATAAAATCAATTTTATCGAAAAATATTGTTGTTGCGCCACCGCGATTCGAACCTGGATCTCTTTGCATGTAAATGAAACGTATGTAAATTAAAAATGTTACATGCGTTTGAGGTATTATTAAAAAAAATGCAAATCTAAAAATATATTGTATTAAAATACAATAGATGTTGGCGTGGAGCTTTGACCTTTGACCACCCATATACATTACTAAACTGAATAAAACGGCAGTAACATCTAATCTAATCCTGCTACACTACGATCCTAACTAATTTTTTTAAATAATACGTCTGGGCTTGTTGTATTGTATTGTTAAATTTTCGACCATATAATTATGTATTTAAGGTGTGCGAGGTAGAACGAAGATGATTGTATATAGGAGCACTTACACTTGTAGCAAACATCTCAGATAGAGCTGCATCGCATCACTGGGGTGTCAATTTTCATTGCTCAGATGCAGTCGACTGCAATGTGACTCCATCGGTGTATGTATTCAAACATGTCAACATCTAGTGCAACATGCTATAATACATGAAACAGGGGAGTTAAACTTTGTTCAACTTTCACTATGTATATTCCACGGCTTCTCCTCCAGAGTCTTCACCTCATGTACAACTCGACGCAAGGCGTCTCTATTTTGTTTGCAAAACTAAATTAATAAATAATGTACATAAATAGTGATCAGACAAGATGACAAGTGAGATGCAGTTTAAGGGGACCACTCCAAGTAGTGAATAATTATTTAGTTAGACAGTTAAATAGTGCTATAGATGGAGAAGGGAATGTTAGAATAGAATCTTTAATAATTCACCGACAGATTAAAAATCAAATTTCATAAAAAAACATATTATCTTATTTTAATTATAAAATAAGATGTTTTTGATTTGTTTCTTATCTTATACTTAAAATAAGATCATTTGTTTGTTCGTCTGTGATGCCGATATCGCTTTCATCCTCAATCAGATTGCAATGATATTTGTAATTATGTAAAATTTGAAATTTTGATTCGCGTCATCATATGTGCGCGACACATAGCCAATCAGGAAAATAATACATTAGGAAAAATAAAATATCTATTTCCACCTGAGATGGGGCGAACAGACATTTGAGCGCATAATATATGTATTATATAATAAACATTATTTGAAAGTATCTACATATTTATACACATGTAGAAAAGTTATATAATATATATGTATGTCTATTATTTTGTTTAATTTATAAATCATTTTGAATTTTTCACAACATTGAAATTATGATCACTTTAAATATTGTAAATTTGTGCAAAACAGCCGTATTACAGCGATTGATTCAACATGTCAGCGAACCCAGCAAAAATGTTATATGTAGCAGTCAAAAATCTTTGATCCCGCACAAAATCATTTCAAATTTTTAATTAATAAATTTTTGTTGAAATCTTTATACCGTAAAAAATTGTAGCAATTTTGTGGTAAACCTTGAACCCACGCAAAATTGTAACAATATCGACTGAGCCTAATGCTATATACGACAATCCAAAGAGCGTGTACAACACTGAATAAGAGCATAAATCACGTTTGTGATCATTATAATTATTAATCGGTCTTATGCGAAGTTTGATAAAAAAATCTAATCCAAATACGCGTAATATTTTTCTTCAGTGGTTTAAATTAAATAAATTGTCAGCACTTGTGAAAATAACCTGGACGTGCTTTTAAAAAAATTCCCCAAAAAAAATTTCTCGTTAACTCGTCACTGAACGAGTGCGCCTTAAATATATGTTTAATGCCAATCTGCGATCATATAATAGTATAACAGTTTTATTGCCAAGTCCGGAGCGTAGTCCTTTCATCGCGAACTGACGATTGCTGATAAATAATGTTACGAGGGAATTAAACGGATTGAACTACGCCAAATGATCGTCAAGCGCCGGAATATTGTACCGTGTTCAATCCTGTGAGTCACGAATCGTGAAGAGCATCCTCACAAACGACAGCGCCGATACAGGCATATGAAGCCAACGCTCCAGGAAAACATGCAGGTTGAATATTATGTTCCAGGCCGATTTGTGTTTGGCAGATATTTGTTAGTTCGCTTTTGGTAGTCTTAACAACGTGTTGGAAGTCATTAAAACGTTTAATCTAAATAATAATGACAATGCTGTAACCGTTAATGGTGATCGCTATCGTCACATGTCGGAAAACTTCTTGGTGGCCGAATTGGGTCGATTGGGCACTGATTGGGGGGTACTTGAAAGGAAAGGTCTACGCTAATAAGCCAACAACAATCCGTTGCTACAGGACAATTGCTGAAATAACACGCCAAGTGTGCGAGAATGTTATGAAAAATATGGTTAAAAGAGCACGCATTTATGCCGCTGCCAGAGGCCGCCACTTGGCCGATGTCATATTCCATACACAATTGTAATAAAGCAAATAATCGATAAATAAAAACGAGAATGTGTGTTCTTGGACATAATAAATATTTTAAATATGAATTAAATATATTAATTATAAAGATATACATATAAAATCAATTTTATCGAAAAATATTGTTGTTGCGCCACCGGGATTCGAACCTGGATCTCTTTCCTAACCGGGGAAGGTGCTTTATCCAACTAAGCTAATAATAATAATAAAGTTGTATCAATGTGTCCAAAATTTAATAAAAATGAATTGATAATTCTGGCGTCTGCTATCAGTTTACTCAAAGACATGCATATTTATTTTGTCGAAAAATGGTAGAAGACATCCATTGAAAACGAAAATGTTCAATGTTGTAAATATAATTTATCACAAAAAGAGAAGAGATCTATCACAGCATAACCTAAATTAATCAATTTACACAAACAAATACCCAATTAAGCAAATTCTCAAAAAGTCTTACAAATACAGTAATTTTGCATTTCGACGACGTACCACCTGGCGACAGATTATATCCTTAGGCTCACTGCCTTGGCGGTGATTATTGAAAAGCCTGCTTTAAATAATGGGTTTACGTCTAGGCTATGTACAATAACGTACGAGTTACTTCCGTTTTTAGCATGGTAGATATACACGAGTACATAATGATATCATACTAAAAGGCTGTAAAAAATGTTTTCATTTTATTTTGAAGTATTAAAATGACATCAAATTGCGATAATGTAGAACGCCACGCCATTCGTTAACTCTTTTAATAAATGACATCTCAAGAAGTGTGAAATATTTCCTACTTTACGTAATTTTATTTAATTTAACTGTATGTCAGTATTAATCATTTTTAAAACTATTATATTAACATGTTGATATACAATATAATTAATTACTCATTACAACCAGTGGTGTAGTGGTAAATAAAAAAATACCAGGACGGTATATGATTTTAACCCCCACCCCACCTGTTATTAAGTGTTACGTACTTGCTTTAGTACCTCTTAGTGTACACCTCGTAGATGTTGAAGGTCCCAGATTAACTCTTTGTGACAATTATATATTTATTACGGTATGATACAATTTAGATACAAGGTATATCAATAGTAACAAGTCAAAACGTAACGCAGAAGAGCACTCAGAAAGAGAACGCGCCTGGCGCGCGTCGCCCTTTATATCCCCGCACACACACCCGCAGATACACATCCTGCCCCGGCGGTGCGGCGCTCTGACACACACACATATATACATCATATTAAGAAATGATTTTAGTCAGCAAAAAATTAGTATTTATCACGCTAAAACGATACACTTGTAAAAAAAAAAACTATCGAGCTATATAAGTTGAGTTCATATATTTGATCTGTCTCCAAGCGCAAGTGGTCATTGGTTGAAAGAATGAGAAACCGCCGCGCGCCCAGAATTCTTAACAAAAAACCTATAAATTTACTCGTAATGACTTGAACGTTTCGCAAAATGCTCCGGTCCCGTATATTTTTTGCATTCTCGTAATATCCGGCCGGTGCACGATATTTGATGTACATAATGCGGAATATTTTGTTTCAAAATATATTTTAATATACATACTTGAAAAGTAAGTTCCATGTCAAAAAAAGTGCTTCACCACTGATACAACTGGTTTAATGATTTGGATAAAAACGAATGAGTTAATGTTTTTCAAGCGCTGTAATATTATACTTCAACAAATTTCGTGACAATATGTTTTAAATAGCGGAACAAATCGCTGTCTGTCGGGAAGTGGAGTCACCGGTGGACGCAGCGCGACCAAACGTAATTTCAAATACGAGTCGGGCATTTCAACCCTCCCTACATCCACTGTAAACGAAACTATTTCGCTGCGTCCGGGTCCGGGTCCCGGCTGCTCCGTCCGGCCGAACCTTTCATCTCGAGCCAACTGCAATAATTACTTCCCCATGGCGTGTCAAAGGGCAAAACATTCGAATAGCGGGTCCTTTGAGGGCGACATTCAAAGGAGAGCCCAGAATTGGCGGTGGAGATGTTCGCTTATATAAAGAGAAATGCGGTTTTTTTTACCGCCAGTAAAATGACTAAGGGTTGACCTTTTACCGAGAGAACCGCGCGTGTTTACTCCACGGTCAGGGGTCGAGGACCAGCGTCTTCGGAAACGCAAATGGCTCTCTTCATTTAACCCCACCTACTTCTATACCTGCATCTTAATTAATAATAATTATTATTTAATAAAATAATTTAGAAAATAGTTTAAAATCTTATCTTATCCGTAAGGAGCAGCATGCGATGCGAATCCGACATTTATATCAATAATATATAATATTCGTAGAAAGGCAAGAAACACATATAAATCGAAGACGAAGAAATATCGTGCCATTATTTTTAAATAAGCAAAAATAATATATACATACGTATAATAGTCAAAAATAATCAAGGAGTACGTATAAAATCTATTCCGTTACGGAAAATATAATTGTATGAGATGTTTACAAAATCATATTAAGCTTCGAGACTACGTTCTTCGAAATAAATACGTGTCACGACAAAAGCTCCGCGGACATTTAGCCCAACGACAAAAGATCCGGCCGACTGAAGCTCCAGCCGACATTAGATCCGCAATAATGGCCACAAACAAAATTTCAAAGTGATTGTTTGAATCGAGAAGTGACTGAAAAATGCATAATAACCTAGCGCAGATTACTAAAAATAAGTAACCGATCAAAACAAAACCGATGCGAAATACAAACTTTACAGCGAGGAAGTGGAATTCCTTGAATTATTTAATTTAATTAAAAACGAACGTCATAATTATACAAAAAAAAACATTTACGATTTATTTTTGTTTTCAATATATAATTTGGAATCAATAAAAAATAGTATAACTACTACTTATTTTAAATGCTTTTATCTCCGACACGGTTGAGACTAAGCGCAAGCAGTTTGAACTTTTAAAACTTATATGTAATTCAAATTATCTACCCTTAAAATATTGTGCACAAAATGCGTGAAATAAAATATTTCTGGGCGGCAAATTTTTATCATAATGCGGCCTGCCCATTGCATTTTCATTTTCTTAAGAGTATTTTATTATCGACTATTCATTTTTGTTCTCTTATGTACGCGTTTTTTCCTGTCTCTTCATGTAGATAGTTTATGTTTAGCCTTGTTACAACTGTCAATCGTCTTACAATTTAATATAACAAATAGTCGTCTATATTTTACTTTTGTTTGGAAATAAGTTCCCGACCCCTGCTGTGGGTGACGCTACATAGCGCCCGGTCCCTCATCCCGTCACTTTACACCCTCGTGTAACCTCCCCCCGACGCAAAAATACACCACACTCTAATTTCGTGGGAAATAATTAAAGTAAAAATGTTAATGAAAATAATGCTACAACAGCATCTCTTGTAAAGCAGTTTGAGATTAATTAACTAAATTAGAAAATGTAATGTAGGCATCCTTGGTGGCCATTAAATGTGGAATTATTATCCCATCACGCAGTAATCGACTGCACGAAAATCTGCTATTTTATTATTTTATTTATTTCATTTATTTAACGAATAAAACAATCATATCTTTTCAACGAATATTACAATAATTGTATTTATATGTTTTGATATAAATACGTATATACAACGTCACGTAATATTTTTTATACATTTACGCGTGACCAAATAAACAGAAAATAAAAATGCAAGAAGCTAAGTATTTTTTTTTTCGTGAGAATACTAGGGCTGTATGAGAAGTAGGCACTTACCCGTGTTAAAGAACCAAACGCATTAAAAAAAAAAAAAAATTTCAAATCAAACATACTTAATTCTACGCCAACTTTTTGACAGGCGTCGTTCGAAAGATGGCGTTAAGCAAATGGTATACAGATTTTGTGTCAGTGGCGCCATCAGTCGTTAAATACGGGCACTTATCATACAGCCCTCGTACCCTCCACTCAAACACATTTTGAAACATACCATGGGTAGGTAACCTACCTACTTGAAACAAAAATTTTAATTTTTAAGGTAGTGTTTTTACTTTTGTGAATGAAGTTCACACAAGCGTCTCTTGAAACCTAGTAAATTTGTATTTACTAAATCTATTTCGAAAGTGAAATCATTTGTCAATATGTGGCAACAAAATGGAACAGTCGAAAGTAGGATTTATATTTTAAATATATAAAAATACTAGTCTTTATTCGTTCGTCCGGTAGTGTACGAAATTTTAACTCATTGAGAAGGCAGACAGACATATTATATTCTCGGTTGGATCGTGAAGCTTGAAGTTAACGAAGCTAATAGTCAAATTAGGAGTGAATGTAAAGCTGATCCTGGCATTGTGAACAGGATTAAGAAAGGGTCGCTTTGGTGATTTGGTTATGTGGAACGAATTGTAAATAAAAGGATAAACGTGGACAAATTGATGAGCAGCAAACCTTCGTTCCTCGGTGCCGCGGGTAATTAATGACACGTCACGGATAACTGACGAGGCGCGTCTTCTTACCTGAAACAAGGGAAACACACACGTTAGTGACAAGATAAATTACATTTTATTGTCAGACAAAGGTTGAAGGGTCATAGGTCATCATCATAATTTAAGATATACTGTTATATATTTTTTTAAATGTCATTTCATTTTAGGTTGACGGTCTCGACACTTAATGATGAACAACATGGAAGAAACCTCTATCTTGAAACTCACCTAAATGACGGTTTAGAATTAAAGCGAAGCGTGCTAAACCATTAATTATCTATTGCAGAGGCGTGCAGTGCTTACATGTAAAAAAAAGCTGTGCATTACTGAAAATTATGGGTAACAAATATAGGTAAATTAAATAATCCATATGTTATAAACGGACGATTTATTACAATTGCGCTAGCTTCATCTGTGTTCCAGTAGAATCTTTAATTGCTTTGTTCTAAAAACTACCACGAATACCCGCCGCTGGAGACGTAGCGCTGTTATCGACCCATGCGGAATTTTGAGCTATTCAAATTGCTATCTTCTGTTTTTAAGCTATCGTTCTACTCAAGGCATAGAATTGACCAACTACTGAATTGAAAATTCCTTTCGGCTAATCCTTTTTGTACGGAGTCCTAACTTATGCTATTTCTTTAATCAGAATAACACTTGAAAGGTTTTTAGCTTGGCTTACAGCTGCGTGCTGAAAGTATCTACTTTCTCTTTTACGAGTACTAATTCGCGAATTTTGCAACCTTACTGTTGTTAACGTGTTTTCGTTATCGTTTTTTGCATTCGAGGTACATGAGAGATTTGTTTTTGATTTGGGAAAAACAAAAGGCAATCGCCAGAACTATTTCCTACGGTAACCTTCAATAGAAATTATTATTTGCTTTAGTTAAAATTATCTTGTGCAAGCATAAAAAGTGTTCTAAAAAACGTCAACGTAAGAAGATATTATTTTATGTTAAAACACTTAGAATAGTACTAAAAAATTACAAATAAATAAATGGTAGAGTCGTATAAACGACAGATTTATTTTGCCTAAAAACGTTGGTTAAACGGATGTTCATAATCCTATGTCCAACATATATTATACATGATTGTAATATTATTGGTAACGGCATAACCTAAATCTATCCTACCGCACGCCACTGGTCTATTGTATTCAGTATGCAGAACAGATACGTAGAACAAACCAACCGACGGCAAGTTTCATCCACGTACACGAACCTTAAATACTGGTCGCAATATTATTATTTTTTTTGTACACACTTACAGATCTGACTATCATCAAACTGAAGAGATCCCATAGAAGAAGAAAAGAAGGATAAAAGCCTAAACCATCAAATTATTACTTAATATAAAAAACGTACAAACGAAATGATTCATCCAAAGGGTCTAAGAACACGGAAAGTGCCACCGTCATTATATTCGGGGATTACAACAGCCTCGCTTGTGGAGGTGGGGTCCAGTTCCCACGGCAGAGGGTGGATGCGAAACAGCCGCCACTTGACATCCATATGGCAAGGTTCTCAGAATTCGGCTTGAGCAAAAACTCTGAAGGGTGCACCTTGTCAATGGGATTCCAAGCTTCACAGTATTTTTCAGAAGACTTTAATCTTTTCAGTGTGAATTTATTCACTTCAAACGGAAGATGATGAAAATTGCGTCTTATTTAAAAAATCAATTGTTCATATTTATATATATATCGAACTTAAATCAAACATATCGACAGCTGTCCGTATCGCATGGAAACATAAAACAAACAAAGTCAGCTGTTAATTCCATCGATTATCGAATCAAACACAATTAATAATTTTGCTATTGTATTTTCGTAGATATATAAATTGACGGATTATTTCAAATATCAAAATAATAATTATATATTTTGCGAAATTCCTAATTTTATCTGTACATGTAGTTGATAAATCATTTTTAGTTTATTATTTTATCAGTTATCTTATCCCGCGTTTCGCGCTAGCGGCTCACATTATTATGTAAACAGAACGTGCATGCTGTTTAGTGATGAGAAAAAATGCTACTCTCAACTCACTGTGCGATTGTGAATGATATTCGATAATACCAGTAATTAAAAAATGTGATCACAGTGCGCACGCGCCGCACGATATCACAATACACAAAATAAATAAATAAACATATTCTAGCATACATAATTAATATATATCTAATTTAATATCATCACAAAGAGAATGAAAACGCTTTTAGTTTATTTTTCGGATCAAATGCGTAAAACGTTTTGGCAGAATCTACTAGATGGCACTGATCACGAATTATAACGTCATTCTTTCATGAATATTTTCGTCTCAAATGCGCAGGCGCCGAATCACGGTTCACAACCAAATATAACTAAATAAAAAAATGAGACACGATATTCCCAGATAGTCAATCACTGATAGTGAGTGTGACTCAAAGATATCAGTGATTGACTCACGGTTCGTGATTTTGAGCTCACCATTGATCACTTGAAAAAATTCCTTGAGGGACCATCGATTATACGAGATCGGATTACGTTGAGTTCCAATAATGCAATCTAAAATATATAAGTAATTTTTTTGTCAATAACTTTGTTACATTTATTTGTTTGAATGAATTTTACTCTCCTGCTTACATTCCATCAAACGCAGACAAGATGTAAAATAAAATTGTACGCTTTATACTTTTCAGACTTAAAGAACCTCGCGTAAAAATGAGGTGATTTTGTGAACAAGTATTCGTCAATTGTATTTTTTATTATTTTTTTTTACGACTGGCCAAACCCTGCACGTCGAATAGTCATAAAAAAGAGGATCCGGTTTGGCATAGAGCGCGAGAGGGAAAAGTCACCTGTCAATTTTTATTATATTTAAAACATTATTAATTTTTCCTCTCATTCAGCCGGAAAAAAATATATCTATAAAAAATACTATTTAAATAAATATTAAAAAATATATATATTATTAGATTTGATTAACCCTGCAAAATACGTACGAGTAACAGTGAATAATGTATAATATCAACCTGGTGATATTCGGTCACCAATTTAATGATACATTGTAAATATTATTTTTAAAAAGTATATCTTCTTTAACTGTATCCTTACCACTCTCCGTAAAACGACACAAGAGGTGTACACATAAATATACAGTAATATTGACACGACTCGTGTAATCGTTGACTAGAAATCAGATTCTAGGTGCGCGGTTTCGAATCCCCTACTAGAAATATGTTTTTGTAATTTTTTATTTAAGCAGGACACAAAACACTTTATTTACCAAGGCTCCCAATATCTGTCACCAGGCGTCATCGCGGTTGTGTGTCGCGTCATATCGCCGGAACGGTAAATTAAATAATTTAAAGAATATAAATTGGTTCCTGAAATGTGTGCCAAAGTTGAAATGTGCGAAAGTAGAGGCATGTAAAAAAAACACCAAAATGGGATATATTATCAGTATCTATTTATTTATCAACCACACACATATACATGATAAAATAACAATGCGTATTAGGAGTCAGGAATCTTCTTTATGAAATTGTCAAGAGATTGTTGAAAGCCACCCTGTTTTTTTTTTGCTGATAGAGAATTCTATAACGTGCCGTGTCTCTATTGATTGCCACGTGTACTTGAGATATACGCTCTGTATTGGGATCACATTCATCATCCATGATAGCCAACATATTATCAAGATGCATGAAGGCTTCGTTCATATTTTTGAATGTCAAAGTCTTGACATTGTCAGCCTCTTCTTCGGTTTCATTTTCAATTTAATTTGCTTCAAATAGGTATTCATTCGACAAAGGCTCTGAATGAGATTCGATTAATTCATCAACATCTTCGTTGTTGACGTCCATGTTTAGTTCATCATTGAAACTATTTCAGTTGTGATAGTTTCCGGAGATACTTCAGGGTTTAGTTCATTTATGGGCATAATTTTTTCCAAGATCCTTTGAAACTCGCTGAATTTAAACAAACTACATACATTTCAAGGACGGAGAGAAAGAGACAGGGAGCAGAGGAGAACGACTGCACGTGAGACGAAAGCGAACATTGCGAAAAATGCGCGAAATAGCGAATTGTGCGAAAGTCGAGGGCCGCCTGTAATTGGGTATTTGTGTATGGTATATAATTTATTTCGGAACAATCTGTAGCAGCTTCTCAAATTGGAAACACATTTAAAAAGGTGAAACCGCGCAACCCGCAACACTTGAAAGGGGTCCCGAGTCCTGAGGGAGGAGGAGTAAATGCAAAAGGGGTGACTGCCCTCCGTACGGGAAACCTCATCCCTCCCCGCCCATCCCCGCTTGCTGAAAATAATTAATGTCCTCTGGGGGTCTACAACATGTGTGTAAATTTTTTGATTGCTCTGGGATTTTAGGATAATTTAATAAAGAGTCCTTTGCGGTCTGTACCTTTTTAATGAGGGACACTGAAAATGATCAGCTTTACTCGAAAATTTAGACTAAAACGCGTTACATGTCTCAGACACACTTATCATACCACCCCTGCGTAGAATATGTTTTCTTGATTCGCCCTGCCCAACCTCGTATACATATCATTTTGTTTTAGGCTCTTCAAAGATCATCAGAATTATATAGTACAGGCAGTGTTCTTTTGTTTTGTGAGATATTTCTTCTTCGTTGGTGTCTACATGATACATTAAATATCCGTAACGACGTTCTTATATATTATAGTTCAGCCGCGAACTTCCTATAAAATGTTATACACTTTTTAACGCTCATTTTTAAGCCTCCGAAAGTATTATTATTAAATTGATCTCTTTAATACAAATATAAGAAATACAAAACAAATTCTCAATCTTTGAAAATGTTAAAACGCATTTATATGTGTCGCTTACATCTTAATTGTAATAAGTAATTGGGGTCTATAACGCTTGATATTGTAAAATGTTATGTCTTCCAAATAATTTCAATTACGAACGGTGTCAATATGTTAGTAGTGATGCTATGGTAACACACCTAGTTAACATTGTTAAGTTAATATTGTTTATCTAAAAAATGCGATTTAATTTTATTTAGTACAATCGACATTATATAATACACATAATCATAAGGCTTCTGTATATGTAGCACAACTAAATTGTTTGCCTTTCTTAGCGAATTATTCCCGCACGTGCAGCTAGTTGCGATCATAATATTATCGGCACTTGGCCATGTTCGCCGCACGGAATTTGAATATCGAAAGCCGGGCCGGAAAATTCTGGAAATTTCCGCGGCGTTGCCGGCTTTTCCCGCCGGCGGGAGCAGCGGTAACCATGGCAACCCCGGACCGGGTGCCTACCCGCGCAGCCAGCCGCCCGGACGGGGCATCGTGTTTACACCGCGCGTTCCCGGGCCACTCGCCAAAGGGGGGCGAGGCGCTCGAAGGAGCGTCGCCGGTGGAGCCGGGCTTTTCACTACGTGCCGAGGTGAGAGAACACCAGCTCGACACGTTGTATGGATCGAAGGTTTGCATGAAAATGTCGGTAGTGGGCGGAGCGGAGGCACGCGCGATTGCATGTGCACTTTATACGTAAGTCAGAAATACATAACATATATATATATACATTTTAGTAATATTTTATGCTGTAAAGCTATAAAAATACTCGACGGGAAAGAAAACTAATTAATAATGAATAAAAATATTATATTTCCATACATCTTCAAGTATTATCTACCGCTGTTTGTAAACATGTTGTCGGGAGCCGCCTCGTGATTTTTTGACCGCAGCGTTGAAACAAAGACAAAACCGATTAAGAATCAAATATGAAGTACATCACTATTGACGATTTAATTTGTAATTTATAATAAATATTGATATTGTTTAGTTGCTCATTTTTATTTCAAATAATAGACTTTATGCTGAGCAGAAATTTTCATTGCGGAGACTGATAAAATCAGTTTTGCAACATGTTGAAGGTATCAACGCGGAAAAATTTCGCGCTGCCTATGATTGTCAGCACGAAGAACTTGTGAACGGGCTCATTCATTCGGAGATGGTGTTGGCTTATCAGAATCTACTGAACACTCCCATGATGAACACTCTCTTTCATCCTTAATATAATAATTCTGTCCACTCTAATACGACAATCAGTTAATATACATACATAAGCTATCAATCATTGTCCTAATTGACAAAACATACGATAATATACTTTTAGTTATCCAATTATGGTACCCAATAGTATTTTTTATATTCTTACAAGTAAAAATTATATTTTAATACATAATTACGTAGACAACCAGATCATATCACTAAATGATGAAATTTTAATTCAATTACTTGTTTTCAAAATATATAATAAAAAGTGATAAAAAAAAACATGTAAAGAAAATATTACGTTGTAATTAATATAAATTACGATAAAAATTCAGAACATAATGCTAAAGGAAAAGATATTTAAGTACAAAAATATAATTTATTAAATTTAGCTAAATTAATGAAATACTGATGCACGTATGTATTGCGGTTTTTATTATGCTATTTTCCCGCTATTTTGTTTTTTGTGACAAAAAACGACATACTATTTCGATAGTATTTTTTCTGTTCTAAAACCCCAGTGCAGCCGTTTTCCTGTATCTTATAGTTTTCTTCATTTTTGAGCTTAAATAATGTAATGTCAAGTTGAGAAAAACAACATTTTCGACACATACTTTATATCGACTACCGCATCCATCCGATGATCCATCCTTACAGATGACTGACCTCGCTCCGTCATATTGTCACCCTTTACGGTCGCTCTCCAATCAAATGACGTCAGAAATTGGCTCGATAACTATTACGATATCAGACCAGCTGATTTTTATAGAAAAGTCATCGGCAACTTGGTTGAAAGATGGAATGATGTCTTGAATAATAATGGAAAATACTTCATTAATTGAAATGTTGTAATTTTTGTTTATAAATTTGATTTTATAATAAATAATTAAACAAAACCGCGAAGATTTATTTTAACCCAATATATAAAAAACTAAATTAACTAAACCGATCGCTACTACTATAGGTATATATTTTTAATAAAAAGCGACACCACAGTTTGTCGGGAGCTGGAAGTTCTGCAAAAGACAAGCTTTGTTTTAGACCCGATTGCCCTCATCTAGCTAAGGTCGGTCCTTCAGCCTCCTGTCTGAGACCCCTCAACGTAAACATAAAGGGAATGGAAGGGAAATAGCGGGACTTTAAGAGCAATCAGTTTTCCTTTGTGAGGAGTCGTTTCATGCTTGAACACTGGCGAGTCTTGACCTGAATCCACTGGATGACAAGAGTATAAAATCGTTTTTGAGAAAACAATGAGAATTTTGCCAAAATTATGTTAAACCGACATATCGAAATTCTTGAAAGCTTTTTTGTATTTCAAGAACTTTTCATATTTTTAAAACGTATTAAATATCTGTATAGGGTAAATGTAATCCTAATATATATAACATTTCAATTCGACGATATCTTCTGATACGAACATTGCCTTAAAACTGTAATAACCAAAATCGATATAACAAACAAATAATGCACGCAAACACGAGCCTTTTTTTAAATATTTTTTATTTCAACTTAATGTACGAACAGATTATACATTATAAATATGATTATATATGTACAATTAAAGCGAACATTCAAACAAACTTATTCTATTCAAGATTCACAATATAAGAGATATTCACTGTCTCCTTAACTAGACCGAAGTCTCTACTAAAGGAGACAGGTTCATCCGTTATATCTATTCAATACAAATATGAAACTATTATTTTCAATCTAAACCAAAAATATAAAGAATGAAGTAAAGTTGATATAGAGCCCTGCCAATATCGCCGACATTGAGATACGGTCCGTGATATGTTTCTTGAATGCACGAAACATGAAACCAGCTGACATTCATCGCCAAGTGTGTCCTGATTTGTTCTGAATTGGCCCCAAGTGATTTTCATATTTTCCTTCATCTGAAGCGGTTCCTCGGTGGCAAGCGTTTTGATGACGGTGATGAACTCAAAAACGGAGTACAGGCATGGTTTTGATTCATGACGAAGGTATACAAAAATTGGTGCCCCGTAATGACAAGTGCCTTAATTATGGCGGCGACTATGTTGAGAAGTGGTTTAAGAAAGAAAGTAAAGTGTTATAAAAGTGATGTTTCTTAAAAAAAATTCGGTACTTAATTAAAAAACACTCGTAAATGTTCACTCAACACTACTGTCGATAAATTTAGATATAAAAGATATGTTAATAAATATAATTTAATTATTGTATAATTTCACATGCTAAATGGTGCGTATAGTGGAAAGGGATTTTTTTTATGAAAGATGGCGCAATAAAATATTTATGAAATTACGAAGCAACGGAACTAATGATTACGGAATTTGAATAACGGGACTATTAATAAAATGTCAAAGGTTGACAAGAGAAAAACAATTTTGATAAAGCTACAAGACTGACGTATTAAACAAACCTTTTATATAAGAATACTAGGTAAATGAAAAAAAAAAACAAAGGCCGTGTTATGATCAATATCTAAACTTGAAAAGTTGTATATGGATCTAGTCAAAGATTGATCCAAAACGAAAGCAGGGACTGATGCATTAATAAATTTCGTAATAAAAAAATATACCGCAGGTAGATAATGTTACATAGAGAACAAAGTGTTAAATGCATTAAAGTACCGTTCGTTTTCAAGTATGTATGTATACATATAAGACCCGTTTGAAATAGGCAAATATTTAGCATTGTTTGAAGCGCGATAAGGGAAAGGAGCTGAACCAAGTTCGCGGCACAGATAACTGGTTCTAGTATCCAGTGTGGTGGTGAGACGTCAGACCGGACACGAAGGCAGATAGTGACATATTGCACACAAAGCTAATTCGTCCATCGAGACGGGTGGAATCAAGTGTGCCAATTTCCTTTACACGAAGATCAAGATGGTAAAACAGGTGTTCAATATTGATAAATAGGTAGTTAGGGTATTACTTTACTTGCCGCTGCGACAGTGCACAGCAATTAGGCCAACATATTAATTACCAATCTGATCATTATAATCCATTTTGTAAAAACCCACAATTAATAAATAAATGTAGTGTGGATGCCCAAGTTTCTCTCCCTCCTGACTGCGGTACTTCACTTTTCCTAGAATTCATTTCCTGCAGAGAAGTTCACATTGGTAAATCATTTATATTCAATCGTTTCTTAACTAGGTAGGGTAGGCAGAGAGGATAGAGCGCCACACTCTTCTGTCCTGACACAGTTCTCGCCTCATCCACATTCATACATCTTCTCATACAAGACCATCCTCCAGTATCTGGTTTACCTTATCGTGCCAAGTCTTCCGCGGACGTCCTCTAATTCTGGTGCCATCAACACTTGCGTCATATATCTTCCTTACTATTCTTTCCTCCTTCATCCGTTTCAGATGACCAAACCACCTTAGTGAACATTTCTTAATCTCACTCACTATACTAATATTAGCCTATTAATATTACTCTGTCATAAATGTATATGCCACACATACGCATAAACCATCTCATTTCTACTGCATTTAGTCTACTTTCGTTCCTCTTCTGCCAGCTCCAGGCCTCACTTCCATACATCAGCGTCGGTACATCGTTTCTTAACATTCCACATCCATAATAACGATGACATCGAGAGAAAATTTCAGAGCAAAACGACAACACACAATAAGAGCATTTAAATATTCTGGTTGTTTGTAAAGTGTATCGTGGATGGTGCTGACGTCTGTGAATGAGTGGAACACTGAAAATTGTATCTGGATCATTAGTTTACATCGTTTAATGTACATATTAAAATAAATGGATGTTCTACAAGAGACAAAGAGTAAATATAGTACATACGAACTAAAGCAAGCAATGCTGAAAGATCTGAATATGATGGCCTTTAAGTAGAAAATATATTTCAATGTTATGGTATTTATTCAAAAAATCCTCACTAAGAAAATACCGGCAGAATTTATAAGAAAAATTAATGCAAATCAACATGAGCACGAACATCATACAAGAGGAAAAGTTAGACCGAGACTGCCATTCAGGAAGAAGGTTAAATCTCACAAATCGATGATGTACACTGCGGCGAAGATTTTTAATGAAATACCAGAAGACATAAGAAAGGAGGAGAAACTACGTAGATTCAAAATGAAATAAAGCAAATATGAGAAAAATAAGTTATTGTAAAAAGGAACGATTTTGATCCGGTTTATATTAGAGCATATATAAATATACGTATATATGCATTACATTAAGAATAAATAAAGATACGAGTAGGTCCATTCAAGAGTCAATGACTTCGGAATATTTAAAAAAGGAAAACACAAAATTATAAGCAGAAGTCACATTGACGTTTTGTTTTGCAAAAATTAAAAATATGTACAATATTTAAGTAGGATGATACATTGTTTTCACCTATTAAACTACAAAGATTATCAATCTTTATAATACTTCTTTTGAGCGGGTTGGTGCTTTTACTTATTCGCACGTTTGAAAAAGATATCCGCCAGTTGGTAACGTCACACGTACTGAAATCATTTAAGCAATATTCAAACTAAAAACCAAAGATGACATCCATTTGGTCCTTATTGCTACGCAATCTGTAAACATAATTCAACGCAGTTTGTCAAACTGCCGCCTAAACAAACACTGAAGAACATTAAGAAGAAGCTGCTTCGGATGCATGGCAACACGTGATGCACGACGATCATCTAAAGTGCCACAGTGTCTACATCTATTTCGGTTATGTCTCGATGATTGATGACGGCTTCCTACGTTGTAGGACAACACTTAACACGAGCGCATGCACACGGGGGGAGCCTGTCTAGTCTGGGAGGCGAGGGTGTGGTGATGTTCTCGTTTGCTGGCTCAGTAGTAGAGGTTTATAGAAGCGGAGGCATTCATTGTGCTGCTCGGTTTGATCGGTCCCAAATCCAAAATAATTGATTATTTGATCCTCTTCGTTGTCTTCTTTTAGACGTTCGTCTGTTTTCTCTTCGCTCTTCTTAAAATGTTGATTTCCAGCTGTACTTTAATCTTTGACAAATCCTTCAAATAGAATGTTGAATTATCACATTTTCCGCACGGGCGGGGCTGTAACATCTCCGTTGACTTCCCCAGCTGACAATGCCTTCTGTTTCACACATTTCCCTGATGCGGGTGCTTCAAAATGCATACACAAAGTAAAATAAGACAAAGAATATTCTCGGCAGCCCAGAGAACGTCCAAAGTCGCGATAGTCGGAATTAGAGGAGCAGTGACCGAAGAGGATGGCAGTCATGGGTCATCAGAGTTTATCGACAGTGGCTGATGATGATGAATGAAAATGAAAAATAAAAGTTCTATAGATAAATCAGGATCGCTTGTGTGGTGAAACGGACAAATGAAGACAGCATATTAAGAAAGATATATGACGCAAGTCTTGATAAGAAGCAAGCAGCAATAGAGAACGTCCGCGGAAGACTTCGCACGACCAAGTAAACCAGATGGTCCCGTTAGAAGGCTCAATGATCGATTGTTGTGTATGAGGCGAGAATTGTGTCAGTCATTGTGGCGTTCTCTATTCTCTCTGCCTACCCCCGCCGGAAAACGGCACGATGAAAAGTTAGTTAGTTAGTCTATAGATAAAAATTGAAAATCTCAAAGTCGCAAGAAAATAAACATCCAAAACAAAGAAACTTGAAATGACACTCGGGCATGACAAAAAAGAACAAATACTAAAAGACGTTAGAACGGAGAGTAGTTATGCGGTGCGAACTGTGAGTGACTAAATATTAAATAGGAAGAAGGGACTCGTATTGTGCTTCGAAACTCATAAAAAAAGTTTACTCTAAAAATAGTCACGATAAACTATGCGTCTAGGCGGGTGCGACTAGTCCGCGTGACAGAGTGACAGATACAGACCGCGCCAGCGACACGAACAGACGACCGGTACGGTACACCAGGTCCAGCCCCTCCATTCGTACACCAGTTTTTTACCAACGTCAGCCCAGTCATCCATCAATGTGGTGTAATATGCGGGAAGGTAGGTGGGAGGTCCTAAATTATTATATCCGTATCTAGGGCCGGCGAGACGTGTCCCGAATTGAGTAATAGAATTTAAATCAATGACAGATTGATGAAGATACGTACACAGTATATAAATGAAAAATGCTATTAATTTCAATACAGAGTTATGAAGAATCGAGATGACGTCAACATCGGAAAAGAATGCTCGAAATCAAAGGTAAAACAAAAACGCAACAATCGCGATGATGTTAACTGTTTCGTGCAATGTGATACTGCATTTACATGTTAATTTGCATTCATTTTAAAACTATATCGAGAAAAAATCATGTTTTCAAAATTACACAAATAAAATTAATGACGGTTAAACAAAATGTTCTAGTATTGATATACAACATTAAAAATCGATTATTGCCATCATACATGAATAAAAATATCATTTTGAGGTCCACACGTGTCCTACGAGAAGTCGGTGAGATTTTAGACTTCCACCAAAAAAATCTGGCAGGAACACTAAATAGTTTATACTATAAAGATTTAAAATTGTTTAATAATTTAATAATAAAAAAATTTAAATCCGCCCCTTTCCCTGTGCACCGCGAATAGCTCTGAGATTAAGCGAGCCTCTTGTTAACGTACTAGGCTGCCACCACTGCCTACAGACAATTACAGAAAATCATTCCTGGTCCAGTGTAGGCAGTGGCGTGCGGTAGATATAGACTTTGATTGTGCTGTTACCATGATATTATATAATATAGATGTATATAAGCAAAATTAAAATCCATTATCCTCGAACGCAAAGAACAATCAAGAAAACAACACGTTTAGTAAGGTAGTCAAACTTGCAAATTAATACCTAAATGAGGAAGTCAAGTTCAAAACCTTTCAAATGTCATTCTGTTAGGAAGCAACATAAGTAAGGACTCTGTACAACATGGATCAGCCGATCCATTTCTGACTCTGCCGAGTGGAATTTACAATTCAGTAGGTAGCAATTGCATGGCTTGAATAGAACGATAGATTAAAACAGTGGCTAGCAATTGTAGAACTAATGATTCTACTGATACACGATGGGCGCTAGCGTAATTATAACATATGGATTATTTCATTTATATCTGTTTCCCAGAATTCATAGTAATGCACAGTTTTTTTACTTGTATGTAGTGCACGCCCCCGAGTGTAGGTAGGTATTGGTAATACTCTAATATTATAAGGCAAAAAAACAAAAATTCTCCGTTAGAAGATAACGAATGGAATCTAGCAATGAGCCCAGCACCCTAGCGTGACCCTCGACGGGATGTTAGCGATAACACCAGATAACACGACGATAAAGTAACAAAATATGAACTGTAATACCAGAAAACATAACAAATCCCTTATTGTAAAATAAAAAAGGAAAAAAAATATAATACTTCATTGTTTTTCTCCTGTCGGGGGATGTGATCATTGTCACTCTGCAGACGAACTGAGCTGTCAGCAGTGCAAGGAACATTCGGATCCGTTCAATTTCTGACGCTACCTTGAAGTGAGCTGTCGATGGAATACCAGCCAATCATCATCAATCTTTGTAGGTATCTGTGGTACATGCAATTGCACAATAGAAAAGAGACGTTACCAAATTATTGATTCCTTTAGGATTTATTTATTTATACATACATAAATATTTCATTTTTTAAACTATTTTCAGTAGACTGGAGCTACACATTAACTTTTTAACGGAGGATGGTGTCGGGTTCTCCTAATCATGATCGAAAAAACTGCACTGAAAAGTTTCGTCAAGAGACCCCCTGCAATAGGTAATATTTCAGTATAATATATATACATGTCTGTACGAACAAGTAAAACCTTTAATATTTCTCATCGCAGAATTACCAGAAGCCAAACATTAAACATCATATACAAAGTAAAGATTAGTGACTTCACTTAGCGCCGAACTTCCGGCCTGAAAAGACGTGTTCCACGATCGTTTCAGAGCGACACTTCACCGATAAGGCATTCCTTAAAGATGCGAAATGAGATTTACCCGAAACGTTGGGACGATAATGGTCCATCTCAGGACCAACAGACGCGAGATAGCCAAGAAACATCCTTTCTAACATTATACTCAACCCGTGAAAATCTCAAATTCAACATGTATGTATAATATATGGAATATTATAATGTTATGTATGTATCTACACTCTGAACCAACATTCCTAGCTTTTAATTTATAAATTACAAGAATTGATTTGAGGAAAATGATGAGTTGGAATTATTGTTTTTAATAGTTTTGTCAAATCATTAATTATTTCTAATACAAATTAAATGTATCAATTAGAAAACTATACAGAAAAAAACTATTTATCGAAAAAATATTTTAGTCGCTACCGGGATTCGAACCGGGATATTTTCTATTGATGAGCTCAAAATCACGAACCGTGAGGCAATCACTGAACCTTTGAATCACTATCGGTGATTGAATATCTGAGAATATCGTGATTCGTAATTCATTTCTTTATTTATTTATGATTCGGCGCAAGTGCAAAAGAAATGAAAATATTCATGAAGAAATTACGTTATAGTTCGTGATAAGCGCCATCTAGTAGATTCTGTCAAAACGTTATACGTATTTGACCCAAAATGCTGAGAATTTGACCCGAAAAACAAACTCACATTTTTTAAGGATTTTCATTCTCTTTGTGACTATATTAAATAAGATATATATTAATTACAAATGCTAGAATATGTTTTTTACGTAAATGAAGTTTGAATAATATAAGTAATAAAATTATGTTTTTTTATTAATTTCGTGTATTGTGATATCGTGCGGCGCACGCGTATTAGTAATGAAACAGGGATCACAGTCACAGTTTTCAATCACTGATATTATTGAATATCAATCACAATCACACTAGTGAGTCAAGGGTAGCATTTTTTCTCATCACTAATCTTTTCTTATTGATTTTTTCTATATATATTTCTAATTGATACATTTATTTTGTATTAAAATACAACAGAACTGTTCTGAAAAATCTACAACTTCACAATAATAATGTATTCTTTCAAAATTATTTCTATGTTAATCATTTAAACTATAACTTGGTATTTTATCTTACTAATTTATGTTCTTTGTAAACGGATACATATGTATTGAAGCAACACTTATTGACATCATTTCATTTTATACTTTATTTACCCGGCACAGAACCCGGAATTTAGCAAGACCCTTCAGTGGTTAAATTGTATCTAAAGTTCATACGAGAAAGGACTGAAAGTCTGCCCATTTCAATACGCCTCCGTGCACACGTTATCTTGTACATTTTGCACTTGTTTTGTATTAATAAAAACGGTCCAATCCATTCATTTGCAGAGTCCATCTTTCTGCGTTACTCTCACAGTTTCAGCGTCGTGGAGAAAAACGGGAAAGACGACTCGAATTTTGGTTTAAAGAAATGATAACACCTTTTTGGTCAATCGAATTCTCGACCTTGTGTATTTATTTAGCCGCATTATTTAGAAGAAGTACTCGTTTTTAAATCCGCCAACCGGGTTAGTTGGGGTTCTTTTCGTGGCGAGTTTAACCGCAACGGTCGTAAATTTGGCCAACGTCAACAAGATCGCCATAAATTTTCAATCGAGCACTCGTCTCGCTCTACACTCCGGACACACTGTTTATTTTGTGGCCATTAAATAACTTGAATTAGCTTAATTGAAACACACAAGTCATTGCGGTCGGTTCTGTTGTTCGGTTGGTTCAGTAAACAATTGAATCGGTCTAAGCAGAAAGGACCCGCGCGTAACAATGTCAATTTTGTTACGCCGATTTTTATCGCATTATTGTATCTCTGTTAAATTTATTAAAAAAAAACTTTATTCCGATTGCACTTAATTTTAGTGTTTACAAACATACCCTAACTCAAACAATTTATCGTCTAAATTAATTTCCATCCGAAACCCTTCCATATACTCCCTCGGCCTATATGATCCCTCATCCGATCCCCATTTCACTTCTTTACCCTATTGAACAAAATTTATAAAAAGATTCACTAAAAATTGTAAAAAATCAACAAACTTTACCCATTTTTGCTACTACGAAGTAAAATGTTTCTTAGTTTCTTACTTCCCCGTACATTTTATAAAACCTTTCGTAGTGATTGTCTTGTAAAATGTTTCCCGGTAAATTGAGCGAGGCGATTTATTTAAAATGCATCGTGTGCGACGGTTACGAGCTTCCCCATTGCCTGTCGAGTAGACTGCATTCCTGTCTGGCCTGCATCTAACACCGAGTCCCGTATATCACCGAGAGATAAACAATTGCATAACTCGCGACTGGGGAAATGAATGGAGATCCATTTGCATGAGAATGACGCAGTTCAGATATCTAGAGATTGTTCATCGAGAGGTCGTGCGAACGGAGTCTCGATATTAAAATACGAGACAATATTGTATTGAAGTGTCTACAATAGATGTGGATTTTCATTATACCCCATATTATTCTCTCCGAATTATCCGCGAAGTAATCCACTTGAGAATGGGATGGATAGGCTTCATGTTTATCAGCTTTGAAAAAATATTCCGATCATGCCTATTACTGTACCCTTAGAACATTTCGTCTCGCTGAGCAAATATATGTATATACATACGAACATTATACAAGACCCCCCCCTCCTTTGCAACAATACTGTATGTCGGTTTTTACAAATGTTGATAAGACAGGCGGAACATCGGCTATCTTGGATGATATACAGTGTCGTTGAAGGAAATATCACCTAGAAATGGTATTAAGATTTAATTATTAATTGAAGTTTAAAAAATACTTTACAAAAGACAAAAATAAAAAATTCATTGAGCAAATTTTTTTCAATTTACCTTCTGGTTGTTGCGTGAATAGTTAAATTTTATTTTAATACAATAAAATATATTGTGTGTATTTCAAAAATGAAATAAACTATAGTTTTCACAATGGATTAAATATTTTTACATTTTATAAGGCATTTATGACTTTAAGCGCAATGTTTTGATAATTCTCACTTCAAGTAGAGTAGGTACAGATTGTTTAGGAAAAGATTTCTAAAACTTAAATATGATTATTTTCAAGTGTACCGAGGGATGCCCTTCAAGCAAATTCATTATAAAATTTGTGGTTATGTATTGTATATTAATGGTTATTTGATATTACTTGTTGTGAAGGTTTTTCACTTGTGTAATTTTATAATGTGTACCTTTTCTTAAAGCATCTTTGTAAATTCTTTTTATTTGTTATATATAAATAGCGAGTTGATTTCTTATTTTTCTACTTTTACATGATTAGTTTATAAATATTTATATTTAAAAAAAAAAACGAAATACACTTTAGATTACTGTAAGAAAATGTTATCATAAAATAGTAATGGAGTGTGAACTTAACTTAACGTCATGATAAATTAAACTTTTCGACAGTGCAGTATTTTCATCTTATTCAAACATTCCATAACTGATATTTCAAAGTTTTTGTGATTAACTTTGTGTAAATCCATTGCAAGCTTTAGTTTATTACTGACGATGACGCAGTAAGCGTCGAAAACGTTTTAATTAAAGTGTTGTGTGAAGTAAACAACGTTGTGTTCTATTTTAATAATTTTTTTTTTCAAATAGTTAAAAAATGTTTAAAGTTTTAAAAGTTAATTCCATAATTGTTTTGTTTAAAAAGAAATAGTATAGTACACCATTCGATACTCAATAAAATACATATAGGGCCGGTTGTGTGATTTTGAAATTTTTTGCGAAAACTGGTGTTTGATCGTTGGTAAAAATAATATTTACTTCTCAAAAGCATATAATAAACTCATTAATACTTTCCAATATCTGATAGTAAAAACGAAAATCGATGGTTAAATATGGCGGACTCTTCACAGCTGTTCCAAACACGTTGATACTTTGAAAGTTGCAGTATACGACAATTAATCATTCAATATCCCGCTATTTCAGTGATGACAGTTCGTCCGATGATGATCTCGATGTTTAATATATATAATATACACATAATCCGAAAAATTTCGCCACCAAAGTGCTAGGTTTCGAACGCAGAGGCGAATAAATTTATAGATAAAGCATATTTCACGATTATTTGTCTATGCTTTGACAATAGTACATTTGACGTTTAAACGACCCGCAAACGATTTTTACCACGGTCGATAGTAAAAAGTGACTACAGTAAAAACATGCGTAAAAATTTACTACTGATCACGCAACCGGCCCATAGAACGTTGTGCCATTAATAAGTCAGATCTGCCCAAAAGCGATAGCTATCTAGCATTTTTGCAGGGTTAATTACAATTAATACAAGAAATGATACTGTAGGTAAAAATACTCTTTACAAAAATTTCCGTATTAGATGATTCGCAAAGTTGGATTTCCACGGGGCGAAATGAAATCTAGCGTGAAGTTGCTTTTACGCAACAGTCTTGAGGAAGATTTCACAAAAAATGAGTCGCTCTGTCTTAAATTACTGCGGTACAAAAGGTAAATCGTTTCAAATCTAGTCATTTTTAAACTACTGTCATTGGGTTCCCTCCGAGCGTAAGAATCGTCGGTAATAGATGCATCCGTCATAACCTCCGTACCGTGAAATGAGTTGATGCACGTGACGCACCTCAGCTCGTCGTACTTACACTTTCAGCGCGGATCGACAATATTGCCAAGCTAAAAGAGCCGTATAATTCAACCCACTACGTATAATTCAATACATTAAAAGGTTCATTTTGGCAAGACCGCAAAATGAATTGATTTAATTCTGGTGTCTCCTAGAGTGTGACGCTCGAAGGTATTTGAGTTCATCGCAATATAGAGTTAATTGTCTTTAAAAATTGAATAATGTATGTATAAATTCCAAAGAATTACAGAATATAAGTTCAAAATTTGTCGAAAGGTAATTACTTGATACAGCGAAATTGGTTAAAACGTTTCCCCGGATATGAAAACGTCCAGGTTCGAATCCCGGCAGCAATCTATTTTTTTTTCTGTTTATATTTCTAGTTTAGTTTTATAATAATAATTATTATTATTTATTTTTAGATTCATACTGCAATAATAATAACAAAGATCTTTGATCAAAACAAAAATTATTCTTATTCTAATACAAATTGAATGTATTAATTACTTAAAAAGATATCCATATAAAATCAATTTATCGAAAAAATATTGTACCGTATAAATATAAAACCGGGATACAAACCTGGATCTCTTCCTATCCGGGTAAATGCGTTAACGGATTATGCTACACCAACACAGTGAGTTGACGACAAATATTCGAACTTATATGTTGCACTTTCAAATTGATACATCTGTCGTTCCATTGTTTGAAAAACATCTTTATATTTACGGAATCTCAAACCCCTTTGAGTAATCCGATAGAATTTTTTCGATAAATTGATTTTAAATTTATATGCTTCTAATTAATAGTAATAAAATTATTATTATTATTAAAATTCAGCACATAACCTCGGCATACACAACGTATATACGCAAATAATAACTAAACTAAAATAAAAACTAATCAATTTTAAGGAATTAAAAATATTCTAATAATAAAGTAAAGCATCTTCAAGTTTGTGAAAATTGTATTCTATTATGTTATATTGAACAGTACTTACTTATCATCACGTCGTTTCCCCGCGGGGGGTAGGCAGAGAGGATAGAGCGCCACACTCTCCTGTCCCGACACATAATTCTCGCCTCATCCACATTTATACATCTTCTCATACAAGTTCGCCGGTCATTGTGGCTTCTAACAGGACTATCTTCAAGTATCTGGTTTACTTGGTCGTACCAAGATTTTTGCGGACGTCCTCTACTTCTGGTGCCATCAACACTTGCGTCATATATCTTTCTTACCGTTCTCTCATCATTCATCCTTTCGTCACTTCCGTTCCTCTTCTGCCAGCTCCAGGCCTTACTTCCATACATCAGTGTCGATACCAGGATTCCATCGTGAACTGCTAGTCTTGCCTCGGTTGACAAGTTTGCATTAGCTATAATATATTTTGCACGTTGTCTTACAGAACAGAATAAAACACTACCACTTAAAAATATATCTAATACACACGAAATAATAAAAATAATGTTAGTATACTTTATGTAAGAGGGGTTGAATACGAGTTTATTTCCTCTCTATTCCCCAAATGAAAGTTCAGGCTATCCCACCGCGTCACATTGTTCAGATTTGAGGATTTATTCCATGTCCTGTCTCTTGAAGATAGCGCTAAGCTCCGGTGAGAGTGCCGTGAAACAATGTAACTTCAGCCGACTATTCCTTTAACCCTGGCGGAATGTGAGCGGCATTCTTCCTCACAAACAAATGGCTCCTTATCCTGAATAACGACCCGGGACCCGAGACCCGAGGGTCCCGCGGGACTGCGTAAGCGGTATTTACTGCTGGTGTGTGTGAAAGATTGAGAGGTTCAAAGGGAATTTACATATCGGGAATGGGGAATTCCATTTAGTATTTCTTGACAATTTCCAAATCAATTCAGATGCTTATAGCATAAATTTTCATCGCACTATTTTACTCAGACCGGCACCGATCAGGATTCTGATATACTTACAAGTTAAAATTAATGGTTAGGGGGTGCCATTGTTTTGCGCAGGTCCTAAAGAATAAGAATGAATCGGGGGGCGGAGGGGGGTAAGATGACTATATATTTCTCAGGGACCTAGAGTGCAAACTTATCGTATTGTTTCAATGTAATTATGATTAATAAATAAATAAACTATTTTTATTTTAGCGAACACACCCGCTAGCTGATTTTTAATCCAAATACATTTAAGAAACAATCCATTAATAAATAATGATTAACGATACTAGGTGAAAATATTTATAGATCGAGAGATCTAATGGAACCGGAAACGGTCCGGAGCTATAATTCCGAGCTCCCCAAATGTCGTGACCAGTTTCCAGTGATGGCAAATGGAAGAACACAAGATTGTTAAACGGATGAGACCAATACATCGGTGGTTATGGTCCATCGGTAAAGTTATTATCTCGAAGCGAAGATAAGGATCTATATTTTATTTTTGTTAACGGCTCAGACAATGCACACTCCAATTATGTCATTAATATCAAATAACATTGAATGCGTCGACCGAGGGAAAGATCGTATCTACAAATGTGAACGAGATCGATTAAAACAACGCTCACCAACTTATAATCTTAATGCGTACTTCCAGCGCTTACGTATGGCTGCGAAACACGGGCTCTCAACAAAAGAGAAATCAAAAAGTGACCAAAGTGGCATGAAAAGATGATTGTTGGGCATCACAAAAAGAGTTAGGAAAATAAACGTGCACGTTGGAGATACTTATCTGTAGACTCTTGCACTTGATATAATAGAATACGCCAAGAAATGAAATGCAAATATGCAGGCCGCATAGCTCGGAGGACGGACAATCGTTGAACAAACGTAGTTATTCAGTAATACCCGAGGCGAATCGAGAGGTCGACATGCCGCCTTAAAACCCGTTTGACTGACGAAATCGTCAGCCACTGCAAAAATACAGTAGCAGCAAATAACAATAACAGGGAAAAGTGCGAAACGGCTGATAATAATGATACAAAAATTTGGTAATATTAATATCGAAATGAGCAAATTTACTGCGCAGGTGTTCTAATTTTAAAATACATTACTCTGTCAAGTTAAACTTACTCAAGAAAAATTAGTTAAACAAATATTTGACTCTATTAAAATAAATACTAATTAAATGTATTAATTATAAAGATAATACATATAAAATCAATTTTATCGAAAAATATTGTTGTTGCGCTACCGGGATACTTTACTTTTCCAATCCAACATATATGTTACACATTTTTTCAAATTAATACATCTATCGTTCCATTATGAAAGCCACCTACATTGTTTTTACGGAATCTCAAATACCTTTGAGTAAACCGACAGCAGATGCCAGAATTAACTATTCATTTTTATTAAATTCTGGACACATTGATATTGTATCGATCTATTAAAATATTTAGTTATTTTTATAGTCGCTCATTAAAGCCTTTCAAGTAACATTATGCCTGGAAGAAGCAAATTGTCTGAAGAGCGGCAGGTCAAGTAAAAAAATGCCCGGAGGGAGTGGATTGTCTAAAAAGCAGCCGGTAACTTCGAAGTGATGAAAGTTTAAACGACAATAGTCAAAATGGCAGAATTTGCCGGATGAGCAAGGTCAAGAAGGCGGAAAATAACTAATGAACAAATATTCTAATCTTCTGTGTACCGTTTTCTGGGCAACCTGCCGTGTATACAAATTAACCTAGAAAACTATACACAGAAGATTCTGAACGGCCGTGAAAACCTAAGAACATTTAAAAAAAAAACAGCGACATAAATCATAGAGCTAACGTGAGTGATGGTCGGAGATCTAATACGAGCAGAGCTCAAATGAACAGATAAACTTTTTGAAGAAGTGTAAGTATTATTGTTTTCGACGAACTTTCCAGCTAGTCATTAATAAGACTATCTATCATCCGTGGAAAACTGGAGCAGATTCCAGGATGTTCTAGGAATGCCGCCAACCATATACAAGACGGAGATAAACAGTCACCAATGGAAATACTGACGGCGACCGCTCGAGGATGAAATGTTCGAGAATAATATAACAATTCATTAGCATAATAACCGAGGCATGTTGAATAATTATGTTTTCAATGGCAGAAATTATTAAAATTTATTTCGCAGACTAAAATGTGAATAAAAAACGATGTTCTTTCAAAAAGATGGAAATTTAAAACACCGACAGCACGTACCAACATCTCGTTACGTTTTGCCTCTCCCATTTCCGGCTTCCGAACGATCGAGCAATGTTTTAAGACAATCATTTTAAATTCTGTATTTTATCCTACATATATTAGGTAAAGAGAAAAGAAATGACCGTTTTTTTGTATAAAAAAAATTATACATTATTCATTTATTTAAATAATTTCCATCATTATTCACAATTTGGGCAACTTTTCGATGGCTCTTTTGTAAAAATCTGGCTCCTTTGATTTAAAAAAGGCATCTAGATGATTTTGGACTTGGTTTTCCGAATTGAAATTTTAGTTTCGAAGCGAGTGCTCCATACTTGGAAATAAGTGGTAATCCGATGGAGCAATATCAGGAGAGTAAGGTGGATGAGGCAGCAGTTCCAAGTTGAGCTCTTTCATTTTATCTAGAGTGAGCTTTGCTGCGTGCGGTCTCGCGTTATCGTGTTGTTAAATTTGCCTTTAATCTGTCCAATTGCGCATAGTAAACCTCCGTTGTGATTGTTTTGCCAGGTTTTAGTAATTCAAAATAAATCAACCCCGAAATATCCCGCCAGATACGCAAAATTTCGATTTTTTGCGGTCTTCCCAATTTTGGTTAATTTTCTAAATTTCTGTCACATTTTTTAAACTGTTTAAATCACCGTCGACACTTGTGAATCTTCAGAATATCTCCATAAGTTTCGCAAATGCTTTCGGTGGCTTCTTTGGCTTTCGACCCCTTGTCAAACAAAAACAATAACACACTGCTACTGCATCTCTTCGACCTCCGGCCGTGACATTTTTTCTATGGGTGAAAATAAAAATAAAAGTATTATAACCGAAACGAGATAAAAGGAGCTTCAAAATAATACCAATATCGACGTACTTACTCGACGGGAACCAAACGCAAACTGATTTCAAAGAGCGCCCTAAAAAACGGTAATTTCTTTTAGCTTTACCTATTATAATTTCCTTATGTCATAAGACAAAAAAAATCTACTGCAACTCTATCACGTGAAAGGGGGCAGTTATATATGATTTTTTGTAAATTAATAAATTTACAAAAAAATAATTATATATTGTTTTCTGAGAATTTAAATAAATCCATAATTTCAATCGTTTCAGGTTGCACCTGTACTCATATTTCGAACGCTTCGACTTATCTTCAACGTTCCACACCGTATAGCAAGATTGTGAAAACGAAAAAAGTAGAACAACTCTTGAAGTCCTGATGATACGAAGACTGCACGCACAAAAATGACTAATTTAACTTGATATTTGAATATAGTGTATGAATGAACGTGGCGTATAACGTACTCTACAATGTGTGTGTACGGGTAAGTGTACGCATTCGACATGCACACGAATATTATGTATTTTCCTGATTTACAAACCTTTATCTTCTTATTTTTCTAATGATTCTTTAATAACCAATAATACAGGGTGAATATTATGTTCCAGGCCGATGTTGTTTATGAATAACGAGGAAATGAAACACATTATTTTTATTTGGTTTTTATTTTCCAATTATTTGGTTTATTACAATTATGTATGGAATATGACATCGACCAAGTGGCCGCCTCTGGCAGCGGCACAAATGTGTGTTCTTTTAATCATATTTTTCATAACATTCTCGCACACTTCGCGTGTAATTTTAGCAATTTAATTTCGAATATTGTCCTGTAGCATCGGAATTGTTGGTTTATTGACGTTTCAAGTACCCCCCGCAGGCAATAGTCGGGAGCCGTCAAATCAGGTGATCGAGGAGACCAGTCAATATCACCAATTTTTGCTGTAGCTCGGGCTGTGTATGAGATGGCACCGTGTTAAAACCACATGTGTTGCAGGCCCAATCGACCTAATTCGGCTACCAAGAAGTTTCCCGACATGTGACGATAGCGATCACCATTAATGGTTTACAGCATAGCCATTATTATTTAGATACAATGTTTTAATGACTTCAACACGTTGTTGAGGCGTTAGATGCGTCATAATAAATTGTAATCGAGTACTCTCTACGACTACCAAATGCGAACTGACAATTGTCTGCCAAACCAAAATGGCGGCCTGAAACATAATATTCACACTGTAATATTAATATTTTTTACGTAGTTTTGAATTTAAAAAGTGCGTACGGTAACCTTACGCGACTCTTAACATGTTTAAATGCAAATTTCTCTCAATTTCAACTGGCTGAAGTGACAGCGTTATACACAAAGGGGCACGCAGTCTGGTTGTGAAGTGTAAATTAAAGCATCCTGCCCCGACAGGACGACTGTGCCATACAAGCGGACTCCGGCACAGTTGTGGATGCGGGGTTCAGACTACAGATGTCTTGGACGCCGGGGCTGGTGAGACGAGCAATGATTGACTCAATTGAAGAAAGTTGATGTTCCGTGACCTGCGAACATGTTATGTGTTTGGATCGATTGTGAGGGACAGAATTCTAGACAATATAAAGCTATTTATTAATAAAATTAAAATGTATAATAATACTGCCACGGATCGTAGGAATAGTGTTTGATCAGTTTAATAAGTTCTTAATACTAGCTTTAACTATGATGAACTCAAAATTACGAAGTGAAATCAGTAAATCACTAATATTTCGAAATCGCAATGACTAACAGTGATTGGGTATTGTATTGAAAATATCGCAATTCGTGATTCTTTTCTGAAAACTAAAATATATATTTATTTTATTTTATTTATTAAAGATTTTCCATATTTTTATTTTCTTTACTTAAATAATGCTGAAAAGCTGTTAAAAATATTACCTTTTATGCGAAGATAGTTTAATGTAATGGATTGAAAGCAATTTGGGTGTTAAGTTTTATAATTACATCTATTGTGATAGTACAATATAAGGGCGAGCAAACACCGACGATTTTCTGTCGTACGACAGTTCTGGCGAGGCCAATGCGCCTTTGTGTGAATTTTTTTACGGAATTGGCGCTATAAAAATTATCCAATATATTATTATTATTATGCGAATGTATGATAGTGCGCACACTGACGAGTACACTTTCAAACGATAGAACAGTCGGTGGCGACCTGTCGTACGACTGTTTTGTTCTCAGTGTGCGCTCGCTCTTACAGTAATAAAAGTTTTAAATCAATAATATCAACGAATACCAATCACAATCACACTCACACTAGCAACTCAAGAGTAACAATTATCTCTACTACATATTGGACAGTTATCATTTTATCACAATTGAGTCGCTGACTATAACATGTACCCGCTATATAACACGTTCTCATAATTTCGAGAAAAACTGCGACAATGACATGCATTATTACTTTTTTAGAAAATGTATTAACTTCTTTCATTTAAAATTAAATTATTATGTATTTACATTAATTATTGTATTGAACCCAAATATGTATTTACATTATGATTTTTAAAAAAACATGGCAGGTTTTGAAAATCACATCACGTTACACTGGGTTTTGCTCACCTTAACATTATACTTGAAATTGTTAGCAAACAAAGCTTATTTTGAAAATGAAACGTACATTTTTAAATAAAAGAATGAATTCCAAATCTAATAATATATATGTATAAATCAAATTTGTTAAAAAAAGTATTATAGCTGATTTTGAAATTCAGTGACACAATTCATAAATCATTCGAGTAGGAACCGTTTTAATTGCGATAAAAGTTTAAAAACTCATCAAGTCCCATAGATCAATCGATCAATCAAGGCCGACTTCGAGCTGCTGGAAATGTGTAACCTTTGTTGGGCCCTTCATCATATTGTCAGCCCGCCTCGTGAGTAGGCTGCCAAGAGTTCTCTCGCTCTCGGAACTACCTCTTCTGTGTTATCTGTGACCTAACCATCTGGATATTTTTTCGGATGCGCCACTGATTACCTTCCGTCACCGGTTCAAGTATTTGCTGAAGATACTCGTTTTCAAGTACTTATTCAAAGAGCCTTCTCCTATTTATCCGTAAAATTCCACAATGATGATAATGGTACAGACGAGTTAAGCTGAAAAAATATTTATTTATTATTTAATTCCGTAGATATGTTTAAAGGAAAATAAATGATGGGACCATGCGAATCCCAAAGCATGCAACCGTTCAGCAGACTGATGAGTGAGTAGTCCGTGCACGTTGTGAAATATGTACAAGGAATTAGAAGTATAACACGACTGCAGGGTGTGAACAGAGCCGGGAGGGCGAGGCCAGGAGTAGTATGAAAGTTTGGGCTAGGTAAAATTCTAATGATCTAATCTAATTTTAAAAATTATGGCTTTTGTCATTTACTGTATTCGTTTATAAGGAATATTTGTATTTTTATATATTTTAGAACTGCAAAAACTATTTACGTTTAGATGTGCCACGTGTATGTTATAGAATATAATTTAAAAAACACTTTGTTTTTGTTCATTATATTACAATCTCTACGATGTACAACGGTTTACATAATTTCGCTAGGGAATCATTCGAGATGTTTAAAATGGAAGGCGAAGCACGTGTGTCGTGTTAGCGCCGAAACAGTACCTTACGTAAATAAATCAATTATTTTGTCGACTTTAAAATATGTATTTTAATGGTCGCGGCCACCATTGATCGCGAAATGCCCACTATTGAATAGTGTAACATTTCTCATTATTCACAAACAAAAACCACGTTTTTATCACAATACGCATCTTATGACATGTGACATTTTTAAGCAGCAGTAGATAGAAAATATTGTATAGCGAGTCCTAATTGGCGTTCTATCGCTGAAGCCGTCCCCGGGAATGATAAATACCGAGAATCAGAAACAAAGCCCCTGCGGCCGTGCGCAGGGCATGCTAATGAGCCCGGCCACTGGAATATGTCGCGGTGCCGGGGTATAATACGCCACTGATGATCGCTCAGACGACGGGCCGTAGGATGCGACGTAATTAGGAAGCCGGGCGCGCAATTCGTCGGGGTTTATGGATGCGTTTCGCACGAACGCGAGGATCAAAGAAACGTACACAACAAACCTCAACTCACACAGACTTCGCTAATAGGTGCATCACCCATCCAAGCATTTAATACTAATAATTTCTAGTAAACTATATACATAAGAGTACGTCTTCGATTATCAGATTTGCCAGCAAAGATTAATTTACAGGACAATTCGTAGCACCAGATGTATATTTAGCCAGGACAAAACCGCTTTATAGATGTCGTATAGATGCTGTCGTATAGATGTCGCCTCACCGCCGTGTTTAAATCATTTAAAAAATATCAGAAATATCAGCAGAAACGCAGACCAAAGTTGGGTTGACTCTGTGCCTAAAGCCGTGGAAGAAGAAGAAGAAGAAGAAGATTGATGTGATAATCGAAAAGGGCAAAAGATTCACAAATTGTCATCACCACCGTCAGCCGCATCCTTCGCATTTGTGCCATCATTTTAAATCAAATATTAGAGCTTGGTATTAATTGAAAGCATGAACTCTGTAAGTAAAGCCGCTGATTTAAAGGGATATTTAATGAAGCGATTTAATGTCTTCTCTAATAGTATCTAATTAATGGACCGGTTACCCGGCGATTACCGAGAACCCAGCTCTATCTTCAGCACCCGGAAATCTCCTGACCTGGGTGCGGGGGTACGGAGACTCGGCACCGGATCCTGGATACCTCATTCTGAGGATATTATGAAAATTTGTTAAAAATCTTTTTTAATAATGAAATATCTAGAATTTCAATCTATTGCTGGATGGAAAGGGTTACAACTGCGTGAAAATCATTGAAGTGTCTACTTCCTCTTTTACTAATTCGAGAATTTTACTAATTATGTGTTTAACCTGTCGATTTTATGATTGTTCTTCAAATTTGGTGCATGGATTGGTTTTTAATTTGAGAAAAACATAAAGCAATTGGCAGAACTATTTCTTACGTTAACCTTTAATAAAAATAATTATTTCCTTTAGTTATTACGTGAAGTATTTCAAACAATAAATTAATCATATTCAGCCATAGAAAGTGTTCTTAAAAACGTCCGTACATTTTTTAAGAATTATTATTATTTTACGTTAAAACTTAAACTTTAAAAACACTATTAACAGTACTCTAAAATTATAAATAAATAAATAGGGTCATATAAACGACGGATTTATTTTGTCCAAAGACGTTGGTTAAACGAAAGTATATATATTGTATTACGTATATTATATATGATTGTATAATATCATTGGTAACAGCATAACCTAAATGGGTCATGACTGAACTCCGTGAACTCTCTTGACTATGTTTCTTAATTTTTTTCACATCCTACAGATCTAAGGTGTGTCACCAGAGAAGTCGATCGGTCCAACGAGTGACGGATCTTCCTCTTCGACGTGGCCCACCGCAATAAGCTTCTCCGAGCTATCTTCCCTTCTCGCTAGATGCCCAAAAAATTGAAAGAATCGTCTAAGGCAAAATGGTTTGAGAGCCTATCCTCGACGTTCAACTTCTGCAGAATAGAGATATTCGTGCGTCTCGCCGTCCACGGTGTCTCCAGTACCACATCTCAAAGGCAGCAATTCGTATTTGCTCCCTTGTCTTGAGGATCCATGATTCCACATCATATCCAGAGACTGTACAAGCCAGACCTTCGTTGTCTCGAAAATAAAAATAATAAATCAAAATATGCTTTTACACAATTACATATTACTCATATATAAATATTTATTTGATTTACAGATAACACGTCTCAGGAATATGAAGAGTCGAGAGATTATCTCGGAGTACATCCATCATCCGAGAGGGTTCGGGGTACTGATGAGGGTACTGACTCCGGGATCCGCGAAGGCTCCCAAACACGAGATGCGAGCATTAGAAAGTTGGGCAATGAGACGATAAATCTTTAACGCCATTAGACGGCATTAACCCGGACAACGCAGCTTACGAAGTAAAGGCTTTCACGGAGGCGGCTCGACCACTCGGTATGAACCCTTGGCCCCTGTGGCATCATCACCATGTGACCAGGCAAACTTTACAGCTATCATCTAGTCTAATCATATGATTGCTCATCGTCGCTGTTAGATCTGTTAGTGTCCTATAAAGTAGTCCAAAACAATATTTAAAAAATCCGCTCGATGGCAGTACAGACAGATGAGTAAATAATGAATATTAATGTTCATTTACAATATTTCCGCATTATGCAATAGATGTCACCCATGTTTAATATTTGTTAAACTGCTGTGAATAATTCTTAGATAAATTACTTGATAATTTTTACATCGCAGTTCAAAACGGTTTTACACTAAATATCGTATTCATTGGTATTGAGATTTTAAGTTCATTCTTTTATATCCTTCGTGTTTATGGTTTTAATAACATCCTTAAGATAATCATATCATTTTAAGATAGCTCTAGGTGGACATATTACTAATATGTTGGTTTTTCTTACTGGAAATAAAGACAAAGTACACCACATGGTGCATTGTTAAAGCAATATAATATGGGATTTCCGCATTAAAATATAGATTCTACGGAAGCCCTGACCGCGCGTGATCAACATTGGCCTCGTGGCGGTTACTGTTGGTCGCGAAGTGGCCACAATATCAGCAAGCGATCGGCAACAGTAGAATAGAAATGAAAATGATGAATGCAAATTAGGATATACGAGACGAATGACAAAAAATTGGAGCTTTGTATAGGTACTCTGCCTATCCCTGTGGAAATGAAGTGAAATGTGAAAATAAAACACTTGAGAGGGCATTGGCCATGTAAAAACATTATCAATCTCCCATCAAGAAGATTAATAATGCCCTTACAAGGCAAAACGCGTCTTAAGTAAATTAAAGGAGAAGAATAAAAAAAACAACTCTTTTATTTTCACACACGTGATTATGGAGTTCTACAAACTTACCTCGAAAACGGTAAATATATGAAGGAAGATAATTTGTTAATGTTAAATACACTCGGGTCTCTTTTTATGCGGTTTTGAAGTTATGCAGTTTATATTTCAAGAAGCATTTTTTTTTTTAAATAACTATTTTAGACCAATTTGACACGTTGAAAGGGTCAAAAATTCGGAGAATTTTGTCTGCATGTGCAAACACAGTCTGCGCCAGTATAGTTCAGCCGAAACCAAGTGAAATTGGGCATGTCTGGACGCGTTCCTCCCCTTCATTGTTTTCAGAAATTACCAGTGAGCGGATAATGTCACGAATGACAATGATATCATTGGTATAACTCTCGATACCGCCGAAGAAAAAGAAAACGAAAATAATTCGGAAGAAAATGAAACTCCGGTCACCCTCACTGCGAGTGTAAATTCGAGGTCTTCAACTTTGCAGTCAACTGGCAAACCATTTCATTGAAAAATATGATAATTCTGAACGAGCATTCAAGTTTCAACGCGAGCTTCAGAATTGCATTTCTGGATATCTGTCAAAAGGGAAAAATCGACATGCGAAGTTGAAGCTAATTTTATTTGTGAAGAATCTAGATCTGACTATCTCTTCTAGTGATGAAAGTGATTGAGAACCAGTTCGCAAATTACGCCCAACATTGTCATGTAGCGATGATAATTCTTGAGAAAAAAATATTTTTATAAATAAATTTAGAAGGAATATGTTAAGATTATATTTTTTCTGAAATTCAATAAACTTTTTTTATGCGTTTTTCGGTATATTTTAACTTATTGAATTAGTTTTATGCGATTTTAGAAAATTATAGAACGTATCCTTTATTTTTAAACGTGTATTTAGTCTTTTTTTATGCGTATCTACCGCATAAAAAGACATTACAATTTTTAAGTACATATGCATACACGGGATGCGTGTTACAAATGTTGCTTTTGTACTATAAAATGGTATTATCGATGTCCTACAAGGCCCGAACCCCCAACCAATAGGTAAATAAGTCTTATAACATGCTGGGTAAAAACCTTACTCGGGTAGGTAGTTAGTTAGATGAAATAAGATGATTACTGCGGCGGGAAGGAAGAAGAATTATCGCGTCAGTCCACGTGGCGCGACCGACCGGTGCGAAACTGAACTGCGCACCTAGCGGGTAGCAGGTAGCAGGTAGCATTACACCAATCCCGAGTGGCAATAAACAGCCTAACGGTGAACGAACTCTCCTCCACATGCTCTCTGCATGCGGGCCGAGCCATTACACGAGCGCTGCAGAGGTCACGGGCTAGAGGTCTTCCGGAAGCCGTGGCCAACTGTTCTCTGCTAAATTTGAAGTCATCTTTCGCCTGGTTTTATTTTAATCTTATCTAATGCAAAATTATTAGGGTCAAATTCTCATAACGACAGTATCGATCAAACCGGCAAATCAAACGTCAGTTTAGAGTTCGATAGCATAGATATTACTTACTTACTGCGGGGGTGGGCAGAGAGGATCGAGCGCCACACTTTTCTGTCCTGACACACAATTCTCGCCTCATTCTCATTCATACATCTTCTCATACAGGATCGTCGATTATTGTGGCTTCTAACAGGAACACCTTTCAGTATCTGGTTAACTTGGTCGTGCCGAGTCTTTTGCGAACGTCCTCTATTTCTGGTGCCATCAACACTTGCGTCATATATCTTTCTTACCATTCTCCCCTGATTCATCCGTTCCATACGACCAAATCACTTAAGTGATCCTTTCTTAATCTTACTCACTATACTAAGATCAGCTTTACATTCTTTCCTTATTTCTTTATTCTTTACTCTGTCATAAATGGATCTGCCACATATACGTCTAAGTGATCTGATTTCCACTGCATTCAATCTACTTTCGTTGCTCATCTGCCAGCTCCAGGCCTCACTTCCATACATCGGTGTCGGTACCAGGACTCCATTGTGAACCTTTAGTCTTGTCTCGGTTGACAAATTCCCATTAGCTATAATTTCATTCGAAGCGATATTGCAATATAAAAAATATTCCATCTTCAAAAATGTGAATACTTAATGTTGTCAGTAGGAAATAAAGAATCGTACAGAAAATTAAAATATTTGCTATAAATTTAGCGGCAGATCTATACTGCGAGTATACTTTATATATCTTTGGACATCATCTATTTATTAAATATTGGTGCTATCATATACACTACAAGCATGCATTATTTGTTCAGATTACGCATGTACATTTACAATGCTATGTACCTGCGACATCACATTATATCCTAGTAATGCTATGCTATAACTAATAATGGGAAACCGTTATGTGACTTTGATGGCAACTGAGATTTAACGATGATTGGTAACTTAGATTTAAGTGTTGTAGGTGTACTTTCCAGTGTAAGTACCAGTCATTGCTGGAAAAATTACGAATGATCAGTTACCAAGCAACACAACACAACCACAGTCACAATAACAGTTTAAATGTATATTTAAATAAAGATTTAACCATCACTAGTTATAATATAATTATTATAATATAATATAATAATAACATTTCTTAGCGACCGAGTGTATGGTGTTGTGTTTGCGTACATGTTTAATTGTTGTACATAGTTATTGAATCCGCCATTAGCATATTCGTGGACAAAAGCAACGACAGCCGTCATTATCACTCAGCCAATAACTAACAAGTTTAGAGATGCACGGGAGGCATATGAGATGAATCATAACATTAATAAATTCCTCAAAACAAAATTTGAAGATTAATATCATATCCAAAAATATGATAACGTGCAAAGAAACAATATTGATTTATATATTTGTGAATCTTGTCAAATATTATTCTGGCGTTAATTAATCTTTTTTATGTGGTGGTAAGACTGGTCACGCGGGTTTCTTCAACGGCTATAACGCCACATTAGTGATGGTTAAATGATTAAATGGTTAAATGAGTGACTGTGATTTTGTTCGATTGTAAAGACGATTGGTAACTGATTATTCGCAATTCTTCGAGGCATGACTGGTGCACTAGAAAGTAAACCCTCAACGGTCAAATCTTAGTTAAAAAATCATCGTTAAATCTGAGTTACCAATCATCGTCACAATCACAGTCGCATAACGGTTTATCATCACTACGCCACGTCACATACTGTTGCCTAGCAAATTTATTCCATCAAATCTCCCCAAATTTTACGGAACATCCGCGACCGCTGATTTCTGAATACAGAGTCGAAAGAAAATAAGATGGCAATTATATAACGATTTGTGGTGAACCTGTGGTGAATATAATATGGCGAAGCGTAACGGTCCAGCCTTTAGAGAACAGCGATCACCAGCCGTACCTATGTAATACATGCCACATTACATGGCACTGGACTATCTGGTCCACAGTTATCAAGATCAGCTATCCAACATTCCTCTCAATAAAAGCATTTAATCACACAAACAAGAGCGGATATGTTTAAATTAAACTAATCTGTTCTCCTACAATGTTAGCCATAGATTATAGAATTATTTTATTCGAAATATGCACGGATATGGCTTACGTTATTAAAAATGTGACAGACGTACAAACGATGTGTGATTATGTTGATGACTGGCTAATATTACAGTTAACGGACTTGGTGCTATTTTCTTATTTTTTCACATTTAATTTTTATGCATTTAATAACAGATGGATAGAAAAATGTTCTCATTAATAATACCATTAGATTCTGTTGAAAAAGTTAATATAATTTCTGTAATTCTCACCAAATCATAAATGGATAATATTTGAACTTTCATGTCGTACGACCACATTTTACAATTTATTACGGTGACATGTGATGGAACAAAATACGTCGCAAAGAGACACAAATGAGACAAAAGACCGAGAGAAATGCAGTTGATACAATTTAATGGCGTGGAGTTAGCAAAGGCTGAATTGAAAATTAACAGAAACAAAGAGAGAAATGATTACATTACGTTCAAACGCGACCAGCAACAGCTGGCAACAAAGGCATGAAAAATGGATGGAATTACTTTATGCAGCGCGACAAATCTGCCCGCAGCAGAATCACAAAGCAAATTTCTAGACAGATCGGTATTATTAATGGGCCGGAGAGAAAAGTGGCATTGTTGTACCTCGTGTGTACAGATATTCAATATAGGTGGGGTTCAGGTGACGGTCACAGTCACAGCGCCGTTGAGTTGGCACAATTTGACGCTGTAATTTGAATAACAGAAATCTGAACTATCACAAGCGCGCAGATTTAATGGATACCAAGAATGAAATGTGAGTTCGCAGCGAAATCTATCTTGATTTTTTTATTAGTATTAGCGTGTAAATTTAATATATTGGGCTAAAAACGAGCCAGAGTGGACACCTTGTACTGGAAGCCGAAGCGGATGAATGTGGGTTGAAGAAATATGCAACAATTCATTATAGACGATCGTAACTGCTGCCTCAAGTCATACTATCCACAAAATTAACGAACGGTTGGTTGGTTCAATATTATTTCATTTATTCTTAATAACGTCATGTGAGCTTATAATTTTGTATTTTCCTTTTTGAAATATTCCGAAGTCATTGACTCTTGAATGGACCTACTCGTATCTTTATTTATTCTTAATATAGTGCATATATATAAGTATATTTATATATGCTCTATCAGATAAAAATAGTTTATTTTTACAATAACTTATGTTTCTCATATTTACTTTGTTTTATATTGAATCTATGTAGTTTCTCCTCCTTTCTTATGTTTTCAGGCATTTCACTAAAAATCTTCATCGTACTGTACATCATTGATTTGTGAGATTTAACCTTCTTCCTGAATGGCAGTCTCAGTCTAACTTTTCCTCGTGTATTATGTTCGTGCTCATGTTGATTTGCATCAATTTTTCTTATAAATTCTGTCGATATTTTCTTAGTGAGGATTATATAATTTAAATATATTTTCTGCTTAAAGGTCATCATATTCAGATGCTTTAGTTCGTATGTACTGTAATTACTCATTGTCCCTCGTAGAACATCCATCACCATATTCAGATCTTTCAGCATTGCACTGATCCGAGTATATCTAGTATTCTCAAAGCTGTATTTCGCAACACTGACAATTGTTGCATTTCTTCTTCATTAGCCAAAAAAAAAAATGCTGCTGCAGTAGTTGACGTGAGGAATAATAACAAAATCGTATACAAAATGCATAAGTAATATGTAGTGTCATTTATCAGAGTTCTAGCCATCAACACTTAGAAGCTCGCAAATGATTGAGAAATTCATATGGTATATTATTATTATATTTATAAAATAGGTCTTATCGCGGTTAGGCCCTTTCTACCCTGAAGTACCATCAACTTTATCTAGTCATGTATCTAACTGCGGTGTCAATTCTCTGACGATACTACAAAGTCTACGTAAATAATAGTCTACTCGATTTATTTAGATTTCTAGTTATTTTTAGGATATGTCAATACTGCGGCGGGTGAAATGTCAGTTTCGCATTGCTACAAGGGTGGATTTAACGTGCTTGTATTCCGTGTGATTATTAATAGTTATTTTTACGTAATTTATTTTTTCTTAAATTTTCAACTACATATTATATAATATTTATATACCTAGGTTTATTAATTTTCCATCACAATTTGCCTATTTTATGCTTGAAGAATAGTACACAAAATATACAGTTGCTAGGCACTTAAATTTAATAATTCGGAGTAGAAAGGGTTAATATTACTTTTATTAGCAATCGCTCGGTAAACGTTGTCTGCCATTATTTAATAGCTTGAAAATGTAATTTTACCATAATTAAAAATTAGTATATAATTCATTCGGTGTAATGTCGATTTACCGGCAATTAATTTTATTAAATAATTAAAAACAAGCCAAATTGATAATAATCATATTAATTATTTAAGTGAAGCACACGATATATACTATTACATTCAAAAATGATATTTATAAATAAGACTTTATTTATTTTATATTACGTTATCATTGACGCTCTTGAGATATGTGCTGACACATTCAAATGATGCGTAGACCTCATATCTATCAAGTAAGAAATGCAAAATAAATCTTTTGTCTTTTTTAGCTGAAGTCATCGTTCTGACTTGTTACACGTCTTGTGGTCATTTGTTTTATGGGAAATTAATATCCCTCAAGTAATATTCGTGTATATGTGTTTCGTGATTTTTTTAAAAATATGATCGACCAGTAAATGAATAAACATGAAATAGAGTGTACATAGGAGAGGGGTTTGGAACATTAATTGCGGGACGAGGAGCATTCTACAAACATTATTTGTGAAAACATAAATCTGACAACTCTTCGAAAATTAAATCATTGTGTAAACAAGACGTATTTCTTACATAAATGCATATTATATTATCGGGGTTTAAATTTACGTTCCAATCGAGTCATATATTAAAAAAAAGTCTAGGAGCTCTTTGATTGCGTAAATGGTACCAAAATGATCACGTCGGTGGCACCAAAATGCAAATATTGAAACAAGGAATTTGCGTTAGTCCATGTCTACCTATATATTTAATAGTCTGTGATCGTATTTAATTTTTCACAAATATCAAAAAAAAAAAATCACTAAATCATAACAATAAATATTTTCCTACTGGCACCAAAATCATTTTCACAAGTGAAAATAACGATTTTTAATTTTAAAAAACAAAGATAATTGTAGAACTATAAACAGTTTATGTGTAAAGCGCCCTTGAGGTGAAAGTTTTTACGAAAATGGCGCTATACAAATTATCCATTATTATTATTATTATATTATTGATTAATTGTATTTAATGTAACGATTAACAGAGAGTTTTCCGTATTGGCAACACAATATTTAAAGTAAATGTTCATTAATATAATTTTACAAAAAACTAAATTTTGTACCACGCACACCCTTCAGTTGGAAAGCAAAGGAAATTATTTTTCAAAAAGACGCTACCGAGCCACAAACTTTATAAGAAACACAAAACCTGAAAATAAACTTGCAAGTCATTCAATCGCGCGGCGACGACGATACCTTTGCAGAGTGGAATCGAACTCCGTCCCATCAATCACTGGGCAATTTATCAGCCGTCCCACCAGTGCGAAGAGGCGCGTCGCGGGTGCGACTCAAGAATCAGTCCCCGCGCCTTGAGTAATCTAATTTTTGACAAGAAATAATACTGTAAAAAAAATATTTTTTTAAATTTAATTATAAAACGTAATAATATCTAATAGGCTATATATTAGAGACAAGCTAAGTTTAAAAGCCAAATTGTACGTATGTGTAATGCTCAGTAGCGCAGCAATACATATTAGCCGGCACATACCATTCCCAAGAACACACTTCGTTATACTATTTATTAATTGTTAGAAAATTATTTTCCTTTACTATTAGGTAGGTACCTACATACCTTTAAAAAGGTACGGTACAAATCGCTGTCTCTACTACTTATATTCTAATAAGAGTTTATCTGTTAGGACGTTCAAAGTTTAATTAATTATTCATCTATGGTACCATGAAATTATTTTATATTTAAATATATGATACACTTACTTATTCATTCGTCAGTAACTTCATACAGGAATCAATGTCTGCGAATGTTAAATCTGCAGTCAAGTTGTTGGGCGTGCACATTGATTCAGATCTTCCAATGAATACACAAATCAGTAAAACTGTCAGTGCATGCTGCCATCAACTGAGACAGATTAAAAGTTGACGCAGCCCGTCTACTTATAAATGCATTTGTGGTGTCACATGTGGACTATTGTAACAGCATCTATGCTGGCCTGCCAATGTTTCAGCTGAATATATTGCAATCTATTCTATTCTAGAGTTTACAAATTATCTCATATAACATCCCTTTTACATCAGCTACATTGGCTCCGATTCCCTGAAAAAGTTGAATTTAAATTGTGCTGGTTGATGTACAAGGCGACACATAACATGGCGCCTCTGTATCTTCAAGAACTTTATATCCCAGACAATTTGAATGGTAGACGTCAAACTCTCAGGTCAGCCTCTACTTCAGCTGCAGGAAGGGTTGTAGAACCGACAAACCATTGCCAGAAGTCTAAATTTAATGAACGGGCATTTGCGGTGGCAGTCCCAAAGACGTGGAACTCTTTGTCCTCCGTCATAAGAAACAGTGCATCAGAGACGTTATTTAAGAAGAAACTAAAAACGCACCTTTTCAAAAAGTCATTTCCATAAGTGAAAATAACAATTTTTTGAGTATGTCCAAATCTGTGTAGGAACTAATTACTGGGTTTTATCCCCTGTGGGATTGTCATCAATAATTTGTCATAACAATTTTTAATTTTAAAAAACAAAGATAATTGTAGAACTATAAACAGTGTGTAAAGCGCCCTTGAGGTGAAAGTTTTTACGAAAATGGCACTATACAAATTATCCATTATTATTATTATTATTACGATTTTTAACTAACTAACTTACTATCGTGCCGTTTCTCCGCGGGGGAAGGCAGAGAGGATAGAGCGCCACACTATTCTGCCCTGACACAATTTTCGCCTCATCCACATTCATACAAGTTCGCCGATTATTGAGGCTTCTAACAGTACCATCCTCCAGTATCTGGTTTAGCTGATCGTGCCAAGTCTTCCGCGGATGTCCTCTATTTCTGGTGCCATCAACCGGATCGCATTGTTGAGCGAACATATCGCGTTGATATATTATCAATTATTTCCAATTATCATTGGCTCTGGAAATCGTACGACTTGAATTTCAATAATTATATTTAAACCATTTAATATTTTTTCTATTCATTTTAACACTTTTTTTTAATGTTTTACATCAACTTGGCTCTTTTACGCCAGTGGCCTGACCTTTATATTATATAGCTTTTTTATTGTTCTATATTTGCATTGTAATTTAATACATCTTCGTGGGACTGACTGCCTATAAATGTCATTTAGGGACCCCCCGATGATGATTTATTATAAAAGAAAAATGATTTTGGAAAAATCTATCGCATCCGACCTCAACGTTGTTGAGCTGTTTTCGTAAAGCTTGAATATTATATTATAAAATTATCAGGAGAACACATTCTTATTGTGAAGTTGTAATTATTCAGAACAGACGGTCTGTGATATTTTAAATACTAATTAAATGTATTAATTATAAAGATATACATATAATTTTATTTGAGATTCCGTAAAAATAAAGTAGATGGCTTTCAAATAATGGAACGATAGATGTATTCATGTATTGTTCGAAAATTTGCCGTCAAAAATAATATCGCTGTAGCATAGTTGGATAATGCACTTTCCCCGGTTTGGAAAGAGATCCAGGTTCGAATCCCGGTGGCGCAACAACAATATTTTTTGATAAAATTGATTTTATATTTATATCTTTCTAATTAATACATTTAATTAGTATTTAAAAAATTATAAAAATTAACACATTTTTGCAATTTGAAAACATTGTTCCTTGTTAATTAAAACAAATTAGAAAAATCATTTAGAAAGATACCCAAAAAAATCTATCTATAGAAAATATATTTGTCACCGGCACTGTATATTATCGGTACTGTTTTACCAATGAATACATAAAACCCTGAAAATTATTGCCAAATTTTGTTCTACATCTAAATTATTATCATACATTCTTTAGGATTGCTCCTCGCGAGACGTCAAGAGACATGTCGAAAAATCGGAAACAAGTCTCTTTGTGAGCTGACTGTTGACTGTTGACTGTTGAAGTTGATTGAAACAACTGGAAGAGTCGTGTTTGTGGTTGTCGGGACGGTGCGGGGAGCGCAGAGGGAGTGACAGTCGGTGACGAAAGGTTCAACTGGCACTCCAATTAGGGAGTGTTTACAAGGCGCGGTAGCGGGGAGGAGAGTGGTTAGTAGTGCGAATAATGGAATCTTAGCACCGTGTTAGGGCGTCGAATACCGGTGAAAATTAACACCCAAACACCGGGCACTTAGCACTAATAAGTGTGCTAATGCCTCACAGCAATTATGAGACAAGAGGGAGAGAGACTCGTCGAAGTGTCGCGCGTTTACTGCCTTATTTCGATTCATTGTTAACTTTATGTGCAAACATCCGTTGTTTGGCAGGGTCAAAGTATTTTAGAAATAGTAGAAACAGATAGTAAATTTCTTTTGTATATACGCGAGGCTTCTTCAGTGGATTTGAAGCTTTTATCATGTCATGACGTAGCAGCGCTACAACCCAGGGTAAGCCTGACAGACCATCTCAGATACGAAATCGTTCAGCTAGAATTTCGCTTAAAAATCTTAAAGGTTATAATAAACTGTTTTCAATAATTGAATTTTTTAAATCTACCAGCTAAATGTAACCTCTTATGTTCGAGTCCGCTACATACTCTACTTAATCAACCTTAAAGTAGCTTGTTGGTCTAGTGGTTAAGACGCTGACCTAGTAATCTAGTGGTCAGGAGAACGCGCCTCGTTCCGGGAAATCAGCAAGTTAGTCCCATTTTCATCGCACAAGTGTTTAACTTAGTTAATGTACAAATCTCAATTAATTAAATGGAAATAAAAGCGAAGTGACGCGATAGCTGAAGGGCAATTCAAGGTCATACTACAGTCGACAGTGACATAAGCGTATCAGTTTCAATTTTCGTTACCAATCGGGTTAACTTGTTTTCAAATCAAAAACAATCATAATTACAATAAATCGGAAAATAATCGTATGTTGTCTGCTAGAGTTTATTTAAAAAGCTACAATGGTCACGAAATGTTTAGATGACTGGCTCTAGATAGACATCTTAGAATACATCTCATTACGGGGAGGATATCGTCGAATTCAACACATCAAATCACTGCCTGCACTAGAGATGTGTGATAATAATTATCGATAATAACGGTGAATTTGTAAAGTAGACATACCGTCTAGTAGCGAAGGTTCAAACAACAGAGTTAAGTGACGCTAATAAAACTTCCGCCACGAACGACCTTCAAAGCTCGAATAAAACGGTGGTCTGGTCGATTCAGATCACATTACCACAAATATTACTGGTGAATTAGCGTGCAAGGCGGTGGGTGGTATCAACACTCTTATTTCGTGAAACATTACGTTAATGCGTAACCTTGAGTATTGTTATTGGTACAGGGAAGATACATGAACGCAGTGCAGATAAGCAATTTTAACGCGGAATAGATATGTATCAATATAGGTATTTTGGAGGATAATTATGTAAGATGATAGTGATATCAAATGCAATGATGGATTGCCTCCAACATGTTCATCTTATATCGAACAAGGTGATTTTTATTTTTTTTAATATTAGAAGATATAATACATTTTTAAAATAATCAGTACGATAAATATATATTTCTCCTGTATTATTATTTATCGGTAACTATATAATATATAATTAAAAATGAGATTGGACTGTGCCCGTCTCACTAGAGAAATTCTGTGTCAAGACGGGCATTGTTTACGAGCAATTGTACTAATAAATTAGTATTACAAGTATATAAAATAAAAATGGACTTACAAATTAATTATTTTGAAGAAATATGTGACAATAATTAATTTGTTTGGGTGAGTGTACCAATACTAGCTCTACCCATATCACGATTTTTTATTTTCAGTCTCACCACACTCTTCTGTCCTGACACACAATTCTCGCCTCATCCACTTTCATACATCTTCTCATACAAGCTCGACGATTATTGAGCCTTCTAACAGGACCATCCTCCAGTATCTGGTTTACCTGGTTTTGCCGAGTCTTCCGCGGACGTCCTCTACTTCTGGTGCCATCAACACACTCGCGTCATATATATTTCTTACCATTCACTCCTTATCATATTGGGTGTTGGCAGAAAGGAAACTGAGCAAAGATTCATGGAAATGATCACATGAACAGAACATCATTTCTTTATATTCATTTTTCTGTTTTGCATAGTGTTTCAATCATGGGATAGCGAGAGGATTTTACTTATTTATTATGTTATTAGAATTTTTTTAAAACTCTGTTTACTTCATTCCTAATATTTTTAGTTTAGATAAAAAAATATTAATAATAATAATAATGGTTTTCATATTTGTATGATGGATAACGGATGAAAACCTGTCTCCTCTAGTAACAGACTTCGGTCTAGTTAAGAGACAGTGAACATCTCTAACATTACGAAGCTTGTTCGCCTTTTTTGTATATTTATAATATGTACGTATATTAAGAACATGAACAGAATAAATAAATAAATAAATTCGTTCCATATGACCAAACAACCTAAGTGATCCTTTCTTAATCTTACTCACTATACTAAGATCAGTTTTACATTTTTTCCTTATTTCTTCATTCTTTACTCTGTCATAAATGGATCTGCCACATATACGCCTAAGTGATCCCATTTCCACTGCATTCAGTCTACATTCGTTCCACTTCTACCAGCTCCAGGCCTCATTACTATGAGAGTAAGACTCGTGTATAGAGAAGGAGTATATACGAGAGTGTATAATTTATGTTTCAGTTAGTCTGTGAACATATTTTTTGACTTCAAATACAAATTTATAGTAGTCTGTAAGTTTTCTAATTATGGTGGGGAGATTGTTAAAAAATTGATGCCTCGATAAATATAGTGATTTTGGGTTGCGGTATATTTTAGTTTTGGAATATCAATCTGTTCTCTAAATCTTAAATGTAATGTATGAGTAAAAAGTACCTACAGTAATTCACATGGTTTATTCAGATGTGGATACAATTTAAACGCTACGTGGTGAAACGAAGCTCGGCGCTGACGTAATTACCTGGTAAAGCTGTGGCGGAAGAATAATGCGCCGCTCGTCATATGGTGAATGTTTATATTACGTTCCCATAGATAGCAGCACCATGGATGTATATCAATCTGGTGCAAATGTCAGGCGATGGAAACAGAAATGATTTATTCAACAGTAATTCTCGATATATTGTCGATGTCTTGGAAGAGGAGTAATATGGAAATATTTTCTCTCATTGAATAGCAATTGGGCTACACAGCATTGAATACAGACCCACATCTCTGATATTTTGGAATTCCACTACAATTATTGATTCTGTCTCTTGATGACAATGATGAACACAAAGACGGAGTATAGAGGCATGGTTTTCATCCCAGGCGGCGTCGTTCTATGACGAAGATATACAAAAATTGGTGCCCCGTTATAACAAGTGCCTTAATAATGATGATGTAGCGTCCGAAGAATCTAAATTTTTGTAAAAATTATGTTCAGTTTCTTTAAAAAAAAAATCCGGTACTTAAAAAACGCGCCTCATATATAGGATAGGATAGGATAGAATAGGCAATTATATATGGCGCGTTTTGACCAGGCCATGATCATGACCAGGTAAACTAGATACTGGAAGATGGTCCTGTTGGAATCTTCAACATTCGACGAGCTTACATGAGAAGATGTACGAATGTGGACGATGCGAGAGTGGTGTGGAGACAGGACAGAAGAGTGTGGCGCTTCATACTCTCTGCCTACACCCGCGGTGAATCAACGCGATGGTAAGTAGTTAGTCCGAATGCATCTTTTTGTCTCCTGAGTCCGTATTACGGCGTGTTTTGACAACAATTTGTCATCATTTTCAAAAACAGTCATCTTCTATTAATGTCAAATGTTATTTTTTATTAAATGGTTATCAAAGTACCAAAAGATATCTTTACGTAAATACATTGTCAAGATCTACGAAAACACTATAAAGACGCGGGCTCAAAAACTTGAGATGAGTTTAACACGTAAAACACTACAAAGGGAAACATAACATTCTGTGATTTCATACGTTTATTTTCATTTAACATGAAACAAAATACGCTTAATATGAACATTTTGGCATCTCAGAAAAACGAAACACCGGTCGCCACGCCGTCCGACTAGGCTGACATCTGATAATAAACAAGTATGCCGCTTATCAACCCTTACTGTTTTAATCATCGGTCGCGTCGTCTCCGAATCGATTACTATTATGAAAAATTATTTCGTTGAGGTTAAAGGATTTCGGTGTATACTAAAACTTCGGTTGTTATTGTTTCTATGAAGCCGTTTATCGGTACGGTGTAATCTTCCCTTAAAAATATGTTTTTCACAAATATCGCTAGGCTTTATTAGCAGCATTCCATCCAACATCCTGAGGCTTTAAAATCCCCCCCCCCTCCCTCCCGCACAGCATACTGCGATAAAAACATATTTTCGAGAAACATTTCTGTCGCTTTGTTAAAATCCCGGTAAACCGTTTATTCAGGGGGTGTCCGCTTCCATTCAGGGGGTCGGAGAACATTAATCTTCATTTCTCCCGGCCGCGGTGGGCTTGGCGGGTACTTTACCGCTAACAATAATAATAATAGGGGTGTAAGTGCATGGAGATTCAGGTGTGAGACTGTGTCCGAGGGTGACTTTGGTCGTTTTATTTTTTGTGAAGGGTTGACGAGTTCAGTTATGGTAAAAAAAAATTATTGCACGGTTACAGACGGTTTCCGTAAAAAATAGCTACAATTATTTCATTAAATACATTAAATTCGATAACAAGAAATTCCAATCTATACATATATTACCCTAGAAACGCAAGCCGTTTGTAATATAATCTGCCTCAGCTGTTTTCCATTGCATACGGAAGCTACCGCGCGTGTGTCGCATCATCGCCGGAACGGAACATTACGTAAATATGTTTGATTGCGTATTTATTTGCGTCACAATAAACAAAAATATATTTTTCCTCGGCTGATTAAAATATATGACGCGAATAAAATGCGCCTTATGTAAGTATATTTTTGGGTAAATTTAAATATATTATGTCTTATATTTATTTAATTTTCAACTATATTAAAACCAAAAAGTGCGGAATATTAAATAATCTACACCTCGACGCTCAACGAATTATACATACATTCTACCAAGGCTCGGAACCGGAACGCCGCTCCATAACTCAGGTTCGTGAGATTGTAGCAAATACAGCACCGACTCTTATTTGAATTATAACTTCTGCGTATTATTTTGGTTTCAATAAATTGTTAAAAGTTTAAAGATTTAAGAATAAATGTATGTTTCGCAATTTAATTAAGTAATACAAAGTTATTTAGCTACTGTTCATCAATTCACTTAAAACGGAAAGAGTGACAGTGTATTGTAATATATATTTGTAATTGCTTACACGGGGGGTAGGGAAAATAAGGGATGCAGGAGGGGTGGAAGGAATTCGGGAGATAGATAGGAATAGGGAACAGAAGCTGGCTGAAGGACCACCCAGAAAACACGACCCACCTATGTAACGCTCCTCCTGGGATCTTCATACACTGGATCCACATGTCTTCCGGTTACAGGACACGTACAACGCTATTCAGTACAAAGTATACTTTAACATACATAAAGTGTCAAACAACACATCGCACAGGTTTCGGCACGCACGGTAGTGAGGAACCAAAACCAAACACAATAAACTATCAGCCAGACACAGTTCGAAGGTATAAATTCAATTGATGAATCATAGAGAACATACCATAGAAATAAGTCGTGTTCTGGTATAGGAGGAGGGGGTAGTGGGTAGGTACTGGATAGGAATTATATATATACGCGTTCACGTGCGCGCAAGACGGCGATCGGCGATTCATACATTATAAATACCGAACAATAGAATTGTCGCGTAAGTATAAACTTATGATCAAAATTACGAAATACATTCTATATATTACCGATCGTTATGTTTTGTTGAATATTTCAATCATACCTGAATACATTAACTTTTTTTTTTTCAAAAAACGTAATCAAAAGACAAACAAATTGAGGGGATACGGTAATAAAGCCCACTTACAATTTGCGTAATATTTTGCAATATTTGAAACAGGGCAAACAAACATAGCAACAAAACACAGAGAAAAGATCAATAAATCTCCGAACTGAAGGGAGCTTGCAACCTAGTCGGGTAGCCGACACCACAACTCGGAGGGGTAAATTGGTCTCCGACCAGTGAACCGAACCGGCCCGCCGAACCGCACCGAATCGGGGATGAACCGCTGCGCGCAGTTGAAAGGGTTGTTAACGCGTTGTGCGCTGGAAAATAGTTAATGGCTCGAAAATACGAGGAAAACGCTTAAAGATATTATATCAATTAACGTTTAATCGGTTCATCTATTACATTACAGAAGGGAAGTTGGGAGAATCTGGAAGACGGCAGATAAGAAATGGTCACTAAACATACCACCATTATGATACTAAATTGTGGTCTGCAATCAGAACGATACATTATTAATACGTACGAGTACACCATATATGTAGTACATCTAATAGACGATATGAAATATATAATACTCATCATCATCATTAGCCATTATCAATCCACTGTTGGATGAAAGTCTCCCCATGACTCTGCCAATATTTGCCATTGCCGCTCCCACTGCCACGTATTATTGTGAAGTTATGTGCTATTTTAATACAAATTAAATGTATCAAATAGAAAGACATACAGAAAAAAAAACATTTTAAAATTTTTATTGAATATTTGAAAATAATAATGTGTTCTTAAAAATATATAAATTGTATCAAAGTTTATTCAAACTTAATAAAAAATAAATTGATTTAGTTTCCGGCGTCTTCTAGGGTATATTACTCAAAAGTATTTGAGATGATAGCTTTTGAAAACAGATGTATCAATTTGAAATAGCGAGCCGCAGCGGTTGACGTGGTGGCGTAACTAGTAACGCATTTCCCCGGATAGGAAAAGATCTAGCTTCGAATCCCGGCGGCAACTAAAAAAAATTATATTAAAATATTCTTTGTTCATGATTATCTATGCGTCTTGAAATGTGGCCCGCCCATTGCCATTACACTTTTTAGCAGTGACAGTGACATCCTTCACCTTGGTCTGTGTTCTAACCCACGTGTTTTTACAACAATATCGATATAAATAAAATATATTATATAAAATATTTTCCATCCATTAAGTTGCTCGAGTGTATGATCTGCTTAATTTACATTTTTGCAAAACTATGTTAAAATAGTGTTATCTAATGTCCTACTTCGCTAGAGATCATTTTTATAATGATGGCAACGTTTTAACGGATGATTTTAGCTGCATGATCAATTGTATCTAACATACTGTCATGTAAAGAATGATAAGTGATCCAAGATGGTGGACGGCTGACACATACCACGTGTTGCGCCGTCACAATTAACGGATGAAGTGATTGCAAACATTGCCAATTCTGTGGATTCTATTGACAGTGTAGCAGATTCCACGTTTTCTGTCGAAAACAACGACGCAAACTCTTCAAGTAGTAAAGATATGACCACGATAAGATTTTGATGAATTTCTAAGTGTTTTCGTTTAACATATGTTCCACGCCACAACTTTGATTGATTTAAAAGGCTTTTAATAATATCTACATGATATTAGATTTTTTTAAATGTTTTTACTTATTTTATATTATTCTAGACATCAATGTAAAATACAGCATTTTAAATAATATAAGGGTGTTGCTGGAACATCACTAGCTAGTACGCAAGCTACAACTAGAACCCGAAAGAGAGAAAGGTGGCTTAAAATACAAGATGCAGAGAGAAAGAAGAAAGATAAATGTACCACTTACACAAGTAAATGGGTGTTACACCATTATTATATTAGGAACAAAATATCCTAATAGCTTTTTTAGTTTAAAATATATTATGTACTTACCATATATTACTGGTTTTTATGTTCATGTAAAAGAATTTCCAAGTTTAATTATTTTTTATTATTTCATTTTAAATCATACTACAATGAACATTTCTTTATATTATCTGATAATAATAGTTTTAAATACTAATTTAATGTATTAATTATAAATATATACATATAAAATCAATTTTGTCGAAAAATATTGTTTTTGCGTTACCGGGATACGAACCTGGATCTCTATTTCCAATCCGGGGAAGTACACTACCAATTGTGTTACAACGCCAGTATTTTTCATGACAAATTTTCGAACCTATATGATACATTTTTTAAAATTAATACATCTATCGTTACATTATTTTTGAAAGCCATCTACATTATTTTAATAATAGTTTAACAAAAGGTAAAAACGACTCTTAATTTCTGTATTAAGAATTTATTTATTTAGAATTATGTTATTTTAATCAACCCAAACATTCAAAGTGTAATATCTCAAAACTTGTTGTTGTCAGTTAACATGATCTACAATCCGAGCAGCTCAATTCTGGTTACGTACAACATTAAATATTTTACGTCATTTATTTTCTCTCCGCTGACAACATCAAATGTCATTCATAGTTTTCGAGGTAAGGAACTCTAGCAAAGTCATGCACCATGAAAATAAATCCCATAATCAGTCCCATCGTTCGCCAGAACTACAGAGTAACTAACTATCAGTGCTATCTTGATACTTTTACGAGTTACATCATATTGCATGATGAAAAACCGATGTTAAGAACGGTTACGCAATATCGATTGCGGTAAAATAACTGTTCAAATAGTTTATCTTGTACAGTCGTAAAATTTCACCGCCGGCATTAAATAACGACGATAAAGCCGAGCTCACAGCGCCAAGTTCGGGACCAAATGTCTCCAGCAGGAGCCGGGATGGTCGGTCCCGAGTGTAATGGTCAACAAATTAATTGGCTGATGTCACTAGACGAAGTTCCACGCCGAGATGATAATAGGTACACAGAGAAACGTTGCTACTAGCTCTCAAACAAATTAACTATTGTGATGCATCGTTCTATTATTGCGGAAAAATATAATTCGATGGTTCAGTGATAAAAGGATCTATAAAAAAAACATTGTATTTAATCATGATTCATTACATGGAAAATATGTATCCTGCTGTTACAACGACAAAACTGATCTTAATACATGTCAAAAAAAAAGTACCGTCGATTCCGCTTAATTGGGACACATCGGGACCCACTTGCCACGGATAACAAACTCCTCTTATACAAGGCCGTTCTAAGGCGTCTACTTACCTATGCAGCCCCCATCAGTACACGAAAAGACTACAGATCTCGGATATTCCTCTTACAAAAGGAATTCATAAAACATCTCTCCGAGCGTTTTTATGGTGGTATTCCTCAGCACCAAAATCCCACAATAAATGTCCTCGCCGCGTACGACATACACATCCCCACGCGTTATAAAAGACCTAAAGACGTCCTTTAGAGACCAATATTGCCCCATGCTAGCAGCCTCTGCCCCATTTTCACATTAAACTAACCTAATGATATAACACCCCAATTTTTTATACCAACCCACACAAGGCATACGGTAGATAAAAGAGCAAGGGGTCCCCACGGATCCGTTACTCTGTTGCAATGAGATCAAAGTCCAAAAGACATTGGGACCAGAACATTTGGCCCAATTAAGCGGCTAACAGTAAAGCAATTTTGTATGGTGTTGGGTTTTATAGTTGGCCAACAGTAGTCAAGGGAAATTTCAATATCAAAATCATTGATAAACATTGAAGTTATGTGTATAATATGTATTGTGATCTTAAATTTACTGTCCCAATTAAACGATGTAAATTACTGTAAGTTCATTACCTTTCTTAACCGGCGGCCCAATAAAGCGGAATCGGCAGCAGGATCAATAGAAAGACAATTTTTTTTTTTTTGTAAATTATTGTTATTAAATTAGTTAAAGAAACATTTGAACATAATGGCAGACAAGATACTAACATGCAACTCATTAATAGCTTAGAGACAAATAGAATGGGGAGGAGCTTGAAAAGACAAATCTCTAAATATGCACGAGAACGGCCGAACCGATTTTGATGCAGTTTTCTTCAGGGTATAAGAGATATCATTGAAAAGATTTTAATTAACATATCATCGATGTACAATATCAGGAGGCTGATAAGTAAAAAAAATATGTTGCGAAAGCAGAAAAAATCGTACGTGTTACACATATAATGGCGTATATAAACAGATGTATCTGAGAATCGTCCCGAAAGTCGTGTATAGGACATTACAGAGTTGAACAGAAGAATGATGCAACTGATACATACATACCAAATATTACCGCTAAATCTTTGAGACAGACGAGAGATCTCAGTCGCAGTGCTATCGCAACATCATATTTAAAAAAAAAACACAAGAAAAAAGTTTTTAAAATGCAACAATTGAATCATGTAGATTTTTTTAAATAAATTCAATGGAACGTTTTCAAATTTAGAAAAGACTTTGCCTAATAACGTAACCATTCATATTTATCACAGAAATGTTTTATTCAACGAATTAAAAATTTAAAACAGAATCGCAAATGTCCGACGACGAAAATTCTTAAGAACTTGTCAAAGTTTATCAAGATTTTGCACTCATAAACCGTAATCATTCCGGAAATTCTGTCACCATTGCGCGAGGGAACCACGAGGTCTGCGGTCAGAACAGGAAATATTATAATGATCCGTTTCATTAAGTCCGCAGACAGACCGCGGTGGCGGTGGCCAGTGTGGCTACACTGTCAGGCAGTGCGAAGATTCCCTCATCAGCCGAATCCCGCGTGGGATACAAGACATAAAGCCGGGCTCGGGGACTCTTCAGCTAGTACACACACTTCACTCTATGAAAGCGCGGTCTGCAAACCAAACTTTGATCAAAACAAAACAATCAAAACATAAATTCGTTCGGAATGACTCGAAATAATTTAAGAATATAAATTCATGAGTCAGCTAGACACATTGGACTGTGACACATCAGCTCTAGTACCGTTTCTTCGTCACGAATTATTTTTGACCAAGATATTTTGAAAGAGATGACAGTAAAAAAAAACAATAATTAATAGTTTATTAGCATTGTTTTTAAAAGCACTACGAGCTATTTATATTCACCAACCGGTTTCATAAAATACCATTTCCTTCATCAGGATTCAGGATGATAAAAAAACTAACTATAATCAAGTGTCAAAATAAATCTAGTACCTAACTTAAATTGTTACGATGATAGAAATTTACTTAATGATCCAAAATTATTGTAAACTTTTTCGGAGAGGATAACATAGCAAATGTTCCTAGTCAAAAAAAGTTTATATTTACTGAGAACTTTTACGACTATCGATTGTGGTAGAGGCTCCTGATTAAAATTGACGGGTTGATATACTATAATGCTATGATTTGACAAGCTGAGGGGTGGTAAGTCAAAGTAAGCCACCGGTTCTTGTACAGCACGGCAGTTCACCAGATAATTTCCTCATTGATGTGGTATACCATTCTTAAATATAGTTATATTACAGGAATTCCTACTATTTAGTTACTGAGCGGACGAGGGTGAACACGCAATGCCCAAACATCTGTCGGTGCGGTGGTCCTAACTGACACATCTTTCGCTCGAAATGGATTCGTTCGGCGCTCGGACGTAAATCAGTTTCTCGTGTGTTTACCTATAAAAAGTAATGTCTGTCGTATGCTTTGGGGCTTGCTAATTTTTCAAGCTATCTTAGATCGTTTCTGGAAGCGGCACGTGATTTATGCCAGAGTGGGAGCTGTTCTCGAGCGGACGCGCTTATAGATCAAGCATAATCTACGCTCTAATGGATATTTCAAGTATGGTTTTAATGTCAAATGTTTTGAAGTATTTATTTTAAATATTTACGTTCTTATAGCAGTGGTTCAGCGCCCAACCCACACTGTTAAAGGATCAGTTGCTGATAGATTATAATTACAAACAACTCTAATATATTCACAGTCGGATGCGATACAATGAAAAATGTCACAATGAACAGTTGTTAACACAAACTTAGGATGCTGCAATGAAGTGCGTGGGAAAATACTATAGGCCCACGTGGCTAGTGAATGACGTGTCGGGGACTTCCCGCTTGACTCTTTGAAATATATTTAAGATTTTTATTACTGAAGATTTGTTTGTATATTCCATAAGAAAAGATTGTTCATGTTTTCTGATATAAGAAAAATAAATATATTTTATATTATAATTAGATTTTTATTTTTGATTTTGCCAAATATTTTTCTGTTGTCATGTTGAATGGTAATTTTGCTCTAGACGGATTACCCCTAATGCCAGCCCAATTGCTACAACCAATGAGGTCCTAAAAAACTAGTTACGTACGTTTTAAATACTCGACTGCAAATATGCAACTTAATTGTAATCAATATTAACCTGATTACCTATCGCAGTTCTACGTTATGTAAGTTTATAATTTTCTTATTTTGTCTTCTTTCCTTCCGCTATATTCTATCTTATCGGTTATCCTTCGTTATCTGTACCCCACTCTCATAATATTATTATATGAAGTGTACTGTAATGTAATAAAAGCCAAACCTACCTTATGTTTTGCTAAGAGAATTTCATAATACGAGAACACTGACTCCAGAATAGTTTTGACGAAGTGCTGGAGCCATTAAGAGTCTCCTACAGTTGGTAAAATCGAAACAATCTTTAAGGGGGGTTTCTGGCGATATAACGATTTTGAAAATTAATCCAACACGACCGTGAGGAACTCAGCCGTCCGCGATGAAAGATGAAACAGAATGTTTTGATAAGTCTTAACGACGCATTGACGGATATTGGGATCGTTTCTCCTCAGCCGAGAGCTTTACGGCCGTGCACAGATGTACACAGTGGAGTTACATTTGATAAACACTTAAAACAACCAGAGGAGCATTCAGTATTCATGCTGCACAAAACTACCACACGTCTCTACATCACCATGTGTGTTGGCGCTAACGCGCAGAGTGCTACAGACGATCGAGACCGTCGAGTATAACAATATATTTTTTTTTTTAGGAGAACACATTCTTATTGTGAAGTTGTAATTATTCAGAACATAGGTCTGTGATAAATAAAGTTGTATCAATGTGTCCAAAATTTAATAAAAATGAATTGATAATTCTGGCGTCTACTATCAAATTTACTTAAAGGTATTTTGAGATTCTGTAAAAATAACGTAGATGCCTCTGTCAAATGATGGAACGATTAAATGTATTGATTTCAAAAAAGGTAACATATAGGGTCGAAAAATTGTCGCTAAAAATAGTGCCGCTGTAGCTTAGTTGGATAAAGCACCTCCCCGGTTAGGGAAGAGATCCAGGTTCGAATCCCGGTAGCGCAACAACAATATTTTTCGATAAAATTGATTTTATATGTATATCTTTATAATTAATATTTAATATATTATTCTTAAAATATATTAAAAATTCAAAGATAGTACTAGTTTAGTGTATATCTCTTGGTATATTAAACATGTTACTTTTTATGGAGATGACGTCATTTTCCTAATATACAAGTGACGCATGTCTGGTGTCTTTAAAATCATGAATCTATACATATAATTGATTCTCTCTAAAACGCAAGAGTTCACGTTCTATATTTATTGTACAATAATCTACGAGTCGTGGCGCAGTGGGTTGAGACACAGAGTTCAGAATCAGTCGAATCCGGAGGCGGCGGGATCGAACCTCGGCCGACGTATTTAGAAATCAATTTTGCAAAGATATTATGTATAATCATGTCACCGTGACGATAAATAACGTTATTATTTCAATTATTTTAAGAAAATTTCTGATTTTTCTGCGACAATTAGTTAAATAACTGGATTAATTTTTTAGTATTTTAATTTATTTCTTATACTTATCTTTTGTATTGTATTTTTTAATGCGACAAAATAGCAAATCGATACGGAAACACTGTCTGTTGCGTGATGGCATAGATGCCGGAATAAACAGGATTCGGAAGGAAGTTCCACTCACCACAATCCGTTCTCCTGGCACCTCCAATGTGGACTGTAACTTAGGGTTTTGACACTATCTCCGTTCAGGATCTTTTATGATTCAGACTGCAATAGATGGTCACGTAGACACACATCTCACTCTATTTTACACTGCGTAAACCTTTGTAACCGTACCGGTTCGGGGTCGCCGATCGACTGGCCCCGTGGCAGGTGAGGAAGGGGGAGGAGGTGGAAGGCACAGTACATCATTCTCGCTCAAGCCCAAATATGTCCCAAACACTATCAAAATCAACTTACTTTCTGACAGTTAATTCTTAGACTTCCGTAGCTTTCTCACGTCAAATTGATACCATACGGATGAATATTGTACAGGTATGGTTTTAGTACGATGATACCTGAGCTAACCTACAATGTATCAGTAAATGACCAAATGTAATATAGAAGTGTTGCTTATTGTGCCATACAATAAAGAAAGAAAAAAAAGTAATCTATGAAGGAAAGCCACAAGGTATTAGTTAACTAATTGTCGGAACAAAACTAATCAAAGTAAACTTTATAATAATCTAAAAAGATATGAAGATTCTGTTAATTATTGCACGCGTTGCTTTGTTGAGAGAAATCGAAACAGGAGTGCACAAATCTCATAACGATTTCGAGATAGGGTTTCAAGATTAGATTCCGGTCGTAAATCGGAATCACCGCAAGGTGTAGGGGGTAGTAAGGAAACTTAGTACAGAACAAGGTCGCTGAGGGGATTCTAGTCGAAGGACCAGTAATCTCGAGAATCGGGATTCGGAAAAACTGCTTGTCTTACCTTGCTTCCGCAAATGGCACGCGGATGAGCCGATCTCCGCTACCAATTGAATTCGGCGATGTCACAAGTTCACCCACGACACAAACAAACAATATCACTGTGCACACAAATCACAGGATAACAAACAATACAGTGCTGGTGCACTGGAGCTGAAAGATCCACACCGCGAATGCTTATCACGATGTCGAGATCGAATAAATATCGGTCAAGTTGACGTCTGCTGGCGTCAAGGTCACATTTCACACTGAAAAGACAAGCATGAGGAAATACATGGATGGAAATTTGGACGCGGAATCTGTCAATTCGGAACAGACTATATAATCTATGGACTCCTACAAAAACCTATGAATGTTAGGGAAAATAGGAGGCAAATGATTGATAGATAGAAATAGACTATTCTGGTCGCGAAAATCCAGAAGTGAATAGGACATGGAGATGAGGAGCTGTTCGAAATGGCTAAGTACACTCACGCGATCACTTTGGTATGACTCGATTGGAACAAAAATTTAAACGCTGATAATATAATATGCATTGATGTAAAAAAATACGTAAAATATTCGAAGAGTAAATACGTTTACTGTTGCATAAATGTGTCAAAAACTATCGGATTATGTTTATGTTTATTGTTGTTTAAGAATGTTCCTCTCCAATATGTACACTTTATTTCATGTCTATTCATTTACTGGTCTGTGCAATACACTCATTTACTTAGGTCAACGCGATGATAATGGCTAATTTCTAAGAAATTAGAATTGTAAAAGAACTTCGCATAATGGCAATTTCATAAAAAACCCTGTCCAGTTGTACATTAAAAATGGTTCAATTTTCAATCGAATAAATATCCGATAAAATAATTTGCCGCAAAGGGGTTAACGGTTATGTATGCAAATAAAAACAAACAACCCAGAGTGGTACACGCGGTGTCAATTGGAATTGCGGCCAACCGGTTGATGAACCGATGACGGCCGTTCAGCATCACGCCAGAGCCACGAAGACTAGCGACAACTGGCTCCGTATAAAAGTGCCATGTGGAAGCAGACACCGAATAGGCGCCGAGTGAATTTAAACACAGTTGGTGCATTGTCAACTCGAACATAAATACGCAACTTGTTAGACTGTCCGCCATGTTGCTGAGACATATACATTTATTTAAATATCTCGGCAACTATCTTCTACACACGCGTTACAGTACTATCTATCAATACAGAAAACTAAGATGAGTGCCCGTATTATTTTGATCGGAAATATTGAGTTGTCTAACAACGTTACTTTTATTAAGTTGTAATTATTCAGAACATAGCTCTGTGATATTTTAAATACTAATTAAATGTATTAATTGTAAAGATATACATATAAAATCAATTTTATCAAAAAATATTGTTGTTGCGTTACCGGGATTCGAACCTGGATCTCTTTTCCAATGCGGGGAAGGTGCATTACTAACTATGCTACAGCGCTAGTATTTTTGACGACAAATTCTCGAACCTATATGTTACACTTTTTCAAATTAATACATCTGTCGTTCCATTATTTGAAAGCCACCTACATTATTTATACGGAATATCAAATACCTTTGAGTAAACCGATAGCAGACGCCAGAATCAACAATTAATTTTTATTAAATTTTGGACACATTAAGGAGAACACATTATATTATATACATATAAAATATGTATATCCTTATAATTAATACAGACCGTCTGTTCTGAATAATTACAATTTCACATTAAGAATGTGTTCTCCATAATAGGCAAGATAAACATATAAAATCAATTTTATCGTAAAATATTGTTGTTGCTACCGGTATTCGAACCTGGATCTCTTCCAATCAGGGGAACTTGCATTATCCGATTATGCTATACCAACACAGTGGATGACGACAAATTTTTAAACATATATGTTCACTTTTCAAATGAATACATCTATCATTCCATTATCTGAAAGCCATCTATTTTGTTTTTACGGAATCTCAAATACCTTTGAGTAAACCGATAATGTTACATATAGGTTCGAAAATTTGTCGTCAATCCAGTGTTGGCGTAGCATGAAAAATGTGAAGAAAGTAAGGCATCGATAGACCAACTGTTGGCAGAATACAAAAGAAATTAGCAGAAAAACGTTTGAACGACAAAAAACTTGATAAAATTAATTCTTCGTGGACAGAAGACCTTTGAACTTTGAAGTGCCTGGGCCATCACACTCCACTCAGATATAGGAACATGGACCAAACTGTTGTTCATCTCAATCTGGTTTAGCCAAGATATCGCCAACTATTTGAGATCCCTCGATGAATGAATGAATGACACCTATCACGTTATACATGCGTTAAGTGCTTTGCCCATCTTATTTTTTACGATTTTACCAAATCGACTAACTCAACATGAAAATACTTGGAGGTAATGAATGTTTGGAATAAGTAGATGAGTTTGTGTATTTGGGAAGTGTGTTTGATAGAAACGGAAAGACTGAAAAAATTATCGAAAACCGACACTGATATATGGAAGTGAGGCCCGGAGCTGGCAGAAAGTAAACTGAATGCAGTGAAAATGAGTGTGGCAGATCCATTTATGACAGAGTAAAGACTGAAGAAATAAGGAAAGAACGTAAAGCTGATCTTAGTATAGTGAGTAAGATTCACTAAGATGGTTTGGTATTATGGAACGGATGAATGAGGTGAAAATGGTAAGGAAGATTACGACGGGTAATGGAGTCACCTCTGTTAATCTGGATAAATACGTGTTCTGGATTATACTATTTAACTTCTCGTTTTAAGATAATTAATTACATTAATCAATTAATCATTAAACTATGACTGGTTGGCTGTTGCACTCGAGTCATCATTTATATAACACGGTGTCACATTGAAGATACCGTCCTTTCATTTTCTAAATCTAGATGTAATCTCTCAGGCCATCCCCCTTCTGCCTTCCGCCGTATCTCGCGTCCATCAGCCGGTGCTAATGGTTGCGTCTGTCACGATAGCCGCTTGTTATTGTTTGTATCAAAAGTATCGTGTGATGTGTGCGATACGCGAGCAATTTGCAGTGATACGGATCTGCTGCTCGCTCCGGTGCATATGAGGCGAGGACGCGCGTGGAAGGTTGCGTCCGTGGGAATGTGACGTCCTGGCCCGTGTCGGATACGTTCATTGCACACGTGATTAGCGGAGGATAACGTTTCGTCAACCGGTTTGTGGATTTTTGCCTTTATGCGTGCGCGATGGTCGTGTTTGATTTAGTCTAAATAACTAACATACCATAACGCCGTGATGTAGGTAGGGAGGATAGAGCGCCACACTATACTGTCCTAACACACAATTCTCGCTTCATCCACATGCATGCATCTTCTCATACGAGCTCGCCGATTACTGAGCCTTGTAACAGGACCATCCTCCAGTATCTGGTTCACCTGGTCGTGCCAAGTAGTCTTCCGCGGTCGTCCTCTATTTCTGGCACCATCGACACATGAGTCATATAGCTTTTTTACCATTCTCTCCTCATTCCTCCGTTCCATATGATCAAACCACCTAAGTGATCATTTCTTAATCTTTCTTACTATACCAAAATCAGCTGTCATAAATGGATCTGATACGCCTAAGTGATCTCATTTCCACCGCATTCTGTCTACTTTCGTGGCTCTTCTGCCAGCTCCAGGCCTCACTTCTATACATCAGTGTCGGTACCAGGACTCCATTTTGTACCGCTAATGATAACTTAATTGGTCTATTTTACGTAGATGGAAATGAGTCGTGTTAAGCGCAAACAATTCTAAAATCTCACCACTATCTGACTGCTACCGCAGTGTGTATACTAAGGCCTATTCTCAAAATTGCAATATTGAAATGAAGGTGATTGTTACGCCAACCCTCAAAAATAGTGTTATATTTGAATGAGAGAGAGGGAGAGAGAGTGAGGGAGATAAACGTACCATAATCTGTCAAAACTATCTGTCTATTTTTGAGGGTCGGTGTAACAATCACCTTCATTTCAATATTGCAATTTTGAGAATAGGCCTGAATATCTAACTGAAGTAGTAGCATCATTTGGACAGAGGATTTCAGATGACGTGCGGTTTTGTAATTTGATTACCGAGAACATCGGCGGGCGTGAGAGAGAACAATACGAGTTACGAAATGTCAATGAAGACTCGTTACGGCGGTTGCGCAATGAATATATTGTAGATCATAATATGAAGTAATGTGCCGCCCGACGTATTCAGGTTTGTTCAGCGAACTACATAACGATATCTCATTTAACAGTAGTAATGATATTACGTATTTCTGAAATGTCGTAAATGGGATCTATTGCGCATTTGAAATTAAAACGATTAATGAATTTTAATGATGATAGTTTTATGTAGGAGAACACATTCTTATTGTGAAGTTGTAATTATTCAGAACAGACGGTCTGTGATATTTTAAATATGTAATCTGTCGCTAAAAATATTGTCGCTGTAGCATAGTTGGATAATGCACCTTCCCCGGTTAGGAAAGAGATCCAGGTTCGAATCCCGATGGCGCAACAACAATATTTTTCGATAAAATTGATTTTATATGTATATCTTTCTAATTAATATATTTAATTCATATTTATGATAGTTTTATGTAGCAGAATAAAAAGTTTATAACAGAAATAAATCGAATTCGCGACCGCGCCTATTATTTCCGCAATCCTTATTTTTCAATGTTGAAAATGATTTAAATATATACATATAAAATCAATTTTATGGAAAAATATTGTTGTTGCGCTATATATGTTTTGAATAATTACAACTTCACAATAAGAACGTGTCTCCTTAATAATAATAATAATATCATTAATTGACATGGCGGTTAGTTACTTTGTGGTATAACACGATTATTTTAATTTTCACAACAAAACTTTGTACTACACACGCGTTGGATTGATGATGAGAGGGACTGCACCTCTCGAAAACCCAACGTGCGTGTAGTTTTGTTGTGAAAATATCGTTATGATGACACACGCGCCGCCTGGCGGCAATTGTTAATAGAGAGATAGAGAGGTTTGTGTGTTCGCTAACATCAATCGGATTAAGAATTAATTTTTAATAATAATTATAATTATATACGAATCTTCTGAAAAAGACTACGAAATGGTCAGTGTCTAAGTTTTTCCAAGAGAATATAAATCTCTGATTTTATAAAATAATTGTACTGTTATTTGTCTATACTTGCAGCTAAGCAAACTACTTTTCTTTCTGTTAAATTAAAAATGGTGCGGGTTCCTGCTCCCTCTTAATTATTACGCCATTTTGTTAATTTTATTTTCTGCTGTAATTTTTTCCGTAATATTTTGTGAATTGTAACTTTCTTTTCACTTTACTTGTCTCTTTTTGCTGACTACCATTTTGTTCTGTCGAATATAAAACTACAAAAATTAAAAAAGAATGAAGTATACAAATTATGCATTTATTGTACTCGTATGTTGACCAGCTATGGCGTCTTTGAATAATCACGAATTTTACCTTTCTCGACACACCTGACAACAGGTCGCGACAGCGCGAGTCTTATCCGCAATCTCGGTGAAGATATGTGTACAGTATCTGGAGCCGGATCAGAACATCGTTGCTGGAGTAACGAATCAGTCAGAAAGGGGTCATGGAACGAATGCTTCACTTGAAGTACGCACTTGGAGCAGAACGGATTGGAAGAAATGACTCTTCAGGAAATGGAAAGAAATTAAATTCTTATATCCAATTCATTGCAAATATAACTACGCTTTACAACATTAATCTTGCCATTTGATTGCACTATTTTCAAGGAGACGAAAAATAAATAAAACGTATTTATTAGGTTACTGATCTATTTGTCGCGTAGGTGGGTCGCAAAAATATAAAAAATAAAAATAGTAGGAAACATTGCACATAAATAAAACAAGTTCAATTCAATGATCGATTGATCAACCGTGTTGTTGCTTATCTGAATGCAAAAATATATTATCACAAAGTTTTTCCATAAGTACTGGAAAATTTATTCGCGAGACATTTTGTTATCAGAGATATTGTAATGTTTTCACAATAATATAATATCATAATAAATGTACTAATAATAAAATAAATAAACTTCCAATTCGTAAGAAGAAAAATCATTACAACAAAATATAAATATTTGTTTAGGAGAACACATTCTTATTGTGAAGTTGTAATTATTCAGAACATAGGTCTGTGATATTTTAAATATGAATTAAATATATTAATTATAAAGATATACATATAAAAACAATTTTATCGAAAAATATTGTTGTTGCGCCACCGGGATTCGAACCTGGATCTCTTTCCTAACCGGGGAAGGTGCTTTATCCAACTAAGCTACAGCGACATTATTTTTAGCGACAATTTTCGACCCTATTTAAAATAATATTGTGGCGCAACAACAATATTTTTCGATAAAATTGATTTTATATATATATCTTTATAATTAATATATTTAATTCATATTTAAAATACCACAGACCTATGTTCTGAATAATTACAACTTCACAATAAGAATGTGTTCTCCTAAATAATAAAGTTGTATCAATGTGTCCAAAATTTAATAAAAATGAATTGATAATTCTGGCGTCTATCAGTTTACTCAAAGGTATTTGAGATTCTGTAAAAATAAGGTAGATGGCTCTGTCAAATGATGGAACGATTAAATGTATTAATATCAAAATGGTAACATATAGGGTCGAAAATTGTCGCTAAAAGTAATGTCGCTGTAGCTTAGTTGGATAAAGCACCTTCCCCGGTTAGGAAAGAGATCCAGGTTCGAATCCCGGTGGCGCAACAACAATATTTTTCGATAAAATTGATTTTATATGTATATCTTTATAATTAATATATTTAATTCATATTTATAAATATTTGGTTTAAATAATTCGAACAAAGAACAAACACGCGAATAAATAAATATGCATCACAATTCAAATTAAGAACAAAAATACGAAGAAAATACGCGTGGGTTACAATTCAAATTGAGAACAATCATTCTAACAAAAGAGTTGTGAGTCGGGTCGAGGTTCGGGTCTGCAACAGATAATCCGAGACATCCATCCGTACGCCGGGGAGAGTTGACTCGGTCCACCGATAAAAACGCACGGCCTTAATGATGGCTCGTCCGCGATTGGCTCCCGACACGACTCGACTTTTTCAAAGATACTCGACGTCCAGCAAATTATGATGCGGACATTTACCGTTAGTGCACTTTAGCCCGTCTATGTATGTATGTCTGCGAGCCGTCCGTCAGACCTACGGTATATTTATTACTGCCATTATAATAATTATCTTGTTTATTTGTTTTCAACAAATAGAGGTCGTCCTAAAAACGGCTTTCGTTCAATTGTAAAAACTGACCGAGCTGATTCATTTTGTAAAATTATAGGTTAAATGTTTGTACGGCTGAAATATTATTTAAAATAGACCGAGTGATGATTTATCGCAGGATAAAAAGAAAAGGATGATTTAGAAAGAGGAGGTGAAAACGAAATATTGAAACTGTGGGTTTTTATAAAAAATGATAAAAAATTAACCCAAATCACCGCAAAAAATTAAGTTTTCAAAATGCGATGCCGCAGAAGAACTGTTAAAAGCCTCAATAATAGACGAACTTGTACGAGAAGATAGATGTATGATGCGAAAATTGTGTCAGGACTGAAGAGTGCGGCGCTACATCCTCTGTGCCTACCCCCGCAAGGAAACGGCGTGATGGTAAGATAGTTAATTGAATCGTATGAAAACGTTAACCAAGTGCTGATCTCTATCTCTAATTTGGGCGTGAACTTACTACGGGGATTGATTTTTAAAAAAAGGTTGTGCATAAAGAAGATATTTCCTAGTTGAAGAACTTGCATAACTTGTTTCAATGCAGCAGTCGTTATTAGAACAGCTGACTCTAAAGTTCAAATAGCAGTGATGCTTTCTAGCCTACTTAAGAGAGCGGAATTTTGAAGAAGAATAATAAGTTACAAGTTATTTAAGAAGCGGACACAAAGTGTAATAATATCTAAAAAATTAAAATAATATATAAATGAGACATGAAATTCAGTTTTTTTGTACATTCTGTTTCCAATTTCCTTTAAATTCGTTTCACCGTGAGCTCGAAAATTGTAATCAATTCTATTCTATATTATATGTTTCACCTTGATCAATGTTATGTAAGATTTGTATCAAAGCATCCGAGAACTCGGCGGCATCTTGAATGGATATCGGGTGGCAGAAGCTTACCTGGAACAAGGAAAAAAACCAAAGTATTAATATTGACACGATACGCGCGCAAGTGAAAATAAATCAATGAATCACGAAAACGGGTCGTGATGCCGAAATAAAAATTTAATTTGCGATCGAACAGTGGGTGAAGTAGTCACAAAATCGTGCCGCACATTTCACAAATAATAATTCTTAATACCAGGGCCGTACCCACACTCCAGCGAGTAACGCAATTGACTAAGGGCGGCAGTCCTTAGAAGCGACAATTTTACGTTTTTTTTTTTAACTTGCGAGACATTTTAACGAGACCTGCCGGCTTAATAAACAGTATTGTTCTATTAACTATGGTGAGCTGGACACAGTCCTGAACAGTTTTCACAGGTCGCAACGACCGGTTAGCCGCTCGGCCGCTTCCGGACTTGTCAGTATCATTACAACCCCAAACTCTATATTAACATTCCATAAATTCTAACCGCGGTATATTGTAAAATGTAATACAATAAAATCAGCGCTTCTCGTGTTAGTACAGCTATTTTAATTGCTCACGTTACTGTCGTGAATACGTTACCTGCCTCTCCCTACCAGAGTAAACCAAAGAGAATACCGATATACACGAATACGATTGATAAGCCGACTTGGGGGCGAATATTCACACACCTCTCTTCTGATCTCATCTATATAAATAAACACACATACCTTTCAAATGTGGATAGTCCAGTCCGGCTCATCGAAAACAAACATTTACTAAAAATAAATAATTAAAATATCGAAAGTATGGAGTGAAAGTTAGAAACTTCACACATGCGAAATGGGCTTAGGGTCAATTATCTGAAAACACTGACCTAATGAAGGAGCCCGTAATAAAGTAAATGAGATCGGAAACGGTTATTAGCATTTTTAAACAATAATGGCGACATTTGGGATTAGTATCTTAGAGATCGATCAGTTTCCAGAAAAAACACACGTATTAAGGATCCTTAGTAATTATTATATATCAAAGAAGAAGCACAGATCAGTGTTGTGATTATTTACTGAGAACGTAGTTTCGTAATGTTCGGTTGGATACACAATTGTTTGTTCGTCTTCATTATGGGACAAAAGTCAGCCTTGCTTCGTAATACGTAAAGATTAATCAATAGCTTGTCGCTTTCATAATAAATGCGTATACAGAATGTCCCAAAAGCCAACGTCATCCCTTGGAGGGCTGATATGCCAACTCACGACTGACCAGAATATCAAAATATGACCTTAAGTAAAAAAAAAAAAAAATCGTTAGTTTTCGAGATATAGGAACTTTTATGGATTTCGTGTAAATCGACATCTTTGATCAATGTTTCGAGCGACACAGCTACAAAATTCCATAATTTAAGATTCTAATTTTTGTTACGCAACCCTGAATAGCCTCGCTACGTATACACAAATAAAACTAATAGTGCTCTAGCTTTGGAAAAAAAATCATTTTACCCGATTCATGACTAATTTAGACATTTTTATTTTATTAGCTAACTTGACTCTTCATACAAAATATTTTTCCACCTATCGACGACGTGGTTTCCAACAGTTCTTAATCATCAGATAAAAAGTTAATTTGAAAATTTATTAAAAATATCTTTAGAGCCGAACATGTTGATTAAAATCAAGTATAAGTAAAAAAAAAAAAACAACAAGTTTATTTTATTTTTTCTAAATATCTGGTTCTGATGTGGTTCTTTAACCATCCCCTGTTGGAAAAAAGGGTGCAATTGTTTTGCGTAGACTATAAGAGTCACGATGTATGAAAAATGTAGTTCAGCTGATTGAGATGTGCGAAGGGTTGAGTAACTACATTTTTCTTACAGTCCTTGAGTGCATTTGTACAAAATTTGGGACGGATGGCATTCGATATAGTACGCATTTGTATCGTTGCGGGGCGTGGGGTAGCCAAGGGAGAGAAATCTTTTGTTTTGCCCAGGGTCCTAAATAGTAACAATGCAAAATTTGTCAATAGGTGTATTGTATAGAGAATACATGGTAATACTGCATCTTAATATGTAAGAATAATAATGAATACTTAAACTAATATCCAAATTTGAAGCGGAGATAAAGAAGTAGTTCATTTAAATTATATGGCTTGCATGTAATCATTAAATATATGTAAAAAATATGCACCACGCTAACCTGGCAAGTCATTTAAAAAAGTTGCTCATTTAGTGTAGTTTTTAAAATGGTATTACATTTGCTATGTTTTTTTATAGAAAAAAATATATTGCTATTTTACTGCAAAAGGAGGTCATTGTGAAATATTGCAATAATTAGTCTGAGTGGCTTGCAGTGAAGCTATAAGCTATATAAAGCTAGACTAAGATAAATAGTGACGCCATTAGACATGAGTTAGATAGTGACGCCGTTTGAAATGGGCTAGAGTGAGATAGCTAGTGACGCTGTTTGACATGGACTACAACCTCTGTCTATTATTGTGTTTGGCAGAATATTACGCTACTTCGTTTGCTGTGCATTGTTGTTGTACTCATAATAATGGTCCTTGCTTTGTTTTTTGAATTTGTGTATTGCCTAGTAATTTTGATTTATTGTATAGGATATAACACGAAAAAAAAAGATTTTTGGCCCACCAGCCCTCCAAGGGATGACGTTGATTTTTGGGACACCTGTATATGTAGAAATACGATAGGAGTGACATTTTGTAGCTTGCCTAAGAGCCCTGACCTCTTTAAATAACTTTCGACACTCCAATGTGTCCTCCGTTATCTTACAGTTCATGATGTTGACGCATACGCATCCTGCGTAACGCCATTCAACCATCTTATCTTGGGTCTTCCGACACTCCCCCCGAATATGTTTCAAGCTTTCTTCGCTGGTCGGTCGAGATCCTGCTCGCCGGTTGTGTGATCAGTAGTAACTTTTTACTTTAGTAAAAAATGTTACTAAAATAAAATTATTTGCGATAACGGGTTGTTTGATCATTGAAAAAAAAAATTTACTTATCGAAAGTATATCCGATAAAAACGAGAATCGATAGTTAAATATGGCGGATTTTTCACAGCTGTTTCAAAAGTCATCTGACCTATTGAGACTTTGAAAGTTGCAGTATACGACAATGAATCAGATGCAGATCTCGTTGTTTAATAAACATTAGCACATAATACGAAAAAACGCACGCAGAGGCGAAAAAAACCATAAATAATGCATAAAATAAAGCATATCTCCATCTAGGCTTTGACAATAGTAAATTTGACGTTCGAACAACCCGCTAATGATTTTAACCACGAGCGTTAGTAAATATTTACTACTGATCACACGACCGGCCCTTAGTGTCTCACAATCACAAGTATTAAATGATACTTTTACATCATTTCAATGACTACGTCAATTTATAGAAAAAGGGTGAAAATTTGTCGCCCTTTTCGGGCGGCACAAGACCTCAGGACGGAGCTGCTTAACACTCTGTCTATCAGTTTTACAAACATCTAAAATCTTCGCTTTGTTTGATTTCGCAATTGCCTTCTCTGTCTCCCTGCGAATTGCTCAAATTATTTTTAACAGCGAGACGTTTTGCCGATTATTTTTGAAATAGTCGGTCCTAATTAACGGTGGTCGTATCACCTTTCATTGTTACCGTGATGGCGATGAAACAACACCATTAATCAAAACATATTAACTTCTCTTTGTAGACCTGCCGTTCTCTTTGCGGACGAGCAAAAGATGGTCTCCGTTACAGCGGCCGCGGTGAAAATGAATCGGAAGAGATGAACGATGATGATTGATGATAATTTTAATTGAAGTTGAAATTCAATTATAAAGGAAGCAGCTTTTCACCGTAACCCATCATTTGTGTACCCAAGAAATATGGTCTGTCGCGCGAGAAGCGCACTCCTTAATTGAGAACCTTTTAAGGAACGAAGGTTCGTTTGGACGGTTTGACAAGTTGGATTTCCACAGAGAAGGGAATGTACCTGCTCGACACTGAGAAGAATATTTCATCACTCGCGGCGATATTTTATATTTCAGTCTCGCGAGGAAACAATCCAAATAACAACGTGCAAAGAATTTATATAAATGCACCGGTGGGTGTTTTCCGGTTGGCCGCTGGTGACCTTGCACAATTATCAAGGTAATAAATTCTGGCTGTGTTCAATACTAACTGGATATCTATTTTTTAAAATCGTTGATACAATTCGCAAGTATTTTTTAGGTATGATTTTTATTGTGTTTTTGAAATAGGACGAATAAACAAAAAAAAAAAACGTCAAATATTCTGTTCTAGTGCGATTGCCTTTAATGATAATTTTTAGACGTATTACCAATAACATATCTTATGGCCGCACTTTCCGAAAAATTTCAATGCACCAGGAGACCCCAAAAACACCCTTTGTTAAAGAGTTTATAAATAGATACGTCTTTATTATATATGAGAGATCACGCAGAACGAGAGAACGCACCTTTTCCATACGTGAAAATAACAAATTTTGAATTTTAAAAATAAAGCAGCGCCCATGAAGTGAAAGTTTTTACGAAAATGGCGCTATACAAATTACTATTACACTTCAGATTTCTGGAAAATTGAACTTGTAAATATCTCCGTTTAGTTAGTTTTCCGCAAACTTGTTTCAAAATGGGGACTATTCATAAATTCCTGACTCCGTTAATATTGTACCTAGAGAAAAAGTAATTTGAGAGAAATGGTAGAATATCTATAGGGTACGATACGGTGAAGGAAAACTTTTCCTGTGCCAATCATTTGCACTCAAAAATCGGCCCTAGAATATTTTAATAAAATATACAGGGGTGAATAATATGTTCCAGGACGATTTTGTTTGGCCGCCATTTGTCAGTTCATATTTGGTAGTCGTAGAGAGTAGTTGATTACAATTTATTATGGAGCATGTAATTCCTCAACAACGTGTAAAAGTCATTAAAACACTAAAATAATGGCAATGTTGTAACCATTAATGGTGAATTGAGTCGATTGGACCTGCAACACATGCGGTTTAAACAGGACAGTACTACCTCACACACAGCCCGGGGTACGCTTGAAATTTTACAAAAAAACCCCTGCCGCATAATGTACAAAAGTGGTAATATTAACTGGCCTCCTCGATCACCTGATTTGACGACTCCCGACTATATTCTGTGGGGGTACTTGAAAGGAAAGGTCTACGCCAATAAGCCAACAACAATCCGTTGCTACAGGACAATTGCTGAAATAACACGCCAAGTGTGCGAGAATGTTATGAAAAACATGGTTAAAACAGCATGCGTTTGTGCCGCCGCCAGAAGCGATGGCCACTTGGCCGATGTCATATTCCATACATAATTGTAATACACCAAATAATCTAAAAATAAAAAAATAAAAAATAAATATTCACCCGTACCTCCGGGACGAACCGATAGAAAGGATAAGATTATTTGCCTACACAGGTGTACTCGTACATACTTATTTTGTTAATAATATGATTTAAAAATATGATGAAAATGTGAGATTTTGGCCACACTGTTTAATTAGTAAATTTAGGACACTTGTGTACCCGAAACATTAGTTTAGTTCACTTAAATAACCCCTTCGTAAACCACATAGCGAGAGATAACAAGCATGCCGTCATAATTGAACGTTAAATTCTCTCAACAATTTGAAAGGGACAGATTCCGAGAATATGGCCTCAAGCATTATTCATAACTGGCACATGGTATTTAGGATGTTGCTTGTTGTGTCGTGCTACGTCATGTGGCCTCACAGTGTGCTGTGGGCTGTGTGCCGCACTTCTATCTCTTAAATCGACTCACGGTATCACGTATTATATCGCTGTTACATCGCAACCATAATCTGAATATCCACGAGCAAAATTATAGTTGACCAATTTTCTTCTACTCTTCTAATTATGTTCAGATGCCGTGCAAAATTTCTATTTTTTATATGAATCGCTTTGAAAGGTATATTTTTTTAAGAATGTCAGAAAATTTAACGAAAATAAATCATCCCGATAATATAAAATTGCAATATATAAGATATAATATACAAACAAATTAATGTAATAACATACTGGTTAATATTACACACCTACCTCTACACGTATTCTATTATTCTCAACGATTGGTCACCTGTTTTACAATGTTACCATGGAAAATATGTCAACCCTATGTCTTAATAAACCTCTTAAAAGAGAGAAAAAATAAAGTATTTCCAGTAAAAACTTTTTTTTTACATTTATCTTATCACTGTTATCTAGATAATTTTTGGATATTACTTTCACTTCAAATTCACATGAAATAATGTGTACATAACTTGAGTATACATACAAGTCAAACATCTTATAAAAAAAAGTCGCAAGTTAAAAATGTTAATTTATGTTTTATAGCCGACCTGTTATTTGTCGAAGGACCTTAATTTTTTTTAATCAATAAAATGAAAACACACTCTGTTCATACCACTGTTAATAATAACTCAACCTGTTTTGGGACCAATGGTCTCTTTTTCAGGATACGATGTATACTAAAATTAAAAGTTCAAGTATTGACATAAACAAAATTGTAAATATTAAAAAAATCGGGGGTCTACAAATTAATTTGCAATTGGTGTAATCATTTTTATATAGATAAAACTTGCAGAAATTTTGATATTAGAATTAAGGTGCATTTGAAATGTATAAATAGCAACAACTATTCTGAATTCTCCAATCACCTTTTTGAAACAAACTATTCTTTTGACATTAACAAGGGTTTAGTAATTTTCCACACGAATACCAGAGGTTTACAGTTAGATAAACTAGAAATTTTAGAAATAAGAAAAAGCGTTAATAGCAAATTACGTTAAAGCACGTTCATCGCCCTGCCCTAATGAATGATTGGTCATGAGAATCTGGCCCAAAATAGAAGAGCTACACTTATGACGTGACTGATGTCGGATCTGCAGTACATCGAAACCGGCTTGCAGAAGTGTTCCATCACGAGCTCGGGCGGCTCACGTCTCGGGCGGCTCACGTCTCGGGCCGGATCACCGTCCACGTTAGTTTTGACAATGGCATAAAAAACCAGTTCCGCTCCAAATTAAAAACCTTTACAAACCGGTCCCCGATTCGCCCGAGTTTAGTGTTCCGCGGCGGGTTCGTTCAGCCAACCAGGGTGGCCACTGGGTTATAAGATCGGTGCTTTGAACGCTAATGGTCAACGTCACAAGACTAACGTCAAACTCTAAAGATACATCATACTTTAATTCTATCCGAATTGTAAGATCAATTAATTAATATCTGGCTACCGTATCACGGGCCAATACTATCCATCCGATAAACTAGTGTGAATTGACACTGGCCATCAAATATAATGATAATACGGAGGTGAAAGTGGGTACAAATATTGTATAAGTATGGGGTCATATTTTTTAATTTAAAAAAAAATTCTTTGAAAAATCTCATTTACTAAACTGAGCGAATTTTTTCGATATCTTGAAATATGACAGAGTCATAGGTGTCCAAAGTCGCGCGTTTTAAAAACGATCGGTTTATACCCTTTTATCATGTGACGTCACATCGTCAGAGTCGAGAAGTCGGTACTCGACACTCTAGTACTAATATTGTTAGTAAAGCCGGTACGTACGAGAGATGTGACGTTTTTCAACAAGGCTAACATTGAACGCCAATATCTCCGAAAGTATAGCACATTTTGAAAAAATTAAAAAAACTAGTAATAACATTAACATACTACAACAGCTCATTGAATAGTCTGCATACATCAATAATGTTATTCATCGTTTGTCACATAGTGCTCGAGAGGCGCTCTGACTGTAATTTATCTTACATCGTGCCATATCTTCATAGAGCGCTTACGTTCAGGCTTCTCACTCTAGCCTCGTTAACTTTCATAGATCGTTCTAAACTCTCGATTGTTGAAGCTTATGACGTCATCAACCCCTATTGTCTATAACTATTTTCGGGTCCTTTGCGACCATTATTTCATTCTGTCGACTGTTCTAACATCGATAGTCAACCCCGCGAACTGCAAAGCTTTATGATGTAATTTTTTACCTTAATACAATACATTAGGTAAATACCTAGTCCATAAATTAAAACATCTAAACACTACTTCATTTTAAGTAAAGGAACTTAAATTAATATTCTCTTATTGAATTGCAGAATATGGGCACGAAATTCACTATAGACATTACAAAAAAATAAAAAAAGAGTTAAATATTGCAAAAAATAAAAACGCACACGGCACTGGACAATGCTGTACGCGTTCTACGGTATATAAGGGCTCAGCTTTGGCAACTACGTTACACGCCCACGCCACCGGAGGGGACGATGCGTCATCCAGTTTCACGATACGATGAACTCAATCATCGAATTTGTGAGACCCCATTCCCTGGTGTTCTAGAATACAAGCGGCAATTATAATTATATCATAGCTAATGATGCTGTCCAGTGCTACCTTCGTTGTCTATACAATAGTGCAAAGCATCTAGGTTACGCTTGCCGGGTAAGTTACGCAGTATAACAAACCTGTATTTAATTTGTGAGTTAATAATAAAAAAAAACGTATCTGATAAGTTAACGGTATTATTAATTAGATATTAGAAAATTTACATAATAAGGATGCACACGATATAAATGCCTGTCACATGTCACTCATCAAAAACTTTTTAGAAAGTTCGTTAACGCGTGTTCCGAATAACTTGTAAAAATGTATAAGTTATATTATACATAAAAAATCCTAAAACAAGAACTCTAATGTATAATATGTTCCGTCACTAATCGAAAATTAAATGGGAAATACGTCACAGATTACCAAATACGTAGACACGAACTAACGCAATTTCTTAGTTTCAATATGTTCAATTTGGTGTCACCCATGCGATTACTTTGGTGCCATTTACGCAATCAAATGGCATCGCCACTTTTTTTAAATGTACGACTAGATTTAATTTAATTATCGAAGAGTAAATACTTTTACTTTTGCATAAATATGTCATAAACTATCGGATTTATGTTTCCACAAAGAATATGCGTAAAATGCCCCTCGTCCTCCGACTAATGTTCCAAACCCCTCTCCTATATGTACACTTCATTTCATGTCTATTCATTTACTGGTTTGTGGAAAACGTAGTATTTTTGTCCATTTATACTGACAAAAATTTCAAAATTGGAATCGAAACAGTAATAGTTCTGAAACGATATTTTGTAGGTAGGTAATTATTATCTGATACCTTGTATTTTTTTTAATGATCCTATTGGTAACGATATCTTTGAAAGATGAAACGTCAAACCATTGTTCTGAACGTTTCTTTACGGTAATTATCAAAAAGAGTTTATTTTGTTGAATTAATATGTAAAACAAGAAGCTCCTGTTCAGAAAAAGCGACACTTTTTACGGGTTTTAAATTAACTAACTAATTAACAAACTTAAAATCACGCCGTTTCCCCGTAGGGCCACACTCTTCTGTCCTGACACAATTCTCGCCTCATCTATATTTATATATCTTCTCACACAAGCTTGTCGATTGTTAAGATTTCTAACAGGACCATTTTCCAGTATCTAGTTTACCTGGTCGTACCAAGTCTTCCGCGGACGTCCTCTATTTCTGATGCCATCAACGCTTGCGACCAAACCACCTAAGCGATCCTTTTTTAATCTTATTCACTATGCCTAAGGTCAATTTTACATTGTCTGCTAATTTCTTTATTCTGTTATAAATGAATCTGCCATACTCTCATTTTTACTGCATTCAATTTACTTTTGTTCCCTTTCTGCCAGCTCCAGGTCTCTCTTCCATACATTAGATATTATTAAACGATAATTATTATTGTATATTATTATGAGTACTACGAACAAATATTTTTAACGTACTTTTTGGACTTCTTTAATAATATAGACGATTAAGTTTTGTGCATCTGACAATGTATAAGGCTAAAAGTTAACTTGAAAATCATTTCATTTAAAGTGGAAACTCAAGCTGTACGTTACTACACATTCAAAGACGGGCGCGCTGTATTTACCTTGATTTCAAGCTACAAAAGTTTTGCTATTATGCATTTAAAATCATTCTAGTGTACCATTTTCTCTCCTCTCCCTGTTTATCCCTTTTTACAACTTACAACCATTTTTTCTACAGTTCCCTGTCCCAGTTTTGCCTAACAACTTGCTTGTTGATGTTATCTGAAACGTAAAGCGAACGAGTAAAAGGCGAATACAGGGTGAATATTATGTTCCAGCCCGATTTTCTTTGGCCGCTATTTTGGTTTACCAGACATTTGTCATTTCAAATCTGGTAATCATAGAGAGCAGTTGATTACAATGTATTATGGGGAATTTAGCGCCTCAACAACGTGTTAAAGTCATTCAACATTATATCTAAATAATAATGGCAATGCTGTAACCATTAATGGTGATCGCTATCGTCATATGTTGGAAGACTTCTTGGTGGCCGAATTGAGTCGATTGGGCCTGCAACACGTGGTTTCAACAGGACGGTACCACCACACACACAGCCAGAGCTACGCTTGAAATTTTGCAAAAAAAAAAAAAAAACCCGGCCGCATAATGTCAAAAAGTGGTAATATTAACTGGCCTCCTCGATCACCTGATTTGACGACTCCCGACTATATTCTGTGGGGGTACTTGAAAGTAAAGGTCTACGCCAATAAGCCAACAACAATTCCGATGCCACGGGGCAATATTCGAAATGATATTGCTGAAATAACACGCCAAGTGTGCGAGAATGTTATAAAAAATATGGTTAAGAGAGCACGCATTTGTGCTGCTGCCAGAGGCACTCCACTTGGCCGATGTCATATTCCATATATAATTGTAATACACCAAATAATCGAAAAATAAAAACCAAATTAAAATATTGTGCTTCATTTCCTAGTTATTTAAAAACAACACCGGCCTGGAACATAATATTCACCCTGTATTTAATTGCCGTTTTATCGTAATTTCCACACTTTGCCCATATCCCCGAAAACTCTGCAAAACGTGTATAGTACCGTATTTTAAATGTCCTACCAAGATTTCAGCCATCATTATAAAACACGTATTCAATAATTTGAAATCAAATTCGTCAAGATCCAATATTTAATACCACTTAAATGGAGCTTCGCGCATCGTGCGTTCTTTGCTGTCGGAACAATCGAGAACAAAGTGAGGGAATGAGAGGCCA